>CM053771.1:233104792-233129734 GCA_028658325.1 Potorous gilbertii
CCCATAGTTTTTGTTCTTTGGTAGAACAACCTATATTCAGTAAGGTATTACTAGCTTGCCTGGGAGTTAAAGGACCCCTTTTTACTTTTTCCATAAAGACTAAATGTGAACTGAATTCCCTTGTTTTTAGGAGAGACTACAGTTGAGAATGTAATAGTGACTACCCTGACCCCCAGTGCCTGATGACCAGGTACCTTATATTTTGCCCTTTCCTAGGATTCTCTGGGATCTTTAAAGGAGTTTGGAGGCATCTAGTCTCTGCCATTCACTCCAGCCCCCACTGAATTTATCTCAGTGGTCTTCTATTTGGTGGTCCTCTGAATCCCAGTTCCATTTAGTCATGTAGCTTTTAAAAAGGAATATTTATTTCAAAGGTATGCTGTATCCAACTCCCCTTCTCCAAATACCTGGGGATACATAATTCCTTTCCTTTGTCCCTTAGTCTCTGGGAAGCAGTAGGCATAAAGTTCACAGTTTAGCTCCATTCCTATGCAGAATAATCCCACCAAGTTCCAACTCCAAAGCCCCTCTTGGGCTCAAGTTCCAGGCACCCAGTCCTCTCAGGGTTTCCTGGTCACCCGGCTGCAGCCTCTAACCTGGGATTTTGCCTCCAAGGCCACGAGAGCTCAATTCTAGGTTAAAGTTTCCATTGCTTGAATCTTGACCTGAAATGTACAAATGAAACTGACCAAAAACAAAACCCCAATTCTGGTTATCAGGGTCAGAGATAAAAACAGGGAGTCGGGAGGGAACTTCCCCTCACCAAGTTCAGTACATGGTGCTCATTCTGTGGATGAGGACCCTTATCCTTTCTGGACACCAGAGAGTGAGAAAGAGAAAGGGAGAAGGAGATGGGGAAGGAGGAAGAGGGAGGGATAAGGAGAGAGAGAGAGAAAATGAGAATATGTATAGGAATATGTCCATATGGTAATTTTAAAGATGCAGTCTCTTCCAGTTACAAAGCTAATGGAAAGATGCTTCTACCCACAAATTGTCTTCTTCCAGAAGCAGATCCCTGGCAGCTGCCTCCATGTTAAGTGATCCAGGCATGCTTCAAAGCCCTGTTCTAGGAAAATGAATCAAAGTTAGATCTTGTGAAAATTCCCTGGAGACTGAAGCCAGTCTGTATAAAGACCATGTTTGAGGTTTTGCACCACATGCACTATTTATGAACTATAACCTATATCCTTAAGAAAAGCATGTGCCAGATTCTGTAGGAGTTCAGAAAGGGGAAATATTTATGTAGAGTAATCAGATCAGGCTTTGTGGAAGGGGTGGTATTTGAGTAGGCCTCAAATAATGGATAGGGTTTTCATCAAGTCTTTTCCCACTCCAGTTTTTCCTCCACTCAGCTGTCAAGCTGATCTTCCTGAAGCATGAATCTGACCCTGTTCACCCTTCCCCTTCCACTTTTCCCCAGTAAACTCCAGTGACTCCTTATCATTTCCAGCTTCAAATTTAAAACCCTCTGGCATTCCTCCTTATCCCTCTCTTCATCTTTCCAGTCTGTTTACATCTTCCTTCCCTCCACATACTCTGTGATCCTGTGACTCTGGCCTCCCTTCTGTTCTTCCAACAGGACTCTCCACCTTCCAACTCTGGATGGTCCTCCAGACCTGGAATGCTCTTCCCTAGCTCTACTTCCTTGTTACCTTAAAATCTGAGCTAAAATCCTAACTTCTCTAGGAAACCTTTTCTGATTCTCCTTAATGCTAGTGCCTTCCCTTTGTTGATTATCTCAAAATGTCCTGCTTATTTCTTCTTTGTATGCAGTTGTCTGCATGTTGTCTCCCCCATTAGACTGTGAGCAACTTGAGGACAGGGACTATTTTTGCCTTTCTTTGTATCCTCAGTGCTTGGCACTGTGACTGGTATAGAGTAGGCACTTAATAAATGCTTATTGACTGAATGACCATTTAGAGCCTAGGAGTCCCTTTGTGGTCCCTGCTACCCAAGGAGCTGCAAACGCTGGGTTCAAGTTGAACAATAGGTACATTGTTTTGATTGACTAGATTTAAGTGATTAAAGGAAGTCTTAAATAAGGTAGATTAAACTTTAAAAGTGTGCCTGGCAGTACATTTTTCCTTGAGAGAGACATTTGTTAAACCAAGTAGACAAGTAGGGTAAAGGAGAATAGAGAATTAGCTGAGTTTGAGAACCTGAGTGACCAGAGGATGGTGGTACCCTTGACAGAAATAGGGATGCTTAGAAGAGGGATCAGGTTTTTTGGGGAAATATATTAAATTCTTTTTGGGATTTTTGAGATGTGTATGAGACATCTAGTTCAAAATGTCCCATAAGCATTTGGTGATGGAGGTCTAGGAGAAAGACTTGGACTGAGTACATAGATCTGTATATCATCTGATCATGGGACTCATGGGAGTTAATAAAATCCATAAAAATTTAAAGTGAAAGAGAAGGAGATCCAGGACAAAGCTCTGGGGGGACACCCTTAGGGTGAGGTTAGCAAAGGAGGCTGAAAGAAATGATCAGATAAGCAGCAGAGAACTGTGTCATTAAAAAACCCAAAGAAGACTATCCAGTAGGAAAAGTGACCAACAGTGTTAAATGTGGCAAAAATCGAGAACAATGAGGTTGAGGAAAAAACCATGAAATATGACAAAGAAGTCCTTAGTGACTCTGAAGAGAGTAGTTACGTTGGAATTTGGGGAAGGCTTAAGAGACAGAAATGAGGCAGTGGAGATCATGACTGTGGACAGATTTTTTTTTCAAGGAATTTCACTGACAAAAGAAGATAGACATTGGCATATTGGTAGGATTCCTTAAGGCTTTTTGGGGGAGAAGAATTGAAAGGGAAGACTTGAACATCTATACAGGCTGCAGGGAAGGAACAAATAGATAGGAAAAGATGAAAGATTGCTATGAGGGGTTATGACCAAGGGGCCAATCTGCTAGAAAAGACAAAGGATGAATCAAGAGTACATATAGAGAGGTTTACTTTAGCAAGAAGGATAAACTCATCAGAAACTAGAGTAAAGGAGAAGATCATCTCACAGGGTTGAGGAGATGAGGAGAAAGGAGAAAGAAGGAACTGACAAGTTGAACAAAATGTAGAAAATATCATAGGAAGATACAAGGGTTGTTTTGTCTGGGACAGGTCTTGGAACAAGACTTAAAATTAAATTTTTAACCAGGGTCAATGGGCAACAGTTATGTGGAGACAAGTTTTGGCTCATTCAGTTAAAGAACTTTCCACCTGTTAGAAGTCTCCGTAAGAGGAATGGACTACGTGGCCAAACAGTGAATTGCCTATCTGAATGACAGTTGGGTACTTGTTTGAGCAGGAGCTGGAAATCTCTGTTTGAGAAAGTTGTTGTAAGGAAACATAGAAGTGAATTTAGTCCAACTCTAAATTCTAATCACCAAGGGTGTGCTAGAATTAGTGACAATGAGATCACAAGAGCCAACTGTTAACTTTTAAGCATGAGTATTTACACCTTGGAAATCAGCAAACACCAAAAATTAGAACTGAATTTATGTTTGTTGCTTTTTTTGTTGCTGGTGTAGACTTAAGAAAGTGATGAAGAAAATGTTAATAATGCAATAAACTTAAAAATATGTTATGTGTACATTTCACCCCATCCCACCCCACCATTCAGTTATTAAACATTTACATTCTTATTATGACTAAATGGAGGATAAGGGAAGAAAGTTAGAGGTCATAGCTAGAAGCAGTAGGTAAAAAAAGGAACCTATCATTTGTTAAGCACCTACTATGTTCCAGGCACTCTGAGTACTTTGCAAATATGACTTCATTTTATTCTCACTCTGAGAGGGAGGTGTTATAATTATTTCTCTCTTTCAGATGAGTGAGCTGAGGCAGACATAGGTTAAATGACTTTCCCAGGGTCACACAGCTATTCAGTATCTGAGACTATATTTGAACTCAGGCCTTCCTAAATCTAAGCTGAGTAGTCTGTTCATTGTGCCTCCCAGATGTCTCCAGGTGCACCTAAAGGTGCACAGGTGACAATTTAAACTTCAGGAAGCAAGTCTTTACAACAACTAGAGTTAATTAAAAGTAGCCTTGGGAGCTGAACAGTCACTTGTTTGGTATATGGTAAAAGGAGATCCTTATTTAGTTATAAGATAGATTTAATGGCCTGTGAGAGCTCTGCCAACTCTGAGATTCCGCAGAAGTACTGATAAGTCAAAGAAAGGAACAAAGAGTTCACTGGCTCCTCTCCCAGGGACAACATAAGCCTGTTTGCTAACTATGGAACGAAAGTTTTGTTTCAACTTTCTTCTTTTTCTTTATGCATTTATCATATTCTGCCTTGTATTATAATCTACATGCAGACATATTTTATCTTCCCTCTTCTGAAGGGCAGGCCTCATGAGCCCTAACACATACTAGGCACTCAAACCTTTGAATTAATGTTAAAGGTATTGTGAACAAGGGAAGTTCTAGTGGAAGGAGGGATATCTTTGGGTCTCTGAAATTTTTGGTTAATAAGTCCATCTGTGCACCTATAAGGTTGGTACTGACTCCATGCACTCATTTCTGGCAACCTATAATGGGGATAAGCAAGCTAGGACATAGACAAGTAGGATCTCAGCTCTGGTTAGAATAAAGCTTTTTACTTTTTTTCTCCAGAATCTAGCACTTCATCCAACTTGCCGCAGAGAAATCATGACCCTGTCCATTTCCATGTTGTCCCCAGGAATTTCTGCAAACACCTCAAGCCTTTTAAATTCCACATCTGTAGTATCCCAGAGCACCAAGTGCTCCCACCAGAAGCCGCATGGAAAATTCCTGCAATAGCTTGTCGAGGGTTGGATTTAAAGGATTTGTCTCGCCTTGTTGTAAAATATGCCCCCAACTCCTTCAGCTCTGTAGTAGAACCCTTGAGTGTCTGCCAACCACCATATTACCACTTTTCCACCATGGCCAAAATAAAGAAGTCAACAAGCGATTCAGATCTAAGTTATCCTACACATGTCCCTCGGCCTTTGTGCACTCACTGTTTGAAGGTGCACCAGTTCCCTGAGCTAATTTCTCAGAAGACCGAAGAAAGTCCTCAGCCTATAGCCTCAACCACAACTCAAGTGGTCGCCAGAGCTCCAAGGCCAGAAGAGTGTCCAATTGTACAGAGGGACAAGGAGGGGACTATGAGAGCCCTTAAGAAGGCCATAAGAAGCTGCAAAACCTTTCTAGACCACCTTGAAGAGCAGAAAACTTATGCAATTCAACTGGCCTTGATGCTTGTGGAGGTAGGGGAAGGCATTCCTGCCAATGGAAAGGAAACACAGAGGACACTGCAGACTCACCCAGCAAAAGATCCCCCTCCAGGACACAACCCAGACAAAAAAGATTGCAGTGTGGCTGAAGTAGTTGCAAGAGTAGAAGCAGTAGCAGCTGCAGTAGATGCAGCGGTAGAAGCAGCAGCCTCAGGAGCAACTGAGATTCTCTTTGAAAACCAGGATGATATCCAAGAGACAGACATCACCTTTTATACAGTAGGGCAGAGAATCTTTAGGCTTTCTCTGGAGTATATGATCCAGGCGTCCTCCCCAGGGTCACAAACACTAAGAGTTTCCCAAGCAGACAACCTGAATTCCTTCTGCAACCTGAAGGAGACTCTGGCTATATTTGAAAATCTGGTGCAATCTATCATAGAAGTGAGGGTTTATTTAAAACACTTTTCAGGGACCCAAATGGCTGGCAAAGATGAGACTAGGATGTCCCCTCAGCCTGAGCAACCAGATGAGCCCATGTCTGACCAAAGCCAGAATGAGAGAGGCCATGTGGCAGCAGCCCAGATGCCCTCTGACCAGGAAGCAAGTCCGGATGCCAATAGTCAAATCAAGGAACTGGCTGTATTCTTATTGAATTTTTCACAGTGCTTGGAAGATAATTCAGAAGACCTCTTAGAGATCCTAGAGCCTGGCAACCCAGAGCAATCTCAGTCACCTGAAAAAACCCATCTATAGAAGCAAGACTCTTCAGCTGCTAGTAGGGGGTGGTCATTGTAGCAGATTCAATGTTAATACCAGTACAGAGTATTTTTGTTAAGGAGAGTGGGCAGGTTCCAATACCTATTGAAGGGGGTGAGGCCTAATCCTTAGCATATGGAATAATTACATTGAACAGTTGTTAACTCTTTTGGACAGCGGGAGGGAGAGGACTGTCCTGATCACAGGGTAATAGTCTCAGTCATGCCTAGTCAAGGCTGCTGCTGTACCTAGTTTTTAATCATGATGTGAATGTCAAAGGTCAACTTTAATAAATCTTCAAACCTTTATTTTTTAGTCTTAATGTCTGTCCATTCTCCCTAAGTCTGAAGCCTAACAATTTATTTTTCCTTCTTTAGGACTTCTGGGAATTTTTCTGAGATTTTGATTACTAAAGGGAAGTAGGGCAAAAGTTGAATCCACCACCTAGTCCTTCATTAATCACTTAATCAATAAGCATTTATTAAGCACCAGCTATATAATACTTTGTTACATTGCAAAGAGTCAGATTAGAAATGAGGTGAGAAGAATTTTTTGCCCATCATGAATGTCCCTAGTTGCTATACATATCACTTTGGGAATAAGATTGAAAAAGGACCTGTGCAGCTAGAAACCTTTGTCCTTTGTTCTGTGGACTAGTAAAATCTCAGTCCTTGTCCTTCTGTAGGCTAAGAGTCATTAAGCCAATCATCTTGTTGTTCAATCCTGTCCCATTCTTCTTCACCCCATGGACCATAGCACAAGTCCTTCTGTTCTAAACTCTCCCAAAGTCAATACAGCTCATGTTCCTCACTTCCATGACATATCTGTTTCATCCTCTGCTGTGCCATTCTCCTTTTGTCTTTGATCTTTCCCAGCATCAGTGTCTTTTCCAATGAGTCCTGTCTTCTCATTATGTGGCCAAAGTATTTGAGCTTAAGCTTTAGTATTTGTTCTTTCTATTAGAAGTCTGAATTAATTTCTTTAAGTATTGACTGATTTGATCTTGTCATCCAAGGGATTCTCAAAGGTTTTCTCCAGCACCATAATTGAAAGCATCAGTTCTTCAGTTCTCAATTTTCCTTCAGGTTCAACTAAGAGTAAAAAGGGGAGACTAGAGATGCTATTCCTTCTAAGCACTCTTTTACCTAATGAAGGGAAGGTCTAAGCAACTTAGATTCTAAGGGAAAATGGTGGGGAGTGCCATGTCCCATACCATACCAAGGGTTAGAGCTGATTATTAGGGAATAGCCATATCAGATTGTACACCCAGGAGTAGTGAGGCTGAAGATGGGTACGTATATATGTATACCTCTCCTGTCTCAGATTAATTAACAAACATATACCAAATCTTAATTTTCCATTTTAAAAATTATGAACTTGACAATCATCAACAAATCTGATTTTTTCCTCCATGTACAATGATCTCCCTGTCCCCCATTTTTTTTCATGAAACCAAGAATCTATCATTGACAGCTTTTTAGAAGTTCAGCATTTGTTCTAGGCTCTTCCTTATCCCCTCCCTAACTCAGAGTCACTAATGGGTTAGGGTCCATGGAGGACAAATCCTTCCTTCGGTTCTAAGGGTACTTTGTGGGTAGCTAATGCTCACAAACCCCAACTAGTGTACTTTTCCTTAACAGTCAGCCAGTAGAAACAACTAGCTCTTAGCAAGGGCATTAATTAAGAGGATGTAGTAAAAACTGTAGCTACAAAATATTTACCCATAAATCTGGGGCATATTCTCCCACAAATATACAGTGTCCATGGGCAGAGTGCATACAAATGGAGAGTACAATAGTAGTAAGACACTTGTCTAGGAGCTCTATGTGGCCAAAGCTGCATGTTCTTCTATGTCCTATCATTATGAAATCCCCATTGCCAGTTGTTTTCCCCTGTAGTGAAGCATCCATGCTGACTGACCTCCTAGGATCTATTCCTCTTAGCAACTTTCAATAATAGTTGTATTAATTCACAGCTCTACCAACAGTACATTATAAGTGTTTCTATCTTCCCCCAGGCCTTTCAACAATTGTCATTTTCCTTCCGTAATCTTTGCCAACATGAGAAGTATAAGGTAGAACCTCAGTTGTTTTAATGTAATTTCTCTTATTATTAGTGATTTGGAGCATTTTGATTTCTTTTGAAAACATTAATATTTTATTTCCCCCCAATTACATATAAAAACAATTCTTAACACTGGTTTTTTAAAATTTTTTGAGTTCCAAATTCTCTCCCTCACTCTCTTTCCCCCCTCATTGAGAAGGCAAGCAATTTGATATGTTATACATATGCAGTCATTCAAAACATATTTCCATTTTAGTCATGTTGTGAAAGAAAACACATTAAAAAAAAACAAGAAAAAATAAAGAAAAGTTTATTTCAATATACATTCAGATTCTATCATCTAGAGACGGATAGAATTTTTCGTAAGTCATTCACAGTTGATCATCATACAATATTGTTACCGTATACAATGTCCTCCTGGTTTTGCTCATTTTACTTCATGTAAGTCCTTCCAGGTTTTTCTAAGAGCATCCTGCTCAGCATTTCTTATAGCACAATAGTTTTCCATTACAATCATATACAACTTGTTCAGCCATTCCCCAACTGATGGACATCTCCTCAATTTCTAATTCTTTGCCATCACATAAAGAGCTGCTATAAATATTTCTGTATATATAGGTCTTTTTAATTTTTTTTTTTTACTTCTTTGGATTCAGACCTAGTAATGGTATTGCTTGGTCAAAGTGTATATGCTTTTATCCTGCTTTGGGCATAGCAATTTGGAGGATTTTTAATATGGTTGCTGATACTTTTCTTCTTGAGACCTTCCAATTCATAACATTTTCCTTTTGATTTGAGAATGGCTCTTGTTCTTATATATTTCTATCCGTTTCCAATATATCTTAGCTTTCAAGCCTTTATCAAAGAAATCTGTTGCAATTTTTTTCTAGTTGATTGTTTTACTTCCAGTTCCCACTTTCTTTGATTTTGAGTGTGCAAAAACTTTTTACTTTTATGTAACCAAAATTGTCCATTTTATCTCATGTGATCCTTCTGTCCCTTGTTTGAGCAAAAACTCTTCTCCTATCAATAGTTGTAAAAGCTATCTCAATCTATTCTCCTCTGATTTGTTTATGATATGATCTTATATGTCTAGTTCATGTATCCATTTGGAGGTAATTGTGACATATGGTCAAAAATATGGATCAAAGAACAAATCATATAAATAGTAGATAGTTTGAAAGAAAGCTTCATTAGTGAGATAATGTAATGTAACTTTTGAAATGCAGCTAGAGCAGTCATTAGGGAAAATATGGGGTGATACATTAGTCTAAACACAGAATTTTACCAGATTACTTTCTAGTTTTCCCAGAAGCAAGTAGCTCGGGTCCTTGGGTTTACTGACTGTTGTACCACTAGGTTTGGTTTCTTCTGAGTCTTGGGTACCCAGTCTGTTCCATTGTTAAGCTTTTCTATTTTTTAGTCTAGTGCCAACTAATGTTAATGACTATTGTTTTGAAGTGTAGTTTAGAATATAGAGAGATACCCTTCCTTTCCACCTTTCCCTACTATTTCTGCTGAAATGGTTGAACTCCTGTTCCTCCAGATGATTCTGTCCCCCTTCCCCCATTTTAAGATAACCCTTTGATAATTTGGTATAGTCTTTAATCATTGCTTTGTCTCTTCCAGCCATTCTTGGTGTGGTCATGACCAAGCACCTCTCTCAGGGGCTTCTTATGTTTATTGTGAAATTACTTTTATTCCATGTTAACCACCTGGACTTCTCTTGACCCATAGGTACTTGCCGTTTTTACTTAGGTTGACAGGGTCCAACCATGAACAATTAATGTCTCCAATTATTTGTATCTCTTCCTGTTGTGTTTTGTTGTTAATATACTGAAAGGATGATGGTTTGGGGGGCTCACTTTGTGTCCTGCTACTTTGATGAAGTTAATTTTATCAGTTAATTTTAGTTGAATCTGCCATCTACAGGAAACAATAACTTTGTTAAGTCTTTGCCCATCCTTGGTTCCCCAACTTTTTTCTTGCCTTATTGCTACAGCTAGAATTTCTAGATCCATATCACACGATATTGGTAAAAATGGATATCTATGCATTATCCCTTTCCAATTGGAAAAGCCCATTGCTTTTACAATTTTCCTAATATTGAATCAATGCTTCATTCTTGGTGTAAGTCTAACTTGACTAAAATGCATTACCTTTTAATAAACTATATAGCTTCTTTGCTAATATTTTATTTAATATTTTTGTATTGATGTTGATTTATTGATCTTTAATTTGTCTGGTTTAGGTGTCAGGACATTATCTCACAGGATTTTGGTGGAATTCTTTCTTTCTCTATTTTTACAAACAACTTATTTGAATTAATTGTACTTTGAATATTTGATAGAATTATTTGTAAATTTATCTTATTTGGTTTTCTTTTCCTTTGAGAGAGTCTTTGTGGCTTACTTAGTTTGTTTTTCCAAGATTGTGTTGTTTAAATTTCCTATTTATTATTATGTTAGGCGGATATTTTACATTTTTGTAGACATTCATGCATTTAATTGATCAGTTTTGTTTATTAAATTAGGCAAATTCATTTCTAAAAGATTTCTTCATTTGTTGTGAATTTTCCTTTTCAACCTTAAACATTTGCTCATTTCATCAACTAATAATTTATCTGTTTTATTACTTTGTAAAAGCAGTTATTAGTTTAAAAATTAGATGGTTTTCTTTCTAATATTTTTCTTTGATTTTCAGAATTTCTGTTTTCATATTTAAATGGGTGTTTTATTTGTTGCTTTTTTTGTATGTCTAATTCATTAATTTATTCTTTTAAATTTTGACTTCTTTAACTGAATTTCAAAAATTATTTTATTTCATTCTTGTCATTTTCTTTGAAATTGTCTATATGATTTGTTCTTTGACCCAAATTCTTTAGAATTAAATTGTTTAATCACCATCTAAATTTGAATCCTTTTTTCTAAAGGCTATTTATTTATTACAATTTTTTTTCAGATTGTGTTCAGTAAAAGACATGCTTAAAATTTCTGCTTTTCTGCCATTTTTATGAGGTTTTTATGCCTCACATAATCAATTTTTGTAAAGGTGCTATGCTTATTCCTTTTAGCTCCCCTTTAGCAATCACTTGAGCACATGCTATCTAGCTTTCTAAAATTCTATTCAAATGTTTAACTTCTTTTCTTTTTTATTAGATTTGTCTAGTTCCTAAAGGGGCACAGTGATGACCCCACGTATGAAAGTTTTGCTGTTTTTTTCTATAATTATATTTGCTTTTCCTTTAAATACTTAGATGCTACACCATTTAATGCATATCTATTAAGTATTGGTAGCATTTTTTTCTACAGTTTCTCTAAGCACAGTGAAATTTGTTTTTTCAACCAATCTATAAATATTAATTTGTTGTTATTTCGAATGTATGTACATCATCACTTTTCCTTCAAATTGCTTAAAATGTATTTGCCTTTCTAGACTTCTCTCTCTCTCTCTCTCTCTCTTTTTTTTTAGATTTCTCTTGTTTGCAGTGTTTACTTTTCAAGAATTTTGCCCAGCTCTCATTTTTTTCATCAGAATGCTTCAAAGGCCTCTATTCTGCTAAAGATCCATTTTCCTCACAAAGGATGATACTCAGTTTTTCAGGGTAACTTATTTCTTGTTGTATGCCTTTGTCTTTTATCTTTTGGAATATTATATTCCAATAATTTCTCTCCTTTTGTAGTAGTTATTGTAATCCTAGGGGCAGCTAGGTGGCTCAGTTGATAGAATGCAGGACCTGTAGTCAAGAAATCTTAAATTCAAATCCAGCCTCACACACCCTGGGTAAGTCACTTTATTGTTGGCTGCCTTAGTTAGGGTTGTTGTGAGAATCAAATAAGATAATATTTGTAAATCTCTTAGCACAATACCTGGCACATAGTAGATGCCTGATAACTGCTTGGCGGTTTCCTTTCCCTTCCCAGATTATATAAATTTTCTTCTTTGACCAGGAAGCTCTATATTTTTGGTTCTTGTAATCCTGAATATTTTCAATTTGTGATTTCATTCAAGAGGTAGCCAGTAGCTTTCACTTTGTTCTCTGGTTTCAACAGATCTGGGCAGCTTGTTTTATGCATTCTTGTAATACTGTATACAAATTTTTGTTTGGTCATGATTTTTAGGGAGTCTGGTTCTTAAATGACCTATATTTTCCAGGTCAGTTGTTTTTGATAGTAGAGAGCTTTAATATTCTTCTAGGTTTTTTCTGGTTTTTTTTTTAACTTTGTCTAATAGTTCTTATTTTCCTAATGGAGTCACTGAATTCCGATTGCTCCATTTTATTTTTAAGTACTACCGCCACCCCCCCACCCCACCCCTCCCCACCTCTTGGTTTAAGATTTTCTGTCTTCAGTCAAAGATATTTGCTTTTCTTCCAATTTTTTTTCTCACTTGTCCTAATCTCACCTTTTATCTCTTGCTTTGTCTCTTCCAGCCATTCTTGGTGTTGTCATGACCAAGCACATCTCCCAGGGGCTTCTTTGTTGTGAAATTACTTTTATTCTATGTTAACCACCTGGACTTCTCTTGGTCCATAGGATTTCTTCCTTATGTTCAGAATTTTTCTGTTTGCTCATATCCCAACCTCAGCTTCTAGATTGTTATGTTATGTTAGGGCCAAGCTCTGCTTCATCCTGCATTCTTGAATGAGACAGTGTTCTGGGCTGGGCCTGATTCAATCCAGTCCCCTAGTAGTTTAGGTCAGATATTGGAACAAAATGAGACATTTGAAGGCCATTCAACAGTTAACAAAGGGTGCTTTACTTAGCCGTAACAGGAGAAGGATATTTATCAAGGATAGGCATTGAGAACTCCTTGAGTTGACTTAGCTGAGTGAAGCGCCCATTAAGTCAGGCATTTGGGAGTCTCTCCAGCTCCTTGTGGCTGCTTTGTACCCAGATGATGAGGAAGTAACATCAATAGTGAGAGCCTTTAGTCTCCTGAGCCAACCAAGTTTTGAGGAAAAAAAATACCTTTTAAGGAAAACTAGCTTTACCCTGCATAGGAGAAGAACCTTTAGTCTCCTGAGCCGACCAAGTCTTGAGGAGGAAAAATTACCTTTTAAGGAAAATTAGCTTTTCTCTACACAGCAGAAGAGGCTAGGATTCTGCTCCTACTACATGTGAGCAGGTGCTGTTCAGTTCCTCAGGAACTGTGATGATACTGGAGTAGCTGGGATTGGACCTTGCCATCCATCACAGTCCCTGGCTTCTGCCAGCTCTTCTGGTGGCCCAGTGTGGGTGTTGGTCTTGGCCCTTCTCTGTTTTCCTCCTCCTCCAGGAGCTGGTTCTGTCCCTTCCTGTGGTCCTGATGGGCCTTGTTCTCAAGGGCCCAACAATACCCAGTGCTGGCTATGACAGCCACATCTGAGGAGTTTGCTGCCTGGACCTGTGTCTATGTATAGAGGCTTATAGGAGCTGAAGATCCTGTTGGCTTCAGTCTTGGTTTTCCAGAGTTAGCCTGGGCATCCACATCCCCCTCTCAGAATGCCAGAATGCTGCAGGACATTGGTTGGAGCTCACCCTATTTCTCCTCCCAACTCTGATCTGAGCAGCTTCGCATGGCATTCCTGGCAGGAAACTGCATTGAGAAGCTGTACTCAGACTAGGGAAATGACAAAAAACTGCTCAGATACTAAAAATAGAGAAATCCATGTCACAAGCTCTCCTCTTATGGAATTTCCCCTCTCTGCGACCCTCCCCCTACCATAGAATATAGTCACTCAATCCACTCTGGCTCTATGGATTATTAAATAGCAAAACAAAGAAAAGAAAATCAAATGTTCCCCACGGTGGTAAGGAGACTGACCAACTGTCTTCTCAGATTCCTGACTAACCTCTCTCAGATGCCTGGAGAAGGACCTGAGCTATCCTTCCCTACAATCCAGGGAAAGGGAAAAAGCAGACAAATGTGTATAGGGTCCCAGTTCTGGGCCTCAGAGTTGAAACAGGAAGTCAAGGGCAGCATGAGGCAAGATGATGGATTTCCTGTTCCCTAATTCGCCAATTCTCTGGGCTTCCAGACAGCTGACAGTTTCCTCTCTGCAGGCTTCCTTTTGATCTACTGCCCCAGTTTCTGCTTTCCAAGCTGGTCTCAATTGTCTTAGGTTATGACTCGGAAGGCCTCTATCCCAGAGTTCAGCTCTTTTTTAAACTATTCTGAGTACAGTAGGTTGAGGTGTGGTCCACAGCCAGAGGTGTACTGGTAGAAGTTTAACGACCGGCTCTCCAAAAGAGAAACTGCATGCATTTTTAAGTTCAATCTGAATCATTGACATTTTCTCTCTCCTTTAAGTTTAGATGATAGGAGTCAAATACAGGGCCCACAGGCCACTGGTCTAGATAGAACTAGAGTAAAATATTATTGGGAAATATTGAGCAAAATAAATAAAAATACAATAGAACACAGATAATGTTATTATGTGATATTCTAAGTCAATATGACAGGACAGTCTAAATGATGCACAAAAGAAATCAAGCTTTGACTTGTAGTGTTTGCCAAATTCTGAGGTATAAATACTCATAGCTGAAAATTTTAACAATCTTGAGAGCCAGTTGGTGTAAGGTGGCTCCAGCATACTGACCAGCTGACAGTCTCCACCTAAAGCCTACTTACTTCTAGGCCCGCCAACAGCTCTACATGGTAGTGTCTTCTTTGAAACCCCAGTGGCTGAAAGGAACTCTGTTAAGGATAAAGGAAGAGAATAAGGAAATTTAGAAACCCGTGAAACTGAGCTATCACAGTAAGAGACTCATGAGAGAGAGAGAGAGAGGGAAGGAGAGAGAGAGAGAGAGAGAGAGAGAGAGAGAGAGAGAAAAATGGCATCCTGGTAGTGGAACAGGAGAAAATCAGAGATTCACAGCTTCATTTACAACTCTCTGTTCTTCTTTGTATGAAATTTGTATTTTATTTGGTGTTTTAGGTTTACAGTTTTTAAAAGCCCTTTCAACTTCAACTCTAGTAACTTTATCACTTTATTTTAGGTATATAATTGTGTAGTCATACCTTCCAATCTGACAAACACACTTTAGATCTTTCAGTTCCAAAATTTCACTCTCTAATGATGTTCTACCTTTCTGATTTTGTCATGTCACCATTAATACAAAACTTGCTTTTGTCCTTTGTATCTAGGAGTCCCCACACTGCCATATTCCCATGTTCAACAACCTATGTCCTATGCAGCTTGGGGTAGGGTATCATGCTGCTTCTGGGGTCAGGCAGACATGGGCTCAATTCTTGCCCCTGCCTCATGAACAGGGACAAATCACTCAATCTCCCTGAACCTCAGTTTTCTCATCTGTAAAATGTGGACAATAATGGCAATTGTACGTAACTTGCAGGGTTCTTGGGGAAATGAAGATGAGGTATATAAAACACTTTGCAAACATAGCTCTCATCATTTCCTATCGCAATTTACCCCCAATTCTTGGTATGTATGTCTCCATACCTATACTTGGGTATGATCTGCCACGTAACTGAGGCAGCCAGGTGGCTTAGTGGATAGAGCCCTGGGCCTGGAGTCAGGAAGACCGGATCTTTACTAGCTACATGACCCTGGAAAAGTCACTTAACCTCTGTTTGCCTTAATCCCTTGGAGAAGGAAATGGCAAACCACTCCAGTATCTTTGCCAAGAAAACCCCATCGACAGTATGGTCCATGGAGTCACAAAGAGTTGGACGTGACTGAACAATTGAACAATGAAACCACTTAAGTGACTGACCAGCCACAATCCTGGAGTCCTTTGCCTCCCTGATGTCTGGTCATTTTAAATCTAGACTGATTAATCCTCAACTCCCAACATATTTCTGTGCTTCTGAACACTGTATGAGAAAGCCATGAAATCAAGCTGTAAATCTATTGTGCATAACCTTATCTGGGGCCCTTAGAGCTGCTCAGTAATCTTTCTCATCTTATTGATTATCTGGCTCATTCCCCATAGTGATTGTGCCAAGCCTCATCACTCTCTGATTAGAACCCCCTTCCTTTTTTATGAATTTACTATATTTCAGTGAGCAATAGTTGAATTAACTTGGCATAATGGAGTCAGCTCTGTACAGACGCAGATAAGAAGCAGAGGTGAGGGGGAAGTGCACGCCAGCCTGTGCAAAGGCATGAAGAGAAAACACTGCAATACCATGTGTGAGACACAGCAAAATCAGTTTGACTGGATTGTAGTGTAAATAGTAGATAGAGTACTGGATTTGGAGTCAAGGAGACCCGCATGCAAATCCTGCCTCAGACACTTAACTCAGTGCATGAACCTGGGCAGTTCTCCCATTTGTTAGAAGAAGATAATTGGGCCAGATTTAAAGTTAGGAGCTTGTGGTAAGAGAGAATCCAAAGGCTAAAAACATAGATTGGAGTCAGACTGGGAAGAGATGCAGATGCCAAAACAGAGAACTTTGTATTTAGTCCTGAATGTAAAAGAGAGCTTCTAGAATATATAAAGCAAGGGAAAAGGAAGTCACCAATTCCTGTCTACTCTTTGGTAATAATATCACTTTGGCTGTGTGTGGAAGATGGATGGGCAGCTAACTGGTGCAGTGGATAGAGTCAAATTTGGCCTCATACAATTATTGGTAGTGACTGGGCAAGTCACTTATCCTTGTTTGCCTCAGTTTTTCATCTGTAAAATGAACTGGAGAAAGAAAAAGCCAAACACTCCATCTTTATCAAGAAAACCCCAAATGGAGTCACTAAGAGTCACACAACTGAAATGACTCAGGAATATTGTTACAAAGAAGATGGATTAGAGAAGAGAGGAAAGAGACTTGAGGCAGGAAGTTCAGTTAGAAAGCTATTACAATATCCCAGGCAAGAGTTGAAGAGGATCTAAATAAGGGTGGTTGCTGTGTGAGTGGAGGGTAGGGGATAGATGTAAGAGATGTCGCCTAGGCAGTAGGAACACAGCACATATTAAGTACCTACCTACAACTAATAGCAACGTAATTGATTACAGACAGCACTCGACAAAAGGTGAGCCAGCCCAAGTGAGAAAGAAGTATGCAGGGAGCACCGATAAATGCACAGAGACACACACATGTAGGGGACCTGCATGGCCAGGGCAACTCATTTCCGTGATGCAAGGCAGCTCACATGGTCTGGTGATGTATCCTGATGACGAAACAGGCGACTATTGCAACTGTTGCTGCTTCTCTCGGTTAGACAGGTGGGCTGACGCTCTCTGTTGCCATCTGCTGTTCTTTGCCCGCTGCTCAGTCTGTCCTAGTCCTCTGTGCTCCGCTGCTTTGGCCGTTCTCTTCCCATTTTTGTACAACCTCTCCCCAGCGGGAACAACACTCAGCTCTTTTAACTGTAGCTCCGGGAGCCATCACGCCCACCTGGGAAACCAGTTAGCCAGCAAGAGATCCTCAGGCTTGGATTAAGTCTTTCTTTTGAACTCCTTTTCCCCTGTTGGGGAATTTTAGTCTAAACTCTAATTTGGAGGAAGAAAATTTTTTTCAACTCCCTTTCGTCTCCCTTGAGGTGAATTGTAGTCTATACAAACCATAGTCTGGGTGAAGTCAAGAAGGCACTTTTGTCATAAATTTCTCTTCTCTTTTCTCCAGTCAATCTTGGGATGGTCTGTATATAGCAAAAGAATTTCCGTGTGTTTCAGACCCGATACTTTTTGATACTATGTTACATATTTTTTTCCTTCATTAAACCCAGGTTTCCATCAATTGCAGAAATAATAAATAGCATTAATAATAAAATAATTAATGATCAATTATAATTAATAAATAATAATTAAATAATTGTTCATGAGTAATAAAAATAAAACAGGTCAATTGGATGTGAGATCTTCTTGATCTTCGTTTTATTCTGTGGTAAAGTATTTCTCAGATCCCTTATGTCTCTGAGATTTTGGGATTATATATCTCTTTCAACTCTGAGATGATGTGATCTCTGTGAAATGAAATTTCTCCAACCTGGACCTATGAAGATATTTAAGGCTTGGTCTTATATAAATATTAAAGGATAACACTTTTCTAGAACCATTAACAGTAAGGATAGTGTTTTAGCCTTCCTTTCAAAAGGAGTCCAGTGCCTCATTGGCCACTCAATGGCTGGTAGTCTTTCTCCTCCTCAAATCTTGTTCTCCTACTAAGGAACTTAGTCTTATACTGGTGGAAAGGTAGGCACACTAACTAATACATTGCCAATGAAGCTGTGAAGTGGTAACAACCGTTTTGGAAAGCAATTTGGATTTTTGCAAATAAAATGAACCAGACTCCATGACATACACCAAGGAAACCATCAATAAGGAAAAAGTCTCCATATACTACAAAATATTTATAGTAGCACCTTTTGTGATAACTAAGAATGGGAAACAAAGTAGATGCTGTCAGCTGAAGAATGACTAACAAATTATTGTGCATAAATGTAATGAAATATTACTGTGCTGTAAGAAAGGATGTGTGTGATGAATACAGAGAAGCATTGTAAGATCTACATGAACTGATGCAGAGTGAAGGAAGCAGAGCCAAAAAAAAATACACTATCTTTCTTGATGATCTCATTAAATCTCATGAATTCAACTACTATCCTTATGCAGATGATTTAGACCTATTTATCCAACCTTAACCTGATCTCTAGTCTCCCATCTCCGACTACTTATTGGACATAATCAACAGATATTCATAGACACATTGAACTCTTCTTTCTCCCCAAACCCTCTCCTCTCCTCAACTTCCCTGTCACTGTCAAAGGCACCCCCATTTCCAGTTGCCCACGTTCACAAACTGAGTGTCATCATCAACTCCTCACTCCCACCCCACCCATATTCAATAAGATGCCAAGGTCTATTAATTCTACTTTTGTAGCATCTTTACTGTATCTTCAAAGTCTATCCTCTGACACTGCTTACCACTCTGATATAGGCCCTTGGCATCTTACACAAGGACTATTGCAACAGCTTGCTGGTTGGGCTCTCTGTCTCTAATTTCTCCTCACTCTATCTTTCATTTAATTGTCAAAATTATCTTCCCAAAGCTCAGGTCTGACCATGTCACCATTCTACTCAGTTAATTCCAGTAGTTCCCTATTGCCTGCAGAATCAGATATAAAATTCTCTGATTTTTAAAACAATTTCTCCCCTTCCTACCTTTCCAGTTTTCTTATGCCTTACTCTCCTCCATATACTATGTAATCCAGTGACCCTGGTCTCTTTACTGTTCTTTGAACAAGATATCTCATCTCCTGACTGGTTATTCTCTCATGCTAACTCATCTCTCCCTCCAAGCTTCTCTGGTTTCCTTCAACTCAATTAAAATCCTACCTTCTGCAAGAAGCGTTTCCCAAGCTAGTGACTTCCCCCTGAGATTATCTACAATTTGTCCTGTATATAACTTGTTTGTACATAGTTGTTTGCATATTCTCTCCCTCATTAGACTGTGAATTCCTTTAAAGCAGAGATGATCTTTGCCTTTCTTTGCATCCTCAGTGCTTAGCACATAGTAGATGCTTATTGACCTTAGTTGACTTTCATAAACAATTATTCCTTCAAAAACTATCAGCATATAAGGGTAAGACTTGAGAGTACCAGGCTTGCTGCTTCCTGTCTTAGAGAAGGAAGGAAGAAAAACGTCAAGGACTGCCATGGGAATCTGGAGGAGTAAAGGGTAAGAAGACAGATTGAGACAGGGTCAAGTGAGGAATGTTACCCTGGTAGAGACTGTTCTGAGATTTGAAGGGAATGTACCTCTAGTGAAGAGTGGGAGCCAGTCACAACCAGATTGTCAGATTATATGAGGCCAATGGAAAGAAATCTAGCCAGGAACCAGGAGACTCTGCCACTAACTAACTATATAATCTCAGTTGTAACTTCCCTGTGTCTAAATTTCTTCATTTGTAAAATAAGATGGTTAAGTTAGATAATCTATGGGATTCTTTTCAGTTCTAGTCCTTTATGATCTATGTTGCCTTGATAGCAAAATAACTTCCATATGCTCACAGACTTGGACAAAATGTCAGTTCTTTTTAAAACACAGTAATCTTGTTACACCCCTCACTAAATCCTGTACTTTTGCCCACAACAAAAATAAATTAGAACATGGGAAACCTGGCTTCATTTTGTTCATGTTTTCAGAGTTGGTGCTTAGGTATGATTCTGAATTGATGGAGATGATGGTTATTCCACAGTGAATACCTGCACAAGGAGCAGATTTGGTGGGAGAGCTTTGGAGAGGAGAGACATTTTTCATCCCTTCTTCAAGAGAAGGATGGGTGGTTCCAGGGAGACCTGTGGAGAAAGAGAGAAGAAGCTCTGGGAAGTCACTGATATGTAGGGGCAAGTCAGCTCCCCAACATATTAATGATATCCAAAATGCCTCCCTAGAGATTTCCCCTTGGATGGGATTGAGTCCTCTCTTTTTGTTGAGTTGAGTTATCTTGTTCTCAGTGGAAGCAATATAGTAGCTGAGGGTGGTGGTGGTGAAGAAAGGTCTCTTGTAGAAAGTGATGCTTAAGCCAAGACTTGAAAAATAAGAATTCCAAGAAGGGGGGAGGTCATGCATTCTGGGCATAGAGGACAGCCAGTACAAAAACAGAGAGATAGAAAATACAATGTTGTGTGAGAAGGCCAATTTCACTGGATGGTAGGACATGTGAAGGGTAGTATGATAAGCCCAGAAAGGCAGATAGGAGCTAGAATGTGAAGGATTTTAAATGCTAAATAGACTTTATATTTAATCTTGGAGGTTGTTGGGAAGGGGAATAACATGATGCTTTAGAAGGAGCTCTGCTCTCCTTGAGGGCAGGGACCATCTTTTGCCTCTTTTTGTATTCTCAGTGCTTAACACAATGCTTGGCACATGGTAGAAGCTTAATAAATGTTTATTGAATTGAGTTATTGAATCAATCTGGCAGCTGTGTGGAGGATGGACTGAAGTGGGAAGAGATTTGAAGTTGAGCCAATAAAGTCGTGGTGAGGAACAAATGAGACTATATCAAGCATTTTGTAAACTTTAGGGAGGGAAAGGAATAGGTATTTATATATCACCTACTATGTGCTAAACACTTGACTAATAGTATTTCATTTGGCCTTAAACCAACAGATAAATATCAATTAGTATCATTGTTGATCCTAATAATTGTTTCTTAAAATAACAATAATATTTCATTATATTCATATACAACAATCAACGGGTACCCACTTAATTTCTAGGTGGTTTTTTTTTTTAATCTCAAATTTTTGTCTGCTCAAAATTATACTTTGCTGACTCTTATAAGCCTTGTGGTACACTAAAAAATCCCAGATCTTTTTTCAGGAAACTGTTCTCTGATCATATTTTTCCCATCTTTTACTCATGTGTCCATTTTTAAACCCAATTGTAAGACTTTAAATATGTTCTTACTAAATTTCAGCTTATTAGGTTCAACTCAATGTTCTATCCTATCAAGCTCTTTTGAAATTCTGACCCTGTCATCTAGTGTGTTAATTATCCCCCTCAGCTTTATGTCATTTGTCAATTTGAGAAATGTGCTTTGCCTTTGTCCTGAACTGAAAATTAAATAGCCTGAGTAAAAGCGCAGATCCCTAGGAAACTCCACTGAGATCTTCCAATTTGATATGTCACCAGAGATGTGCTGGAGCCAGCTCAAACCAGCTTCCGAGAGCCTGCTACTCAAACATTGTAAGTGTGAGCTTTATACCTCAGAAGTCAGCAACAGCTACAAATCAGGGCTTGATTGTTTTGTTGATTGTATAGACTCAAGATTTAGAGTGATGGAGAAAATGTTAATAATACAGATTAAGCATAAAAATTGTGTGTAACCCAGGCTTCTCTGTCCATGTCCAGTTCTAGGATGGAGATCATCTTGAGGGGCCTTTTAAGCACGTCCAGTTTACCTAATATGGAACCAAGTGCGTCTTCTCTGAAGCGGGTGGTGGTGAGCCCTCTTTGTTGGCTGCCTTCATCTTTAAAAGTGGTGAAACTGAGCCATGCATTCTTTTTCAACTGCTATCTCTTCTGCCATTCTTTACTGTTGTTCTCTTACTGGCTTCATCCAATTCACTCACAGTAAAAATGCCAGGAACTGAACCAGTAAGATGGGAAGGTCTTTCCTTTCACCTGCTTCTTCTCTTGTACCCTGGTTCAGAGAAGTTAGCCTGGGGGTGTTTGTTTCTGTTCTGTGTTGTTTGTCCTAAGTGTCAGTGCCACTGGGGATCCTCACTGGATTGGGAGGGAGTTTGAACCATGGCAACCTTGGAGTCAGGCAGGATGGTGTGGTAAGCCAATCCAATATGGAAGCACTATGGAGCCAGAGTGCTAGGAAGCTGAACGAGGGTTTAGGACATAGAACTGGGACTGTACTCTCTGAGAACCAAGCTAAATTAGGAAACTAATCCCTTTCTCCTCCCCCGAAACTGAGGTGGTGTTGGTAGAGAATTATACCTCCCATATTTTGTGGTGAAGTAAATATTTCTTTGTATAAGACAATCCCCAAATCCCAACTAAGCCAACCCCAAATCCCCTTACAGGTACCAGAGAACTCTGGGGAAGAATGAAAATGTAATATACCTGGCCTTGAGACAGTTAAAAGCCAAGGTACTTAATGTTCCATCAACTTAGGGGTGGTCCTCTGAACCCCAGCTCCATTTAGCAACAACCGTCAGTCTAGCTTTAAGCCCAGGTTACATGTGTACATTTTTTTTTCAGAGAGCTGGTTGTTAAACATTTACTAGTATGTTCCTGCATGGGACCATTAATGACTACTTTTTGAGTCCATTTAGTTCAGAATCAATTTAATTGTATTGGTTAGTTCACATCACTTTATCTTTTCCATAAGAAGAGAAAAAGAATGGCGTCAATTGCTTTACTTAAAACCTAGTTATGGGATTATGGAATCATTTTAGAAAATAATGACTTCAATACTTAATATCTTTGATGCAGAGGGCTTACTCCTGGGAATATACCCCAAGAAGATCAAAGACAAAAAGAAAGGTCCCACATATACGGAACTATTCATAGGCATACTTATTCTGATCAAATGATTGTAAACAAAGGTAGTGCCCCTCTACTGTGGAATGGCTGAACAAATGGTAGTGGGATGGAATGAAATACATATTATTGTGTGGGAAGAAACCAAGAATATGTGAAATTCAGGGAAATACTGGATAACTTGTATGAATGATATAGACTGAGGAAAACAGAACCAAGAAACAATGGAGGCAGTGTGTTGAAGTGGATAGGGCACTGAACTTGCAATCATTTCAAATCTTGCTTCAATTACTTATTCACTGTGTGACCTGAAGCAATCAGTCAATCAACAAACACTTATAAATTACCCGCTATGCATCAGGCATTCTGCTAAGTGCTGGGGATACAAAGAGAGGTAAAGACGTCCCTGCAGTCAAGGAGATTATAGATAAACAGCAAGTCTCTTTCCTCATCCATAAAATGATTGGGCTTGTCCTTTTACGTTTTCTTCCAGATCTATGATATATAATATAAACAATGACATGTAACTGAAAGTTTTATAATTATAATGGCATTCTTGGTCCCAGAGAAGAAGTGAAGAAATACTTCTTTCCTTTCTTTGGAGAAAGGAGGGATTCTGAGTGGGTGGAAGTTACATATGCTGTTGGACCCAGGTGCTATGTCCATTGGTTTTATTTGTTTATCTTTGTCACAAGGAAGACTTACTACAGAAGCAGGGGTAAGGGACAGGGTTCAACTAGAAATTACTGTGATGTAAAATCAAAGGGTATCAATAAAACCTGTTAAAAATTAACATTAATTCAAACACTCAGATCTGAGATCTCATTGATTTAGAGGTTCTCTCCAAGCCATCCATGACTTTCTACTCTGTACCGATCTTGTCCGAGGGGTCCTCTCAACATGCTGGAGGACTTCCTCAGTTTCTCTTGAGATCATGAAGATACCAGTGGAATATTCAAGCTGTTTGCCACTTATGCCTCTCCCTCACCACGAGATTGACAAACCCAACTACTTTTTTTTTAAATTATATGGAACAAGGTTGCTCTAGCTCCACTCTTTAAGGGCCAGGTCTGTTACATTTGATACCGATCAGAGCTTTATGAACGAGTTGGGGAGTGTCTCTTTTTTCCTGCCATTGGTTTGAGCCCCCAGCAACTGTGTTCCCCTACTTTTAGGGGTCCAGTGACTAGCACCCCAATTTAATTTAACCATTTAATATCGGATTAGTTTTTACAAAGGGACACTTACTTATAGCAAACACAAATGCACATTTCCCCCAATACTTCAAGGGGGCATAATCCCCCTTATGTTACCTCAGTCACAGGTTGGGGGGAAGCGTGATTAGGCTCACACTTAGCTCAATTCTTAAATAACATTAGTCCCACAAAGTCCATGCCAAAAGCTGGCATCAGTGCCAGCTTCTGTTGGTCTGGAGTTCTAGGACTCTTGTTCTTTAGCATATCTTTGCTATTGTTTATTTTTATTCTTGAAGAAGACCTTGACATCAGGGAGATGATGTCATGATATGCAAATGAACTGGATTTAAGAGAGGGAGGGCTGTGCAAAGTCACCAGCCTCACTCTCTTTTCCTGAGCAACAGGGTTCAGAGGCCACACATAGATCAGGATGACTGGAGATGGCCCTCTAGCATATCATTGCTGGGCCAGTTGGAACACCTAGCTTGGATTCTTGGATTTTTGTATCTTTGGGGAAAGACAAGAGTACTTCTAGAAATGCAGAAAAATTAAAAGGTAAGAAAAGAACATCAATGAAACTTTTTTTTTCTAAAAGAGACATAGACAAGCAGACCTGTATTAATACTATGATTTAAAATTCAAAATTTACTTAAAGTACTAATAGAGATTCATAATTTGATACATTCATGTTTCTTTTATCTTCTACAAGCAAGTGTTCATGTTTGTTGATGTTTGTCAAGTTCATAATAAAGAAAAAGAGATTTGTTTTTAAATATAAAGA
>CM053771.1:233129834-233281756 GCA_028658325.1 Potorous gilbertii
CATTGGCCCATATGAAGTATGGATGGTCAAGTCAAATTCTTCCAGGGCTTAATGAGCCTAGAATCCAATCATCTGCAAACAGGACCAGCTGGAGAACATCTCCAGTCACAGAGAATAGCTCTTCAGCTTGGACTCTTCTGTGAATCTCCTTCATTACAGTGGCAAAACACCTTTAGTCAGTTCTCTACCTCTCCTGATGTTTATGATCAGAAGGTCATTGAGTAAGATTATTTCTATTATATACTTCAAGGAATTTTGCGTGATTTTGATGTATTACTGAGAATCATCTTTTTGAGGAAGATTCTAGAAGGTGTTCTATTCAATCAAATATTTTTCATAATTGATATCCAATAAACATAACAGAATCTAGTGTTCTCTATATCTTTCAGTCAATTATATTATGGCAAATCTCTGGTCCACTGTGTAATATCTCTTACTAGCTGTTTTCTTCTAAAATTCTCCTTGGTTATGTACTTAATGCATATATAGAGTATTCTCATTTAAAAATTTAAATCAAGAAAATAAGATGTAGGTATAAGGGAGTCTGGGATAAAAGTCGGCTTCTGAGGGAAAAAAAAACATTTTCTGAATTAAGTCTGCTGTGACAATTCACTTATTTGAGGCATAGGTGTGCTCAGAATCCTAAGAGGATCATTTACTAAAATTGTCTGATGCAGAGTTCTGAGACAGAAGTTACTAATTTTTTAATGTAACCAACTGTAGAATACTGGAGTAAAAAAGGAACATAGTGTGCTTCAGGTATTTGCATGTGAAAAATTGAAGAATTAGGTTAGTAACTGGGGAAATATGGATATCAAAACTCTTCTAAAATGGGATAAATATAATTTACCTGATCATAGATAGAAGATGATAATTTGGCTACTAGCAAAAAGCTAAGGTGGGGTTGTTCACAAAGAGGACCCAGAGCCTGAACCCAGAAAGTTAAAACATAAGAACAGTGAAAAGACAGAACATTTCATCTATAAGCTGCAAATGATAGCTATTATAGTTGTTGTTGAATAGTCAGTCCAATTGAATAGTATCAGAGAAGTCACCTAGTGGATTTACTAGTTTGGCTGAGACCTTATTACCTAATGAGATGTTATTTAAGTACAACATGGATCAATTCAGATTTGCAGTAGAAGCATCAACTCAACATAGAAGTAACACTTATCAAGGAACTTTCATATATGAGATAGAAAGAATACACCATACTTTACAGTTCCATAATTGTGAATTATCCCAATCACATGAGTGTTCTTCACTTTTGTTCTTCTTGGCAGGTTTCTGCTAGTGTGTGCCTACCCTTTCCCACAGATTCTGAGTACTAGTTGGAAAGTATTGCCATGTATTTATTATTTCTGCCTTTGTTATAAAAATGCAAAAATTCCTGTGATAACATTATTATTTATTTTACCTTATTGCTGTTCTGTTTAATATCTAAATTATCATCATTGTGAAGGGCTAGTTTTGTGTAAATAGAAGTATATTGGTGAGGGTCAAGAGGTAAAGTGTTTCCCTCTAGGACCTGGAGAGAGTTTGAGTGTAGATGTGTGCTAGAGTTCCTTCTCTTAGAATCTAGACTGTGGAGAGGCCATGTTGGAGAGAATGAGACTCACCCATGTGAAAGATGTAAGGCATTATAAAGGTGAGTGACCATGTTAATATCCCATAAACATAACAGAATCTAATGTTACTTAGTGATACAAGAATCTAGTGATACTTAGGTAAACCCCATCTACAGCATTATTCTGATCTACCAGCTTTGTTACACAATAAAGAAAAAAAGTTCAGTGTGGTATGAGCTGCTTCTTACAAAGAGGATCATCATCTTAATAAGGATGGCTCTTTGCAATCGCTGAGGCCTTGTCTAGACATTCATCTTGCACTTCTTTCCTAGTATGTTCTATGTTTATAGAATTTTCTTAGGAAAAGAAGTTGAACTCAATGGTCTATAATCCACAAGCTCTAGTCTCCTTCTTCCCTGTTGAATATTGGGACATTTGCCTTTCTCCAGTCAGGCAGTACCACTCCTTTTCTTCATGATCCCTCAAAAATTACTAACAGTAGTTCACTAATCCTCCCTAGAAGATCATACATTATCTGAGGATGGCCTTCATGTGGGCTGGCTTCTCTTTCATCATCTCGTTCTTTATATTGGATTTCAACTCCCTAGAATCTACTTTAATTCTGCCCTTTTCGGTAAAAAATTATTTCCTTGAGGAAAAAAGCCAGAAGCCAAACTCCATTCTCTATGTTAAGTAGGTCTCCTGCTTTGCTGACTGCTCTTTCCTTTCCCCCCCTACAGGTTAAAACAAACCAAAACCAAAACCAACCCCTTTTGTTGATTTGACCAAGTTATTTTTTTTAACCAGCCTCTACTCACTTCAAATTGGATGTACCGTAGACATCTTAAACTCAAAACATGCTAAAGAGAAATCATCATCCTTGCCTCTAGAATCGTTCTTCCATCCTTCTGTTTTCCCACCTAGAAGTAACTAGGTGGCTTAATAGATAGAATACTGAGTCTAGAGTCAGGAAATCCTGAGTTCAAAACCAGCTGCAAACACTAACTAGCTATGTGACCCTGGACAAGTGACTTAATCTCCCTCTGCCTTAGTTTCCTCAACTGTACCTACTTCCTTGTGAGAATCAGATGAGATCATATTTGTAAAAGACAACAAATAGGCACTGAATAAATTCTTGTTTCCTTCCTTTTTTTTTGCTGAGGCCACCAGCTTCCTCCACATATCCAATCAGTTACCAAATATTGCTGTTTCTACCTTCCCAGTATCTTTCCTGTCCATTGCTACTCTCCCAGCTGCCGCCTCAGTTTCAGGCAGCTCATTGGACTGTTACAATGGCCTCCTTATTGGTCTCTGCTGTAGGCCAGGGCTGAGTCCCATCAATTCTGTGACTCAAGCTCAGGTTTGGAATGAAATGGGACAATAATTAAGAAAATAACTAAAAAAGAACATGGAGAGGATATTCCCCAAGGATATCGCACTGATTCAGGGAGATACAGCTGTGCTCCTTGTCTCCACACTGAAATGAGTATGGTCAGCAGGGTATGTTGGCTAAGTGAGTAGTGACTCTGGCAGCATCAGAAGGGGCCTGATACCTCATGGGCTGACCTTTTTATGGCAGAGGCAACCCAATCAAATATCAGGAAGAGTCTTTCTGTTGTTTTTTTTTTTTCAGAGAAACATAGGGAAAATTTTATAAACGGATGCAAAATGAAATATGCTGAATCAAAGTAAAATATACATAATGAGCAAAAAATATAAATGAAAAAAAACAGTAAAAAGTAAATAGAATACCATGTCACCATAATGACCAAAGTTGGCAAGAAATACAGAAATGTATCTTCCTTTGCTGTAGTTGATTTCCTGTCTTCTCTCCCAATAAACTGTGAGCCCCTTGAGAGCAGGGATTGCCTTTGTCTTTCTTTGTCTCGCCAACACATAGTTCAATGTCTGGCACATAGTAGCACCTTAATAAAGGCTTATTGATTGATGTTTGTAGAGGTGGGAGACTAGGGACGAGTAAGATTGTATTTGACACCTCCTGTGTCCCAGTTGTCCCATTTGTTACAAAAGAAGACAAATTTGTAGGGGATGAGGAAAAGGTATCATAAGAAATGACTGTGATGCAAAACCAAGAGGCTTCAACAGAACTTAAATATAATAAATATGAATGTATAAAGTCAGTTGTCTGAGAAATGTAAACCATAGGAATAGGGCACCTAGGAGTAGAAAAGTAGTACTTCAGCAATATAGTAGAGCTGAATCTTCATCAACTGATTCTGCCAGTGCAGGCAGTCTTTCTAGTCAATATAATTCAGTTTTGGATCACAATTCAACAGGCAGTTCCAACTGTCTGACCACAGTTACCAGAAAGGGAAGCGCCAACATCTGGGTTTTCAAAGCCAGGAGGCTCCTTAGGGGCTTCCCAGAGTCCTCGTCTGGTCAAACAAACACTTCCAATCAGTAAGCCCCTATCTTTCTGGTTTTTTAAGGAAGAGCTACAGTAACCCATGTAAGGGATATTGCTCCTACCACAGCTTCCATAGTCCAATGTGTCCTTCAAGAAGATACCAAAGTGATTTTCTTTCAGTACAAATCTCATCATGTCACTCCCCTATCCTCAACAAACCTGAATGACTTCTTGAATAAAATATAAAATTCTCTAGCTTTGAAAACCCTTCATTTCTTGGCTCTGACCTATCTTTCCAAACTTCTTGTAAATTACTCCCTTTCAACACTCCATGATCCAACCAAACCAACATTCTGACTTTTCCTTACCCAGTGCACTTCAACAGTCCTTGTTTCCGTGTCTTTTCACTGGCTGTTGCCCATGTGCTCTTCCCCTTCCCCTTCAGATCAAAGAATCCTTTACTTTCTTCAAGACTCACCTCAAACACTACTTTCCTGACCCACCAGCTGGTAGTGCCCTTTCTCCCTGAACTACTTTACATTAATTTTGTATTCATTCTTTCCATCTTCTACCAATGTGTAAAACTCTTTGAAAGCATGGATTGTTTTATTTTGTCTTCGTATTCCCAGATGCCAGCTCAGTACCAGGCTTGTAAGTGTTTAATTAATGTTTATTGATTGTTTAACCAATTCTGATCTTTAGAATCCTTGACACAATTTTTACAGTGTGTAAGAATATCATCCTGTTACTCACCTTTTATTCTTATCTCCTATAACTTTTAAGAAAAAATCTAAATCAGTGATTTCTGGGTATAGGTCACCCTATATGGGAAGAGTTTATCCCTCTTTTTCCCTGCTAGATTGAAAACAGAAACAAGGGTCTTTCTATATTCTTGAAAAAAGTATTTGGCTTAGAATAACATTAGCTAGGATTTATATAGTGCTTTAAAGTTGGGGAAACACTTTACAAATATTATTTCATTTTATCCTCACATCAGCCCTGGAAGGTAGGTGCTATTACTGTCCCCACTTTTCAGATGAAGAAATTGAGTCAGATTAAATGACTTGCTTTGCATCCTTAAATCTATGCATCAATTTCCTCAGCACTTTAACTCTCAAAACAGCTCTTTAACACTTTGTAATCTGGTAATTTTTGAGAAGTCAGTTTCCATGGCTGGACTGGAAGCTATTGCTCTCTTAATTGCTACATCCATGTATTTTTCTCTGATGTCATTCTTCTTGAACTCTCTTTAGCTGTTGATGTTTGTTTCCAGTAAAATGTAAACTCCTTGAGAGTAGGGATTATTCTCATATTTTGTCTTTATTCTAATAGCAAAGTGCCTGAAACAATTTCTGTTCATAAAACTGCTATTTTCCCTGACCTGGGTTCAAGACTGTAGCATCATCTTGGTTCTTTTTTCCTCACCACCCTCCCCAATCCAATGAGATGCCAAGTCCTGTTAACTCTACCCTTCTTGCCTCTACATCTTCTATTGATGCAGACATCCACCCTAGTTTAGGCCTAGACTATTGTAACAGTGATTGAACTGGTTTCCTTGGCTTGAGGTTTTTCCTCTCCTATCCATGATTCACCCTGTTGACAAAGCCTTCTGCTTTTGTCCCATCATCTTTATGTCTCTCCCACTGGAATGATGGACTCCAACCCTGAGTCTGAAATGGATTGATCTATCCATCCATCTATCCTTACCTCCCATCTCAAAAAACTCTCCCTATTGCCTCTTGGATGAAATATAAAATCTTTGCCTTGAGTGTAAGACTTTCTACAATCTGGCCCCAATGCCCTTTTCCCACCATATTTTACCTGCTCCCATTCTTCCACTCTACATTCATCTGTCAGCCATTCTTTTCTTATCTCTACCTTTCATAATATGTATTTTCCTTCAGGGCACAGTTTAGAAGATACCTCTTCCATAAATACCCTTTCCCCAATCCCCAGGTGATGGTTTTCATTCCTCAAATTCTCTTGAATCCGTTGCTCTCATACTCCCTAATAAGATGCTTCCCCATGTGCTTGCTGTGTTATTGTTTACCTCCCAACCCCCCAGCAGAACTTAACCTTCTTGAGGGCTTTTTGATTTTTGTCTTTGCACCCCTGGCACCTGCTTAGAGCACAGTTCAGTCATGACACTGTTCTAAGCACTAGGGGTACAAATGTGGAGAAAAAGAACAGTCCCAGCCCCACAAGCTGACAATCTAATTTGCTGAATGTTTTACAGTCACGTCTGAACCTTTGTGGACCCATTTGAGGTTTTCTTAGCAAAGACATTGGAATGACTTGCCATTCCCTTTTCCAGTCATTTTACAGATGAGGAAACTGAGGCAAAGGAGGTGAAGGGACTTGCCCAAGATCACACAGCTAGCAAGTGTCTGAGGCCAGATTTGAACTCAAGAGAAGTCTTCCTGATTCCAGGCCCAGCATTCTACCCACCACACCACTGAGCTGTCTCCCCGACACATATTATAATAAACCTTTGTTGAATTGAAAGCAGGTATTTTTAAATTTTAGTATCTTCCCTAGCAGAGTGTCTTGCACCTAGCAGGTGGCTGATGTTTGTATTCATTCAACATCTTCCCCCAGACTCTAGCCACTAGGCAAAAATCAGCAATTTAAACTACTCTTTAAGAACCGAATCCAAACCTCCCCACCCCCAATAAAGAGATTCCACAGAGAGAATGCCAGTTAGTGAATTTAATGAAGGATTGGGCAGAATTGCCAGCCCTCCTCCCTCCAAGAATATCCTCCTCTCTCAGAAGAGATCTTACAGAGTGCCAGCTCTGAATTTGATGGAGGAAGAGAATAGGAGACAACCAGGACTTTGGCCATGGCTTATCCTTGGCCCAGGCATTCAGAGGTCAAAGAGTGTAGACATCATTTCTGCAAGGGAGAAAGAACAACAAAAGTAATTTCCCAATTTTCTCCAGCAGCTGGCTAGATGGCCCAGGGGAGTGGGCTTTCCCAAGGCTGGCAGACTGCCTCATTCAATTCATGTCAGACTTTACACTGCATTCTGGTGGGCTGGGTCAGGTCTCCTGGTTTCTTTGCCTTCTACCTGGAGCTCAGACAAAGCAGGTCCCCAGTGGACCCTCCATAATCCCCATCCCTCTTGAAGAGCCAAGTCTGATGGCCGATCATTCTCTGTGGTCATGGCCCAGGACTTGTCCCGAAGAATCCCCTTCCCTGTTTGCCTGCTGTCTTACCTGGCTGACTCATACACTTTTGGATGCTGTGGAGCTGGGCTGATGCCAAAGCCCTGACCTCCTCCTTAAAGCGCCGATACCCTTCCTTTGTGAGCCTCCAGCGGTAGGAGCGAGGACGGCTACTCCTACTTGTTCCCTTCTCTGGGCTCCTCGGAGCCTTCTCAAAACTGCCTCGAAAGCAGAGGTTGTGGCGAACAGTGTTCTTCCAGCCCTCTGGAGCTGTCTGGAAAAAGGGGAAGTGCTGTCTGCAGTGGGATAAAAGAAAGAGTTAGGTGAACCCAGAGCCCCAATTTCTCCTACTCATTAAAGAGGTCAAAACTCCATCGCTAGCCTTTAGCTGTCATATTGTGGTGTAAAGGACACTGTCTGGAGATCTGAATTTGAAATCCAGTCAAGACTGCCTTCCCAAGGGCAGCTAGGTGGTGCAGTAGAAAGAGTCTTGCAGTAGCCTTGAAGTCAGGAAGAAGGTTCAGATCTGACTGAAGATACTTAGAAGCTAGCTAGCTGTGTGACGCTGGGCAAGTCATTTGACCCCAATTGCTTCTAAGAAAAAGAAATATCTCCTCCCTTTTGCTGGGGTGTGGAATGTTGCATAGACACATAAGTTGAGTTTTGGTTTGGACTTTTTCTTTGTTATGGTGGTACATTAGGAAATGACTGATGTGAAAACAAAAACCATTCATCAAACTTAAAAAAGAAAAACCCCAAACATTTTTTAAAGAAATCTAAGACTCACTTATTGTATGAACATAAGTCTCTATAACCTCTCTGGGCCTCAGTTTATTCTTACGTAAAATGGGGATAATATTACTTGTACTACTCACCTTTCCAGGATGCTGTGAGGAAAGTGCTTTGCAAACCTAAAAATGCTACAGGAGTGAGGAATTACTCTTCTCATCTTATATCTGATGGACTTCAGAAAGAAACAGTCCTGGGAAAAGCTGCTATCCTGCTAAAGTTCTTTTGTGCTTAATATTACAGAGATGGATGAAATGATTCCTTTTTGCAACTGAACAAAAATGTTGGGAAGGAAACATTTATTAAGCCCTTATTATGTACTAAGTGTTGGGAATTTCAATATAAGCAAAAAGACATTTCCTATGCTCAAGGAGCTTTCAATCTCATGTAATTCTTAAATTCTAACTTACAGAAGGGAGATGAAAAGGGAGGGTTGGTATGGGGAATGAAGGTTCCATTGGAGAGAAAGTGTGCTTTTGAACTCTGTAAGGCAAGAACAGGGTTCAGAGGAAAAGGGTGACCAGTATGGGCTTCTCCACAAGAGGAAGGCCTCAGGAGTAACTCTCCAATGAGAGAAGGAGTCAGGGCTTACAAAGCAATATTCAAGGTTGAGAGGGTCACAGGTTGATGGGTGTTGAAGATCAAGAGGCCCCAAGCACCAAGGGAAGATCCAGGATGAACCAGTGGGAGAGACATGTTTTTATAAAGTCTAGAAGCAAGGAAAGGGTACACTGTAAGAAGCAATACCTTTGAAAGATTTAAGACCTCTGATCAATGCCATGACCAGTCATGATTCCAGAGGACTAATGATGGACCAGGCTAACCACAGAAGGGATGGACTCAAAGCATGGCTTGAGACATTTGTTTTTGAACACAGCCAGTGAAGACATTTGTTTTACTTGACAATACCTATGTGTTTCACTTGATGATGTGTATTTGACTCAAGGATTTGGGTTTTTCTCTCTTTTTCTATGGGGTAGTGGTAGAGAGAGGCAAGACAGAAGGTAGATTTTTAAAAATCTTCCAAATTGAAAGAAAATTCAGTTAAACTAATTTTTAAAGGAAAGCTTTTCATTCCATGTAGTTTGGAAATTTAGAGTATTTGGTAGAAAGATGTCTCTTTAAAAAAAATTTTTTTTTTAACATTTTCACAACATACTAGTTTCATCTTAAATGATGCTCAAGTCCCAGTACCAGTTATTTGTTGACTTCTCAGAGATATTGTAAAAGGATCTGTTATCTGTTAGTTTGTAAAAAATAGTGAGCTTCTGATATATATAATTCCATCACCTTGATTCTATTTTTTGAGGTACTGGATAAGTGCTAAATTTTTGCAACCAATAGTGATACGTTGCACAGTTTCTACCATTTCCTTGCAAAATATATATCAATAAATGAAGCCTCCTCAAAAGTGTTGTTGAGTCATTTCAGTCTCTTCATAATCCCATTTGGGGTTTTCCTGGCAAAGATACTAGAGTAGTTTGCCATTTCCTTTTCCAGCTCATTTTACGGATGAGGAGATAGACACAAACAGGGTTAAGTGACTTGCCCAGGGCCACATAGCCAGTAAGTGTCCGAGGTCAGATTAGAACTCAAAAAGATGAGTCTTCCTGGTTCCAAGCCCAGCGCTCTATCCACTGGATCACTACCGGCCCTGCCTTAAAGATGATCTTTCTATAATTTCTGATGTCAATGTCCTGATCTTACATCAACATTATAAACTCCTCCTTTTTCTAAAGAGGAATCTTCATGACTCAGTTGACTTAGAGTTAACTGGTTGAGTTCATATAAATGTCGCCTACAGAGGGCTTTTTAGATCTCTTCTCAGATCCTAATCATTTCATTAGTTTCATCTAATAGCAAAATTAGTATCTATTACCTTTAATAAATTCGTTGTCATGTCAACTTTTACTATTATTCTATGCAAAAGTATTCACTCAGACATTTCCTTGAAGATTTCATTCTAAGAATCAGCCCTTCTCCTCTTTTTTTTTTTTTTAATGTGGAAGTGTCAATTGTTTATTTGCCTTGGGCATGATGGGACCTGCATTTCATTAATAGTATGGGGTATTAAATTTTATTTTTTTTAATGTTTTCTGTCAAGAACAAGTTTTTTCCCAACTGCCAGAAGTCTCTTTACTAAGGACTGGTCCATACAAACCCAACTTGGTACAATTTTCCCTTGCCTATTGAATAGTGAAGGAGTTTAAGAGGGCTAGACTCTTAAGGAGATTTTACATTATAGACTCAGAGGAGATTATATGCTAAGAAGCAGTAGTCAGAGGTGACAGGGAATTCTTGATTGTCTAAGTGTGACTTAATCGTATTTTTTTTTCCTCCTTTTAAAAAAGTTCAGGTTGGCTTCCCTGATCACTGAGCATGCTATTTATCCTCAATATCAGTTTATACTTGTTCAGGGAACAGATATCTGAATATGAGCTCAAGCAAAATAAAAATCGGCAAAAAAAAAAAATCTTGCATTACCTTCGCAAACAAATTATAGACTTCCTGTCTATGTTGGCTTTAAGAATCATATGTAGCTTCAAACTAAAGCATACTACTTTTCACATTCTTTCCCCTCACGCTCGCTCTCTCTCTCTCTCTCTCTCTCTCTCTCTCTCCCTCTCCCTCTCCTCCTCTCTCCTTTCCTCTCCCTCTCTCTTTTGGTTTGAGTTTCATTCCACAAAATATCTAACGTAGAAGTATGTTTTATGTGATTGCACATGTACAATCTATATCACATTACTTACCATCTCAGGGAGGGGAAGCGGGAGGAAGAGGAATAAAATTTGGGACTCAAAATTTAAAAAAAATGTTAGAAATTGTTTTTACATGTAATTGGAGGAAAATATAATATTTCTTTTAGAAAGAATTATATAACTTTAGAGCTAGAAAGGACCTTGTAGACCACTGATTTTGCAGATGAAGCAACTGAAATCCTGAGTGGGGAAAACACACAAATGGTTAATAGCTGAGGAGAGGTTTGTTAGGTTCAGCCCCTAAGTCTGTGTCTGTTAAACTGCTCTGGTCTCAGATATCGTTCAGTAACTTCATACACTTTTCCTCTGGCTTCCTTTTTAAGAATTGTTTGCACTTTTCACTCATACATCTTGACTCACTGGTCTTGGTGGAGGAGTCTGAACACTCCTTGTTCCCTGTTGCCTCCTCCAGATTCTCCCTCTACCATTATCACTTAGTAATTTCCCCTCTTGGGAGATTTATTATTCCCAACCAAGATTCTGGTGGTGATTATTGGTTGATGCCCAAGACGTTCTCCTTCCAGCTCAGGCTCCTTTCCCCATTTCTTGCCCCTCATAACAGAGGATTTCAACATATACATGGAGGCTCCCCAAACACCCTAACTTTCCAGTTCCTTATTCCACAAAGTACCACCTTCATACCACCTCAACTACCTACAGAGAAGGTTCTACCCCTGGTTCTGCCATCACATAAAGTGTTCCACTTCAGGGTTCACAAACCCCCACTTCCTTTAAATCATCATAACCTTTTTTTCAATACCATCATTCTCTCTGCTTTGTGACCACCCCCTCCCTCCTCCCAACCCTGTTCTTCATCTTCATAATAAACTTCAAACCTCTCTGCTTCTCAGTTCTTTCCCAGGACATCATCTGCTGCACTAGTTATTCTCTTCTCTGTCCCCTAGCCTAACTCTACTATTATCCGTGTCTCCACATCCCACACCCAGAGGTTTGCTGGTAAATGTTTAACCAGCTCTGGAGGTTAGGGATAAGGGGGATATGAAATGTAGGCAGGCACTTTTAAGTTTAATCTGCATTAACACTTTCTTAAGTCTAGAAAACCAACAAAATAACAAATCAAGCCCTGATTTGTAGTGACTGACCAATTCCAGAAGTGTAAATGCTCACACTGAAAATTTAACAGTCCACTCTGCCAAATCATTAAAGAGTTGCTACAGCATGCCCATTCAATCCATCAATAAACATTTATTAAGCACCCAGTATGTGCCAGGCATATCTCTGGAGATTCAGAAAGACAAGCTAATGGGGAGACAATATGCAAAAACAAATATATACAATGCAAGCTATATACAGGATAAATAGGAAATAATCAATAGAGGGAAGGCCCTGGAATTTAGGGGGGTTGGGGAAAGCTTCCTATAAAAGGTTGGATTTTAGTTGGGAAACCAGGGAAGTAAGTATTACTGGAACAGTGTAATGCTAATAAGATTAAAGATCTTCCCCACCCATTAATGGGCCTTCCCATTAAGGGGAATTTGATTAAGGGAAATTTGTAGGAAGGCCCACACCTTTTGTTAATGAAGCATTGGTTCTCAAGGATTATGCCCTCTGAAAAGTGTGTGTGCGCGCGCACGCGCACACACACACACAGAGTCTGAGGTTTTATTTTGGAGCTTCCTCGTTGGAAGTGTCTGTTTAGTGAGACTCTGGGCAGCCGATAAAGAGCCCCTGGTTTTGAAAACCCAGATGTTGGTGCTTCTCTCTCCGCCAACTGTGTATGTATGGTCAGACAGCTGGATCTGTCTGTGGGTTGATCTTTATTTCCCTCTTCGTATTTTCTCTGAAGTTCAGGCTGCTGACTTTTCCCCTGAACTAAGTATATGATATATGTGCTTCATTAAAGTGATTGTTGACCCCTCAAACGTTGCCTTTCCTTTTAGAAAAGCAGATCAAAGAACCTGTACAGCAGGCCCTCCTGTTTATGTTGGGGTGTTTGCTTTTACAAGTAGAGGAGGGAGAACATTTCAGACACAGGGAACAGTCAGAGAAAATGTCCAGAGCTTGGATAAAGTATCTTGTTAATGAAACAGCCAGGAGGTCACTGAAGAGAAGAGTTTATACCTGGGAGTAAGATGTAAGAAGACTAGAAAGGTAAGAGGGGGCTAGGTTATGAAGAGCTTTGAATGCCAAACAGAGATGATTACAAAGCCCCTGGAGTTTATTGAGTAAGGACGGTGACATGATTGGACCTGAACTTTAGAAAAACCACTTTAGGGGCTGAGTAGAGAATGGATTCAAGTGGGGAGAGACTTGAAGCAGGAAGATCCAGTAGTGAGCTATTGCAATGATCTAGGTGGTGCAGGGTGATGAGGGTCTGTACCAGAATGGTGACAGTGTCAGAGAGAAGGACGCAAAGGTGACACTGACAGGCCTTGGTAACAACTTGGATGGGGGGTGAGAGAGAGAGAGGAATCCAAGATGACTCCTAGGTTGGGAGCCTGACGGACTTGGGAGGATGGTGTTACCCTCTGCAGTGAAAGGGAAGGTAGGAGGTAGGGAGGCACTAGGCAGAAAGATAATGAGTTGGCATATGAGTTAGGCATATTGAGTTCAAGATATCTATATCCAGTCCAAGATATCTAAAAAACAGTTGGAGACCCAAGACTGGATGGAGGTCAGCAGAGAAATTGGGGCAGGAAAGGTAGGTTTGAGAATAATTAGGATAGAGATGGTGATTAAATACATGGGAGCTGATGAGATCATCAAGTGAATAGTACGGAAAGAAGAGGAAGAGGAAAAGGCCCAGAACAGAACCCTGAGGAATACTGATGGTGTGAGGAGTGATCTGGTGGAGGAGCCAATAAAGGGGACAAAGAAAGAGTGATTACCTAGGTAGGAGAAGAATCAAGAGAATAGTCTACTGAAAACCTGGAGAGAAGAAAGTGTCAAGGATGAGAGAGTGAGGATCAAAGGCTGAGGGGAGGTCAAGGAGAATGAGGACTGAGAAAAGGCCATTAGATTTGGCAACTAAGAGATCATTAGTAACTTTGGAGAGAGTATTTTCAGTGGAACCCCAGAATCATACCTTGCCTGTCCTCAACCTTTTATTACTTGTGTGATCAACCACCTTCTTTCTGTTCATGTGCTAATGAATGGAGCTAGATAAAAAAATCACAAAACTGTACTGACTGGGTTCTATTTGTTCCCTAATTTATTCACTCCACTATTCACCATAATGGCTATTCCAAACCTTTTCCTCTCTTCTTAGGCCTCTCATGGTACCCTCTTCCCTCCTGAAACCTTGTTTCATACTTAAAAAAAACAAAGCGAAAACAAAAAACACGTCATTCTAGGACCGGTCCCTTTTTATCCCCACCTCACTCTAACTTCATTCTCTCACAGAGAAGTAGATTATCATCCTTTCCAGGACAAACGACTCTACATGTGCCCTGAATCCATTCATAATGCCTTCACTTTCATCTCCACTCACATATTTTCACTATCCTTATCTACTGGCTGTTTTCCAAATGTTCATGTTTCCTCTGTCATTAAAAAATTCTAAGTTGTATCAATAAAAGGAAAGTCCCCATACATACAAAAATACTTAAAGCAGCACTTTTTGCGGCACCAAAAAACTGAAAACAAAGTAGATATCCATCCAGTGGGGAATGGTATATGATGTAATGGAATAGTACTGTGATATAAACAATGACAAATATGATGACTACAAAGAAACATGGCAAGACTGACATGAACGATGAAGGATGAAGTAAAGAGATCCAAGAAAACCACATACAGAATGATTACAATAATGTAAATGGAAAGAAGAGACACCACGAAATAATTAAAAATAAATGTTGCTAAATTATAAATGACAAATATTGTTGCAAAGAAGAGATATGAGATTATATGAGAAGACATACCCCTGCTCTACTCATTTGTAGATGTGAGAGGTCCATGAGTATGGAACATTGCTTATATTGTATTTTCAGACTTTTAAAATTAATCAGTTTTGCTAGTTTTTTCTCTTCCTTTTCCCTCCTCTTCTTCCTTCTTTTTCTCTAAAAATATTTTTTATATAGTACAACTCTCTGGGAGAGGGCAAGAGGATAGAGATATTGGGGAAAATTTAGGTAATAAAAAACAAAAGATACAACTAAACATTTATTTTTTTAAAAAAACACTCAGTTGATGCAGCCATGCCTACTATCGTCCATCCTCTATGTCTCTTTTTTAAGGCTAATAACCTAGAGAAAGCTGTGTACTCTTGACACCTCCATTTCCTTTCTTCTAACTCTCTTCTAAACCCTCTGCAAATTGACTAATGATCTCATCATTTAAATGAAATTGCTCTCTTCAAAGTTACCAGTGATCTCTTAATTATTAATAATTAATTGCTCTTAATTGGCCATTAGTTTATGGCCTTTCTTCAACCAATATCCTTCTTGATCTCTCTGTAGATCTTTGACATTGTCAACCTTCTTCTGAGCATTCTCTCTTCTGTAGGTTTTCATCATTTTGTTCTCTCCAGGTTCTCCTCCCTGTCCTTCTCCGTCTCCTTTGCTGGGTTTTCATTCAAGTCACACTCATGAATCTTGTGTCTGTTCCTCAAGCATTTGCCTTGGACTAGCTTTTTCACAAGCTGTTCTACATGCTTTGAATACTTCCCCCTTACCTCCAGGATTCCTAGGCTTCCTGATTCAAGACTCAACTTGAATTCCAGTGCTTTCCATTGTTAGTGCTTCCCTCAGAGATTATCTTCTATATGCTATTATAGATATTTAATGGAGTGTTTTTTGTATAGAATACATTATTTAGAATAGAATATTTACTTATTTAATATATTAGATATTATAGATATTCTATTTGATATTTGCATGTAGACTATATATTATTTCAAATAGACTATATTATTTATATCTTAAATACAATATATCTTATTATACATTATTCAGTATTACATATTATAGATGTTCTATAGGATATATATTTATATAGAGAAAATGTTATTTGGAATAGCATGTTATTTAATATAAATATATTTATGTTATATTATAGATATTCTATAGAATATATATTTCATATGTAGAATATACATATTATATTCTACCATTTATATCTATATACAATTATTTGTACTTTATCTCCCCCACTGGAACGTAAGCTCCTCTGAGGACAAGGGCCATGTATCCCCTAGCACTCAGCATAGTAATAAGCACTTAAAAAACACTTGTTGATTGACTTTCCTCAATAAAATCTACTCTCAAGAAAGAAGCTAATGCTCATTTGTGTGAGATATAGCCAACCAATCGGGCTTAGTTTGTTCTTGACAATTAAAGATAAATTATATTTTAACCTGGAACAAAGATTCACTCAAAGAAATGAATTCATATTGGGAATTCCAATCATAACTGAGTCTGGTTGCTTCCCAGCACGATACATATGAAGAGGGTCACCCATTCTGTTTATGTATGACACCGGGGCAGTTGAAGGACAAAGGCCATATGTCCTGGACTGCTCCTCCATTCCCACTCTGCCCTCTCTCTCCCACCCCTCCATCCTCACCCATATCCTGGGTACATACCGGGTGAAGTTGTAGATCTCCTGGACATTGAGTCCTCTAGAAGTGCTGTTTTTCAGTGCCAAGGCAATCAGGTGACAGTAATTAAGGGGAGGTCTGGGCCATCGGGGCCCCGTCTGGGTGCCCACCTGTCGCCGACAGCCTCGAAGGGATGCTAGTTTTTGGGGTGATTGGAGGGTCATGGAGGTCTTCTTATCTTTCTCCTCTTCTGTGAACTAAGAGAGTAAGGTGCAGGATTAGATTTTGGAACTGGTTTGACTTAAACACCTCTCTCCTCTATTTCATTTAATATTTGTAGGCATCTAGGATTTCAGGGTAGGCATTAATAAATGATTCTTCTGTAGAAAATGTTCCCTCGGGTCAGGTATGGGACTATGCATGGGATGAATATTGTCTAATGGGACAAGGTAGTTGTTATTAATCATTTCTTATCCTTGGTTAGGGCTAAAGGCAGAAATAGGAGGCTGAGGATATTTCTTAATTCTACCCTGTCCTTAAGGGGACAAGAATATCTATCCATACCTCTTTTTCTGTGGTGGAGTCCTGGGCCTCCTGGCTGGTGAAGGCCTGGGGCTGCTGGCTGGTGGAGGCCTGGCGCTTCAAGCTGTCCTCTGAGAAAGAGGTATTTTCTTCCTCTTTAGGGGATGGAGGGTTATGGACTAAATCTTGCTCCTTTGAAGCCTGCCTCCCAGCAGGAGGACATACTATGTTGAGATCCACCCACATCCATAAATTAGGTTCCAAGGGAGTATCTGCATAGAATAGGAAAGTTGATGGCCTCTGTCAGACTTTTCCTTGCCTAGCATTACCCAGCAGTACCATCTCTCCAACTTTCCTTTGCCAAACTTACTCTCCTTTCCAAAGCACTGATCTTTCTCAGGGGACCTGAGAGATCAGTCCATAAACATGGGTTGTTCTTGAGTTCTTTCAGTCCTGTTCTAACTCTTGATTATCCTGTTTGGCGTTTTCTTGGCAAAGATACTTGAGTGATTTTGCCATTTTCTTCTCCAGCTCATTTTATAGATGAGGAACTGAGGCAAACAGGGTTAAGTGACTTGCCCAGGGTCACAAAGAAAATAAATGTCTGTGGCTGGACTTGAACTGATTCCAAACCCAGTGTTGGCTTAAGGAAAGTTAATTATTAACAATAGTTGACATTAACAAAAGAAGCAGCTAGGTGGCTCAGTGGATAGGGTACTGGTGCTAGAATCAGGAAGATTTGAGTTCAAATGTGATCTCAGATACTAGCTCTGATCCTGGGCAAGTTACTTAACTTCTGTTGGCCTTAATCCACTAAAGAAGGAAATGGCAAACTCTAGTATTTTTGCCAAGAAAACCCTATGGGCTACATTGGTACGCTGTGGTCCATGGGATCATAAAGAATCAGACACAACTGAACAACATGTGCTAAGTGCTAGGGATACAAAAAGAAGCAAAAGACAGTCCCTGCCATCAAGGAGCTCAAAATCTGTACAAAGGAGAAACAAAGTTGTACAAACAAGCTACATGCAGGATAAATAGGAAAAAGAAGGGAGACAATACAATTAAGAGGGGTTAGGAAAGGCTTTCTCTGAGGTAGCTAGATGGTACAATGGATAGAGATCTGGACCTGGAGTCAAGAAGATTCATCTTCATGAGTTCAAATCTAGCCTCGAACACTTACTAGATGTGTGACCCTGAGCAAGTCACTTAACTCTGTTTACCTCAGTTTCTTCATCTGCAAAATGAACTGAAGAAGGAAAAAAAAATGACAACCACAATAGGAAAGACTTTCTTTAGAAGACGGGGTTTTAGTTGGGATTTAGAGCAGTACCTGACATATAGTAAGTGCTTAATAAATGTTTATTGACTGACTGATTGACTGAAAGGAAATCAGGGGAAGCAGTAGTCCTCCATGGGGTAGGAGAACATTTCAGGCAATGGGGATGGCCACAGAAAAATGTCTATGAGTTGAAAAATGGAGGACTTGTTCTTGAACAGCAAGGATGCAAGCATCATTGGATTGAGTAAATAGGGGAGAATAAGGTATAAGAAGACTGGAAAAGTGGAGGAATTTATAGAGGACTTTGTCCGCCAAATAGATGATTGTGTATTTGATCATGGAGGTGATAGGGAGTCATTGGCTTTTATTGAGTAGAGGAGTGACATGGTTTGCACTTGCACTTTAGGAAGATCTCATAAGTGGCTAAATGGAGGATGTATTGGTGTGGGGAGAAGCTTGAGGCCAGCAGATCCATCAGCAGTTCCTGCAGTAAACCAGGTGTGAGGTAATGAGGGCCCACATCACACTAGGGGCAGTGTTAGAGAGAAAGGGGAGGCACATTGAAGAGAAGTTGTAAAGGTGAAATCAACAAGTCTTGGCAATAGATTGAATGTAGGGGACTGAGAGATGGTGAGAGTTGAGGATGACAGGGTGATTTTTGGTATCTGATTCTAGTGCTAGTACCTGGTGGTTCAGTCTCTTAGGACATCCTGAGCCCAAGGTCGTGAGCCCTTTTCTTCTAAAATTGACCGTGGCACTGACCTCCTTAGAGCTAGGAAGTGCTCAGTGGATATGTTTTCCTTCTGATACGGCAGCAGACAGAGAGGGAAGTAACTGAATCCAGGGAAAGTAGATGAAGGGACAGAATGAAGGGGCATATGAGAAAGGGAATATTGGCACGAAGGCCTCTGCTCCTACCTTTCTCTATTGTATCCTTGCTCACTTTTTTTTGGAGGCAATTGAGGGTAAGTGACTTGCCCAAGGTCATACTCCAGGGATAACATGATATCTGTTGCTCTACCTAACTAACCAGCCCCATGCCCTCACTTTTTAAAGTACAACTAAAATGCCATCTCCTCCTAGATGTCACACTCATACAAAACACTTTGATCCTTTTCTAATAAATTTATTTTGTAATCCTGTATTACTCAAGTGGTCTGTGATTATGTTTTATGATATCCTCCTCTAAGCTCCCTATTCCATCATGCTCATCCATGTGTGCTTCAGGCCTACTGTATCCCTGTTCCCCCTTTACCCCACCCTACCCTTGTCCTTCTGGAACCCCATATCTATTGTTAATATTTTGTTGTCCTTCAGTCACGTCTGACACTGAGTGACCCTGTGAACCATAGCATATCAATAGTGTCCATGGGATTTTCTTGACAAGGACACTGGAGTGGTTTGACATTTCTTTCTCTAGTGAATTAAGTGACTTGCTCAGGGTCACACAGCTACTAAGTGTCTGAGGCTGGATTTGAACTCAGATCTTCTAGATACCAGGACTCTACCCACTGAGCCACCTAGTTGCCTCATTTGTTAACATTAACCATTGTTAATAATTAGCTTTCCCTCATATTAGATCTGTACTGTCCCTGAAAAATCACTTTTATATATATTAGATATTTAATTTTCTGTGTACATAGTATGTTCTAGCAGCAATAGAGCATGCCTCTTTGAGGGAAGAGACAGTTTTATTTTTGCCTTTGTATGCCAAGTACCTAGCACATATTAGGTGCTTTTTAAATTCTTATGAAATGAATTTCTTGCCTAATGATTGATATAGTGCTTTATACATGAGTGTTTGCTGTTTGTCTATGTAATATGGGGGTTTGCTTTCTTTAGAGAGAACAGTCTTCTCTTGATCATCTGAACACATTCCCAGAGGGCCGAGACCAGGATTTACTTGTCCTGGCCAAAGGTGGCTTGGCCCAAGTGAAATACTGAGTAAATGCTGGTGGATTTTCAGTTTTCTTTTCTCCAAGTCTGACCCAGGGTATAAATTCTTCAGCTTTATCTCTGTTATCCCCAAACAAGGTTGCCACTCTGCCTACCTACCCTTGTACCAATCCCAAATTGGGAAATTTAGAATAAATTAGTCAACAAGTCCATATTGAGCACCTGCTGTATACTAAGCATTGGGGTCCTTGAACTTCTTTTTAAATTAAAAACAATTTTTAATATAATTGACTTCCTGTGGAACCCTATGTACTTTTATTTCATGCATTTAAAAACATTTTGAAAAAGGGTCTGTAGGCTTCACCAGACTGCCTAAGGGATCCATAACATAAAAAGGGCTAAGAATCCTTGATTTCCAGGGTTTTTAAAGGTCTCTTTCCTTCAACTGTTTACAATAGAGACAAGGTATCAGACCCCGCTGAGAACCAAACAAGACAGGCAGATATTCCAGTGCAAAATGGTAAAGTACAGTATCTAAGTGATGTGGGAGGTCAGGAATGGGGGCTAATGACTTGGAAATGTAACAATTGATCCAGAAGCATGTATTAACACCAGGCACTGTGTTTTAAGTACAGTGAAAAGAGCCCTGAGAAGATGTAGGTTTGAATCTTGTTGGCTGTTGGATCCTAGACAAGTTACTTCAGTTTTCTCATACAGAAAACGTGGAATGGTAATACTTAGAATACCCACCTCACTGGATTTTTGTGAGGATAGAATGAGACAATATATGTGAACCTTAATCTAAAGGAGTCTATGAAAGTTAGCTATTGTGATTATTGCTACTTTTTGGGCTAGAAGAGATTTGAGCATCTGTTGGGCAGGGAGTGGGGGTGGGGAGAGGGCTGACTCGGTGACCTCTAAATTCCTTTCCAACTGACTATCTATGTTTCTGGGGTCGTCAGGGGTATTGAATCCTGTAAGAGGTCATTTCTTCCCCCAGTAAGAACAGGAAGGCAGAACGTTGGAGCTGAAAAGGACTTTCGATATGACTAATTCAAACTACTCATTTTACAGAAGAGTAAAGTAACCCAGATCTAGTAAGACTGGACATGCATCCTTTATAGGTGGAGGGAACACCAACTGCAAATTATATTTTAGGCAATGAAGAGACTAGTAGATGATACTGTCAGTCCCTGACCTCACAGAGCTTATAGTCTAGCCACTCATACTTGCCTGCCTCACTGTCTAGTACTATTAGTTAACTGTGCCTAGAAAATTTGTTCAGGATTACACAACTAAAGTTAGTGGGAGAGCTAGGAAACAAAGCCAGACTTCCTGATACTCAGGACAGGATTTTTTTTTTTTTAAGATGTTAAGGTTCAAAAAAGTAGGAAAGGGCTAGGGGTCAAGAGGAAGTTTTCCCTCCTTTCACCTCTCCTTTCTCATATAATCTCACTTTCCCTAGCCTTATCCTATCTCCCTTCACTCCCTGACTAGACTGCTCACTCACCTCTAGGTAGCTGGTCAGTGGTGGTTGCTAGCTTCAGCTCCTCATTCATCTTCCAGTCCAGCAGACCTGGGATCTTTCCATGTAAGCTCTCCCAGAACTCACGATTCTGGAGGTTTGGATTCATTTTGGGAGGAGTGGGGAAAGAAACATAGCTGCCAGAAGAGAGATCTAACCTCTTTGGCCTCTGCTTTTAGCTCTGCACAGGTGGAGGGCAAAGCCTTTAACTTCTCAGTATTTCAGAGTGTGATTCAATCAAATAAGCCCTCCCTCTTAATCCTAGTTGGCCCACCCCTGACTTCCATTTTTGTGGGGGTAGAAGCCCTAGGAACATTAAGAATCCTCAGGCTATCTGAAAGGGAGACTCTAAAAGCTTTTATTAATCTCCTATTAGTTACAAATGCTAGGCTCTAGGAATACAAAGTCAATCAACAAATTAATCAACAAATCAATCAACAAACAGTAAGTGCCTGCTGTATGCCTGACACAATTCAAAGAATGAATCATTCCCTACTGTCAAAGACTTTACATTTTAAGGAGGGAAAGCAACTAGTACATAATAAGTATATACCAAAAAATGTGTATAGAGAGAGTAAATAGAAATAAACATAAAGCAGTTAAACATATCACAGGGAGGAAAGGCACTAGAAATTGAGTGCGAGAAGGTTACTAGTCAACTTTGGGTATATTGGGAAATTTGCCAGTCCCATACTTATGTCCCACCACAAAGTACTTTCATCAAAGATCCCAAAACTGAGGTCTGGAAGTGAAGTAATAGATACTATCTTGCCCCACCCCCACCAATCACCATTTTGGAATGCCAAAAGAGGGAGCATTTGTAACACCTACACCAGAGATGGAATTTTCCCCATACAAAGGGAAAAAATTGGGAGAATCTTGAAAAACTGTCTCGACATTTGAAGGAGCACAACACCCTGCTCTCATCACCAGCCCACAGGTGTAAAGCATATTCTCTAAAGGATCCCTTTTGGACCCATCAGTCTTGGGGACTGCCCTTTCCCCCTTCTCTGTCCAGTCTGGATGCTGAGTTATCACATAATTGCTCATTTGGAGGGACTTTTCCTACAGAGAAGCAGATCAATTGCTCTAATTTTGAAACTCAGGGAATACCCATGGAGAACCTTCCTTTTAGAAGCTTCAGTGAGTGGCCCTAATTTACAGAGCCTGAGAAGGGGGGCAAAAAAAGCCTTTTTGGTAAAAATGCTTGGTTCTATGGAGAGAAAAGAGCAGAAGGAAGGCCAATAAGGCCAGATAAGCAGAACAGCTTTGAAAGGCACTGGTTGATCTTGTTATGTACTTTTTTTTTTTAAAGGGAAGCTGTGCGTAATAGAGATGAGTAGTTTCAAACTTAAGCCTTTTTTTCTATCCCATTATGCATATGCAAATACAGCCAGTCAATAAGCATTTATTAAATATCTACTATATGCTAGGCACTGTGCTAAGTGCTGGCCAGAAAAAGAGGCAAAAGACCCTTCAGCCTCCACTATCTAATGGGGGAGACAATATGGAAGCAAATCCGTACAAACAAGCTATATACAGGATAAATAAGGAAATAATCAGCTGAGGGAGACACCAGAATTGAGAGAGGTTGGGGAAGGCTTCCTGTAAAAGATGGGATTTTAAGGAAGCCAGAGAAGCCAGCAAGCTAAGACGAGGAGGGAGAGCTTTCCAGGCATGGGGAACAGCCCTAGTCAAGAGATGAAGTATATTGGGGGAGGAACAGCAGAGGTCAGTAGCTGGATCAAAGGTGAGATGCTAAGGGTAAAAACACTTGAGAAGGTAGCAGTGGGGCTAGGTGATGAAGGGATTTGAATACCAAACAAAGGATTTTATATTTGATCCTGGGTGTGACACAGAGCCACTGGAGTTCTTAATTAGGAGGGAGGTGATGTGCTCAGACCTGTGCTTTAGGAAAAGCATTTTGGTGGCTGAATAGAAGATGAATGGGAGTGGGGAGAGACTTGAGGCAGGCAGACCACCAGCAGATTATTACAACAGTTCAGGCGTGTGGTGATGAGAGCCTGCGCCTGAGTGACGCTGGTGGCATATTGAAGAAATATTGCAAAGGTGAAATCAACAAACTTTGCAACAACTTGGATACGAAGGATGAGAGATAGTGAGGATTCCAGGATGAGTCCTGGGTTGAGAGCCTGAGGATCTCGGAGGATGGGGTTGCCCTCTCTAGTAATAGAGAAATTAGGAGGTGGGAAGGGACTAGCCTAGGGGGAAAGATAATGTGTTAGGTTTTAGACATATTGAGTTTAATATTTAAATATAATTAAAATTGATATTAAATTAAAAACATTTTTTTTAAATTAAAAACAATGTTTTTAAAATGATACTTGGATTCCAAGGACTGGATATTTCAGAGTGTAGTCCCACCTCCTTCAAGCTCCTAGGTTGTCTCTCCTCCCTTTTTGGAGGTCCTATAGTAATGACCCCTTTGTTGTATGTTGGCAGTACTTTTTTAGGATACTTGTCATTCATCCAAACAATCTTCTAAGTTTCCTCTAAAGACCTCTTTTAATGCTTATTCTGCCCTCATGGTCTGGAGTCCTCAGACTGGAAGCTCTGACAGGTTCTACTGAGATGGGAAGACTTCTGGTTTAGGTCAGTGATGAATTTTTTGGTCAATCCAAGAATCAGTCTAACAGTTATCAACTGGATGTTGATTGACCAGCAAGTGACCCACTTTTGTGGCCAAAGCAGCTTAGGAAGGTCATCACCTTCCAAGGCTTAGAATTGGTTGGTGGGGCATCTGCACCAAAACCCCCATTCAGTTTTCAGAACAACCTTATGGAGAAGTGTGTTATGTTTCCCATTTGGAAATAAAGGCCTAGTGAGTTTTTTGTGTAGTAATTTGTCAAAGGATAATCAATTAATGGGGGAGCTAGGTGGTGAAGTGGATAGAATGCTGGGCTTAGAATCAGGAAGACTCAAGTTCAAATCCAACCTCAGGTACTTATTAGCTGTGTGACCCTGGGCAAGTCATTTAGGCCTGTTTACCTTGGTTTCCTTATCTGTAAAATGAGTTGGATAAAGAAATGGCAAACCGCCCCAGTATCTTTGCCAAGAAAATTCCAAATGAGTTCTCGAAAAGTTGAACATGATTGAAACTACTCCAAATCAAGCACCTTAGAAAAAGGTTGATTTACCACCTACTATGATTTACCACTTACTATATGCTATCTGATGAGGATACAAAGAAAAAAACGAACACAGTCCTCCTCATAGAGCTTATGGGTAGACAGCACACATCTAAACAATATACACAACACATGTAAAGCCGATTAAAAAGTAATTGGAAGAAAAGACACCAGCAGTCAAGGACATCAGGAAAGGTCTCATGAAGGTCTTGAGATGAGTTTTGAAGGAAACCTAGAATTCCAAGAGGCAGAAGGAGGTCAGTAGGGAGAGTATTTCATAAAATATTGGGGCATAGGATCAGGATTCCCTGCAACTTGGTTCAGAACTCTTCTCCGGTGCCTAGGCAGCTGTGAGCACGTGAGTGGGTGGGTGTGACCAAACCTAAACCAAAACTAATCCTTTCTGTTCTTCAATTTGAGACAATCAGGCCTGAGGGAATGGAGGTGGGGTGGAGAGGGAGGGAGAGAGACATGGGTTAGGGTAAAGGTATCAGACACTGACTCCTCCTTGCTCAGTAAAATAGACTGGCTTCTTAAGGGGAGGTCTTCAATGTCGTTGTCTAGTTGCCTTCTGTCCCAAAGGTGATGATTCCTTAAGGTGAAGTTAATCCTTACAGGGCAGATTGACCATGGCACCCCAAATCTAGAGCTATAAAAGTCCTCTAGTTCAGTTGTGTCAAACTCAAATAGAAATAGTCCGGCCTCATATTGACTTAGTAAATCACAAATTGAACATTACCTATGTTGTATTGTATTTTTACTTAATTTGTTAAACTTTTCCTAATTACATTAGTCTGGATCCAGCTAATTTTGGGGGCTGAGTTTGATTCTTCTGTTCTCATCAAATCCCCTAATTGTATAATTGAGGAAACTGGGACCAGAGAGGCAGTGTCTTACCCAAAGCAACCCAAGTAGAAGAGAGAAGATTTCAACCCCAGTCTCCTGACCCCAAAACCCAGCTTTCTTTTTACTGTACCACAATGCATGTTTTGACCTTTTATTTTTTTTTTTACTAACAAACACAAAAAAAGAGAGAAAATTTCTATATGCAAAGTAGAACAGAGAAAGGATTGTATGTATAAATGTTAATCTCTTTTACATACAGCTTGTTTTTAAAAATATTTTGTAATAAATTCAGTTGTACTTTCTGTCTAGTTTGTCTCCTTCCAAACTTCCTTCTATTCCACATATTTTTAAAAAATATTTCAATGATCTCATTTCTTTTCTTTCGGCAACTGGTAACTTCCCCCAAATCCCCCACCTCTAATTAAAAAAAAGTACAAATCAACACAAAGTGGGGCCAGCAAGCGTTGGTTTCTATTTGCAATAAATGGGGCTCACTAATCCACACATAAGATCCCTGGGGACCCTTTAATGACTAAGTTTTAAAGTGTAATATTATCTGTTTTCTTGTATTTTTATTTATTTTGTTAAATATTTCCCAAATACATTTTAATCTGATTCAGCAGCACTGGGGAATGTTGTGAGCTGTGGCTGGTGTATTTGATACCTGTACTCTAGTCATGATTAGGCAGTGCATTCACCAGTTCTTAAATCTAAGTTTTTTTCCCTTGTAATATTGTTATTGTATAAATTGTTCTGTTCTTGATCACTTGATTCTGCTTCAGTTCATAGACGTCTTCCAAATTTCAGTGAAACCATTTCTTTCATCATTTCTTATAGTGCAACATACTCACTATCATAATTTTTCAACCATGCCTGACTTTACAAGCACTTTCTGTTTTGATATTCTTTCTCAGATTCCCTCATCTGTAAAACAGGAGGAAGGCGGGGAGGGTAGGATCAAGCTATGGGCTCTGGCAGCAGTCAATCCTAAAATGAGTCCCAAGATAAATTGATTGGATTAAGCAGAATAAAAACTCCTTCCTAGTCACTCTCTTCTACTACACTCCCCTATTCCATATCCATGTACCTTTCTCTGTCTTCTATTTCTTTCTTTCATTCAATAGTCTTCTCTTCTCTCATCTCCACAGTCATTAAGCCTAAGTCTAGTATTTAATCAGAGGTCCAGAACATCTTTTAAAAATATTTTAATAATGTTTGATAACAGTGGGCTTGGAGGCAGTAAGGACACATTGATGATCTGAAGTCTAGAGTCAGACACTAGCTTGTTTACCTCAGTTTCCTCATCTGTGAGCTGGAGAAGGAAATGGCAAACCACTCCAGTAACTCTGCCAAGAACACCCCAAATGGGGTCACGGAGGGTTGAAATGGCTGAACAACAACATCCTCTGTCTTCTGGGTTGCCTCTCCCCCATCCAATTTCTCTCTTTCCAGTCTTGCCTGTTCTTCTAGAAGCCCATTCATTCCTTCTTGCTTCTTTCCTACCAGGCCCCTTGTTTCTTCTAGGTTTTACCAACCTGTGCTTCTCTTTCCTCAGACTTCCCATACCCCAAAGTTCAGGCTTGGGGGCTCCCATGGACCTGACAACCTAAATTAACTGCCCTTCATTACTGAGCTCAGCCTAAGGATCAGGACATTTGGGATTTCAAACCCCCAAAACTTTGAACATAGGAAACATTCAATTTAATAACTTTTGGAGGGAGGACAATTCCCTCCCTCCAAGTGACGAGTCTGAGGCCAAATTTTCACTCAGATCCTCCTGATTCCACTGTACCACCTAGCTACCTCCCAAACTAATCACTTTTTAAACAATGAATTGAGGTTGGTGGGGAGGAAGAGAGCCTGGGAACTTGTGCTGTTGTGGTTGCAGTTGTTCACCGGGTGGGAAAAGATCTGCTGCTTCTAGTGTTCTGCATTTAAGTAAAAGAGAACTGAAAAAGGAGACTCAGGAGACAGAGGCAGCATCATACTTTATTACAGGAAATCAGCTGAGGAGGAAGGTGGACAGGTGGTCATGATCTGGGAAGGGAGTACTGGAAAGAGAGGGGGAGGGGAGGGGCTTCAGAGACGTTTGGGAGCAGTAAGGTCTAGGGAGGACTAAAAGTTTGCAAACTCATTTCTTTGACAATTCTAAGATTTTATTGGAAGATTGGGGTAGGTGGGGGAAGGATCTCAGGATGGGGGGGATTTAGTAGATTGTAAACTCCTTGGAGTTTATCTAAACTTTCTATCCCCCGACCCCTTTAGCTCTGGGCTTGGCTTGATTTTGACCTCAGTGAATGAGAGACCAGTTGAATGGAGGAGCGTGGGGGAGGGGGAGAGAGAGCCAGGGGAGAAAAGTCAACGAGACAGGGTGAGGTGCAGCTGAGCCAAGGGCAAGAGGAGTGAGGAAGGGTTGGGAGGAAGGACTGGAGCCCTGGGAGTAGAACCTCTAGCTCCCAGGCAGTGAGTGCATGCTGCTCCATCTCTGTCTCCAAGGAGTACCAATCTCTCTCAGAGTCTCATTTTCGAGCGCCCAGTGCCAGGGCAACGATGAAACCCACGACCAGCAGGAACATGGCCACAGACAGCAGCACTGTGATGACTATCATGCCCCCGGTGCGAGCCATGCCCAGCCCCAAAGTCTCCACTTTCCTGCCTGTCAGGGTTAAATGAAATAATGTATACAAACTGTTGCAAAGCTGAACTCGATACATATTCCTTTGTGGGATGATGAGAGAGAGATTTAGAGGCTGAAGGGAGGGGGCAGGTGCATGTGGGTTTCCCCTACTGGAGCTCTCTGTCCAGTCCTAACACCTGGGAGGTGAGTCTGTGACTCTACGCCAGAGTGAGGCATATAACAGGGGGTTCAGCGTGGGAGAGGTTACTCACGAGGCAGTGTGGCCATCCGGACTCTGTTACTGTGTTCTACAGCATTTCCTTTCTCCACGGAGTAGGAGACACTTGGAGGGAAAGGGGAATTTGAGGAAGGAGGAACTCAGGAGGAGGGGAACCTAAATCCTAGCTGTTCCTCCTAGACATCTCTCCAAAGATCCCTTCTCTGATCTGTGCCCAGTCTCTGGACTCTCCTCAACTACAGCCTTTCCAACAGTGCCCTCCTTCCTCCAGAGCTTGCTCCCTCCCCAAGAGGTATCCATCCTGCCTACTTCCTACAGAAAAACATCCTTCCTCTTTCTACCCCTTACTTTGCCCTACTGGTGCTTGCTTCTCCCAGGTAGTCCACCTACAAGTAACTGGTGCCAGGTACCAGGTTGGTGACTTGGTAGGCACTGAGTCGGGTGATGGTGAAGCTGCTGCTGCTGTATACCACATTCACCAGGTCCCTTTGCCCTCGGCAGGGGGTAACAGTAAAATTATGTGTTACTCCTGGGCAGGAAGAGGGGATAAAAGGGGTGGAATTAAGTTGGAAGACAGGGGTGAAATGGGGTGGGGATGTAAGATACTCCTGGGGAAAGGATAGGAACAAAGGAAAGGAAGGGGGTATCCAAGGTAAGGAAAGACTGGGGGTTAGGATGAGGTATTCAAGGGAAGGAGGGACCCAAACCTTTCGTTTCATTGACTCTTCTGACAGTCAGAGAGGCTTTGCCCCCTGTGAGGTGGCAGGGGGGTAAGGCAACTAGAAGGCTCTCTGTCAGGGCTGGGGACAGTAGGCCAGGGAGACTGGAGATGTTGAATTCTGTAGAAAGGCAGAGGAAGGAAGGCTTGATGGAGAAACTGAGACTTTAAGGATAACCCCAACAAAAGATTCTAAACTATATTACACAGCCCAGGCCTTGATCTCCAAACCTCCCTTGACTATACTTCAAAGGAACTGAGGGTCTGGCTTCCATCCTTGACACTGGCATTCTTTCACAGAATTGTAATGGACAGAGCCCCTGGAAGCAGAGAGCATCCAGCCAATGCCCACCTGACCACCAGATGGCAGACTTGGGCCACTCTGACAGGGGAAACAGACTGAGAGAACACAGCAGGTATTGGGATTTAACCCTAGGGATACAGAACATAAAGTCTAGAACAGAATTCTGGACCTACCAGCTCTACATCCTCCCTGTTCCTCCCATCTTCCCTTTCTAGTTTGAAGAGGGCTATGGGAGTGCCCACTGTCATTGGACCAGTACCTGGATGCCCAGCACCCTCATATCCTCTCAGTACTTCCTATCCATCTCCTCCCTACCATTGCCAATTCAACTTCAGAACATCTCTGGAAGCAGGGTATCTCCAGCCCCACCCAACATGAAACGTAGAGCCATCTCCCCTGAGCCGGGTTTCCCCAATTCCTACCCCCTCCAACCCAAATCAGGGCAGGGAGAACCAGGACCTGCAGCCTTGAGGTCCAGTAGCACCAGTAGAAGCAGGGCTGGCATCTGGAACAGCATGGTGAAAAGGCTGGGATCTGGCAGTCAGTCAGTGGAGGTTTGTCCCTGAGGCATGTGCTGCTCAGACCCTGGAGTGGCTGATTTTGTCTGAGAGATGGGAGGGGCCCGAAGGGGAATCTCACCTAACCTGTCCCCCTCTGCCCCAAGAGCCTGCAGGGGCCCCTGGACTGGTTTTTCTGGAAGAGAAACAGGCCCTGAGGTCCTGAAAGGAGGGGGGAGGACTCCCCAGGTCCTGACAATGATTTACAAAGGTTCAGGGTTGGAAGGGACCTCAGAGGACTTTTTCTGGTCATCCAGCCTCCAGGGTCACAAAGACCTCTCTCTGGTGATGACCATTGCCCCCTTCCACGACCCCTTGTGGGCTCAGCTATGGGATAGGTGACTCATAAGCAGCTAGGTGCTATATTGGACTTAGCCAGGAAGGACTGAGTTTGAATCCTGATTAGTCACTAGGCTGTGATTAAATGATGAAGACTCTATACCTGATTCAATTACTTCATCTGTAAAATGATGAAAACAGCAGCGATTCACAGTGATGTGAATATCAAACAAGATAATGTATGTAAAGTATTTTGCAAACCTTGAAGCTCTATAGAAATGCTAGCTCTTATTCAAGCTGGTAGTAAGGATGGAATGACTGAAGGATCCATCTATGTTCCTTTCCTTCTCTTGTCTTTTCCCTGGAGTCTGATTCCTCCTAAGTGTAGTCTCACATATGTGGGGACTGGAGAAGTGTCTGTCCATGAAATCAGGCACTTTTATGCGTCTCCTCAGGACCTGGCATGTTCATGCTGATTTTGGTCCCTAGGGCTGTGGGTGTTTTTATGTGCCCAGGACACCAGGCATGTTGGGACGAGTTCTAGTGTTCCCAGGTGCCTCAGTACTGTTAAACTCAGGGAGATACGGATAGAGTTCCTTGGGGACCCCTGAAATAGGCACAGAAGAATCTAGGCAGGGTCACAGTAGACAGAAAAGTGAGACAAAGAACCTAGAGGAGAAGCCAAACATACCCAATTGAAGTGGCATGACCAGGGCTGTGCCATCCCCTGGAGTGGAGTGGAATGGAGCTTCTTCTGAGAGGCAGACTGACTGACTCTGGGGGCCCCATTCCCTCTTCCTTCCATGACTCCCCAGCCCCACCCCTTTTCATAGCCCCTCTCGAGTGAAAGGAGAAAGTGGCCAGGTTGGGCTGTTTAAGCTGCCTATGACTCCTGGATTGAGTGGAAGGGGAAGGAAGGGGTGGGGGGCGGGAACAGGAAGGGAGACTGATTCTAGGCAGGCGTTATGGTAAAGCTGTCCTTTGGAGCAACTTGAGAGATGGAAGGAAAGCCTGTTCTGTACAGTCAGTTATTTTTAAAAATTGATTTGCATATGGAAGAGAGAAAGACCCCACAGGAGGGGGCAGTCATTCTATCCCAGCTTCTCCATTCTTTGCTCCATTTCAGGGCTGAGGGGAAGTATAGGTCTAAAAGTTGGCTCAGGAAGCCCCTCCCAGAGACCTTTGCTGTAAGATATGCTGCAGGAGACCCCAGACAGAGGCCCCACATGTACCTCCTTTCGACAGTGAGAGGGGGATGATCCATTCCTCTCCATTACCTACCCCTCACCCCAGCTTCTCCACCCCCACAGACTTTCCCAGGAATCTTTCCCTAGTAATGCTGCTTTCAGTCAAGGTGATAACTGTCCAGTAACAATGTAACTGTGGGACAGATCTCTGGGGGAGAGGGAGGGGAAAAGGAGACAAAAGAACGGTGCCAACATTTAAAATAAGAAGTGTCAGACTCCAAGATTGTAGGACAGCTTGGAGCTTGGTGCTATTTAGAAAGCAGAACTTTGAAGTAAGGAAGAACTGGCTCCAGACCTGCTTTCTGCCACTCACTCTGACCACATGGTGACAGTTTCTCTGAGTGTCATTTCATCATTATAAAGTGGGGATCACAGCACTCAACTTATTGGGTTGTTGTAGAGTTTAAAGGGGACAATGGAAAGTGCTTTGAAAACTTTAAAATAACACCCTGGTGCTTGGATTTCCCTAGTAAGAGATCAGGCATCTGTCTCTTACAGGGTTTGGAGGAGGATGCCTCCCAAGGTCTCCAGGTATGCACTGTGGGATGCAACAGTCTCTAGGTACAGCAGATCACAGCTCATTGGCTCTAGAGACAGGGCCAGTCCCAGAAAAACTCTAAATTGTTTTTGTAGCCTTTTACCTACTTGTGTGCTCTTTGGTACCATTTCAAGTCTTCCTCCCTTCCCCCAGAGGAACTTGTGGGGTCATACATGTAGTATATAGAGTTTGAGAGGCAGTATTGTATGGTGTAAAAAAAAACAACCAAAAACCAAAAAACATAAAAAACCAACTGGATGTTTTATTTTGTTTATTTTTTTTGTTGGGGTAGAAGAGGAGAAAAGAAAAAATACCTTTTTTTGTTCACTGAAACAAAATTTAACTTAAGAAAATTTTTTAAACACCTCTATTTGGAGTGGAGGACCTACATTTGAAACCCGACTCTACTGCTTTACCTGTGTGATCTGGGGCAAAGTTCCTCTAACCTCTCAAGGCCTTGTTTTTCTCATCTGTAAAATGGGGTGGTGAAGGGAAAAGATTGGACTGAATCGTCTCTGAGGTCCCTTTCAGGTCCTAATCACTGAGTTGGTCAGGAGGGAAAAGACAGGACTCAGTCCTGCCCAGGTAGCAGGACAAGGATCCCTGAACCATCCTTTTGTCTTGAGAATCAAGAACACAATGTAAAGTAGAGGAGTGTACGGATGACTGTGACAGAGCTGGAAGAGGGGCGGGGTAAGGCACGAAGAAATATCTTAGAAGTGCATTCTGTAAGGCTGAGGTCCAGAATTCTGTAGTGCTGGTGGGAGGGGGATTAAGGGGCTGGACACAGATGAGAAGGCTGGGTTGCTATGAATTCCTCGTCCTACCATCTCTTTAAGTGCTCTGAACCTTTCTTTTTCCTCTAGGTCCTGTTTCAAATACACGTATTCATTTCATGTAGCTGATGAAGTGGATAGAGCACTGGGCTGGCAATCAGGAAGACCCGAGTTCAAATCGAGTCTCAGATAATTAATGCTAGGCAAGTCACTTAACCAGTTTTTGTCTCAGTTTTCTCATTTGTAAAATAGGGATTAATAATGACATCTGCCTTAAAGGCTTGTTGCAAGGGTTAAATGACACAATATTTGTAAAGTGCTAGGAGGCACTTAAATGTTTATTTCTCTCCCTCCTTTCTTTCTATTCTCCCTCCCTTCCTTCTTTCCTTCCCCTTCTTTCCTCCTTTTTCTTCCCTCCTTCCCCTTCTCTCTCCCTCCTTTCACTTCCTTCCTTCCTCCTTCCCCTTACCTTCTTTCCTCTCTTTCTCCATTCCTTTCTCTTTCTCCCCCTCCTTTCCTCCTTCCTTCCTTCTTTCTTTTCTTCCTTCCTTCCTTCCTCTCTTTTCTCCTCCTTTTCTCCTTCTTTCTTCTCTCCCTCATTCTCTACCTCTCCCTTTCCCTCCCTCCTTCCTTCCTTTCTTCCTTCCTTCCTTCTTATGTACATAAGACACACCCAATATCTCAATTAACTACCAGTCTGGCAAAATCTGGGGCCAGAGTGACTGTCAGCTCAGAGTTCTCATATGCTGAGAAGGGGGAGAAGAACCCTAGGAGCTCAATGTAACTAACCTCCACAGTGACAATTGCTGTCCATAGTAAGTTCAATATGTCCCGTTCCCCCGCCCCTTCCAAGGTGATCCTGAAACAGTGACCAGTCACTTTCTGATGACCCTTGAGAAACAGGAGAAACCCATGATAACCAATGCACAGAGTGGCTACCATCTACTTCTTGAACAGTCTCCCTTCTTGATTCTCTCCTTCTCAAAGCCACGCCTAGAATGAACCCCTAGTCTCAAATGAGATAAAATATGTGAAGTGCTTAGGAAGCCTTAAAGTATCATATACACGCTACCTATTCTAGTACCTCTGTCTCTTAAGCCTTCCCTAATTCCCATGGATGTATGTGCTTTCTTCATTCTCAAATTACCTTGTACTGTATTTATCTCTATTTATGTTTTATCTCCCTATGTACAATGTCATATGGTTGTTTCCTTTTTTGTTTCTTTTTCCCCTTACTATCTCCTGCCTAGCACAGCTGGTGGTGTTTAACATTTTAATCAATGACTTAGATAAAGAAGTAGATGATGTGCTTATTAAATTTGTAGATAACTCAAAGCTGGGAATAATCACTATGTTCAATGATACAGTCAGATTCCAAAAAGATGTGGACAGGCTGGAACACGGCACTGAATCTAAAGAGATGGAATAAGGATAACTATAAAGTCTTATACTTGGGATAAAAAAAATCAACTTCAGTAGTACAAGATGGAGAAACATAATTAAACAGCAGTTTGGCTGAAAAATAACAATATCTGGCCATTATATAGAGCACTTTAAGGTTTATAAAGCACTTTAAATAGATGATCTCATTTCTACCTTATAACAGGTATGGTTATTTCCATTTTATAGATGGAAAAACTGAGGCACAGAGATGTTAAGTGATTCATCCATGGTCATACAACCATTAAATAAAGTGGGATTTGGACCTAGGTCTTCTTGAATCCAAGTTCATCATCCTAGCCCACTGTGTTTAGGATGCCTTTGGGTGTTTTGGTAGTCTGTAAAATGAATATGAATATGATACATTAGCTTGATTCAACATTTTCCCCTTTTAAAAACATTTTTATAAGCATTTATAATTTCTCCCCCATTGCCCGCTTCCACTGAACAATTTTAAAAAGGAAAGGAGAAAAGAAAACCCTCATAAAAATATACAGAGTCCAGAAAAGCCATTTTTTTACATTGGCTACGTCTAAAAATGTATATCTCATTCTGTACTTTTTAAGTCTCTCAACACTCAGGCAGGCGATGGGTAGCGTGCTTCATCTCCATCCTGTGGCCTTGAGGGTTACCACTGTATTGAGCAGAGTTCTCAAGCTTTTTCATTATAATGTTATTGTGTAAACTGTTCTCCCTGTTCTGCTCACTTCACTGTGCATCAGTTCATAAAGTTCTTCCCAGTTTCCTTTGAAACTGCCCATTTTATTTCTTATAACATAATAATATCCTATTAATTTACATACCTTAATTTCTTTAACCACTATTCTACGAGGGTAGGTGGATGCTCCCATAGTTTCCAGTTTGGGGCTATTACAAAAAGAGCTACTAGAAATGCTTTGACATATATGGATTCTTTGGTTGTTTGTTTTATCTCTTTGGGACATAGTCCTAGTAATGGTACAACTGAGTTAAAGCATATCTATAGTTTAGGGAACTTTTGGGAAATGGTTCCAAACCGCTTTCCAGAATGACTATACCAATCACAGCTCCACCAACAATGCATTAGTGTGGCTATTTTCTTGCAGCTCCTCTAATATTTGTCATTTTTATCTTTTGTTATCTTTGCCAATCTGATAGGTATGAAGTGGAAACTTCAGAGTTGCTTCAATTTGCATTTCTTTATTTGTGATTTGGAGCATTTTTTTCCTGTGTTGTTGATAGCCTGATTTCTTCCTTTGAAAACTCCCTGTTCACATCCTTCAATCATTTCTCTGTTGGGGTATGGCTTTTAATCTAGCTCACTACTGAGAAGCATAGTAAGTATCAAGAACTAGGGAGTTGTTAACATTTCTATATTCTGATCTGGTGAGACCACCTAGGGAGTATTATGTTCAGTTCTGGATGTCTCCTTTTGGAAAGTATATATAAATACTGGATAACATTCAGGAAAAGGACAACCAGTATTTGGGAAGGGCCTTGAAATCTATAGAAGACTCTCTCAAAGGAAAAAGGGCTATTTAGTCCAGATGAAAAAAGGAATGGGGAGTGCTGGGGTAGGAGATGGGGAAGATATGTTATCTGTCTTCAAGTATTTGGACTATCAAATAGAAATGAAGACTAGATTTTTGTTTGGCCCCAGGGGCATAATTAAGACAGACTCAGGCTTAATATCAGGAACAATTTCCTAATCATCAGAGCTGTCCAAAGCTAAGAAAGACTGCCTCAGGACATAGTAGGTCCTCCCATTCTAGAGGGTCTTGGAGCGAAGGTTTGATAGAATTTTGAGGCTGCTAGATGGGAGGTCCTTAGTCAGGTATAGGTTGAACTAGATTGCCTCTGAGGTACTATCCTACAGTGCCTCACACCTAGTAGATATTTAATAAATGTTAAAATGAATTGAATATCTCTTAGGACTATTTCTATTTTAAAAGAGTACCTTAGGGAAAGGTCATTGTATAACTCAGATATAAATGCTGATATTTCAGTTAACTGAGGAGGAATTTTGGAGTAAATCTGTCCCTGCTGGGAGGCTAGTGAGGATACAGAGTTATCTACCCTCAACTTAGCCACAAGCAAATAATGTGGGAAGTGAGAGGAGACTTATAATAATACCGACTTTTACAAATTTTGGCAAACGGCTTTCCCCACAACAACTTTGTGAAGGAGGTAAGCTAAGCAGACCACTTTGCAGATAAGAAAACTGAGGCTCAGAATGGTTGCTTGATTCGATTACCACCACCATTTTACAGGTGGGGAAACCATTGCTCACAGACCTTATGTGATTTACCCAAAGTAGAACTACTAGTCAAGTGTCAGAGGTGAGGGTATTTAGGGGTGAGACCCAAGTACAGTTCTGACCGCAAATCCAGTGTCCTTTCCTCTACATCATTCTGCTTAACCGAAATGTGACAATGGGTTGATGGGTTGAGTGCTTCTCATCCTGCCTCTGATCTAGGGGATCTCAGAGCCTGGGACTGAGATGTGTGAGTGGGCTACAAATTGATTCAGGTCCTCTAAAAGTAAAAGAGGATCCTGTACCTTTAAGAATCCCACTCCTCATTCTCCTCCCTCCTCACTACCCCTAGCCCTCTCTGGGTTTCTGGAGGAGCAGAGACTTGGAGCTGTCTTCTCCCTGCCCTGCCGGGCTGCTCACTTGCTGCTCTAGAGGCTGTGCTTTGCGGTCTCCATGGAAACCATTAGTTGCTAAGCAACTGGAGCATCATCTGTGCTGAGCTCTCGCATCTAATTATCCCATCACAGTGGCTGAAAGGGGTTTGGGGAGCCAGGAGGAGTTGGGTGGGGGTGAGGCCAAGCAGAGGAGCAAAAGGATAACTCTTTTAATGGAACTGATGCGTTGACAAGACTGAAGTCATTTAAAGACACAGAGCCTGCTCCTATGGGGGATTCCCTGGAGTGCTTGAAATAGGACTGCATTCCTGGGGTCCCAGTCTAAGCTCCAGCCTCTGTTTAGGATCTGCTTTCCCTAATATCCATCTCTGCTCTCTCTTCCCCCTCACACCCCACCACCCCCAACCTCATCTTTTCCATGCTTATACTATTCTGCCAAGACTAACAGGTGAGCTATCAGACCTCTCTGGTATCCTGTCCCTTAATTTTCTTTTTTGGATTATAAGCTTTTCAGATTTGAGAGTTGGAAGGATCCTCAGAGATCACCTAGTCCAGCCCCTTAATTTTACAGATAAGAGAACTGAGGCCCAGAGATTCAAAGTGACTTGCCCATAATCACAAAGGGAGAGGTTACCCCTGCCCAGCTACTGTAAGGAGAGAGCAAAGGCTTATTTGTATCTGACAAATTAATTGTGTGTCTGCTTGTCCTGAGGGGGAGGTGGCAGTGTCAGTTCCTGATGGGGATCATTGCCCTCCCACTGGTGAATATCATCTTTGTGTTTCCCCCAGAGTCTAGTACAACGCTTTGCCCATAATGAAAATGCTTCACATTTACTTTAGTGGTTTAAGGCTTGCAAATTCTTTGAGGTAAGTTGGAAGCATTACTAACCTCATTCTATTAGATGGGGAAACTGAGTCTTAGAGACTCAAATTAGGATTCATTTTTCCACTCTGCCTCTGTGACAGGGTCCTGTGCATCAAAAGCCTTCAATAAATACTTTCTTTAATAGCAGCAGCTCACATTTACTTAGTGATTTGGGGTTTATAAAGTGCTTTTCACAATAATAATAGCACTCATATAATACGTTAAGATTTGCAAAGCATTTCAGATATCGAATTTTATTTCATCCTCACAATGATCCTAGGAGGAAGAAACTCTTATTATCCCCATTTTAAAGATGAGAAATCTAAGGATGAGAAAAGTTAAATGACTTTTCTAAAGTGTCATAGTTAGCATCTGTGGCAGAATTAGAATTCAGGTCTTACTGACTTGTCCAATCCTGAATAGATCCCTGGAACCACCTAGCCATGGCAACCACAGTCAGATAGGGAGGGGAAACATTATTTGCTATCTCCATGTTACAGATGAGGAAACTTGAGTCTTGGAAAGTACATGCGACTTGCCTGTGATCACACAGCTACTAAAAATTTCTACCAGGATTTAAAACAAAGCTCCTGACTTGAAATAAAAGTGTTCTTTCCCCTATAGCAAGGAATTTATAGAATATTTTTTACTTTGAGTAAATTACTTCAGTTTCCTGAGTCTTAGTTTCTTCCTTTATAAAATGGTGAGGATTGTAAAATGTGAAAGTATTTCTGGACATACTGCTATCAGAACACAAAAGGTTATTATCACTACTACATTATAATGATAGGAAAGGGGAAAGCAAGGGAAGTTTATTTCTCTGGACCTTAGTTTTCTAATTTGTAAAATTAGGGGGTTAGACTAAGTGGTCTCTGAAGATGCATGTGCTTATGATGGGGGTGTGTGGAAATAATGGACAACTTGCCAGTGTCAGACATAATCTTGTAACATTGATCCAGGACACTGTTGGTCAGTCTACAGGGACTAGGGAAAGTACTTCCCTGTACTAGGTCTAGTCCTTGTAGAGATTTTTTCTTCTGGGGACTAGTAGAGATCATGGGACCATCTGATGCCCCATGACTCAGTTTCCCTTGCTTTCTGATGGAAAGGATCCAAGTTTAAAGTTTTCTCCAAACTAAAGTTTCCCTGATGTCTTGCCTTCCCAAGTCCCACTAGGCTCCTCCCCTTGTATTGGGGTTGGGGTGTGGGGTGGGGACAACAGGTTCCCAAAGAAAAATTGTGAAGCCTGTTCTTAGCAACATAAGAACCAGACTGAGATGAATGATTGTATGATTATGATGTATGATGTATGGTTAACGACAATAATCACTCACATGTGTTGACATTCTCATAATTTCATGTTAGAAGCGGCTAGGTGGTGCAGAGTGGATAGAATGCTAGGATAGGCCTAGACTCTGGAAGAACTGAGTTCAAACATATCTTCACACACTTCCTGGCTGTGTGACTATGGATGAGTCCCTTAATCTCTGTTTTCCTCAGTTTTCTGAGGAAAGGATAATGGAACTTGCCTGGCAGGATTGTTGTGAGGGTTAAATAATATATTTGTAAAGCATTTTTCACAGATTCTGGCATGTAGTAGATACTGTATAAAACTTATCCTTTCCCCTCTTCCTCTTTCACCTCACAGTAACACCTATGAAATAGAAGATAAGGAAATTGTTACCCCCATTTTCCAACTGTTAAAAACTAAAGCTCTTCTCATAGAGTTAGAAGGGTCATCTAATTAAACCTTCTCACTTTTCAGATGAGGATACTGAGTCCTGAATTAGAAGAGTCATTGGAAAAGGGGCAGAGGTCTCAGATGTGGTCTTAGACTATTCAGACACTCATAAGAAATGATGAGCAGGATGCTTTTAGAAAAACCTGGAAAGACTTACATGAACTGATATAAAGTGAAATGAGCTGAACCAGAAGAACATTGTACACAGTAACAGCAATATTTTAAGATGATCAGCTGTGAAATGACTTAGGTATTGTCAGCAATACAAATATCCAAGACAATTCTGAAGGACCTATGGATGAAAATTGCTATCTACCTCCATGGAAAGAACTGATAGAATCTGAATGCAGATTGGGACATACTGGGTTTTTTTTTTTTTACTTTCTTTTCATAACATGACTAATACAGAAATATGTTTGCATGACTTCACATGTATCACCTTTATCAAGTTGCTCACCTTCTCAATGAGGAAGGAGGGGAGGAAGGATAGAAGAGAATCTGGAAGTCAGAAATGTAAAAAAAAAACAACAACAAAGATTAAAAATTGTTTTTTAAGTAAAAAATGTTTTGTTCATTAAAAAAAATTCAGGTACTCCTCAATCATAGGCCTCCATGAAATGTTTTTACCTTTTTTTTTTTGCCTATCCTTGATTCAGAGAGACTGAGAGATTCATGGGGAGAGATTAGGGTTAACCCCACTTGTGCTGTCCTGTTCTAGGGAGAAAGAACTAGAGTCAACACACCTGACTTTGACCCCCAAAGACTATTTGGGGTCAAGAAGTCCCAGCCTCAAATGTTAACTCAGCATCTTTTTTTTGTTCAATTGTGTCCAACTTTTTGTGACCCCATGTGGGGTTTTCTTGGCAAAGATACTGGAGTGATTTGCCATTTCTCTCTGAAGCTCATTTTACAGAGAAGGAAGATAAACCAAACAGAGTTAAGTGACTTGATCAGGGTCACATAGCTAGGTGCAAGAAGGGGAGAGGCAAGATATAAGGGCCTCGGAAGTGTAGGTCAGGAATGTAAAATACATACAGTCCTGACCCGTATGGATAATTTGGGACCAAGTGTTTCTAGCTACACACCTCAGTTCAGGGCTTTAGCTTTATCTTCTGTTTCACATGGAACTCCTGTGGGAGCAGGGAGACGATAGATGATGATAGACCATGGGAACATAGATCTAGAAGTAGAGGGACTTCTGAGGCCACATAATCCAACCTCTTCATTTTACAGATGAGGAAAACTCTAAAGTACATAGAGGATAAATGAATTATCCAAGGTCACCTAGTAAGATAGTGTGTAACAGAATTGAGATTTGAGCTCAAGTCCCCATGTTAAATTAAACTCAGCACTTTTTCTACGGAAACAGGATGCTTCCCTTGAGATTTTTATATGGATTAAGGTTCCGGGCTGGGAGAAGGAAGAAGACGAAGGGAGACATGGTCAGAGTAGAGGTATACACTGGGGAGAAGACTGGGTAGGAATGGGCTGATGGAGGGACAGGATTAAGGGAGACAGAGGTAATGGGCTTGCATGTCTGAGGGGACAGCGCCAAGGGAGAAGGAGCTTGGGGTTTGCGAAGGTGAGTCCAGTAAAGGTGATGGATACGTTTGGAAGCAGGGGAGGATCGTTCTTCCTATGCGCACCCACATCCCACCCCAGCTACTGTTTCTCATTCATCTGAGGCCAACAGAGAGAGGGCAGTACCATCCCCTCGCCCCTTTCCCTAGAGCCCTGCTTGACCTCCCTCCCCATCAGTTAGTGCCTCGCTAGCTTCTCTGTGGGAGGGGAGGGGAGGAACCCAATGGGGATGAAGGGGGCGGGGTGTTCTAAGAAGTCCGGTCGTGCATGTAGGAGAAGGTGTGAATCAGAGGCGGCAGTAGTAGTGAACTGACTGCTAATGAGCCTGCAGAGGAGAAAGCCCATCCTTCCCTTACCCCATCTCTACCCCTATCCGTGTCCCAAGAGGTTTAGGAAAGAATAGTTGTGCTTGCAGAGGCCACAGCAGGTCACAGACCTGCCCTCGCCGCCAGCCCTAACTGGATGACCGAATCCCAGGCATCCCTCCCTCATAGAGCTCAATGAAGCAAAGGTGCAGTCCGAAGTCATCCCTGGGCTAGCTTGCCAGCCACTTCGGAATGTACAAGCTCCAAATCTAGTTTGTTGGGAACAAGAGTTCCCTGTGGGGGATTGGGAAGAGCCCGAAAATCCTAATGGGTCAAGTCTTCTTGACCCCCCCCCCCCATCTTGCCCCCTCCTCACCAAGAGGGAAAGAAGGAGAGTGCAGAGTTTGAAGCAAGGTTCCCTCGGCTCTACTTGGCTGCCCCTGCTGATGCCCCTAACTCTGATTGCCTGTCTCCCTTGAGCCATGTTTGATATGCACATCAGACATCAGTGCCCTTTGCAAATCTGCTATTTGTACAGAGGATTGAGGTAGGAGAGAGGAAGGACGGGAAGGCGGAAGAGAAGAAATATAAAGACCCCTCCCCTTTTGCCTCCTCCCTTCCCCTGCCCTCCTCTTTTCCTTCGGGTCCCTATGATCTCTTCCTGCAAGGACCAGGACCCTAATGCCTAATACCAACCCACAGTTCCAGCCTAGGGAAGCCAGCTCCTTAGACACAGTCCAGGTATCCATCCAAAGACATATACACAATCTTCAGTCCCTGATACTTGTGTCCTATCTCCAGTCTGTGGTAACAGGAAGTTTCTTCTTAGGCTCTCCAAGTCTCAGAGACTTCAGAGCAAGATGCATGGCCAGGAACTGGATCGAGAGTGCAAAGGTATGGAGACAGTCCCAAGAAGGGGAAGAGACTGGTACTAACTCCCCCTGTCCTGTCCTGTTCTATCCTGTCCTAGGGAGAAAGGACTACCACCAGCTTCCCTTGGCTCTGACCTCCAACGACCCTTAACAGACTTACTGTCTTGGAAACTCCCCACCCAGCCAGCCTCTGGGAAATACCTAGAAGCAGTGGAACTCGGTTTTGGTGTGTACTTTGGGGAGAAGGAGAATGACAGCCAGGGGGCTTCTCCTCCCTTACCTGGTTTAAGGTACCCATAAATGTTATCCAGATAAGGCTGGGAAGATGAAGCAACATTAAAAGAGGATGAGGAGTTAGGGATGTGGATGACTTTAATTCTTGAAAATTCTCACTTGAGAAAGGACTTAGGCAGTAAAGGGAAAGGAGCCTGGAAATGGCAAAAAAAAAAAAAAAAAAAGTAGGTAGGGCTCTTGCCCCAACCCCAAGCCCTGGAAGTGACTTTTTTGGAACCTGAGCTGCCTGTGCCCCTTGTTCAGCTTCCTCTTGGAGGTGCCGGGAGAGGAAGGGGAAAGAGTTGCTGAGCAGCTGCCTGGTGGCCAGACTCCTGGGAGCATGTCCATCCTGACAGGTTTGGGAAAAGTAGAAGAGAGACTGGGGTTGTGCCAGGGAGACTGCCTCTATGTCTGCTCAGGAGAAGTGCTCTATGAAACACCCCCTTCATTACCCCGCCCCCCCCATAATCCGATTTATAGTCCTACTCCCTCCTCTGGACCCATCACCATGGCAACAGTTTTCTCAGCTGCACTTCATCAGTTTCCTAGAGAAATTTCTTCCTTCTTCCCTCTCTTCTCTCTCTCTCTCTCTCTCTCTCTCTCTCTCTCTCTCTCTCTCTCTCTCTCTCTCTCTCTCCTCCCCTTCCCTCCGTTTCTCTCTCCCTTCTCTGTCCCTCTCATTCTCTCTCTCCCTCCTTCCCTCCTTCTGTCTTTGTTTTTCTCTCTCTGTCTCTCTCTGTTCTCTCTCCCTCTCATTCTTTCCCTTCCTCCCATTCTCTCTCTTCCCCTCACACCCTCTCTCTCCCTCCTTCCCTCTGTTTCTCTTTCTCTTTTGCTCTTTCTTGTTCTTTCTTCCCTCCCCCTTTTAAACATCTCCTTCTGTCTCTATTTTAGTTGATTTTTCCATAGCTCCCTCCTTGTTGCTCCTCCTCCTTCACCTTTTTCTCCACATGGAGGCTGTAGAGCAATGACTGCCCCTTGAGATGGGATTTCGGTAGGGGTGAGAGGGGGTGGGAGAACCTGGGCCTTGGGACCAGCTGGGACACTGGCCCTGCAGATGGAAACCCCCAGGAGCTGTCAGTTTGTCTCAGTTTTCTGCTTCTCTATGCCCTGTTGGCTGCCTCCCTGCTCCTGGTACATAGCAGTCCCCAGATGCCCTTTGGGAGGGCCCAACCCCATGGCTTTTACTATGTTCTCCCAGCCAGCTCAGAGCTGGGGAATCTGGGCAAGACCAAAAAAGGGTTTGTGTTTCTGCTTGGTCCTGAGAGAGAAACACAGAGCCCTGATGAAACAGGGCCTGAGTACAGCTGTGGTCTCTAAACTTTGAACAAGGATGCTGGGATGTGGAAATGAAAGGATAAAAGGCCTCTCTAACCTACACAGCCCTGAATCAGTAGAAGGGGATGCCAACCTTGGGAGGAGAGAGACAAACCAGTACCCTTTCTCTTCCTAAAGTCAGAATCAGTCAATGAAGATTACATGAGCTACCCAGAGGGGATCAAAATCTGTTTCCCTCCATGGCTCCTTATTTCCCTCCCATGCATGACTGTGAGTGTCTCCAAAGACTGTCCTAGTCCCTTTTCTGCCCCTCTGTTATCTTCAGTTATCAGCATTTTGAGGATGGGTCTTATAGCCTTAATTCCAGCCCTAACCTTTCTTCCTTGCTTTCAAAAGGCAATTGGGGTTAAGTGACTTGCTTAGGGTCACACAGCTAGTTAAGTGTCTGAGGTAAAATTTGAACTCAAGTTCTCCTGACTTCAAGGCCAGTGCTCTGTCCACTGGACCATGTAGCTACCCCTCAGCCCTAATCTCTCTTGATCCTCTAATCTTGTGACTCAGTTTAATTCAAGAAACATGAATTAGTTGCTGTTACTAGCACTGTGCTAGGCACTGGATGACATACACAATTTCAATGTATCTTTTCCCTCAAGGATCTACCTTGTCTCTATCTGGCTATTATATATTTCCTTTCAGACATCCCACCCTTGCCTCAAGCTTGTCTTCTATTTAAACTTTAAAAAAATATTACTTTATCACTATCTTTTGTTTTTATATCACCTTCATTTCTGAGTATATGATTCCCTGACCTGCCCAGTGAATCATCTCTTGTAACCAAGATTATTAATCAGTTCAGCAAAACAAATCAGCTTCCAACATGTGGCATTCAAGCTTTCTCTCCTCTGTAAAGGGGGATGAAAGGGCATTTCCTCAACTCTTCTCAGGAGACCAATCAAGTTTGTCTTCTAAAACCAAAGTTGTCATTCTCCCTCCCAACCCCCAACCTCACTCTCAGTCACACCAGGTCCCTTTCCCAGCTTCACTGGGTCTATCAATGACAACACCCTTCCAGCCTCAGCCTCCCAACCTTAAAACCTTGGTATCAATTTTGATGCCTCATTGTCCTCCAGCGTCTCTATGGGATTAGTCATTAAGTTTTAGGGGTTCATCCTTTGATATGTGCTCTATCTATTCCTTCCTCTCCATACCCATTGTTGCTAGCCCAGGCCAAGTCTTCATCATTTCAAGCATGGATTACTTTAAGGGCCTTTTGGCAAGTCACTTTGCTTCCCATCTCCTCTCGAAATCATCTTCCATGCAGGTCTCAGATTAAATCTATTTTCATCATGACACTCAAAAACTTTGAATGGATCTCTTTTTCCCAGATGATTGGCTACCTAGGTCTTCCATAATCTGGTTCTGCCTTACTTGCCCGATTTTATTTCTTGCTATTCATTAGCATGTGCCCTCTGCTTTAGACAGGCCAGGCTTCTATTTCCCCTAAGATGTTATGCCATCTTCTTGCTAGTCTATATACAGGCAATGTGGCTTAGGAGATAGAATTCTCGGCTAGAAGTCAGGAGGACTAGGCTTTACAATTCACTTCAGACACTAGCCATCTGATCCTGGGCAATTCATTTAAGTTATCTTAGCCTTAGTTTCCTCATCTGTAAAATGGAGAAAATAATACCCATCTCACAAGGTTGTTGTAAGGACCAGATGAGACAATGTATATAGTGTTATGAAAACGTGAGTCATTATTTTGAATAAATGTTTATTAAATTGTGCATATTCTTTTCACTATACTTTCCAATTACCCCTCTATCAAAATTGCAGCTATGCTTTAAATCCTCTCTTCTCCACAAAGTCTTCCCTGACCCCTGGCAATCCCAACCTTCATTAATAGTCACTCATTCAGCATCTATTAAGCACCTATTACGTGCTAGGCATTGTGCTAAGTGCTGGGGATACAAAAAGCGTCAAAAAACCCAAACAAACAAATAACCCAAACCAGTCCCTGTTCTCAGTAAACTCACACTTCAACAGGGGCGTGTAACAGCACAAAGTGTATTGTTGTTCCAGTCATATCTGACTCTGATTGGGGTTTTCTTAGCAAGGATACTGAAGTAGTTTGCCATTTCCTTCTCCAACTTATTTTACAGATGAGGAAACTGGGGCAAACAAGGTGAAGTGACTTGCTCAGGGTCACATAGTAAGCATGTGAGGCTGGATTTGAACTCAGAAAGATGAGTCTTCCTGTCTTTAGGTTGGCACTCTATCCACTGTGCCACCTAACTGCTCCACAACAAATAGAAGAAAGATAATATCATTAATGTGGTTTAGGAAAGCCTTCTCATAGAAGGCAGGATTTTTAGCTGAGACTTGAAGGAAGCCAGGGGAGACAGAAGGTGGAGAGAATGATAAAATTTCAGGCATGGGGAACCCAGAGAAAATGCTCCGAGTCTTGAGATGAAGTGTCTTGTTCAAGGAGCAGTACGGAGACAAGTGTCACTGGATTGCAGAGTACTCGATGGGGCTTGTAAAGGAAGGAGTAAAGTATAAGAAGGTAGATAGATCCAAGTTGTAAAGGACTTTGAATGCCAAACATAGAATTTTGTATTTCTAGTATATGAGAATGTCAGAAGAACTGGAAGGGACCTTACAGATCATTCGAGTTCCATCTTCTACCTTTTCTTGACATCTACATGACTTCAATCACTTCTTTGAGATTTGGAAAAGGTTACACTGAGGGGAGTGATCTCTATTATGCAGATGATAAGCCTTGATATCAATTTCATTATTTGTTGTGACTTAAAAAGGTCATCAGGGGCAGCTAGGTATTATAGTGGATAGAGCCCCTGCCTTGGAGTCAGAAGAACCTGAGTTCAAGTCTTGCCTTGGATACTTACTAGTTGTGTGACCCTGATCTAGTGACTTAAACCCAAATGCCTAAAAAAAGCAAGAAAGAAAAAGAAAGGTCATCATCTGGCAGTCAATATTCTAGTTCTGAGTGTGTCTAAATTTAAATCATCTGGTCCTTAGGAACAATACACTCCTAATCTTGGCCCATACTGGAAGCCTGTTGAACTTGGTAAAGTCTGTTAGAACTTAGGGTTCTGTTGGTGTATAGCCTTCCAGAGTCTGGGATCACCTCCCTACCACAATGTGGCTTCAAAAAGAAAACTTCAGGGGAGAAGTTACTCAGTTTTATTTGTGTGTGTGTGTGCTCATTGTTTTACCTGGATTATCAGTGTGAGGGCAGGGATGAGTCATATTTGAATCTCAAAGAATGTTGATCATAGATCCTTGCACATAGTAAGTCCAGCTTAAAGAGTCTGTTGAATTGAACCAGAAAGAGGAAAAGTAAACAGGGATCATCTCTTTTATTCTGACTGTCTTTTGCTTTACATTGCCTTTCAACTTTTTTCTTGTAAATCAGAACCTTTTGGGGTAAGGAATATATCTGTAGCTGAGTAAATGGTCTTCATCTCATGGAGATTTCATAGATATATAGACTGTTGGAATTGGAAAGGATGTTAGAGATCCTCATTTTATAGATGAGAAAATGGAGGCCCAGAGAGATAAGATAGCTTGTCCAAGTCCCTTGGTTAGTCCATGCTCAATCCTCTGGAAGGGTGCCTCCCACAACTTAAAAAAGATATGAGTTGAAGTGGGCAATGCATGACAATTTGTGTCTGATTGTTAGTCATCTCCCAATGAAATTCTTTATCAGACAAGGCCAATATTTGGAGCTCCATGTTAGTCTTTTCAGGTTTTCTGCAGCTTCTGTGTCCCAGGTTTGGAAGGGGATTCTTTTTTTTTTTTTTTTTTTTTTGGCCCTCAAAAAGCTCACATTTTATATATTTATTTTTATTTAATTAATTAATTTGTTTTCATTTTTCAACAATCACTTCCATAAGTTGTAAATTTTTTCCCCCTCCCTCCCTGAGATGGCTTGCCATCTTATATAGGCCTACACACACATTCTTATTAAACACATTTTCACATTTGTCATGTTGCATACAAGAATTAAAACAAATGGGAGAAACCATGAGAAAAACCAAATCAAAACAAAGCATAACACAAGAGAAATATTCTGCTTCATTCTGCATTCATAGTTCTTTCTCTGGATGTAGATGGTATTTTGCCTCGAGAGTTCCTTGCTTTAGTTCCTTGCATTGCTTGGAAGGGCTAAGTCTATCAGAAACAGTCTTCACACACTGTGGCTGTTACTGTATATAATGTTCTCCTGGTTCTGTTCATTTCACTCAGTATCAGTTCATACAAGTCTTTCCATGTTTTTCTGAAGTCTGCCTGTTCATCATTTCTTATACCACAATAGTATTTCATTACATTCATATACCACAACTTGTTCAGCCTTTCCCCAGTTGATGGGCATTCCCTTAGTTTCCACTTCTTGGACACCACGAAAGAGCTGCTATAAATATTTTTGCACAAGTGGGACTTTTTCCCATTTTTATGATCTCTTTGGGATACAGTCTGAAAAGTTATATTGCTGGGTCAAAGGGTATGCATATTTTTATAGCCCTTTGGGCATAGTTTGGAAGGGGATTCTTAAACTATATATGGTAACTATACCTACAGCCTGGAGGATGCTGGAATAGGAAGAAAGAATCAGATCGATCATTGGAGAAGGGGAATGTTGGGCATGGATTTAAAGAAAAGGAAGAACATGACCCAAAATAGGAGGCAGAAGAAGGTTCCAATGTAGGGAATGGCCTCTCTAGGTATTCCAATCCCTTCCCCCAAGTCTTATAATCTCATCAGCTCTTGGGGAAAGTCTATCTAGGGGACCTTTGCATTTGTCCTGAGGACTTTCTCCTTTACTAATTTCAATAGCAAACCTCAAACAAAGTCAATAAGCCCCCTGCATTTTCTTGGACTCTTAGACTCTTTTGTTCAGAGATTAGCTGCACCTGATCCCTAATTACCTCGCCCTCTCTCTTCCCCCATTTCCCTTCTCCTGCTGATGCCACCATACCTGGCTGTCTGATTCTGGCACTGTCTGCCTCTTTCTCTTCTCTGACATCTCCGCATGCTCCAGATCACGTGAGAATATTTTCTAGGATTTACTTATAAGAGAAAAGAGAATACACAAATTTAGAAATAATACATTGGCGAAAGGTCATTAGAAGTGAGAATAAAAGAACGGTAACCAGTCCCAGACTAGTGGTACTTAATTTCTAAGTTGTCCTACCTCCTTATAGTTCTCCAGGGTTGTCTTGGCCTATCATGTATGATTCTCCCTCTTCTGGAGATGCTGCTCCCTTGTAGCCACCAGACAAGCAAGGCCCCAGAACACCTCCAAGTCATTCTGAGAGATTAGCCCATCTGAGGAAGAGAACTAACACATTTCACAATCCCTAGCCCACTCAATCAATCAGAAGGCCTCTCTGCTGCATGGTGTTTCATCCGTATCGCTACAGGAATATTTATCTAACAATATCTTTCTTCCCTACATCTAATCAAGAGGAAAAAAAGGAAATGCAAATGGTACCATCACCTCAAAAATCAGACTAGTTTAGTCAGACATATGAATTACCCCCAAGGTTCATAAATATAACTTCTTTCCTCATAGTCTGTGTGCAAGAGTCAAAGGTAGAAAATAGCAAAATGTGGGAAAGGGAGAGGTTTGACTACTCTGTAGTACGGCATCTGAACTGGGAAAATATGGGAGGTGAAGAGAGCTCCATCTTGGGGGAGGACAGAGGAAGGAAGCAAAGGAGGATGTATGTTAGTACTTCAATTATCTGTGAGGTTAATCTGGGTAGGCTTTAGGAAGAGGATGCTCCACTGTGGGTCTTGTATGTGTTAACCTAGGTCTGAAAACTGGAACATTTACATAAGTCTTTCCCGATTGGTGGAGAGAATAATGATGTAACTCTGTGTGATGGGTAGAGTTCTTTGGAGAGGAGAGACGTTGTCCCTTCTTAGAGAGATGGCATAAGTGGTTTCAGACTTTCTTCAGGGAGACACCATCAGAGAGAGAGAACAGACTTTGGCTGGCAGGCAGGTATGTAGGGAGAAGTCAGCTTCTCAAAATGTCTCTGATTTCCAGCTTCTCTCTAACGATTGTTTCCCTAACGAAATTTCACCTGGGCTAAGGTGGAGGCCTTTTTCTTGGTTGAGCTAAGATGACTCACACCTGATAGAAGAGCTCTCTCACTCTGTGTACTATTGGGTATATTCTACTCTGTAGAACTTCTCTGATTTCTGTTTGCTTTCTGCTTGGATAAATTGGTTTATTTGCTATGTACTATTTGTGATGATCTTTTGTGTAAATAGCATTTGATGGTTATACAGATATAAGCTTAGGGTACCCTTGGACCTAAGGGAAAAAAAATCATTTCCCTAGACCAGGGCTGCACTTGAGGACTGAGAGGGCCACATGTGGCCTTGAGGCCCCGGCTTCCCCCACTCTGCCTTAGACTAGCAATATTTAGGGGGGCAGACTAAATATACAATTATCCCTTCCACATTATGGGGGCTAGGGGTGGGGCACCCCAGCCATCTGAAAAATCTCCATAAAATATTTTGGCTCTCTCATTGTACCAATGAAGAAGTCTGAATTATTATGATATTAAAAGAAAAAACATGTTGATATTATACAACACCACACATATATTTTATGCATTTCTGAGTTTTTAAACTTTTTCAGTGTCATCTGCTGGACTTCACATGTCATCTGTGATTTCTGCGAAACTCCCCCCATATTCCCATTTAATTTCTTATGCTAACCCATGATATATTGAAAGTGCAATGGAAAATGTTGCAATGTGGAAGGGATAACTGTAATTCTAGTCTGATATCTCTCTTGAGCAGAGGAAAACAATATGGAAAACCTTGAGGCCTCTTCTCCTATTTTCCTTCAGGCAGGAATCAAAACCTTACTTGGAGAGAGGTAGGCAAGATTCCAGAGGTTCATGTCTCCCCACAAGTCACATTTAGAGCCATATTTGAGGGGTAGGGATGTGTTAGTGAGTAGTGATAGAGTTAGAAGGAGAAAGAGGAAAAGGAGGAGGATAAAGAGGAGAAGGAGAAAAAGGAGAAGGAAAAGAAGAAGGAGAAGAAGAAGGAAGATGAAGGAGGAGGAGGAGGAGAAGAAGAAGAAATCAGCCAAACATTAAAATATTTGGAATTACACAAATAAAGTGGCTAAACTTTCTAAAACCTTTGACTCAGAGGTTCTGCTGCCAGGAATATATCCAAAGACTATTTAACACCAAAAAAGATTCCATAGACACCAACATATGTATAGCAGCACTTGTTGTGGTAGCAAAGAATTGAAAATGCTCATCCCTTGGGAAATGGCTAAACAAATTGTGGCACACAAATGTGATGGAATACGATTGTGCTATCAGAAACTAGAATTCAGACAAGCATGGGAACACTTTCATGAACTGATACAAGGTGAAGCAAGAAGAGCCAGGAAAACTATATACACAATGACTGCAACAATGTAAACGGAAAGAAAAACAATCACATAATTGGAATTGAATATTTTGAAACAATAAAAAACAAGCTTAGCCCCAAAGAAGAGATATGAGAAAATCTCTCTCTCCCTACTCTCTACCCACATCCCAGAGGTGGAGGTTCATGAGTGGGCAACATTAGATATAGCATCAGAATTTTGTAAGTTAATTAGTTTTTCTGATTTTTTTTCTCTTTTAAAAAAAATTCTTTGTTATAAGAGATAACTTTCTGGGAGGGCGAGGGCTAATGGGGGAAATACAGATAATCTAAAAACAAAGTGTTTAATTTTTAGAATTAAATATGAAAAAGCCAGAAGACACAAGTTAAGGAAGGTACACAAACTGGGCAATTTTTGTTATTTATTAAATTTAACATACACTTTAAAAAAGTACATGTAACAAATGTTCCTGGCTTCATTTACTGATTTCTCTTATTTTAGTAATTCTTTTACATTGAAATGTTCATATTTGTTGATGACTGTTAAGTTCTTAAAAGAAAACAGAGGAGAATCTCCTTTCACCACAGAAATCAGCCACTGTCTGTAGCTGATGCAGTAGTCTTAAAGAGTTGTCATTTACTGGGTAAGTGACTTGCCCAGGGGCACATAGCCAGCCTGCCAATGGCAGGCTTGAACGCCCATCAGTTCTCCCTGATTCCAAAGCCAGCTCTGTATCCTCTTTGCCAGGCTGCCTCTCTATGCAACTACCATTAGAAATAAGAGTAAGATTGAGGTGGCTCAGTGAATAGAGCACTGGTCCTAGAGTCAGGAAGACCCAAGTTCAAATCTGACCTCAGACACTTACTAGCTGTGTGACCCTGGGTAAGTCACTTAAACCTGATTGCCTCCAAAAAAATAATAATGAGATTTGAGAGGAAACTGAAAGGAGAGGTTCGGGAGGGCCATACTACAGTAGAAAGAGTCCTAGATTTGAAGTCAAAGTGCCTGGTTATAAATCCTGGCTCTGCAATTTACTACCTATGTGACCTTGGACAAATCTCTGTTCATCTCTGTACCTTTGTTTCTTCATCTGGATAATGAGAAGGGTGGACAAGATGATTTCTGAGGTACACACGTTTTACAGTTCTAAAACTAGGACTTGCTTTATACTTAGAACAGGGAGGCATAGAAAAGATGTCTTTCTATTCATAGTAGAGACCTAGCTCTTAAAGAAATTTAGATTATTTTTATTATAGAAAACACAGGTCACACAGCTAGTAAGTAGCATAGCCAAGACTTGAAATCAGGTACTTTCTGTCTGTAAGTTATTGAACCTTCCACTTGTTCAATGATTCGGTCATGTCTGACTTTCCTGACCCCATTTGGGGTTTTCTTGGCAGAGATACTGAAGTGATTTGCCATTTCCTTCTCTAGCTCATTTTACAGATGAGGAAACTGAGGCAAACAGGGTTATATGACTTGCCCAAGGTCACATAGCTAGTAAGTATCTGAGGTCAGATTGGAACTCCAGAAGAGGAGTCTTCCTGACTTCAGGACTGCTAGTCAATCTACTTTGCATCTAGCTGCCCCGTCTTTCCACTAGACTCATGTAAAGGAAGATAGACATGGCCGTCCATCTCATGGGCAGAAGAAACATTGCTCAAAATAACTGAAACACCACCATGAGGTATGGGAGGAAAGTGGAGAAAGGAAGTACAAGGCCATTAATTTCAGTGGATTGAATAGAAGGGGGTAAGCTAGACAGATAGAGCCACCACTTTGGACAACTCCTGGGATAGAAGCTCTGAAAGGCATTGTCAGGATTGTTGTGAGGAAATCATTTTGTAAACCTTAAAGCCTTTTGAAATGGGAACTGCTGCTGTTCAAGGATGATTTATTCAGTGTCTACTATGATAAGCCACATGACTGATTGGAGGAAGGAAGATCCTGGGTCAAATCTCACTCCTGACACTGGTGGTATAACTAACTGTAGGCTTCATAATTTACCTTTGAAGTGAAATTACTTATTTATGGAAGTTATCAAGGAGTAGTTTGCCTTCTAGTAGTTAGTTTCTCATATGGGTAGCTAGGTGGCAGAGTGGATAGAGTGCCAGGTATGGTGTCAGGAAAACCCAAGTTCAAATCTAGCCTTGGACACTTACTGAGTTAGTCACACTAACTAATCTAAAGTAGTTCAATTCTGTACTAGGCTCTGGGGAAGATAAGAAATTAATTTGAGACTTAGTTTATGCCCCCAAGGAATTTATAGTAGGAAGATGAGTCAAATGCATATGGCGGTAACACACAACAATATAGGGTAAGGATATGAGAGGTAGATATAAAGTGCAATGGTGATATGGGACTTGATGGGAAAGGAGGCTTTGTGGGGGTATTGAATTGTTGAGCAAGGGCCCACCCTGACTACCTGCTTTCATGCTCAAGATATCATTCCCCAAAGCACTGATGGATTGAGTGACTTGTCCTAGGTCACATTGCTAGTATCTGTTCAAGACAAGACTTGGACCCAGGTCCTGATTTTGAGACTTGCTCTCTAACTATGGACTCTACTGTACTATCAGCTAGGTGGTACAGTGAATAGAGCACCAGTGCAGGACTCAGGAGGACCTGAGTTCAAATCTCACCTCAGACACTTGACACTCACTAGCTGTGTGACCTTGGGTAAGTCACTTAACCCCAGTTGGCTCATCCTGGGTCATCTCCAGTCATCCTGATAAATATCTGGTCGCTGGAGGCAGATGGTTCTGGAGGAGAAGTGAGGCTGGTGACCTGCACAGCCCTCCCTCACTCAAAACAATGTCCAGTGCAAGTCATGTCATTATTTCTCTGGTGGCATGGTCTTCTTCAGCAACAAAGGACGAACACATACGCTGGTGATGAAAATAATGCCTATATTTTATAATATACAACATATATTTAAATATTATATATAATATATGACACATAGTTTATATGTATTTATAATATTTAGCCTATAAATATATTTATATATATTTATAAGCTCTATGTATAATCTACAGTACATTAAAGTTTGTAAAGCATTTCCCTCACAACACTGGAAGGTATGTAAGTAGCAGAATGAAGACTTTGTTGACAATAGAAAGAAATATTCCTGCCTCTACTAAGGCCCTGAGCATTTAAAAAAACTTATTGTTGTCCAGGTGATTTCATCATTCTGGGAAACTATTGTTGTTGTTCAGTCATGTCCAACAACCCCATTTGGGACTTTCCTGGCAAAGACACTGGAGTGGTTTGCCATTTCCTTCTCCAGCTCATTTTCAGATGAGGAAACTGAGACAAACAAGATTAACTGACTTTCCCAGGGACATAACTAGTAAGTGTCTGGGGCTCGATTTGAATTTAGGTCTTTCTGACTCCTGAAAACCCCAAATGGGGTCATGAAGAGTTGGACATGACTGAAAAATGACCCAACAAAAACAATGATTTTCTGACTCCAGACCTGGCACTCCATCCACTATGACACCTAGCTGCCTGTATCCTTAATTGAGTCTAAATATGATTGTCTGAAACAGCCACTCCTGGTCCTCTGGGGCTACAGAACAAATCTAATTCTTCTACTTGAGATGGTCTTCTGTTCCTTGACGACTGATATCAAGACTTCCCTGTCTTCTTGTCCAAACTAAACATCCCTACTTCCTTTAATGGACCCTCGCATACCTTGTTTATGAGGTTTTTCTCCATCTCAATCATCCTCCGTCTTGTCATGGTTCTCCATAAAATGTGCACCCAGAAGTAACCATGAGAAACGGCATTTGTTTTGTGCTTTACATGATAATTCTGTAAAACCTGTACTAAGGCAGGGCCGATATCATCTATTATCTGATTGTACCTGGACAGGTACTTACTGTAGATATGTGCCAGGCTCTACCCTTGGAGGCAGGAGTGGAGAGGCAGAAGAGAGACAGTGGGGTGTCATCTGAGACCTTTCTCCTTTCAGTCAGCTTTGAACTCAATTCATTTTAGCATTCATTCGGTATTCATATTAGGATCTTTAACCTGTGGTATGAGAACTTTAAATATGTGTATATATACATATATATACATACATATGTATATATATCTATATGTATTATATACATACATATATAAAACATAGGTATTTTGACATCATTGGTTTCTTTTGGAATCCTATGTATTTTATTTTATACAATTAAAAACATTCTGAGAAAGTGGTTGTAGGCTTCACCAGATTTCACCAGACCAAAGGGATCCATGACATAAAAAATGTTAAGAACACTTGGTTTAAGGTCCCAAAGGGCTCTATATACCTTATCTCCTTTGATCCTTGCCACAACCCTGAGTGGTAGGGATCAATATTATAATGAATATTTAAATACTATGATAAAAATTCATTTTTAATAATTATCATCCTCTTTTGTGGGGGAGACTGGGTCTGTCATTTCATCAGCATACAGAGCTCTGGGTGGGGAGCTCCCTCTACCAATTCAGGTTGTCACTTTCTCTGTCACTTAGAGTTTCAGGGTTCCTCACTCAGGATCACATACAGCCCATATAGGTCAGAGGCAGTCTTTGAACTCAGTCTTCCTGAGTTCTCTCTCCACTACCACCCATTGTCTGTCCCCCTTTTACAGGTGAGAATAATGACACTCAGGTAAGTTAAATGCATTACCCAGAGTCAGATGTAGAGAGTGGAAAAGCCAGCATTTGGATCTAGATTTTTTGACTGCAAATCCAGCTTTCCCACCCCCACTACAGCAGGCTATTTTACTCAGAGGAAGATCCCTTAAGCAGAAGTCAGTTTCCGCCACTGAATCCCCACAGAGGTAAGTTTCCCCCTAGAGGAACTGCTGGGACAGCAGGCAGAAGGGAAGGCTCGAGATTTCTTCCTTCCCATGCTTTTGATCAGCTTCCTGTTTCAGCCTAGACCCAGAACAGCCTTTCTCAACTGCAAACCCAGATGCAACCACCAGGAGGGGCGAAAGAGCATCACCTCCCCCAGCCCCTCCCTTCCCCAAAGAACACACCTGGTGGCCAAGGTGGGTGGAGGCCTCACCTGGCTTCTAGGTACATCCTGAAGCAGCCCAGGTAACCCCTTTGTGCCCGGGCTGGGCCGAAAAATTTCCAGATGAGGTGGGACTAAATTAATCAGGAGGGAGTTGAGGGTGGCAGAGTAGAAAAGAGAGGTTGAGAGAGAGGTGAGGATAGGCTTTAGAGGTGGGGAGAAAAAGCATTCTGAGTGGTCTGGTCAAATTGTTTGAGAGAGGAGGCAGTAGTAGGGTGAGGGGATTTGCTGACCATGCTTCCTCAAGACAGGGAAGGGGACCAGATCCTTAGTAGGTTTGAATATGTATAGGGGTCAGGGGGAGGCTAACTCTCAGGGATTGGGCTGGGTGTAAGTGGGATGCAAAATAATGAGCAACCAAACCCAGGCTTCCTGGCTGTCAGGGCACTCTTTGTAACAACTAGTGGTATATTGCAGGGGAGGTTCTCAGAGAAGGGGAGGGATGATTGATATTGAGAAGTGAGAGTGAGAAGGCAGGGTGGTCAGAACAGATGAGTAGTGGACACTGCCTCATTACTCTCCACAGATGCTCTGTGTTAGGGAGCATTTCTCAGGAATTCAAGCCAGGATACTGCCCCCTCCCCTGCCATGGCATCAGAGTTCCAGACAATAAGGTGTTAAAAAAAGAGTGGAGGGAGGTGGTCTGGGAGTTGGGATGCCTCTAGTCTCTTTCCACCAGAATTGCTTGGGAATCCAGGCTAGTATGGAATGAGTTAAGTCTGCCTGCAATCTGTAAGACTGATGCCGATGGGGGGGTGGAGAGGTTGGGGGTGGAGAGGGAAGGGGAAGCCAGAGCCTCCTGGATTGTTGGGAGACAGCTTCAGAGCCCCCTTCCCTAAAGGGCTGCCTGCCCCCTTCCTCCCAGTCCTCACAAGGGCCCTGCCCTCCCTTGAGGTCCCCTCTCTCTCCCTCCCAGCAGCTCAGGCTCCCCCTGGCTTTGTGTCCCCAGGAGGGTGGGCTGCAGGATTTCCAGCCCAGCCCTGGCTGCCTGTTCAGTTTTTCCAAACCCTCCAGTTGGGGAAGGCAGAAGCCCTGTCAGGATAAGAGTCCCTTCCCCCCTACTCAGCAACCCCCCCACCTCCTACTTCCTGCCCCCAACGCCTCCCCCTTACTTCATTCCCCTCCCTCTCCTCTAGCGCTTCCCCCCTACCATTCCTGCTGTAATTGGAGGGGGTCAGCTAGGCTGGCAGAAGAATTCTGGAGAGGGGTTAGTAAACCTTGATTCAGTAGACAGCTCCTAGTTCAATAGCTGGCATGATGCCTAACCTCTCTTTCCAGCCTGGCACCCTGGGGTGTGTGTGTGTGTGTGTGTGTGTGTGTGTGTGTGTGTGTGTGTGTGTGTGTGTGTGTGTGTATGTGTGTATGAGAGGGCACAGCCTGTGTGTGTGTGTGTGTGTGTGTGTGTGTGTGTATGTGTGTGTGTGAGAGGGCACAGCCTGTAGTGGTATCCCCTCAGGATAAGGAGGTGGGCAAAGGACTTCAGTTCCCTGGGGATAAAAGGATTTGAAAAGGGTGGGGAGTGGGAATGAAGAGTAGGAGCTGGCCCTGGGGCAGGCACCAAGCTGGGGCAAAGGGTAATGAGTGTTGGCTCAGTCCTGTCCTGTTGGTCTATTATATAATAATCACCATCTATCAGGAAGCTAGCTAGGCAGCAGGAGCTAGTGACAGAGCTAGGACACCTGGGTCCTCTGCTGCTTCTCTAGAGCTCAGGAAGATGTCTCCGCATTGGAGTTCTTCCAAGGAAGGGGTGTCATCATAATATGATGGGAGCAGGGAAAGGAGATATTGAGTGGGGGAGCCTGAGGGATGGTGGCAGTCTAGCTACCATGCTAAGAAACTGGCAAACTGGCCCCCCTTTCCCTCTGACTGACAGCACCCTGAGCCAATAACAGGAGTTATCACAGGGCTTAGATTTAACCCTTTTCTGAGTCCCTGGCTCTGTGATTCTAAGGGATTGAAGTCCGTCCTGGGGAATGGGTTATCAGATTGAGACCCTCTCTCTTCTTCCATCTGTGTGCAAAAAGCCCACAAGGGGGACTGCCTAGAGGGGAACACAGATGCAGAAACCTGGAAAACAGGGGTGCTAAGGTTTCAAGGAGCTGCCACTCTGGCAAGCCCATCAAAAAACTGTGGAAAACCATGCCAGTGTGGGTGTGTATGTTGCCATATCTTGTGTATTCCACAGTTATGGGACAGGAAAGGACTTTAGGCTGCAATGTCACACATGCACTGAGGCAGGCAAAACACACTATTAGACACTGACACAGATACACAGTGACACAGTGAAGTAAGTATACAATGACACATTCAAACACTAGCATACATGAAAACACGACCCATGTTAGCCAGTAGAGGGAGTTACTCTGTTCCTGAAATGGGCACTCACAGACCCCCCCCCCAATCTTTCCATCTCTCTCTCTCTCTCCTTCCCTCCTTTCTCTTATCTTTTTCCTCTTTTGCTCTCTCTCACTCAATTTCTCCTCAATCTTCTCTCTCTCAGTCCACCTATATGCTCTACTTGCGCCATGAGATTTGTTCTGTATCCGAACCTGGAACCCACAGTCCTAGGGGAATGAGTCACGGCCCCACCCTGGAGAACAGGCACATGGTTTCATAAACCATGCCAAGGACTCCTATAACATTTACCATCTAGCCCTACATGACATCATATAATGGACAAACTAACGTAGGTCTCATGATGCATTGATAAGGACCCCTTTATGTTCATTAACCCCATATCTGTGTTCTGTGGAACATCCGCTATGGTAGAACCAACTGTGAGATTGGAGGTGATGGACTTCCCTGCATACTGAAACCCAGAAATCTTACCTAGCCCTCAGTATTTTCTGGACTCCCTCTCAGTATTTTCTGGACTCCCTACTTCCTATCAGAGATCAGCTTCTTTCTACTCCAACTTCAGTCACCATTTCAATATCCCAGCTAGGGTTAGGGGCTTCCTTGTGCTGTGCCCATCAGCTGACATGTTCTATGTATTGAACATCTAGTTTGGGCCCAACACTGTGACCCTGGAGGAGATGAGAGGCAATTAAAAGTGTGAGCCATCTTTATTACCCTCAGGGAACTTATCTTCTAGGTGAGGAGCCCAGGCTAAGACTTACTTGAAAGAATGATACAAAATACTATAAATTAAGTGTGAAGTTGAGTGGTACTGACTTTTGGAGCCGTTGGGAGACCAGTGAGAGCTGCCGAAGTCTGGGAAAACTTCCTGGGGGAGGTAGAATTTGAACTGGGCCTTGGAGGAGGTTGGGGGTTGGGAGATAGGCAAGAGGGAGCAGATGTGTTGGAGATGGTGAACTGCCATACAGATCAACGGTCTGGGTGTAGACTGGATTGGATAGTTTCTGAAAAGAAGGCTGGGTGAGTAGGGCTGCTCATGGTGCTGGGGGGACCCATCTCCTTGGGCAGACGGGAGTCCGTGTGACCCCGGCACAGTGGCACAGTCTTCTCCAGTGAATATCAGACCCACTTGGATCTAGGGCTCGGTTCTCTCTCCTGAGGATCGCTGCCCCTTCCGGGCTTCGTGGCGAGCCGAGGGAGGCTGCTTTGGGGGGAACAGATTAGGGAGGGGTCTAGTCGAAGCTCTTCTTCAACCCTGGCACAGTTTGGGGTACGGTAGGGTTCCCCGTCTTCCCCTCCTTCCATCCTTTCCAGCTCAGCCCTGCGGAGGGAGGAGGGCGGAGGAGGGGAGGAGAGGGAGGAGAAAAGCCCCCTGCTCCCCCCATCCCTTCCCAGCTGCCATCCACCTTGGGCGCCTTACCGAGCCAGACCACTGGGAGGCTTGGGGGAGCCGGCCCGGGCGAGAAGGCGAGCGAGATGGTGGAGCTCTTATTTTGACAGGGGCCTCTCCGGGCTCTGGTATGAAGGCAGAAGGAGGCAGCCAGAGCCCCGATGCTTATTCAGGCTGGGGAGAGGAGCGGAGCGGAGAGGAGAGGGACCGGGAGAGGAGGAGGAGGAGGAGGAGGAGGAGGAGAGGGGGAGGAGGAGGAGGAAGAGGAGGAGGAGGAGGAGGAGGAGGAGGAGGAGGGAGCCGGACATGCCCGAGGCCCGGCCCCGCCGGACCCCCGCCGGACGCCCGGACGCCAGGGTCCCCCCGCCGGCCCCGCGCTGGGCAGCCGTGACCGGCGCTCGGGGCGTTTGAGCGACGCCGCGCGTCCGGAAGCCCAGGCCCCCCCAGCCCGCCGGGCCGCGCCACCCCGGGATCGCGGAAGAAAGTGAAAGGACGCGCGGCCGCCCAGGCCCCTCCCGCGCCCCGCGCCCAGTCCCCACGACCATGCCCCGGGGCTCGGAAGCGGGCAGCCAGGCTCGGTGCGCCCCCCGGACCCTCCCCTCGGGGCCCGGCCGCTGTTGAGATCCGAGCGCCCAGGAGCCGAAAGGATCGACTCCCCCCCATTCCGGCCGGTCCGCACCACCGCCCCCCAGATCCGAACCAGCGCCCCCGGACCCGATCATGGGCGCTCCCCGCGGCCTGGCCTGAAGGTCTCCCCCGACGCCGGCATCCAGGTAAGAGGGGGGCCCGGCCAGCAGGTCCGGAGAGACAGGGGCAGCAGGACTGTGGTCCGGCACCGCGGGGGTTGCCCTCCGGCTATCACGGGGCATGTGTCCTCCAACCCCAGATGGAACTACCAGGCTAGCACCCTCCTTGGGCCCCCGCTAGGGTGGTTGGCAGCCTAGTGGTCTGGCGTGGGGGGAGTTTGGGAAGGGTGGGGGGAGTCGCAGCCTTAACACAGAGAACAAGGCCGGCCTGGGGCCAGCCCGAGGGCTGGCTAACCCTGCCCTGGGGGCTTCTGGGAGATGTAGTCTTTTTCCCACCCCCCCCACCCCCCCACGCCCCCACCCCCAGCACACACCTACTTCACTATACCCTTGATCTCTATACCCCATACCCTTGTATCTGATGACTAGGGTATCTCTTTGGGAAAATGGATTTGACTTGTGCACAGCTGGGGTCCTCCCTCCACTCCTGGGCCCTGCCCACCATCTGCAACCTGTGGTGTAGAAGAGGAGGCATGTAACCTCTATCTACTCACCACTCATCATTTGCACTCCTGTCCCGCCTGGCAGAAGTGTGAGACGCTTGTGCAGGTTGGTGCACTTTGAGATTCCTGTTACCTTATCCCTGCTTGCCCACTATCACAAGGGATGTACTCACTGCCCTCCCCTTAGGTTCCATGGAAGACTGGGCATTGCATGATGGGTTGGATAGGCTTGGGGCACAGGACCCCCTAGGTCGCGGTGTCTGATGTTGAGCGTTCTGAGGGGCATTGCCTAGGACACTTGGAATGATCAGTTCTTCGGGAAATCTCTCTTTTTCCTTTCCATCTAGTTTTGGGAAGTAGAAGGAGGAGGCTCTCCTTGAGAGAGTACAAGGTGTCTGTCGATTCAGCTTCCTTTCTTTGGGGTCTTTCTGATGTTCCCAGCAGCACCCTGCTTCTCTCTTGTCAGTCTAAGACTGGGTTTTGAGGTGAAGGATTTCAGATTGATAGGGAAAGATAGAATTTCTGACATAGACCTGGTGCCCTCAGAAGGGAAATCTTAGGTTTTTCTTGTCCTCTTACTTTTGCCTCCTCTCTGTCTCTGGGCTTCTTGTTTCTCTTAGCAAAGCTCTCATTTGCTTTTGTCACAGACACTTTGTTCAGTTATCATTGCCAGATGGAGGTCAGAGATCCCTAGGGTGGCTGGGCCAGGGCTCCCTTTGCTTTCCTTCTGACTCCATCAGGAGACCCCCTAGGAAGTGGCCTCTGTTTTCCTGGACAGAGTTGTCTGTCATGTTGCTGATCAGTGCCCCCTAACCACACTTAACCAGTATTTCTGAGGGTAATGCTGGTGCTCAGGATTCAGTGGCTCTTACCACCCTGTGTCTAGGGGAAGGAATGCTCTAGGGTCTTTGATTCTGGTACTAGGGGTAAAATGATAAGATTCTCTCAGTGTGGTAGGACTAAATGAATTTGCTGTTTATAAGGTGTTGTTGATAGTGGTGTTGATAAGGAGAGAGTAGGTAGACAGGGGAAAGGTGGTGACAGGGTAGAGTGCTTTGGGTCTCAGAAAGGAGGTATTCACTCTTATATGGGGTTCCTGACCTCAGGTGTCCTGGTTGATTAAAGTGGGCAGTTTGGCCATCCTTGTCTGAGCTGGCCTCCACCACTTGAATGTGAGATTGCTCTTGGTTTGGAGGTGGGGGAGGGTACAGCACAGGGAGTTCTGGGGAAATAGTAGAGGAGGGATAGGGATGTTCAGAGATCTGAAGTGGTTCCTGATCTTGGGGGTTGTAACACGATGCCACAGCTGCTATCTGGTGATCTAGAGACTAGGCATAAGGTGGAACAAGGGTAATGGATAGCATCAGGACATCAAGGGTTTGTGATCTTGATGAAGGAATCTGGTGATGAAAAAGGAACTCGGGTCAGAAATATGGTGACTTAGGGGAGGTCCAGGATCGGGGAACCTGAGAATCTTGCTGTGGCTTTCCTTGGTTCCAGTTTCCATTGACTCCTGGGCCCTGACACTCATAGGGACTCCACAGCTCAGGGGAGCTGGATTGGAGATGTAGTGTGGTTGGGATGGGGAAGGGGCTTCCCCTTCTCCTAAAGCTTTAGGAGCTTTTGTCAGAACTGGGCATTATGCCCCTGGGTCTGGGCCTGGAGGGTGGTGGTGATGGCAGGAGCAAAGGCCAGGACGCCTGGCACCTGCTTTAGATTAAAGGAGACGCCACGTAAAAGGGGGCTGCCTGCCAGCAGGCGGAGTGGCTGGGATGGAGCTGCATGGAGACTGTGAGAAAGGGGGAGGAGGAGGAAGGGGCAAGGCCAAGGTTTGGGGAGACTGCCTAATCCAGAGGCCCAGGGGGCTCCTGTGGGAAGGAGGGGGTGGGGTGGTTCAGGGACCACCTGGGGGGGTTCAGGATGAAGCTATAACCTTTTACTTCCCAGCTGGCCTTGGGCCAAGCAGAAAGGAAGCTAAGAAGTCCCAGATATCAGAGGGATTGGTTCCATTGAGGTGTGGTGGGGAAGTTCCTAATAGGTTGGTGGAGAGACATCGGGAACTGACAGAGGGATGAAAAAGGTGCCAGGGTATCTAGAGGGATCACTAGAGGCTGGGCACTTCCTTCTTGCTCCTAGGTGGGAAAGAACCTTCTCTATAGTCCCAGCCTCCTGTCCCTGCTAATCCTGGGACCACCTGGAGCCACCGAAGTAGCATAGGATGGGGGATGGTTTGTTGTCTGGTAGGGTTCAGAGAGAGAGAGAGAGAGAGAGAGAGTGTGAGTGTGTGTGTGTGTGTGTGTGTGTGTGTGTGTTGGGGGAGCATATCTACTTTTGCCAACCCAAGTACCTCTGCTGGTACCAGCTGTGATGTGTATATTCTAGGTAGTAGGAGGCAGGGCACCAAAGGTGACTCAGAAGTCACTCCCCTCCCCCCTCTCTGCCACAAGCCCAGTACCTTGGCCTGGCTGTTGACCCCATGGGGGTGGGGGTATAAGTGGGGGATGGCACCGTGGGAAAGCGGGAAGCCGTGGGAGCTGGGATGGTGCAGGCCAGGCGCCCCAGGCAGGGGAGCCTCCGCCAGGCTCTGCTCTCCTTGGGGTGGGGCTGGGTTGTTTCTGAGACTGGCCCAACCTGTTGAACACTTGCCTCCTCTGGCCCTGGCACCTGTCTTCCCCGGGCTCCCCATCCCCCTAACCCCCATCCCTGACCGATAGCTGCTCATTTCTGGGTCAGAGGGCTGCTTCTTGGTTATGAGAAAAGATACCTAAGAGCTCCAGGGTGGGGGTGAAGATGAGATGATCCAATCAGAGTTCACTTTGCTGAGCCCATCTGTCTTGTTGGGCACCCTTCCTACTGGCCCTTGGAGCTGGACCATTATAGAATCCTGGGGCCCAAAGAAAGGAGCTGAGGTCTTGGGGAGGAAGGGGTAAGGTGATGGAGATGAGGGTTCCTGAAGGGCTGAGCTGTCTGACTGGCCGCCCTGGAACTACTGGGTGCCAGGCCCTGCCTGGAGTAACAGCCTGGAATTTCCTTTGCCGAGTGCCCGTAGCCCCACCCCCAGCCTGGCCTGACTGACCTCCCCTCCCTTCCTCAGGCTGCCTTTCGTCGGAGGTTGGAGGGAGGGTGGGGGGAAGTTGGGACAGACTGGAGCTGGGGAGGGGGTGGGGAGAAAGAGGAGGCTCAGACTGTGGGAGGGGAACCTTTCCAAGGACTGAGCGAAGCTGCCCAAGATAGACCTCCCCGAGGGGAGGGCAGGCCTGGGTCCTGGGTTCCTCACATATCCACTTTTTTCACTCGCTGCTAAATCGTCCTCTGCCTGGGAGGCAAGAGATCAGGATTCTCCCCTTGCTTCCAAGAGTCCTGTGCAATCTGGGGTCATTCAGGGAAGGCTCCAAAAGGAGTGGTGACAGAAAGATGACAGCATGGGGCGGAGGGGGGACATACTTAGATGCCCACAAAATAGGAGGGCAACATGAAATGCTTGGCAGCAAAGAGTAGGATGAGAGCAGAGGGGGCCAAACGTTTTATTCCCTTCCTTTTCTCTCCTCCTTCCTCTAAGTTGTGGCTCCTAGGGTCCCAACCTCCCCTCACTCTCACTTTTCCTGTCTCCAGGCCTATTTGCTCCTTTTGATTTTTCCTCTCCCTGTCTGGCCCCTCCCTGCCTGGCACCTTGCCTACTGCCCCACCTACCCCATGCTCAGCCTTTAACCTTGGCTCTCCAGGGGGCTGGCACCCCCTCAATCCATTCTCCTTCCAAGCTGGCTGATGATGGGGATGGGCTTAGACTATCCTCTCTCAGCTCTTCACTATGCCCCCTGCCTTCTATCCTTCCCTTCCCAGCCCCCTTCCCTAGCTGGGAATAGCCCCGAATCCAAGATTTCGAAACCAGGATTGTTTTGAAATCTGTGAGTACTTCTCCCCACCCCCCCATCTCCCACCCCACCCCCCAGTGGGGCTGCAGGAGTATTGTCCTCCAATCTGACTTCACCACTGTGGATTGCAAGGTTGTGTGTGTGTGTGTGTGTGTGTGTGTGTGTGTGAGAGAGAGAGAGAGAGAGAGAGAGAGAGAAAGCATGTGACTGCTTGTATACAACTTTTGAGTGTGAATGTATGTATCAATATGAGTGTTTCTTTGCTATGTTTGTGTAACTGAGGCTGTCTTTGTGTATTATTTGTGAGTGCATATAGGGGAGGGGGAAGGGGGCAGTATAGTTCTTGGTTGTACGTGTCTCTGGGGGGATACCTGTCTGTGTATGTTGGGGGTTACTGTGAGTTCATGTCTCTTTTGAGGTGGGGGGGGGTCTGTCTACATAGGTGTGTGTGTGTGCTTAGCATGTTCACTCTGGTGTATACATACTGGGGTAGGTAAGAGGGGCAAGTGAATCTGGGGATTTTATGTGTGGGGGGTGGGGGAGAGGTTGGTGCTATTTTGTCACGTCTCCTTGGAACTCTCTGGGACATGGAGTCCTTTTGTTCTTTGGAAGGAAAGGTTCCCAGAGTAGGGCTGAGATGCCTGCTCACTCTGTGGTCCCTAGTGGGGCGTGGTGAAATTTGGGGATGAACTGTTCCCAAGCCTGGGATTTTGGGTCATAATAGAGCCTGTTCCTTGGGGAGTGCCTTCCCTCTTGTGACTTCTCAAGCCCCACAACTCTGCTCTTTATCACCCTCTCTTGGGCCCTCCCTCGCCCACCCTGTGATTTATAGATGTCAACCTACTGAGCAACCTTCCAGCAGCTCCAGGGCAGTGGTCATATCCCCTGAGGAAGAGGGATGAGGAGAAAGGCAGGGGGCAATTATAGGACCACTAGGTTGCCTGCTGGTTCCGGAATTGGATGCCTTTACTAAATTCTGGGCAGCTTTAGAATGGGGGACTGTAACAGCCTCAGATCCATAAACTGATGGCAAAATCAGGGTCTAAAGAGGAAAAGTGATGAGGCCAAGGTCACAAAGCAGAACAAAATGTTAGGCACTCTGATTCTCAGACTGGGTAAGAGGGTATCCTGAAATATTGAGGGGGATGTGCCTTTTTTGTGTCATGGACCCATCTGTTTGTCTGGTGTCATTTAGAGACACTTCAGAATAGTGTTTCCAGATAGTTGAAGAAAATGCTAAATTTCAGTTGGATATAATTTTTTCCTCATTCAAGTTCATAGAAGCCTCTTCCACCCTTTCATTAAGAGCAGCCTTAGGGCTCGATACAAGTTATCGAGTGTGTGTTGGGGGGAGGGGGCAGTCTCCCAAAGAAAGATTTCCCGGAATTCTAGTGTCTTTTAACGCTAGGGAGGGGGAAGTCCATCTTCCAGTTTAATCTCATTCCCTCTTGTTACAGTTAGAAAGTTAACACTGAAGTATGCTGGGAGAAATGGGGAGGACTTCGGAGGTGGGGGTGGACACTTCTCTGATAGGGACTGAGATGAGTGGGGGAGAGGTTTGGGGATTAGATCCTAGAAATCTTGCTCCTCTCTGGAGGTGGTTTTCCTCTCTGATCTCTGGACAGATCTGGTGGCCTCATTCATCCTAAAAGCAGGGATGGGGGAACAGATGGGAGGGTGAGACTCACCAAAGATGTTTGAGTGTTGAGGACCTTCTGAACTCAGCTTTCCATCTCCTGTGACTTAGGAGAAGAATAGGGGAGGAAGGGAGGGGAAGCAGGGTAACTTCCAAGGATGGTCTCTGTTTTCAGCCTCCAGTTCTGAGACACTCATCTGTATCACCCTCATAAACCTTCAGAACCTGATCCCAGAAAAATCACCACCGTGGTATTGGCATCAACATTCTGACAAGTGCTGCCAAGTTAAGATATATAGAATTCCTTTTTGCCAAGGCTTCTGTCCCTTGTCTTCCTACCTGGCATGGAAACATAGGTTTGCCAAGGGTCTTCATCCCTGCTCTTCTTTGCCATTCCCATCTCCACCCCTCCACTGGGAACAGTGTGTCCTTGAAAGGGTTAAGTCTGGTTGGCTGGGACCCTGGTTCTCTTCCCACCCCCCCCACCCCCAGGATTGGTGCTGGGAGGGGTGGTTAGCAGCTTGCTCTAGTTGGCGTCTCTCCCAGAATGCTTCGGAAAAGAACTCCCCTTTGACCCCCAGTACAAACTGAGCCCAGCCGCCAGAGGGGAGGAGGGAGGACTGCCTGCCCAGCCGCCTGCTCTGGGCTTCACCCAGCTCCCTCCCATCTCAATCCTGATCCTACGCCATATTTTCCCTCCCCATGGCCACTGAAGCCCTGTTAGGGCAACGTTCCATCCCTGCCAACGTGCACCCCAGGGGGCTTTGAGGAGCATCTCTCTGGCCAGGCATCTGCCCATTCTCTGCCTGAAGTCCTTAAGGGAAACTATTGGGATGTGGGATTCTTGGGTGCCTTCCTTACCCCTCCCCAAGGGTCCATACCGTACCCCCTCCCCTCTGTTTTCTGTCCTTGAGCAGGTCGTGCGACAGCCTCCCCTGGAGGGTTCCCTGGCTGGAACTCCTGGGTTCTTCTCCTGGAGATGAGTGTCTTGGTATCCACCAATCTAGCCTTCTTCTTCTCCCCTCACCCCCCACCCCTAACCGATCTTCTTGGATTGGGTCAGACCATAAGAGGCCTCTCCCATCTCAGTCTCTCAGTAGAGAAAGGCACTGAGGCTTATTTTCATTGCTTCCTTCCCTGCTTCCAGGATGGGGGTGGGGGAACTGGGGGGAGAGTGGTGTGGCAAGGAGGCCGACTCAGACCTGGCCCCCAGCCAATCCACAGAGGCCCTGGTGGGGGTAGGGGGTGGGAAGGGGGCTCTGTGCAGCTCAGAGACTTCCTGGAGCTGTAGGGTGTGTGGGGGATGGGGTGGGGAAGTTGGGGGGATGTAGAAGGAGAGAGCAGGATGAAAATGGAGTGTTTAGAAGAGAGCAGGGAACCCAGGAGTCCTCCAGTGTCTGTCTTTGAAGGTTGAGCAGGAAAGAGGGGGATAAGCAGTAGCAGGAAATCCCAGATCCCAAGGAAAGTGTTTAGGTTTCCCTTCTCTCCTAGGGGGAGACCACAGGGGGCACGTCAGGGTGTGGCTGGATGCTCTGCCCCACCCCACAATCCACACCCTTTAGCCCCAGCCCCTGACTTAGATTCCGGAGTTGAAGAGTGTGTAAATGTGTCTCTGTGGTTGGTAGTGTCTCCATCTCTCTGTCTGTCCTCCTTGGGTGTCCACATCCTTTCCTCACTCTCTCTCAGCTTCAGGGCAGTCCACACTGGGGTCCAGGAGACAACTGGAAAGGGGTCAGAGGGAAGGGGGCAGTAAGTGCTTCCTGCCCATACCTGTTCCCTTTTCTACACCTGAGGTGGGAGGTGGGGGAAGAGCTACTATCTTATACTATCCCATCTCATGTCGGGGCAAAGGTGTCCCTCCCTGCTCACCCCAACCCCTTCTCCACTCCTCACTCTCCTGGCCCCAGCCCAAGCTGGCTGAATGGCAACCAGCCATGATAACGTGGTTTCTGCCCCTGCCCCACCCCCCTTTTCTTTCCCTCTCCCTCCCTCTACCCTTCTTTCGTACTTAGCAACAGCTCCCTGAATTCACAACAAACACTTTTGTGGGCTTCTGGTCTGACTAGGAAAAGCTGGAGGAGCTTTGGAGGGGGAGGGGGGAAGGAGTAGAAAGGAAAATGCCTCCCCCAGCTGTCCCCAAGAGTGAGGTACTAACTCCCCCTCCCTGACCAGTCAGAAGAGAGGGGGCATGGGGCTAAGGAAGTCAGGACCTGGCAAGGGAGAGGTGGGTTGGGACAGGTGGGCTGGAAGGATGGACGGACCGTTGGTGTTGGGCAATCCAGAAAATCAGCAGCCTGGGAAGGGGCAGAGTAGGGGCTGGAATACCACTCTTAGACCGCCCTAGGCTGACCTTTGACCCACACCCACACCCAGGGGGTGGGGCAGGAGGAAGGGGCAGGAACACCTTGGCCTCCTTCCCTAGTGAAAGCCTAGCTGGCCTTGCTCCTTTCTCCCTGCTCTCCCCCCATACCAGAACCTGAGGAGGAGGAGAAGGGGCCTTCAGAGTACTGCCCTCCCGGGCCCCTGCATTTTGGGCAAGGATGGGCATGAAGGAAGGAATGGGGACAGCCTGGCTTGTTTTGATTGTTTTCCTGATCTCATTTGCTCCCATGAGATCAACCTTTCTCCTTTCTTTACTTTACCTTTCTTCTCTTCCTCCTCGTTATGGCTTCTGGACATTTATGCTGATTTGACATGCTGGCTCTGTGGTCCTCCCAGTTATTCCAACTGGGAAAGAGCTAATAGGTGGGTGGGTATGGGGGAAGGGAAGCCATGAATACAGATTTCTAAGAAACTCATACCTTACACACACACACACACACACACATACACACAATCTTTGCTCCTTCATGCCTCAGTTTTTCCACCACTGTGAGTGACATCTTTATTGTCAAGTTCTGGGAGTGGCCAAAATCCCAAAAGGCCTGAAATCTTGGCCTATGACATCCCAGCCCTCTTCAGGGTGAATTTAGATAATGTTTTGAAATATTTTTCTGAAGTTCCTAGTTCCTCATATTAGGAGCAGAAGGGACCTCAGAGGCCATGTGGTTCAGTACCCCCCACACACCTCAACAGTTCTGACCATTAAGGAAACTGAATTGTAGGGAGGTTAAGTTGAGTAAAGTAAGAACTGGGATTTGAACTCAGGTCCTACTTTTTGAGTTAGGACTCTACTGACTTTCCTTAGGCGTGAACCAAAAATTGTAGTTGTATGGTTTGACAAAAGACATTCTTTTTGCAAAGACTCATTAAAAGATCTCTACATTACGTAGATTGAGAACTGTCCCAGAAATATCTGAAGTACATGGCCCCAATTTCCTACCTGCTGATACATCCTACTCTTCCACTTACCCCAAGACTCCCCTGGGAAGCATGGTCTATATAGTTACATGTGACCTTAAACCTGAGACTGGCAGCCTGGGGAAGTGAAAAGAATGATGGGCTTGAAATTAAGTCTCAAATTGAACATAGCAATGGTATGTCATCTTACCTCTCCGATCCTCAGTTTCTTCATTTGTAAAGTAGATGCTACTTTAGAGGGTTGTTGTGGGGAAAGGGACTATAGAAATGGGAGTTATTCTTAGACCTGGCTGCCACCAACCAGCTGTGTGTCCTTGGGCAAGTCAACTCACTTTTCTGAGTAAAGTTTTGTCATTTCCAAAGTGAGTAGGTTGGATAGATGATCTGTAAAGTCCCTTCTAACCTTGATGATTCTCTGTTCCTGGAAGGGTAGGAGGTGGGAGGTGGGGTGGAGGGAGAGATGGTACCAGTGAGGAACTGTCAGAGCACTGTCCCTTTCCAGGAACTGGGACTGAACACATCTGAGGGCATTGATTGACAACTCCTCCAACCTATCTGTATAAAACTAGACACTGCTCTGTAGCAACACTGAGTGAAGGATTTGGGGACACCTTCCAGTTCTTCTAATTTCCCTGGGGAGGCCTAAGGTGATTATGACTGGGTGCTAGTCATTGGCAAGGAAATTCTAGAGGATATCCACTTCATGCCTAGGGGTGAAGTTTAGGGCAGTGGGGAAAAACATGTGTTCAGGTGAGGAAATACAAGTTGGGATTCTGGGGTAGGAAGAAAACTGACTGAACCCAGGCATAACTCCCAGAGTTCCAAATGATATTGAAGGTAGAAGGAGAGGTAGAAGAGAGGGGTCTCTGGCAACAGAGGGGTGAGACTGGGGCTGGGAGTTTACAAAATAGATTGTAGTGGAAAGAGCCCTGAAATTTGTGTTCAGATCCCAGATTTAACACCAGCTGGGAGGCCTTGAGCAGGTTGCTTAATCTTAATCCGGTGGCTGGCACAGTGGCAGGTGCATAGTAGGTTCTTAATAAATGTTTACTGATTGATTCATCTCTGAGTCTGTAAAATGGGGATAAGAATGATAGTAACACCTGCACTACCAGCCTTATAAAATAATGCTCCCTCAGCTACATGTAAATTGTAGTCTGTGTCAGGAACCTGACTTGGAGTCAGAAGGCTTGGGCTCAAGTCCTACTGTTGACCTCTTATGTAGCCTTGGACAAGTCATTTCTCCAACCTTTCTCAGACTTAGTCTTCTGTATCTATCACATGGAATTGTTGAACTACATTGTGTCTATGATTTCTTCTAGTTCCAAATCCTAGGATTCTGTTCTCTGTGGGTTTCTGGATTCCTCTTGGGTTGTGTTCTTTGGGGCAAGGGCCCAGGAGGGTGGGTCAGTCTACGTCAGGTGAACTAGGCTGAGACAGGTGATCTGGCCTTGGAACTCCAAGCCCCTCCCCCATCCCTAGGACTTGGTGTCCCTATTTCAGGATTAAGCTGATTAGGATGTGGCGGAAACGCCTGGGATGCCAGGACACCTGGATCTGCTGTCCAAGGCTAGGCCCTGCCCTTGCCCTGTCTGGCTAGATGCCATGAGAGTGGCAGAGAGACCCCTGACTCCACCAGCTAGCCTAGAAGGCATCAAGGGCAAGCTATTTACCTGATCACATGCCTCCCCTCCTAACCCTAAGGCACTATGGGATGAGAGTGAGAGTGGACAGATATCTGGCTTAGTGCCAGGGTCTTGGCTTGTCTCCTGCTGACCACTGCTCCCTGCTGGGCTGGTCATGCCCATCTGTGCCTGTCTCCCAAGGCTCTCTCACCGGGCAGGCTAGGGCTATTTTTGGTAGCCGGCTGGGGCACTGGGGCTGGTTTCAGATGTTCCAATGTTAGCAGGAGAAAATGGGAACAGATGGCTAGAGGGTTCATATCATCAACCCTGGAGCAGTTTATTTATAGGACCTCATTAACCCTTAGGGGGGCTGGCTGGAGCCACCCAGAAATATACTGGGTTCTCTGGATAGGGGAGGTCAGGTCTAGATGCCCTGTCCCAGTTCTCTCCTTCCACCTTTTCCACCAAAATGCCCTCAGGCCACGTCTTTTCTTCAAGACTAGTGAGACCTGGGGAAGATAGAGGTGCCCACCCAGGAACTTCTATCATCTGAATAGCCACTATACTCAGAGGGGCAGAGGAATCATGAAAAGAGCTGCAGAGAACAATTAGGAGCAGGGTAGTAGTCACTGGCCATGATAACTAAAGAAGGACAGGCAGTCATAACCCAAAGTGGAGGGTGCGAATCTCTGAGAAAGGATGCGTTGGATCTCCCCTTTACCCTCCACGACCAATAGAGATTCAGTGGAATCAGCAAACTGTTCCTGGACTCAGGAGACCCGAGTTTCAATCCTGCCAGGTAGTTGTGTGAGCCTGGGCAAGTTACTGAGCCTCTGAGAGCCTACTCTCTCCTCTGTGAGGTGGGGCTCTTGCCTGCAGCACCTCACAGGGTGGTTGTAAGCAGTAATTTATTTTAACCTTAAAATGCTACATGAATGTGAGTGACTGTTATTGTAAAAGGCTTGCATGTGAGTGTGTGCGTGTGCGCGTATGTGCGTGTGTGTCTCCCCATTCTTATTCATATATTTAGAGGCAGCTGGGTAGCACAGTGAATAGAGTGCCAGGCTTGGAATCAGGAAGACTTGAGTTCAAATCCAGCTTCAGATATTTACTAACTGTGTGACCTTGGGCAAAATCACCTAACCTGTTTGCCTCAGTCCCCTCATGGTACTCACCTCCTGCCTCCCAGAGTGGTTGGAGGGTCAAGTGAGATAATAATCCCAGCGTGCTTGGCCAATGCCCGCTGTACAGTGAGTGCTGTACAGCTGTCACCATCATCGGCAGCAGCAGCAGCACGTAAGCCTTGACTTTGTGTGCACTTCACAGCTACCTCCTTACTGCCTCAGTATAGAGCTAATCCGCTAGGTTCTGTACTTTTTTATTACCTTGATGGCAGCCTGAGTGTAATGACAGGACAAGTGTTAGGCCTGATGGGGGCTCCCAGCCAGTGTCTCAGACCCCCACATTGTTTGTGCACCAGGCATCCTGAATCCTATCGTGGGAAGTCAGATGTGAAGAAAACTGACTTCAGATGCTGCTGTCAGCCCCAACATTGGGTAGATGGGAGACAGGGGCTGGTTCACAAAAGTACCCGCTGCTGCTGACTGGGTTAAAGGCAAAGGACCATGGCTCTAGAGATGGAGGGACCTTATTAGCTATCTATTCCAACCCCCACATTATCTAGATGAGGAACCTTAAACCCAGAAAATTTAATTTGTCCAGGCTAACATAGGTAGCAAGTGATGAGATGAAATTTAAAGTTAGGTTCTCTGACATCAAATCCTTGCATTCTTTTCACCGTCTCCATCCTGATAGGATATGTACATTCTAGAGCTTAACAATTTTGTGCTTTGTGAGTCATTTGATGTTATATTTTGGGGCTGGTTAGATCCTTTTGGAAATTCCAGTCTTTTTCTCAAGTCTTCTAAGGGGAAGAAAGAGGGATGTCCATGATTAGGTCTGGAGAATATGGGGAAATCCTTGGAGGCCAAGAACCACTGATAACAGCAGGGTCTACGAAGAAGAGGGAGAGATACTGAAGGGGTTAGCACTGAACTTTGGGGAGCTGACCACTAAAGATGTGGTAGGAAGAAATGAAGAAAACCCTTATCTGCTAAGCTAAGGTATGACTGTGAGAGATGGTCTTGTGGCTCACAGTCCTTCCTATGACATGTTTCCACTCCTGGGAATTTAGGAAGGGCAGGGAATGTGAGGTTGCTGAAGTGGGCTGAGTTGGGGGAGAGGTGGGTGTTAGGGTCAATGGACCTTGAATCCCTAATTTCAGTTTTCTAGGATGTGACATTGCTAGATTTTCGGTCTTCCTTATAGAAGAGAGAGACCCAGGTCTCCACCCTGCTCAGCTCTCCCAGTACCGGCCCACATGCCCCTCACCTTCTACAAGGGGTCATGGCAGTCTGGATGCCAAAGTATGTGAGGATATGCGGGCCCCTAGGGGAACCCTAGATGCCCTGTGTCTGGGATGTGGTAGAAGAGGTAGACCATTAGTGCTGGCAGGGCATATTGCTTTGCTGTTGGGGGTTTACCCATCTTGGGCAGTACCTGGGGAAAGAGCGGGTGATGGGTGAGATTTTGGCCCGTGGCAGGCAGCCCGTGCCGGCGGTCTACCCAAACTCCTCTCCTCCCACAATGGCTCCATTGTTCCAAGCAGGCAAGCAGCTTGAAGGAGGCTCCTTGGCCATCCCCCCCTCCCAAAACCAGGGCAGGCTTAACCCTTTAGGGGCTAGGAGCTGGGCAGGAGAGCCAAGCGGGAACTCTTCCCTCCGCTTACTTTTCTAGGAATCTGAGTTGATGGTGCTTCCTATACCGCCATCATCTGCATCATACCAGAGGAATTTGCTTGGCTTTCCTCATTTATCCTCCCAATCCAGGGCTGGGGGAGCCAGGTCATGCCTTCTTCCATGCCTCTCTTTCCCCATTCCCCAGGATATTTCCTTCTGCTGTAACATAGGGAACTCCTAGCAAGGGCTGGGGGCAGTCTCACCTCCCTACCCCACCACTATCTTGGCAAAGGTGCCAAGGGCAGGAAGTGCCAGTGGGGCATTCGAGTGGGGGCCAGATATATTTGGGTGGTTGGGGCATTCATTCCAGTTACCACTGCCTGCCCTACTGGATCTTGAGCTCCCTTCCTTCCTGTGTAACCAGAGCTGGGCTGGGCCTAGCTCAGGATTTCGGTGGATTTAAAGGGACAGTGCCATTTCTGCTAGCCCCTTTCCCCACCCTTAGGCTGGAGGAAATCCTCCTCCCTCCTTCCCCTGCCCCCCATTCTGCCCCCCTTCCCATTCACCCAAAGGTGGTGGGAAGAATAGAGCCTAGGCACATAGTCAACTTGCTTAAATATCATTAGGGAGAAACAGGAAGGAGCTTCTGGGCTCCCGTGGTCTCCCTTAGTTCAGCCAGCCCATCCCCCCAACCCTAGGCCCCCTGTCTCAGGTTGGGTTACCAGTCTCCTCCAGCTCCCCGTCCCAGAGCTTTTGGGCGGGTGGGGTGGGCGGGGGTGGGCTGTGGTTTCCTGTGTTGGTTGTTTGTGCCTGGCCCCAAGTGCCCGCTGTACCCGGCTCCCCCTGGGTTTCCTGCCTTGTCTTGTTTCCTTGTCCCGTCCCAGTCCCCTTCCCCCCCCCACCCTTTCCCTTACCAAACCCCCTGGGAGAGAGCTAGCAGGGATTTGGACAGCGGCATTTGAGGGTCCTTGAGAAAAGGGGGAAGCCGTGGACTGCATTGCTTTCATATTCGGGAATCCCTGATGGCCCAGGGGGTATTCCTGGGCCCCCAAAGTTTAAGTCTGTGTGGAAGGCACTACTGCAGTCTAGCTGGTGGGGGTGGGGAGGAGACTTCAAGACAATCCCAAGTTCACTCCAGGCCTTCCGAATCGTTGATGGGTATTGGTGTCGGGGGTAGCTGGGGAACTTCCCCGACTGCTTCTTCCCCAACCTCCTGGCTAAAAGTACCCTGACCAGGGAGGAATTTCCATGTCCCACCTGGGACCCCCAAAACAGCTTTGTTTTGCCCCTCATGGTCAAGAACCCTGGGCCTTCCCATGGAAATAGCCCTCATTTGCATGGCTCTCTTTAGGTGTAAGAAGGGAGTGATGCCAGGAAGTGGGAGAAGGGGAAGGCCCCCAGAGCCTGGAAGTCCCCAGGCAGAGGTTCCTGGGTCCCAGAACAGCAAGCCAGGCCCCCCACGGAGTTTCCTGCTGTGCTAATTGTCCTTTGACCTCCCCACCCCCTGTCTGAGTCATCACCTGCTCAGGAAGAGGAAGTGACCTCCTGCTTTGGGGCTTTCACAGGACAGAGCAAAGACCCAGGAGTCCTGGCTGACTTGGGGGTCTGCTGTGCTGGGCAGCCACTGTTTGCTAGGGCAGTAGCGCCTCACTGGAGTCCGTTGTTGGTGGCTGCCCCCACTCCCCATCAGGGTGACCTCTCCTCCCTGATTAGCGTTCTGTCCCGGAGGACAGAACTGTGCTATGTCTTGGGTCCTGATTTCCTCCCTCTAATTAAAGAGCTTTTAAACTGAGGACCACAGACCTGTGACTAGATTTCAGGAATTCTGTAAACCTAGGTGGAAGAGGAATTACATCTTAATTTTCACTAACTTTGCTTCATTTGTAATTGTGTGTAGTTTATTTTGTGAATTTAAAAATCATTCTGAGAAGGGATCCATAGACTTCACCAGACTTCCAAAGGTCCTTTTCATGCCATGACCCCAAAAAGGTTAAAAAATCTCTGCTCACATTTATTTGGTTCATTCTTGAACAGGGCCTGGGAAGGAGCTGAATATAATAAATGATATTAACAATAATAGCTAGCAGTCATATAATACTTTAAGTGCGGTAGGTTACTTTATGTATATCATCTCTTTAGATCCTCATAACCCTATGAGAAAGGTGTTTTCATCATCCCCATTCTACAGGTGTTGAAACTGAGCTCAGAGGAGTTAAGAGACTTGCCCAAGGTCACACAGCTAGTATTCAGTTCTCCCTGACCCCAAGTTCAGCACTGCTCACTGCACTGAGCTGCCTGGAACTTGACTAGATCCCTGCAACTCATATCTGTCCCTAGAAAATAGTTGGGTAGTCAGTGAAGGGGAAGGGCACAGCTGCCATGTCCACTGGACATATTGTCATCTAATAGGGCAAACGGGCAGGATCATTTTTGTGAGAGCACCAAAGCAGAGCTACAAGAGACCTTAGCCACTAATTCAATTCAAGATACATTTATGAAGTGCCTACTATGTGCTAGGCAGGCACTGTGCTAAACTCTGGGAGACACACAGAGACAGACAGACAGACAGAGACACACACACATACACACACACACACACACACACACACACACACACACACACGCGCGCGCGCGCACACACACTGTATAAAGGATAAATAGAAAATCCTGAACTGGAGTAAGGCGCTACAATTAAGAGGGGCTTCCTGTAGAAGGCAGAATTTTAGTTGGGACCTTAACGGAGCCTGGGAGGTCAGTAGTTGAGGTGGAGAAGGGAAGGCATTCCAGGCATGGGGGATAGCCAGAAAGAATGCCTGGAGCTTTTTATTTATCTAATAATTAAATTCTAATTTAATTTTCCTCTCCTTTTAAATGAGAAAGCTATGGACTAGAGAAAGAAGTTAGGTGACTTGGGTAGATTTTGAACTCAGTCAGTTCTTTGGACTTCAAATTCATTGATGTTTCCTTGGCATCATACTTTGACTAACAGGCTGTGCTGAGGATCCAGACACTGGGCCAGCTCTAAGCACATTGGGAGGAGATCTCCCCCCTCCAATTCTTATGAGTCTAGGGAAATGTAGAGAAGCTCACTCTGTCTTTCTTGTTGTCTTTCTCTCCACTCCTCTGCCTTGTTCTTCTAGTGGATATGAGTCTGTTTCTCTGCGCAGGTGACTCACACCTGCACCCACTTTATGTACACATTGGCTCCCTTCCCCCCTGCTGAGGCAATGCTTCTGTTCCTAGGACAGACATCTGAGCCCTTCTCCTCTCCCCCTCACTGATGGAGGAGCCTTCTGACCTCTTCAGGCACTGGAGTTGAAGTCTTCCCACTTAGACAACTGGGCTCAGAACCTGGTGGTTGGGCTAGAGCTCCTCATCGCTTCATTGCTCACACTACGTGTTAGGGTTGGGGTGGGTGGACCCTGGGAGCCCGAAGGGGAGGGGATGGGCTCCTGGAGAGGGCAAAGAAGGGAAGGGGAGGGGAGACAGAAAAGGTCTGACTCATCTGCTCTTGAATCAACTTGCCTGATGACCGGGTGGAGGTGAGGAGGAGGAGGGGGAGGGTAGAGCTTGGGAAGAGGGGGCTGGCGCTACACCTTGGGCTTTGTCTGGAAGAGAGCTCAGGAAGGGTTTGGAGGGTACACTCAGCTCCTCTCTGTATTTTTTGTTTTATGGTTGGCTGGGTACAGGGTGAGGGGAACAAATTTTCATCAGTTAGCCCTGTAGCTGTTTTCTCATCCCTAGTCTTGGAGGTCCTAGTCTTTGGGTCCCTGAATGGCATTCTTATGCAGAGGGTATGGTAGTTAGCCAGGTACTAGAGTGGGGAAATGGATGTGCCTAGTGCCGATAGTATGAATTCCTGCTATTCATCTTACGTCTTCCTCCACCTCTTTCCCTATTTTTGAGCCCTGAGATGAGGGGAGCAGTAGTGAAGGGAATTTGGGAGGGGTCTTTTGAGACACACTATAAGAGGAACAGAATAAAGTAGACACAGGGTGCTCTTTCTCGAAGACATCCTCAAGGAAGGCAGTGTGGTGCTGGGCTAGGAGTCCAGAGACCTGGTTTCCTGGGAAGGTTTTGCATCTAACCTGAGGTATGGTAGTAACAAGTCATTCTCCTAATCTGGACTACAGTTTCCTCTTCTGTAAAATAAGGGGACTGGTATTCTCTAAGGTTCTAATAGAATGTAAGAACTGGAAGTGATACCTTAGATTTGGTATCTGTAATTTGGATGATGGACAGTTTCAAATGAACTGTGCAGGTCACACCTTTGACCCTAGCACAGCTCCTGGCATGTAGTAGGTACTTAATAAATAACTACTGTTAGATTTTTTTGAAGCTAGGACTACCCTTCGAGCCTCAAGGCTCCTGATTCTGAACCCTGGGAAAAGACTCCCCTAGAAAGTAGTGGAGCGTGTTTTGAGGGTGTCTGTCTTGGAGGGGGGAGGGGCTGCACACCCAATTTGTGTGCTTTTTCCAACTGGGAGAAAGTAGTGGTGACCTGTGGTCTGGACTTAGCCTGTTGAGGGAAGGGAGGGTCTTCCTTTGTCTCCTCCCACTAACCTGCTTGAAGCCCTTTGAGAGATGTATGCCTAAAGTGGTCTCTTTTTTCCTAGGGCCTCAGAGTATCAGGGGAGAGAACCAGGGATCTGAGAAATGACATAAAAGGAGAGAGAGGAAGCCTCTGGACTTGGATGTCTGTCTTTTACCAAACGTTTGTTACTCTGTGTCTTTGTATGCTTGGGTTGAAGTTCCCCCTATATTTTTCAGTATATGGATTCATGGCTTTTCTGTCCGCCGATGGACTTCTATCCCTGTAGATTAGTTTCCCTGGTCATTTGTGCCGGTGGAGCTATCTCTCTCTCTCTCTCTCTCTCTCTCTCTCTCTCTCTGTGGACTGGCTTTGTTTCTGTGCCCATGTGTGTTCCTGTGTTTGTCTGTATCTGGTAGTCTCCCGATGCCATGTGTGGGTCTGTCTCTGGAGTATCTCTGTGTATCTCTCAGCGTCCGTATGAGTCTCTGTGTCTATGTGTGTATGCACACGTGCCTGCGGCCTGAGAAATTATACTGCAGTCATGCCAGTCTATACAGCAGGAGCTCAGCGCTTGGTTCTAGCTCTACTGGATGAGGGGGGGTTAACGGGGCGGGGGGAGGGGAGGAGAGGGGAGGCTCCTGCATTCTTGCGGTTGGGGAGGAATCTGAGCCAACATTACTGGTCTCCAGAGGAGCCCAGCTGCAGCCCCGGGGCCCCGCCAGGCCAAGACTCTCTGCCGGCACAGGCCTGCTGGGGATGGGCTAGGACCAGGACCAGGTCTCGGGCTTGGGGTGGGGTGGGATTGTTTGCCCTCAGCCCCATCACTGAAGGGCATATAGCGAGGTTCGGCAGAGCTGGCCCTTGATAGCAGGAAATATGACGGATCATTGGATCACAGATTTAGAGCTGAAAGAGAGGGTCTAGTCCAGCCTCTTTTTACCGACGGGAAACTGACCTGGAGGGCTAAGTCATTTATCTAAGGTCATACAGCAATATTCAAACTCAGGTCCACTGACTGCAAGCCATTCACTCTTTCTTTTCAACCTGTTGCCTTTGTTGCCTCAGGTGTTAACTTCTCAAGAGAATTTTTTTAAGACTATAAACTCCCCGAAGGTAGGGGCTTCCACACTGTGGAGGCTCAGGGGCTGCTGGGGCTTTTGATTGTAAATAATGATGAATGTGGCCCTAATGAGGATCTTCTCCCTCCAGCAACTTTCCTGCCTTTTGGGTCCTCTTCACCCAGTTTCTATAACCCTAGAGGCTTCTGGGTGGTTGGAGCCACCAGGCCCCCCCCCCTCAACTTTATAGGAGGTTTCCTTTTTGTTAGCTCCATAGATCGATCATCTGGCCTCCAGGCCTCTATGATGTTGTAGGGGGCCCTCCGCTAACAGGAATAGTGTCTGTGTATGTGAAGGACAGATGTATATCCCAGACTGGGGAAGGGGAAGAGAAGACAGTCTGGGATCACCAAAGGGTTGAGAAATGTCCATGTCTCAAAGAGTGACAGACCCCTGAGGTACCTGCAGGATGTGCTGGGGGTGATCTGGGGAGACCTTAGAAAGAAGCAACCTCTTTTCTTACCTAGTGGAACAGCCGGCTAGTTGCATTAACCCAAAGGATTCAGGGAAGCAGGTGATTCTGATCGGATAATGTCTTGTGGGCACTTGGTGCTGGCTTTCTCCACTGGGGCCCCCCTAGTCCCCAATCCTGCTTTGCCATTTTCTGAAGACCTCCAGCTCTGTAGCGAGGGCTGAGAAAAGACTGCCCTCCCTGCTATGTGCCAGACAGTGCTTGTGCGGTCTAGCTAAGGGGCATATTGCTGGCGGGTGGGCACCTGCCTCCTCCCCCTCCCCTGGAGAGGCAGGCAGACAGGGCCAGGCGGCGGCTGGAGCAGTGGCGGCTGTAGCCGCCAGCAGCAGCAGGAGGAGGACAGCCGAGCTGAAATAAATCTGAACTGGTGTGGAATGAGGGGGGATAAATATCCTCTCCCCGTGATGTGATCTTTCCAGCGGCTATTAATAGGTCTCCGGGGAGAGGGATGGGGAGGGGGGAAGGCTGGTGGGGGAGCGGGGCTGGGGCTTAAAGGGCCCACAGCCCTGGCTGCAGGAATCCTTGGCTCACGGCTCCCTGCTCTTGCTTTGGGAGCCTTGTTGCCCATCCCACCCCTGCCCCTCCCCTGGCTTCTGATCGCCCGCCTGTCTGTGGGTCTGCCTATTTCCCACTGGGGGGGACTGGGATGTTGCACCCCTGCCCTCTAGGACATTTCCTCCATTTTCCTAAGGAAGACCTCTATAAGCAGTGATCCCAGACCTTCTTATACCCCTTTGTCATTCTCCTTTTAGCTGGGAAGGGGATGGGATGGTTGGGGGAAACCAGGAGTGAGCTAGGGATTGAGGAGGGGAAGGGGAAAAGGTCCAGGAAGAGGGCCTGGGTTTGAATTCCCTTTCAAGCATTGGTTGAGGTAGTCCAGTGCCTACTGGCCATAGCCCTTCTCATTGATGTACGGAGTGTATGGGAATGAAGAAGGGGTTGCCACAGAAACCAGCAAGTCCAGGGGGCTGGTAGATTTGAGATTTGAGGTCGATGCCTACTTGGGGATCTGGCCTTCCCAACTGGAGGTCCTTTGCTGATGCCCGCCCAAAGGAGATACCCCCTCAGTCTGTTGGGTCACTGGAATAAATCAGGGCTGTCAGTTGTCTCGGTCCCTCTCAAGACATTGATGTCTTGATGGAAACAAAGAACCATACAGTTGAGTTGACCCGAGGGCTGCTTGGACTTGGAGGTTAAGTCAATTTCCCACAAGATTAAAAGTCCCTTTTTTCTTTCACCTTCTCTTAGGCATCTCCACCTCAGGACAGGAGCCCCAGGGATCCTGCCACCATCCCTCCGAGGCCCTCCAGCCCCAGCCAAGCCAATGCACCCAGAAAATAAACTGACCAATCATGGCAAGACGGGGAATGGTGGGGCTCAGTCACAGCACCAGAATGTGAGCCAAGGGCCCACTTGTAACCTGGGCTCCAAGGGCGTGGGGGCAGGGAATCATGGGGCCAAGGCCAATCAGATCTCCCCCAGCAACTCCAGTCTGAAGAACCCCCAGGCATCTGTTCCTCCCTTTGGCTCACTCAAGGGGAAGGTGAAGAGGGAGAGGAGCGTGTCAGTGGACTCAGGGGAACAGCGGGAAGCTGGGACCCCATCCCTGGACCCAGAGGCCAAAGGTACCTACAAAGTCCTCATCTAGATAATCCTCCCTGTCCTTTCCTATCGCCCTCAGCCACCAGCATCCCATACTATGAGCTTTGCGCATTTTCTCCTCTTTTTGTTCTGGTTTGGGGGCTAGGGGTAAAAGTAGGCAGGGGCTAGGAACTGGGTGTTATGGTATTATGATAGTATCTGCATCTGGGCAGTACCAGTCACCAATGGGGCACATTGTGGGTGATGGAATCTCAAACAAAGGGGTCTCTAGTCCTGTCTCTTCTTTCTCTCCCCATGCTATGGAAAAGATAGGGGAAGTATATTTAGGTGAGTCATGGGGGTGGGAGAGACTGCCTGTAGGATAAAGTGTAACATTCAGGTAGGTGCTAACCCCCAGGCGTTCCTAGTGTCCTGAACTGGTGGGAGTCATTTGGGGAAGGCACAGGGGCCTAGATGAGTAGCTGCTCCCCCCTCCCCCTTCTTCCCCCCCAGTCCTAATTGGAAACAGTTGTGGTCAGGATTATTCTATGCTTGGTATTGGGGGGGAGGGGCGCTGGGCGGCTTTAGCTTTGGAGCAAAATCAGAAACAAATGGTAGTAAGTTGGGGGCTAGTGGCATGGGGGCGGAGTGGGAGACTGGCACGGTTCCCACAACAGTCTGGGCAGTGCCAGCAAACTTGAGAGAAGGGAACAGAGATTGGGAGTGAACTGGGTGAATGCCCAGGACTTTAGAAATAGACACTAATATCTCTCCCCTCTGCACACCGATGCTGCCCTTCTGCCTCCCCTGGACAGAGGTGGCTCCGAGGAGTAAACGTCGCTGTGTGCTGGAGAGGAAGCAGCCGTACAGTGGGGACGAATGGTGTTCGGGGCCTGACAGTGATGATGATGACAAGCCCATTGGGGCCACCCATAGTGAGTTCTCATTTGGGCAAGGATGCAGACCTTTAGGTAGATGAGAGAAAAGTTCCCTGGCCTTTGCCTGTATGTGTGTGTGGGGTGGGGAGGGTGCTTGGGGAAAAGAGGCCCCCAATTTCCTCCCACAAGGGGTGAGACTTCATCTTTAGCCAAGGTATTGATTAGAAATAGAGGCCGGGACCCTAGCAGGAGCCCCCATCCAACCATGTAGAGTGTTGGAACTGGGGAAAGTAGGTAACAGGGCAGTTTTACCTAGAACCTTTTAGTGTCAGGCCCAGAGATACCCAGAATCAGCTCTCCTCCAAGACCCTTTCTACATTCTCCCATTCTAGTGTCCTAGGTACCCCAAGGGGCAAGTCTGTCCCTGCCACTTCTCCCAGTGAAGACTGCCTCTAATCAAGGTATCCCAAAGGTCCCTCTCCTGCTGCTCCAACACACTGGGCATCATCCGGCCCACCCCTGGTCCTCACTTTCCCTCTGTCTAAAGGGAACTGGGGGTGATGACTCACCCTTATCCCTGGAAAGCCTGAGTGGTCACCCTGGATCCTTGGCCTATGCTGCCACCTGCTGGTGTGATCAGGAAGGGCAATGCTGGGTCATGCTTTTCTTTGAGATGTGATAGGCCCATTCCTATTTGGTTAGAGGCTGTACTGGGTAGCCCCAGGTAGGGTTTCAGCCAGGGTGTGGGTTATTTACTTTCACTGTGTTCCTGGGCACCAATTGCTTTCTTCTAACCATCTCAGAAATGGGTTAACAAAAATCTCAAGGGATGCTTGGAGTTTGTGTGGCAGCACCAGTACAAAAGTTTTTCCCTGTTACTGTGTAGTGGCTGTTATATATAATAGGCATTTATTAAATGCCTGACGATTGATCATTCATTTAGTCAGTATTGAGTGCATGGATAAGGCAAATTCCTTCAGGTCAAGGACCTTACAAAGTAGTTAAGAAGAAAAGATTTTCACATATAAAGATGACTAGTATGACTGTAAACTACTATGACTATAAACTCTGTGATGTCTGTCCATGATCAGGTTTTTTCTAATCTTGAAGTCTCTGGCAATACCTAACAGAGTAGACATTTTAACAAACGTTTGCCAAATGAATGAACTAGAAGACCAGACTACCTCTGAGCATGTTGTCTAGCAGTGGGTGTCAGACACAAATAGAGACATCTTAGAAAGCCATAAATTAACATTATTGATGTTTTATTGTATTTCTTTTGTTAAACATTTTCCAATTACATTTTAATCTTGTTCTAACTACCAGGGCTCAAGTTTAACACCTTTGTGGTACAGGAAGGAGGGTCACCCCTGGGTAGTCTGTGCAGGCTTGTTTGAGGAGAGGAGGCTGAGGTAGGCTGTAGTGCAGGATGTGGAATGGCTACAGAGGAGGAGGGGGAGAATCCCATACATTCCAGATTACATACAAACATGAAAACCCTCCCATCCTTCAAATCCACTTCTGTGATTCTTCCATAATTCCCCTTTCACCCTAGCCAAAAGTAATCTTCTCATACTCTTTGGATACTTCTAGGTACTTGTGTGCTCATTTGGATCATAATCATTCTCTCTCTCTCTCTCTCTCTCTCTCTCTCTCTCTGTCTCTCATCTCTTCTACCAGATTTCAAATTTCTTAAGTGCAGGTGCCATGTTTTTATTTATCTCTGTACCTCCGCCAGTATTTAACTTAGTACTTTACATGTCATACATTCAGGACATGTTTGTTGATTTAAATGATATTATTGGGAACCACTGTTGGAGGTGATAGACTTCGAATAGTTTTTCTGCTGTTGGGGTGGTTTGGCCACTATCCTTGTGATCGGCTTATTTGTGAAGTGACCGAATGAAAGGAAGAGAGTTATGGAACAGAAATTTTCTCTTTGCTGGTCTCTATTGAAGTAGAAACTGTGATCCTGACTATGTTACCATTCTTCGAACACAGATCTCCCTCCAATTTTTTTAGTCTGTCATGGCTATGAAAGTCTAATAATGCCTTATAGTCCACAGAGCTATTAACTTGTTTTAGCTTCACTATATTCCCAGAAGGCATAGAGTAGGTGTTATTATCACCGTCATATAGAAGAGAACAACTGAGGTATATAGAGTTCAGGTGACTTCCTCAAGGTCACACAGCACATCCCGGAGAGGAACTGGGCCTGGAACTTCATCTTCATGTCAGATTTCCTGTCTCCTCACTCAGTGATTTACTAGTCCAGCATTTATGGGATGATGGATTGGAGTACAGTATATATTCAGTCACCATCCCTCCTCTCTCTACCATGGTGACCACTTATTAAAAATTGGCCAAGGAAAAGCAAATGAAATGGTACTGTAAGCATTTAGGGCATTTGTGACCAGGTTGTCACTATGAACTGGTTAGGGAAAGGTGTCTTTAACTGCTTGGGATAGGTCCAGCCTAGTTGTGATTAATAAGCCGGATCTTCCCCCAGCTCCAGTCTCCTTTAGTACCTGACTTCTCCAGGTCCCATATCCTTCCGTGGAGCTGGACTGGGGCAGAGGTCATCAGCCTGCTTACCTCTTTCTCTCCTCCTCCTCTCCCATTGCAGATTGTAATGTAGCAGACCCAGCCATGGCCGCCACACAGCTAGGCCCAGGTCCAGCCCCACCACCACCTCTCAATGAGAGTAGTGCCCCTGGGGCCCCCCATGGCCCTCCAGCTGGCCTTCGGCCAGAGGGCCCTGGCAGTCTGGGAGGCCCAGGAAAGCCGACTGCTCAGTTTGTCTATGTCTTCACCACCCACCTTGCAAACACGTAAGTGCTGCTGAGGTCAAATGCATCTCTTCTGTTCAGCCACTCTTGAGAGTTCACCTGGGAACACATATATCCAGATGTCTTAGCCAGTCACGTAGGGGCTTAGGGGTTAGCATGGACGACATGGGAAGATCAGCTTGGGGAGGGCAGGGTGTTCCTCCTAGGTACAGTTAGCCCCTCATCATTCTTTGCTTTTGGCATCTCTCCTTCCCCTCTCCCCACTCCATGACGATCCAGGGCAGCTGAAGCAGTGTTGCAAGGCCGAGTTGATTCCATTCTGGCCTACCACCAGCAAAATGTACCCCGTGCCAAGCTCGACCAGGTGAGTGTTTTGGGCCAATCCAGAATCTTTCCTAGGAAGTGGTATCAGGGTGCAGTCCTGGGGAAAAGCCTGATACTCTCTGAGAGATGGGTTCCTTTGCCTATTGCTGTCCACCTCATACTTTACTTTTGTGTCTCATAGGCTCCAAAGGTGCCACCTACATCGGAACCACTTCCCTTGAGCACAGCCTCAGCAGGCACCCCCCAGTCCCAGCCACCCCCACTACCACCGCCTCCACCACCCCCTGGCAGTGCCCCTCCAGCTCTGCCTGCCTCCCTGCCTCCAGAGGGGCCACCTGAAGATACACACAGGGATCTAACACCCAACTCTGTGGGTGCCACCAGTAGCAACGCGACAGGGGGAACCCATCCTAACACCCCTACAGCTGCCACTGCCACAAACCCCCTAGCCCCAGGAGGGGACCCTGGTGGTGCCTCTGGAGGTCCCACCTTGCTAGGGGAGGGCACTCCTGCAGGCAATGGGCAGCGAGCCCTGACTGGCTCTGAGGGCCTCTCAAAGGAACAGCTAGAACACCGGGAGCGCTCGTTACAGACGCTACGTGACATCGAGCGGCTGTTGCTTCGAAGTGGAGAGACTGAACCTTTCCTCAAGGGCCCGCCAGGGGCCACAGGTGAGGGGGGGCCTCCAGCACCAGCTCCCCCAGCATCCCAGCAGCCCCCAGCACCTCCGCCTGGAGGACTGAAGAAGTATGAGGAACCCCTGCAGTCTATGATTTCCCAGACCCAGAGTTTAGGAGGCCCTGGGCTGGAGCATGAAGTTCCGGGTCACCATCCAGGCAGTGACATGGGGCAGCAGATGAACATCATGATGCAGCGGCTGAGCCAGGACAGTTTGACACCTGAACAGGTGGCTTGGCGCAAGCTGCAGGAGGAATATTATGAGGAGAAGCGACGGAAAGAGGAGCAGATTGGCCTCCACGGGGGCCGACCCCTTCAGGAGATGATGCTGTCCCAGGGCATGGGGGGCATGATGGTCCGGGGCCCCCCACCTCCTTACCATAGTAAACCTGGGGATCAATGGCCTCCAGGCATGGGGGCTCAGCTTAGGGGACCCATGGACGTCCAGGACCCAATGCAGCTTCGAGGAGGGCACCCATTTCCTGGACCTCGTTTCCCTGGCAACCAGATGCAACGGGTATCCGGGTTTGGAGGTATGCAAAGCATGCCTATGGACGTGCCGATGAATGCCATGCAGAGGCCTGTGAGGCCAGGCATGGGCTGGACAGAAGACTTGCCCCCGATGGGGGGGCCAGGCAACTTTGTGCAGGGAACAGTGCCCTATCCTGGTGGGCAGAGTGAGGCAGAAAGATTCATGACCCCAAGGGCACGTGAGGAGCTGCTGCGGCACCAGTTACTAGAGAAGCGGACGATGGGTATGCAGCGCCCACTGGGGATGGCAGGCAACTCCATGGGACAGGGCATGGAGATGGAGCGTATGATTCAGGCCCACCGACAGATGGAACCGACCATGTTCCCTGGGCAGATGACAGGTGGAGAGGGCCTGGCAGGTGCCCCCATGAGCATGGAATTTGGGGGCAGTAGGGGTCTCCTGAGCCCTCCAATGGGGCAGTCTGGCCTGAGGGATGTGGATGCCCCCATGGGGCCTGGCAACTTGAACATGAATATGAATGTCAACATGAACATGAACATGAATCTCAATGTGCAGATGACCCCTCAGCAGCAGATGCTGATGTCCCAGAAGATGCGGGGCCCTGCAGACATGATGGGCCCTCAAGGCCTGGCTCCTGAGGAGCTGGCCCGTGTTCGGGCCCAAAATGGTAGTGGCATGATGGGGGCACCCCAAAAGATGCTTATGCCCTCCCAGTTCCCCAACCAGGGCCAACAGGGCTTCTCTAGTGGGCAAGGACCCTACCCTGCCATGCCACAGGACATGGGTAGTGCCCCAGACATGTTCAGCCCCGATCAGGGCTCAATGCCTGTGGGCAACCTGGGTACCACAAGGCTCAGTCACATGCCCCTTCCCCCAGCACCGAACCCTCCCCCTCCTGCACAGATGCACCCAGGCCCAGCAAGAGGGCTGGGCCGACGGCCCTCAGACCTCACCATCAGTATTAACCAAATGGGCTCACCGGGCATGGGTCACCTGAAATCACCTACTCTTAGTCAGGTGCATTCGCCCTTGGTCACTTCACCTTCTGCCAACCTCAAGTCGCCCCAAACGCCCTCTCAGATGGTGTCTCTGCCTTCTGCGAACCCCCCAGGACCCCTCAAATCTCCCCAGGTCCTCAGCTCTTCCCTTAGTGTCCGTTCCCCTACTGGCTCACCCAGCCGGCTCAAGTCTCCCTCCATGGCAGTGCCCTCCCCAGGCTGGGTGCCCTCCCCTAAGACAGCCATGCCGAGTCCAGGAGTCAGCCAGAACAAGCAGCCACCTCTCAACATGAACTCTTCCAATACTCTGAGCAGTCTAGAGCAAGGTGAGTTGCCATCAGGGCTCACACAAAGGGGAGACATTGCTCATTGCTCACATGGGGCTGGAGACTGATCCAAGATGGTTGTCCCAGACACACTGGGACAGATTCGAAGGGGGAGGTCGATTGCTTCAGTCAGAAATGCATAGGATCACAGGACCTAGAGGCGGAAGGACTCTCAGTAAACAGTCATTATACACAGGAGTAAATTGAGGCTCAGAGAATTTAAAAGGTTTGTCCAAAGTCATGCACAGGGAACAGATGGAAAGACCAAGATTCAAGTCCTGACTCCAGATCTAGTGGCCTCTCTGCTGCCTTGTTCATTTCCCAAAGGCTGTAGGGAGAAAGACTGCACCCTAATCTCCCCATGGTTGAAGGGAGACGTTAGTACCGCCCTGGCCCTTTCAGAACTCCCTAGATAACACCTTGGGATCTGTCTTAGAAAACCACGTGGGTGACTGTGGGGTAAGGAGATGTCGAGTCAGTATCGTAGCAGTGGTCAGGCCGGTCCTGTGGGAGGATGGGGGTGATCCCTGCCCCAGCTCTGGGCCGCCTTCCAGAGGCATCATGTCTTTCTCTCCTCTCTCCTGTAGGTGCCCTCCCTCCCAGCGGCCCTCGGAGTAGCTCCTCCGCCCCACCTGCCAACCCCCCCGGAGGCATCATGAACCCCAGCCTACCTTTTACTTCCTCCCCAGACCCCGCCCCCTCCCAGAACCCTTTGTCGCTGATGATGTCTCAGATGTCCAAATACGCCATGCCCAGCTCCACCCCCTTATACCACAATGCCATCAAGACCATTGCCACCTCGGATGACGAGCTCCTGCCCGATAGGCCTATGCTTCCACCAGGGACCATGCCAGGTGGGAAACCAACATTCCTGGAGCCTTGGCCTTTTGGCTCTGGGCCTCGAGGCAGAATAGGAGGAAAGGAATTTTGGCTGCCCACAACCATAGATGGAATTAATGGGCCAGGAGAGGATAATGCCCCCTACCCCATGGGTATGAGCTGTGAATTAGGGTGATGCTGGCAAGAATTATGGCAGTAACAGGAATAACCATTAGTAATCCTTAAAATTTATATAGGGCTTTCCCCCGCAAGGGCAAAGAGAGATATAGATGTAGATATCTACCTATCTGTATGTATATATGATTATATATGTACATATATATAAAATCACTGTTGCTGGGTTGTTTCAGTTGTGTCAAACTCTTCTGACCCCATTTGCAGTTTTTTTGGCAAAGGTACTGGAGGGATTTGCCATTTCCTTCTCCAGCTCATTTTATAGATGAGGAAACTGAGGCAAACAGGGTTAAGTGACTTTCCTAGGGTCACACAGTATCTGAGGCCATATTTGAACTCAGGTCCTCCTGACTCCAAGGCCAACACTATCCACTATGACACCTAGCTGTCCAAAATATAAAATTAAGTAATACGTTATATATACATAGGTATGCATTTGAACCTTTTAAGACCTCTGACAATCAGGGTGGAATAGGGCTGTTATGGACAGGATACTTGAAGTCCAAAGAGACTACCTAGATGCTTGCTTGCTGCTGTCCTAGGGGTGCTCATGTGGGGAGAATAAGAATCAGATCCCTAAAAGCCAGCCACACTGATCTGGAAGGAGGACAAGCGGAGAGATGACAGATGAAGGCTGGAAGGGTTGGCTGCTTGCTTCTGCTAGCACAGAAGGCATGTCTGACCCTTTGTACTTTCCTTTCAGGGATCAACACCAACCAACCCAACCAGTTGCACCTGAACTCGGCAGCTGCCCAGAGCCCCATGGGCATGAACCTGCCTGGCCAACAGCCCCTGTCTCATGAACCCCCGCCTGCCATGCTGCCCTCACCCAACCCGATGGGCTCCAACATTCCGCTGCACCCCAATGCACAAGGGCCTGGTGGCCCCCCACCAAACTCCATGATGATACCCCCTGGTGCCCCAGACACCCTGAATCCTCCCTGCGGCCCCATGCCCAACGCATCCCAAATGATGTCCTCTAACCAGCTGGTGTTCCCCCCTCGACTTCAACAGCCCCATGGTGCCATACCCCCTGGGGGAGGTGGGGGTGGGGGTCCCGGTATGCAGCAGCATTATCCACCCGGGATGCCCCTGCCCCCCGAGGACCTACCTAGTCAACCTTCAGGCCCCATGCCACCTCAGCAACATCTGATGGGAAAGGGGCTGGCAGGGCGAATGGGCGAGCCGTACCCTCCAGGAGTACTGCCAGGTGTGGCATCAGTGCTGAATGACCCTGAGCTGAGTGAGGTGATCCGACCCACCCCAACAGGCATTCCTGAATTCGACCTGTCCCGGATTATCCCCTCAGAGAAACCCAGTAGCACGCTGCAATACTTCCCCAAAAGCGAGAACCAGCCTCCCAAAACTCAGCCCCCCAACCTCCACCTCATGAACCTTCAGAACATGATGGCTGAGCAGACCCCTTCCCGGCCCCCCAACATCCCAGGTCAGCAGGGTGTTCAGAGGGGTCTCAACATGTCCATGTGCCATCCCGGACAGATGCCCTTATTGGGCAGGACAGGTGTGCCCCCCCAGCAAGGCATGATGCCCCATGGCCTCCATCAGGGGGTCATGTCCCCCCCTCAAGGCCTTATGGCCCAGCAAAATTTCATGCTGATGAAACAGAGGGGTGTAGCGGGGGAGGTATACAGTCAACCCCCCCATATGCTCTCTCCCCAAGGCTCCCTAATGGGGCCCCCACCCCAGCAGAACCTTATGGTGTCCCACCCTCTGCGACAACGCAGTGTGTCTTTGGACAGCCAGATGGGCTACCTCCCTGGTCCTGGCAACATGGCCAACCTACCCTTCTAGCCAGCTTGGGATAGGGAGGTGGGGCATGTGGGTGCAGGAGGATCTGGTATGGAAAATTTTACAAACTTTTAAGAACTCATCCCCTACAATTTCTGAATGGCCTAGTGTCATGGGGTGGGGGGTGGGGGGCCTTGTGTGTTGGAGTGGCATCTGTGGAAACCAGATAATGCTGTTGGCTTGGGGTGGGAGGGGTGGGTGGTTAATTTTGGTTTGGGTTTTTACTCGGTTTCAGCCCCCAGGACTCCCTTCCTCCCCTTTTCTCCCTATTCCAGTTTCTGGGAGTTTGTTGGTCTCACTCTCCTCCCTGCTTGTTGGTTACTCAGCATCAGTGAATTAACATGTGTTTGTTGGTCCCAGACTGTGCTGGAAGGAGGGTAAGACCTATCCAGGAAGGAGAAGATATGGTCTGTCTTCTTCCTTTTCTGCTTTGGTCTCTTCATCTTTCTGACTTGCCACCTCTAGGTCTCTGTCTCTCTCAAGTCTCTTGGTTTTCCTCTCTTGCTGCCCCCCTCCCCTTTTCCTCCTGTCTTCCCATCCCACCACTGCCTCAGATTCCTCAGAGTTGTAGCCTCTATTTCTCCTTCCACCCCTTCGCTTCCCCCATGCAGACAGGTGGGTGGATGTCATTGGCCATCATTGCTGTAAATAAGGCCTGCGCTTTGTGCCGGTGTGTGTGTGCGTGCTGTATTTCTGTATTTTAATAGGTGACTCGGAAAAAAATGGAAAAAAGAAATCCCCCCTTCCTTAACCTGTGTTCTCCCTCCAAATTCCCGCCCCCCTCCCCCCAACCCCTCCAAGAAAACCCAACTCTGACATCTCTCACAGGGACATGCAAACACCCACGCTCACCATTTGCAGAAAGGTCTCTAGGGCAAGGTCAACCCCCACCCCCAACCCCCAAGAGCCTAGTGGCCCCACAGCCTCCTTTCCAAATGTGCTTCTGGCTCTCCAGGCAGGCTTCCATCTTCAGGGTGCCCAGCAGGCTGGATTAGGATTCTGGGAGTCCTGAAACCTGGCTGTGCTGCTGAGACATTCAGGAGCCACGTATATCTCAATATGTGTGTCTCCCTTGGTGCCCAGTGCCAGGCCCTTGTTTTCCCCAAATTGCACATCTGGGGTATCTGTCCCAACTACCTCTCCTCCTACGACATCCTAACCCCAATGTAAAAGCTTCTCCAGAGTGGAGAGGACAGGTAGGGACTTTGGGCAGGGGCTTCCCAGTAAGTCCCTCCTAAATCCCATTTAGGATCATGGAAGATTTTTCTCTCCCCATCCTGATGGCTTGGGATTCTTGAGTCCCATTGCACCCCCAGCTATGGAACAGGTTGTCCTAGCACCAGCAAGAACTGCCCCCTGCTGGAGCTGACCTTGTTACTTAAGACCATGGGACTGTGCCACACATCAATGTCCTCCTGAAAACACCCTTACTTCCTCTTACTGAAAGGGGAAGGAAAAGAGGGGAAGTCTTTGAGTCAATAGCCCACCCCACCACGGGGACTGTCTGAGGAGGAAAAACCTCACGGGTCCTTTCCGGGCATTGAGTTCATTGACCATTGGCCCTCCTGTACCTCAAGCCTCCTGATCCTATTTTTTGTAGGGCTCAAAATCCCCCTTCTTCCTTCTCTATCCCCAAAGAGTCTCCTGTCCCTTTTCTTCTAAGTGACTTCTCCCCATCCTCCCAAGCAGGGCAAAGCTCTTGGGATGTTGGGGAGACAGACACAGTGAATCAAAAGCCATAGACAGTTGTGTGTTTCATCTCCCATTTACCCTAAAAAAAGAACCTTTTTTTTTCCTTTCCTGCCTTCAGGGAAGGCCTTTTGTGCTGAGGGCCAATTCCAGAAGGAGCCGTGTCTCTTCCCCTTGGGATACATGCCCCTCTCTCTGCCAGCTTTCCTGTCCCACTAGGGATGGGGCCCCAGGTCAGTAGCCATGATACAAAGGGATATGGCCTCCTCCATCCAACCCCCCCCTTCCCTGGCATTCGGTGCTGTCCACCTGGCCCATTGTCAGCCTAGTTGAGTTCTTTCTTCCCATCCTTCCCCCAAAACAGCTCCCAGGGTGTCCAGGACATAGTTCTCCTGTTTCTGAACACCTTCATTCACATTAGGCTCCCTTAACCGCCCCCTTCCACTGGGCACTCTGCTCATCCTGGGTCTTGCTCAAGTTGAGTCATCACCCTGTCTTCTTTCTCACCCCAGGATTACCGCCATTTTATCTCTTCCCAAGCCCTGGCGATTCTTAGCGTTTCCTGACCCCTAGGGGAGTGGAGCCACACCTGACCCCTTCCCCACTGCCCACAACAGGCATTTTTCCATCTCTACACCCTCCATCACCGAAGTCAACCCACCAGCCTCTACTCCCCCTCCCAATTCATGGCCATACCCCCTGCCCCCAGCCATTTTGTATCATTATATAAATATATATAAATATATATATATAAATATAAATATATAAATACAATATGTGAAGACATCTTCTTGGTTTTTATTTTGAAACAATTTTTAGGCTTGTTTCGGGGGTCTCTGTGCTGCCTGTACTGTATTGACCTGTTTTATAGGTGCCTTTTTATTAAAAAGAAAAACTTCAAAAACCAACCTCTTGCCTCGTGCCTTTGTGTCAGACAGGTCCATTATCTGCCCTGCTGTTTGGGCTAGGAAGAATGGCTTGAGGCCTTGTGCTCTGCCAGGTAAGAAGCAGGGACCTTTTCTGCCCCATCAGGCAGATCCTGAAGGGGATCATTGAACCTTGGTTGTTCTGAGATAGAGAGTGCTGATCTGGGGTTGTCCAGCAGATCCATCTCCAAGGTAGAAGAGGTGTGGAGGCCTGGAGCAGGGCCTTGGGGTGGTTGGTCAAGCGAGAAGCAGCTTCCTCTGGTTCTGTCTGAGCAGGCCCCTCAGAGAAGAGTGGACTGCTGCTTCCTTAGGGGTTTGGGGATTTCCCTCCCAGAGTTTGGTGCTGGGGCCCCATCCTGTCCCTTCCCCCACCTTACTTCCCTTAGTAGAGATACACTTGGTACTGGGGCAGTCCATGCTCCCCATTCTGCACTTGAAATCAGAACCTTTCTTCTAGGTACCAGTAACTGAGCATGGTCCTTTGAGGAGGTCCCAGTTCAGGAATTGTTTCATGTGAGGCATATCAATCTGTCAGTCAATAAAGATTTATTATATCCCTGTTGTGTACCAGGCACATATTAAGCACCGGGAATACTAAAGAAGGCAAAACTCAGTCTGCTCTCAAGGAGTTTACAGTGTAATGGGAGGCTCACAGAATAACCCAGCTGGATAGGTGTTCTCTGCCTAGGATCCCTAGTTTTCTGCTTGTGAAGGGGATTGGTCATACACTGGTCTGATCAGATGCCCTCCAGATGGCCCTTATAGCATTCTTTCTCTCCTGATCTTCTCCCTTCTAGAAGAGCCTCTAATTTTTGGGTCCCTCTACAGTTGTATTGTTCATCTCTGATGGGCTATATCCTTCTCTGAGGTCAGGACAGTCTCCTGAATATAGCCTTGTTCTGGAAGGCAAAGGGTTTTTCCTAAATTGCAGAGTGGAACAGAACTTATCCATTGGATAAAGAGCAGCAGGTATGCAAAGTCTGTTCCTGTTTGGAGAAGATCCCTGAACTGCCCTTCTCCCTGCCCCCAGCATAGGTCTAAACCTTGACTCAAACCCAGCCTCCACTGACACAAAGACAGCTGTGGCACTCAGGTTATCAGAACAGTTTCCCTCATACCTGGCCTGAGACAGTCCTCATTTTTCTGGCCAGCATCAGGATCCCAACCTTGAGCCTTCACCTGGGCCTGGACTGAACTGAGCTAGAAAGGGTTTTGGGGTGCCTGTGTGTGGTCAAGATCAAAGGTGCCTTCAGCCAGGCTTCTAGGTGCCTGAACTGGGTCAATCTGAGCTTCCTGTTTGCCTGAGTAGGGCCCACAGATGGCAACATTGTGAAATGGGCTGAAGGGAGTAGGGCTGAAAGAATCAAGTGGATGGACAGGTGGAGGAGGAAGGCAGATGTGGAGGAGTCTCTGCCCAGACTGGAGCCTTTCACTCCATAGTCTCTAAGCTTTCATTTGTGATTCACAGAGACGACACCCACGCGAACTCCCCCAAAAGACTCAACATTCTTTTCCTCTTAGGAGATAGAGAGTGACCAGGGAGACGGTATTTTAGGATGGAGGGAATAAAAGTGACAGAATCGTCCTGATTCCTTTTCTAGGTTCCACTGGAGAGTTTGGCCCTGCAGACCTAGGAGGATATATCGTGACACTTTCCCTTACACCAAATTCAGCAAACCAGGTCTTTTCAAGCTTTGGTTTCTGTGTCTATGTTCTGTGTTCCCACCCCAGGTTCAATCCTTGGTCCTGGATCTGGAAGAACGATGGAGATGTCCTTTAAAGAGAAGGGTTTGTTCAGTTTGTCCACATCTCCTGGGCCCGTAAAAATCCTCTTTGGGGGTACTTGTCCAGAGTGATAATCAGACTCCAAGGCAGATCCTCATCTATAGTGTCCAGAAGGGACTGGGATCCCTCTCTACCCTTGGAAGGGGAGAGAAGGGGTTGGGCCTTAGAAGGTGGTGATAGAAGAGGCATTCTCTGATTCTGAGCTGCTTCCTTTACGCCAACTGGGGACAAATCGTTGGAGAGCAGCAGGGCCCACACAGCCCAGCTTCCCCAACAGACGAATTAGGTCACTTCGGAACTTCACACCCACAAAGGTATAAAGCACAGGGTTGAGACAGCAGTGAGCCAGGCCCAAGAACTCACATGTGATGATAGCTGTTGCCAGGTGATCATCCAGTTGGCAGGATTTTTGGATAGCACCTAGCATCACTAGTGTGTCCAGGAATATGACCACATTATAAGGGGACCAGCAGAAAAAAAAAACTCCTGTCACCAGGATAGCTACTTTGACTGCTTTCTGCCGCTGGTGTCGTCGCTGGGCCTGACACAGGCGCCTCACCACCCCTGTGTAGCACCAGGCCATCACCAGCAGGGGGATGAGAAAGCCCCCTATGTGGTACAGGAAACGTGAGGTGAGCCGCGCATCACTGCCCGCCAGGCCTTGGCCGGAGAAACTACAGGTAGCAGAATCATTGGTGCCAATTTTGCTGACTGTCACAAAGAGGAGCTCAGGTAGGGCATAGAGCACGCTAGCCAGCCAAACAGCACCACAGGTGATGTGGACCGATAAGAGGCGACGGTGGCGGTAGGTATGGACAGCATGAACGATGGCCAGGTAGCGGTCCACGGCAATGCAGGCCAGGAGCAGGCTGCTGCAGTAGAAATTGATTTTGTGAAGGGCACTCACAGCCTTACAGAGGAAAGCCCCGAGCACCCAGCCCACGGCTCCCTCGGTCATAGCAAAAGGCAGAGTGAGAACAAGGAGGAGATCGGCCACAGCCAGGTGGAGCAGGAAGGTCTCAGTGGAACTTCGGGCTGTCCGATGGCTCTTGAGAATCACTAGCACCAAAGCGTTGCCTGTCATGCCCAAGAGGAAGATGGCGCTGTAGGCCACTAGGACAAAAACTGACTTGAAGTTCAGCTGATCTTCCCAGCCCTGGACCTCGGGGCATAAGTAGTCATCCCAGGACTCTGGCAGCTCATTGCTATAGTTGCTATAGTTACTGAAATCCAGAACTGTAAACTGAGGGAGGAGAGGGAGAAACAGAAGAAAAAGAGGTAAGGACCAAGCCTTTGCTTCTGAGAACTCCATCACCTTGTCCGTTCCCTTTGCTCTTGTAATGGCATTATGCATGCCTGTGAGGATCAGGGAAGAGCTGAGCCAGAAATCTTACGGAAAAAAACGGTTCATTCATTCATTTATTCATTCATTTGTTCATAGGGAGAAGGCTGGCCTTGAGATAGGGAGGCCTGAGGTTCGAGTCCTGCCCCTGATAGATCATAGTTAAGGGATCACTGCAAGTCACTTAACAACTCATTACCCTGAGGCAAACTGCTAAGACTATAAGTTTTTGGTGAGGTACTGATCTGTATCAGTGGAGAAAGTTTCCATACCAGGAATTCCCTATATGGTTGAAATGAGAGTCCTGGACTGCCACAAACACCCACCTCTCCCTAACAAAGTAAAAGAGTCTAAGGTAATATGCTGGGTGCCAGGGATACAGATTCAAAATAGCACAACTCCTCCCCTCAAGTTGCTTATAGTCTCCTAGAGAAAGATCTATCTGCACACAAGCAAGTAAATGCAAAGAGGTGGCAAAGTACTTTTTGCTTAGAGAATCTCCCCAGTTGGGGAGGAGGACTTGACCCCTGGTCATTGACCCAGTCTTCCTTAGGGATGGGGTCCCACTTGGCTTTAGGGAAGGGGGACTCTCAGCAGCCTCACCTACCTGTTCTACTTCCCACTCCCTTGGGCCTTTTCCTAATCCTGGCTTACCTTCTCTACCTCAGTTTTCCTCTTTGGCACATGGGGATAAAATAGATCTAGCCCCCTCCCCCTTGCTGTCACCATCAATACTCCCTCCTATCCCAATCTCCATCTTCAATGGAGCCAAATGACTTCAGAAAACAGGGAGGAGAGAGAAGAGGAAGAGTGGATGCAGGTGAAGGAGTGATTGGAAGGGCAATGTCAGCTGTGGTTTCAGACCTCCTCTTTTCCCCTTCCCCCACCCCCTTTATTCAGGCTGTTTACCGAGCTAACCACAGAGGAAGGCCCTCATCAGTGTTTTCATACCTTTCACTCACAGCTGCCTCAGCTGCACCTGCCCCTCATGGCCCCCCTTCTTACCTCTCCCTCCCCAACCCTGCCTTGCAATTGATAACTAATTATAACCCAACTGTGTTAGCAAAAAAGGTAATTCTGTAAATGACAAAGTCCCCAGGGAGTGAGAGGTAAGGATGTATTGTACCCTTGTTCTCCCTGCTCAGAAGGCCGTGTCTCAAATGATCATCTTCCCACGATGTGAGGATTGCTCCTATCTGATTCCGTGGAGGGAAGACAGCTGTTTGGCTCAGACATCCACATCCAGACCTTTTCTGGTTCCCCCAATGGCTAGGCCTGCTGCTCTTCTAAGATTACCTTGTATTTACTCTGTATGTATCTCACATAGACATAGATGTACATACTGTCTTCCAGATTGGAACAGAAGGTCCATGAGGGCAGGGATTGTTTTCAGTTGTCTTTGTATCTCCCAAATTTAGCAAAGAGCCTGGCACCTATGTAGCTAGTGCTTAATAAGGACTTGTTGATTGATCGATTAGTTAAATAGTCAACTTCTATTGCTTACCACTTATCTAGTGGCTCAGTGCCCTTTATCTTGGAGCTGTGACATCTGAACATAATCTCACCTTGTTAAACAGGAGCCCTTCCCCACTTTGGGTCTTCCTTTCTTTCCTGGTCCTTGGGGCACTGCTAGGCCATGGTCTTTCTACCCTCTGAAGGAAAGGATGGATGTGGGGAGGGGGATGGGAGCATGAAATCCAGGTAGAATAGCGTGAAGATGGTTACTAATCTTGGCCTGCTAGCACTTTGCTAGCCAATTCATTTCCCTCCTCAGTTTCCTTAACAGGAAAAAGCAGGTAGGGTGCTTACTTTCTTCTGGAATGTCAGGCAAGTCACTTGACCTCCTTGGGCCTTAATTTTCTCATCTGTAAAATGAGGGGGTTGGACTTCCCTTCCAGCCCTGGTCTATGATTTCTAAAAGCTCAGTCCTGTGATGGCCTATGATCGTGGAAGCTCTGGAGCCCTTGTGCCCTGGTCCTAGGGTTCCTTTCTCTTGAGTTGAGCCTGTCCTCTGATAACCATCGTCTCTTACTAGAATTTGGAAGGGAAAACCAGGAATACAGGGGAAGACTGGGCAAATAGAGAAAGAAGATTCAGAGTATAGGGATAGAATTCTGGCAGTGGGTGAAGCACCACTATTCATTAGAGAACCTGAGACTGGCCTGCCTGATAGGTGCAGCCTCCAAAATGTTGACCCAAAACATCAAGGCTTATTTCCATATTGATTGCCTAGAATCCTAACAAGCCTGGTCTATAAGCAGAGCAAATTCAGTTGGTAGAGTATGGGGATAGGGGGAAGGGGTCTAGTTTATCCCCAGGGAGTTTGGCCCTCTTCTCCATTGGGATTGGGGTGGGGGTAGTCTCTGAAAGAGCGATTAGCTCCCCTGGATGTCAGTACTCTGAGACAAAACCATGTTCAGTCTGTGCTAGTTACAGCTCCAGATTAATCTTACATTTTTTGGGTAATTTATTTAATGTCAAAGTGTCTGAAAATTGGGCAAGGTGAGATGATAGGTTTGTGTTCCCTCCTAACTCCCTGAAGGTGGGAGGAAAGGGAAGGATTTCTTTGGTTCATACAATTATGATTTGGAAGACACCCTGGGAGAATGAGGGGGTGAGAAGGGAGGGGAGGAAAGGAAGCTGGTATGTGGGGAGAGGAGTTGATATAATGTCTCAGCAGGAGGTGTCAAACTGCAATTTGGGGGATGAAGAGTGACAAGTGTAAAAGCCTCAGCCAACGGTTGAAGGAGGGGTCCCTGCTCTGGGAGACACCCCAAGGAGAGGCACAGAGTATGGTTCTCTGCGGAAGAAACACAGGCTGATATTGACCCAAGCTAGGGAGTTCAAGTAGCGGGGGCAAGGACCAAAGAGACTACCCTAAGGAAATCATCCCTTCTCCCCTGAGAAAGGCTGTAAAGACATGGGATATAAACATAGATATGCAGTAGGCAACACAGTCAGGAGCTATTCACACACAACTTTTGGTATTAAAAAAATAGCAGAATGCAACTCAAGTCAACACTCTTATTAATTGCCTACTGTGTACAAAGTGCTGTGATAGGGAAACCAACCAATCCGTCAATCAATCAACAAGCATGGATGATTCCCACTGTTTTGATTGGTTGGTTGTTGTCCTTCATTCTCAAAGAAGATGAAAGTACCATGAAGATGTCAAGTTCGTGTGTCTAACTGTGGCTGATCAGAACAATATGAGCTTGTAATGCCCTGTCATAGATCAGGCACAGGTAGTCCATGTGAACAAATAGTCTGTATGGACTGAGCTCTGTGCTAGGTGCTGAGGATACAGATGGCACAAAAGCATATGTTCCATAGGGGGAAACAGTACAGACTTGCAGTACTACAATTAGTGGTGCATGTAGAACATATATGTACTATATATGTAAATCCATATACACCCACATGCATGTATGTATATATACTCCCATATATGTATGTTTCTTTCTCTACATATGTACACACACACACACACACACACACACACACATATATATATATATATATATATATATATATATATATATACAGACACACGCATACGTATCAACATACAAAAATGAATAGCAGGCAATTTGGGGAGCAAATACTCCGCAGTGCGGGGATAAAGAAAGGCCTAATATAGACGGTGGTGCCTGAGCTGAGTCTCAAGAAAAGGTGATGATTTTAAATAGTGGAGGTTTTCCAGGCGTGGGGCATGGCCTTTGCAAAAGTACAGGAAAGGCCGTGTGTGAAGGGAGGGATGTGAAGAGTGTGCGAAGAGGGCATGATGGGGAATGATGCCTAATAAGGTTGGGAAGGTTGTTGGGAATGAAGCTTTAAGGAGCTTTAGATGCCAAACAGGTGACTTTATATTTTATCCTCAAAGCAATAAAACCATTGGAATTTATTTAGAGAGAAGTGACTTCATTGGACCTGTGTCCTAAAGGAAAAATCCATTTGGCAACTGAGGGAAAGGTTATTCAGAATAAAGAGAGATGAGGCAAGAAGAGTGATTAGGAGGTATTTGTCAAAGTCCATTCAAGGGATGATAAAGGTCCAAATTGGAGTGGTGACCATGTTAGGAGAGCCCAGGGAATGGGAAAGGGGTTTCCTTTACTGCAGCAAATTTGGAGGAGGGCGGGTGACAAAGATATCCCCACCCAGCTCTGGAGATAGAAAACCAGGCAGGAATCCTCGTAGTTCATTCAAATATTAAATGAGACAGACATTATTGACTTTGTGGGGCCTCTAGTGAGGAGGCTGACACCTGTAAAAATGACTGTAACACACCACTGAACATGCTTAGTATATTGGAGTGGAACAAAACAAATTGCTGCTTGAACACTGGAGAAGGATTCTTACTCCACAGCACAAGGAGAGCTTCATGGAGGAAGCAGTATCTTACTGATATGGTAGCACTGAATTTCATCAGGCAGACATCCAGAGAAGAAAATTCAAGGTGTGGTGAATGGTGAGGGCACAAGGATTGGAGACATGGGATGTGGACTGAGGATGGTGGTGAGAAGTTCCTTTGAGAGGAAGCATAGCAGACGTGAAATAATAAAAAATGAAAGAAGAAAGGTGGGGGTGGTCACCAGATCAGAGGGGGCCTTGACATCAGGGTGGCACAGTACAAAGAATACAGGGTGGGCAGCCAAGGGATCTGGTTCAATTCCCACCTCTGCCCCTTTCTTATTTGTGTGACATTGAGCATTTCACTTCCCTTCTCTGGGCCTGAGTTTCTTTATCTGGAAAAAGAGGGGGTTGAACTGAATGACCTCTGATCCTCCACTAAGACTATCTGGACAGGCTAAAGAATTTGACTTTTATTTAGTGGGCAGAAATATGAACTACATATACACACATATATACGTATATACATTCATATATGTATGTATGAATATACACACACACTCTGATAGAGCAACTCAAACACAATTATACATATATATATATGTTGTAGTGACACCAATATGGTCACATGCCCACAAAAGAAACATGTCCATGGACTACATGTATACTCTACATGGAATATCGCATGGCATGCCCTGGCATAGAAGGAAGAAAAAATAAGGGAACTGAATACAAGAGTGCTGAGCCAAGTTCTACCTGACCTTGGTTAGTGAAATATCATGAGCCTGAGGAAATAAAAAGATGGATGATCTCCAGAGAGAAGAATGAGCACCACAGGCATGAAGATGTAGGTGGCAGAATGACATCAGGATACTAAATTCAGTTCTTTATCCCAGGGCCAAAGGACTCTGAACCCTGCCCTGCCTCCACCTGCCCAAGGAGTGTTGATTAAAATGAGAGTTCCTTGAGCGCAGGCTGGCCAGTTCCATTTTTTCCTTTGTTTTCTCAGGGCTTAGCAGAGAGCTTGGTATATAGTATGTTTAATAAATGTTTATTGATTGATTAATGAGTTAATGTCAACTTGGATAGGGTCCCTAGTGATATGCCACAGACTCTTGCTTTCAGCCCTGCCTTGTTTTCTGTGTTTTAATAAGTGACTTGGATAAAGGTTTAGATGACAAGTGTCAAATTTGCAGAGAGTCCAAAACTGAGGGTGTAGAGGGAGAGGAAGAACGACTGTGTTGGGGGACAAAACCAAGATTCAGAAACATCTTGCTTGACAAGTTAGAAGGATGATTCAAAATCAACAAGATAAGACTGAGTAGGAGTAGTCACAATCATAGAGTTTGGGACTTGAAAAGAGTTTTATGAAGGCTAAATAGAACCTCCTTCACTTAGGTTAATCAAATCAGCAGCACAACAGAGGTCAGGAGAGATATGACAAGATAACCATTTATATGAAAAGAACTAGAGGGTTTTAGCAAGTTCGGTGTGAATCAACAATGGGATATGGGGGCCCGGACATCTTGGCCTGCATTCAGATCAAGTGTCCAGAGCAAGGTCAATTCAGTTATTTTGGTCAGATACATCACATTAGGAATCACATTTTAAAAAAAGTTATAGCATACTTAATCAACACATGAAAAATAATGACATAATAATAGCTAGCGTTTACACAGCTCTTTAAGGTTGGTAAAGAACTTTTCAAATATTGTCCCATTTTATAACAAAATACAATGTTACAATATCGTGCAGTATAATGAGAGTATAATGGATAACCTTCCAATAGTATTTCTATAGATTTTCAAAGCACTTTCCCTACAAAAATACTTGAGATACATAGTTCACGTGCCCATTTTATAGGTGAGGAAACAAATTCTGAGAGGTCAGGTGATCATTTGGCCATTAAATGTAGAAGCAGGAATTCTAGGCATTGCCTGACTCCAAGGCAGCCCCTAGGGCTAGGAAATTCTCTGACTGAGGCTGCCCATGAGCACTTACCAAGGGTGCTGCAGAGTGACCAGGACATTGAGGAGAATAGAAACTATGTCATAGTGATCATTAAAGGAACTTAGGGATGGTTACCCTGGAGAAGAGATTTAGCGATCTATTTGCTTTCATTTTTTGAAAGGCTTCCCATGCATGGAATGGCTCCATTCCATGACTAGGAAGAGACCTCTGAGACCATTTGGTCCTAGCCTTTCATTTTACAGATAAGGAAACTGAGATCAAGGAGTTTAAGTGGCTTGCCCAAGGTCACAAAAGTAGGGAATTTCAGGGACAGATTTTGAACCCAAGTACTGGAACATCAGAGAAACTTCTGGTCTCTATAGATCTAGAGGGTATAACTAGGACTAATGGATAGAAATTAGGGGAATGGAGATTTTGACTTAAAGAATTAAAGACTTGTCAAAGAATTAAGTTAATTTAATTAAGAAATATTAAATTAATGATTATCAAGCAATTAAATCTTAAGAACTTATTAATAGTTTGAATTGTTAAAAATATAGAACTGACATCTCCACAAAAGTAGTGAGCTCTCTGTCACTGGACATGACGGGAGGCTGAATGTTTATATATCAAAGACTTTGTAGAGGGTCAAGAGAACCCTGCACTGGGAGGGAGGGGGATAGATGGATAATGGTCTCGATGGAGCCAACATAAGACTGTGAAAAGAGAAACAGATTTGGAATCAGAGAACCTAGGTTCAAAACCTATCTCCGCCACTTGCGCTGTACATGACCTTGACGAGTCGCAGCCTCTCAGAGTCTCAGTTACCTCATCTGTACAATGAGGGGATTGGATTAGGGCATTTGTAAAATCTATTTAGATCCTAATGTTTTGTTATTCCCTATAGCTACACTGTTTCTCTCAGGACCTTCATTTCTAGACTCAGTACCGGGGAAACTGGTTTACCAATTTGGATCACCCTGTGGCAGGTGAGAAGACTTGGCCAGGTTGGCTCCATCAGTCAACATCAGCCTGGCAGTGGGGTGGGTGGCTGCCCACTCTACTGGGCTCATGACTCAATCCAGGATGAAACTCAGAATTCCCATGAATGCTGAGTCATTTTGTCTGGGGGAGGCCTCTGCGTGCAAAGTATGGGTCATAGTCTTGAAGAAGGTTGTGCAAGCAACATGGCTGCAGCTAGAAGATTTTAGAAGCTTTAAGCAGTGGACTCCTAAGCTCTCCTGCTTCATGGGAATGTCTGCGTCAATTTAGTGCCCACCTGTCCAGTCTCTCCACCCTCTGTCAGTAATAATGGGGCTCATCAGTTTTCCCTAAACAAGTACTTTCAGAGCTCATGCTTACCCAGGTGAAACACTATGAAGCTCCCAACTTGCTTAGAAACCTACACGTCCTCCTGGTTTTAACTAAGATCTTTCTCTTTGACATAAAAGAATGATGGTCCCAGAAAAGATAGTTCTAGACCTTAAGTTCCACCACCCTTTTCCTGCTCCTGGGCTTTACAATACTCAAGAATATTGGCCCCTCCATAGTAGGCATCCTGAAGTCTAGCTCATTTCTAACATCTCTGGTAGCTTGTTTTGTGATACAAAGAACTGGAAACAAAGCCGATGTCCATCTACTAGGAATGGCTACCTAAATTGTGATAACGTAAGTGTAATGGAATATTGCTCTGCCTTTCAAGAAATGATGAATCCAGAGAAGGATGGGAAGACTTACCTGAACTGATAAAAAATAAAATAAATAGAATCCAGTAATAAACATACCTCATGACTCCAGTGGGGGTTAGGGATCAATCTGCCTAGGTCTCTGGATCTTTGGGCCCCAAAGTTGGATGGGCCCGTGTCTGTATGGAGAGGGGGATTTTATTTCTCTCCTGTAGCTGGGAGATGCCTCACTGGGACCCAAGTTCTCCACGTGTAGCTGACCTAAACCAGTTTTGGTTTCCTTTATACACTTCAGTGATCCATGAGGAATGATCAAGAGTATCCAATTAACCAGTTATGGGTATCTAGAAGACTGGATCAGTCCATCAGCTCTTCTGGCAAACAGGCCTGGCCTCACCCAGAGCTACAGAATCATGGAAACACCAAATTGAGAAGAACCTCAGAGCTGTCCCAGTCTGACCTACCCCTGAGCAGGAGAATTCCCCTTCTTAAATTCACCCTAAAGTGATTGTCTTCAGATAAAGATACTGTGTGATAGTGATAATCTCTAGCATCTATGTAGCACCTTAAGTGCTATATTTTCAAATTACTTTTCAAATTTTATCTCATTTTACTCCCACAATAACACTTGTAAAACTGTAGAATAACATTCTACAGACAAGGAAACTGAGGCAGATAGAGGAGGAGTGACTTGCCCAGGGTCACATAGCTAATAAGTGTCTGAGATTGGATTTGAACTTGGGTCTTTCTGACTCCAGGTCCAGTGCTCCATCCCCTGGTGGGCCGCCTAACTGCCAATAGGAAACTTGCTACCTCCTAATACATAAAAATTTCATTTTTATACAACTCTATTTGCTGGAAAACTTCTCTTTACATCAAGCCCAAGTCTGCTGTAACCTGTCATTTCTACTCCTTGCGTTTAGTTCTTTCTTCTAATCAAGTCAACAAGCATTAGTTATGCAACGTACCATGTGCCAGGTATTGTATTAAGCACTGGGGATGAAAGGAAAGATGGAAAGTAGTCCCAGATCTCAAGATCACAATGTGATAGGGGAAGACAAAATGCAAACAACTATATGCAAACAATATACATGAAGGATACAAATTGGAGATCATCTACTAGAGGTGGAGAATTTGTGACCTTGAGGCCACATGTGGCCCTCTAGATCCTCAAGTGTGGCCCTTTGACCAAGTCCAAGTTTTATAGAACAAATCCATTTGTTAAGGAATTTGTTCTATGAAGTTGCCCACCCCGGAAAGGTCACCACTGCCAGTCCCTTCAGTCGACCTTCCCACGGCCTATTTGTTACTTACTATCCCTTCACGATCCTCATCAGCCTGTGCCCATAGGGGCACTTTCAAAACTTGCTTTCATTTTCTCACTTGGCTCCAGTACTTTGGGACTTCTATGCCATGGCCCAAGGATATTCATCACTGGGAAAACCAATCACCTGCCAAAATGGTAGCAGCCTTGGTACTCTACCTCATGACCATCTTCTGTCCTTCTGGAACTCAGAGCCAAACATCAAAACTTCCATTTAAGGAGGTAGCCTTCACTTTCCACCTAGCCCCCACTACTTTGGGATTTCTCTGACTTTCACAGGCACCTTCCCCTTCTCAGCTTTTTTTTTTTTTTTTATTATCTTCCCCTATTAGCTGGATGCTACAGTGGATAAAGTGCAGGTGCTGGAGTCAGGAAGACTCCTCTTTGCGAGTTCAAATTGCCTCAGCTGTGCAACCCTGTATAACCCTGTTTGCTTCAATTCCTACAGTTTATAAAAGGAGCCGGATAAGAAAATAGCAAACAGCTCCAATATCTTTGCCAAGAAAACCCCAGATCGACTCACGAAGAGTCAGACAGGATTGAAAGCGACTCAACAAATTAGGTTGTAATCTCCTAGGGGGCAGGGACTGGTTTTTTTCTTCATATTTTTATCCCTAGTGCTTAGCACAGTACCTGGCACACAGTAGGTACTTAATGTCTATTGACTATTGTGTCACCTAGAATTGAACACTGTTTCAGAAACACGGATCAGTTCACTTGTAGGCAGGTCTGACCCTCCACCAGAGGCAATAGTGATTGAAGAGGGGAAGGGAGACTTGCCTCTGAAATGAACTGGTCCCTTGACTCTCCCCAATCTCAGCCCTTCCCTGGCATTTGCTCAGAATGAAATGGGAGGAGCCTGAGGGCTCTTAGCAGGCAAGCTCAGAATTCCTGTGGGCTGAGCCCTGCCTAGGGATCCCTGTGCCCAGGGCAAGACTGCATTCCTTTCCACCCGCTCTGCCTTTGGCCACCTCAGCTCCAGTGTTTTGATCCCTTCCCTCTCTGGGCTTCTGGGCTAAGAGGCACCAAGAAACCAACAAAAACCTCTTTGGAACAAATTTTTAAAAGCTCTGAGGCTGCAAGTTTAGCCTCTAGCCTTGGCCACCTACGTCCCACCATCAGCCTGGATCCCAGAAGCTGTCCCTGTAAGGACAAAGAGAACAATGGCACATAGGGATGAAGGGTTCCGGGAAATGATAATTTAAAAAAATAACCCTTCTACTTGGAAGTGCTTTGTACTCAGCAAACTGCTTTCGCAGCAGCTTTGTGCTGTGGGCCGGATAAGCCTTATTGTTCTCATTGTACAGATGAGGGTGACGCTATTAATAATAAATAATATTTAAAAAATAACAAATATTATGACTATTGCTGGCATTTGTATAGCCCTTTAGGATGTGCAAAGCACTTGATGTATAACTCATTTCATTAAGTGCTGGAGTCACTCAGCCAGTTTGTAACGATTTTGCTCCTTCTTGCTTCCCCTATTAGATCTCATAGAGCACTTGGATTTGCAACTCTAATTATGACAGCAGAGATTTAGAGCTGGAAAGGATCTGAGAGGTCATCTAGTCCAATTCCTCCCCCACCACCCCCTTTAAATTTTTTTTTTTTACAGTTGAGGAAATTGAGATTGTGAAAGATTTAATGACTTGGTTATCATCAAATAGTTAGCAAACATTCAGTGCTCTGTGCCAGGCACTTGTGCTTAGTGCTGGGGATACAAAGAAAGGGAAAGACAGACAGTCCCTGTTTTCAAGGGGCGGAGGAGACAAGCATCTATGTTCAAAGAACATCTACGAAGGACAAAATTGGGGCTCATCAAAAGAGAGAAGGTACTCACAACGAAGGGGACGAGGAAAGATTCGTGCTGAAGGAAGAAATTTAGCTGGAACTTGAAGGAAGCCAGATGACAGAGATGAAGAGCACAGGACACGCACAGCCAGGAAAAAGGCTCTGATAAGTGACTGAGGCAGAGCTCTATACCTCCAGATCCAGGTGGGCCTCTTTCCATCCTGCCATTGCTACAATTGTCAGGTAGCGTTTTGTGTCATGGTCAGCCGGCTATGTTAGTTTCTAAACCTCCTACCAAACTGTGAGCTCTGTGAAGGCAGCAATCACATCTTACCTAAATTTTCCATCTCTAACCGCCCCCTCCCCAAGTGTTCTGCACAGAGCAGGCATTTAATAAATATTTATTGAATCTATTCAATGAAACTCTAAACAGGAGAGAGGGAAACAAAAGAGGTCTAATGTCTTCATTTTCAGCTGCTGAGTGAGATTGTCTCCCATTGTCCATGCTTGGTTTGAGCAAAGAGAGGAGCCAAGGAAAGTAAGGGAACATTAAAAAACAAGAAAGACCAGCCTAGGCCTTAACAGAGCATAATGGAGCTGTGACCACAAGGTTCAGTTTGGGGTCATCTTTCTACCTCCCTCAGAGTGCTCAACCATGGGAATTGGTACCTCAGTAGAAAAAAAACCCACTGGTCCCAGCTGTGTGTAGCGGGAGAGGTCTGCTCACCTGGAACTACAACACCCTGGGGAAACCAATCCAGAGAAGGGAGTGGAGAGAACCACAGAATAAACCTTAGTGCCTTTCACATTTCCTCTACGGTCCCCTACTCTTTCTGGAGATTTTTTTCCCCCTTTGAAGAAAAATGAGTAGCTGGAAAAGAAGGGAGATGGGAGGCCTTGGTCCTAGTCCTGGCTAACTTCCCAGGACATTGCTAGGGCTTGGAAAGATCTAGAGCCCCTCAGCCCTGCCCTCAGGGTTTAGTGGAGGGAGATGCTGGGAAATTTTTTTTTAAAAAAGGAGGGAGATGTTCAGAGAGGCTTCAAGACAGGACAACTCCAGCCCAGCCCTTGAGCCTGGCATTTGGAGAATTTGTCTGTCCTGACATGATGATGTAGCTATACCTCCAGGTCTCCTTTACTACTTTGTCCCCAGATGGTATGTTGAGTTGGAGTCCAACTAGAGAGTGGACTTTGCTTTCAATGCTAGTACATTACCACTTTCCACAACCCAACTTCCTATCTCTATTTCCCAGGAGTTTTTCATCTGGGGTCTACAAACCCTTTGGATGGACTTTAGGGGGTCCCTGAACTTGGATGGGGAAAAAAAAATCACATCTCTATTTTCTTTAACCTCTACATGAAATTTAAAATTTCCTTCAATTATTTAAAAACATTATTCTGAAGAGTTCATAATCTTCACCAGACTGCCCAAGGGGTCCCTGATGCTCACACAGAAGGTTTAGGACCCCTCTTGTAGATTCTGGGAAATGGAGTAGAACTATCTTGTGGGGGGGGGGCGGTTAGTTTCACTGTGTGGCTTAGGTAGTCACTGGTTTTCCCCCTCTGTGGGGCTCTGTGGAGCACTCCTCAGCCAACTGCTTGTCTCCCAGGAGATTCATGCTGGGTGTTGAGAAATACAATGCAGGGGAAACCCTTGACTTCTCAGAAACCAGGGGACAGACCAAGTCCAGAGGTTGGTAAGTGTGATGTTATCCAACTGGGTCGGGGCTCCTGTGGTCAGCCTGTCTTTGTGAGCAGAGACTGAATTTAAGTAACCTAAATGGGGGGGAGGAGCAGCGAACTGAATGTGAAGGTAATGGGGATGATTCAGTGTGAATTTGGCTATCATGCCCATCTCCCATCTGGGCTTTAATTATACTGAGTCTTCCGGACCATCTATCACCTTGGGAAGCCAGGGAAAGGTCCAGTGGACTGAATCATTAGACTAGTGGTAGTTAGCCTGTCCTATCTTTTTTTATATTTCTGTGTCCTCTCTTTACCTTCCCACCCACAACTCAAATTTCTTGCCTTGGAAGGTCAGATGCAAATGATAGAACCCTGGAGGATAGTGAGGAAGCATGAATAGTCTGAAGGTGGTAAGGGGGACAAATTTAGGGACAGCTCTAATTCTACATACCCACTCCCGGCTTGGGAGAAATTCTTCCTCAGGGAGAATGTCCCTGACTGGAAGAGAAAAGGAGATAAAACCAAGAACTGACTTTTAAGAGAGGTTCCCCTTCTTCCTCCCACTCTTTCACCCTTCTCCCCTCTTGGAGAGTCTTGTGGTCCAATTCGGAGTTGCTGTGCTTCCTATAGTCAGGTGTTAAAGCTTTTTCCTAGCAGGGAACCCTGATTTCTGGATCTAAGCCACTTGAACACCCTAGGGAGGGGGAGATTTTGGGAGGGAGCAGAGGGAGTGAAAAGTGATGATGGGGCACCTTCTCCTTAGGCAGGCAAACGCCTCTAAAAATACAGGAATTCATGTCTCAAATCTCATTTTCACTGGGTTTCCACTCTTCCAGCTCACTCTGATACTTCCTTACCGGATAGTCAGTATATATTATTTGAAGGTAAGGACTGAGTCATCTCAACTTCGTGTTGTACCCAGCTGCTAGCACAGAGCTCTGTGCACAGAATAAGCTTAATAAATGTTTATTGAATTGCATACCCATTTCTTCCCTTCGGTAAAGAATCAGAACTATAGTACTTATTCCAAGTGTCAGTTCTGCCTTCTGACATCCACTGTGAACACCTCGAGGGTAGCCCCGCACAGTTTTATAGAAGAGGTGTTCAGTATAACAGTGGGCAACTGAATCTAAGTGCTAAAGGCTAAAGGATGTTAGAAAATGTTTCCCCACCTATTCCTTATTCTAGCCCTAGAGCAGGGGTTCTTAACCTTTTGTGTTAAGTGACCCCCTTGGGCAGTCTGAAGAAGACCTACCGACCACTTATCAGAGTTATCTTTTTAAATAATTGAAGGAAATACTAAATTTTAGTTAGAGATTAGCAAAAACAAAGATGTAATTTTTTTTCCCATCCAAGTTCTTAGACTCTGAAATTTAGTCTATGCTTAGGTTTAAGAAGCCCTTCCTGAGAAATAAAGAAAGGGAGTGACTATTTTCTCCTTTTCATAGGTAGGGAAACTGAGAACAGATTTTAGGTCACAAATACATTAGAGATGGAAGGGACCTTGGAACCCTTCCCCTACCCCCTCATTTTACAGGTTGTGCCCAGATCTTCTGACTCTACTTTCAGGGTTCTTTCCACTATGGATCCAAGATTTGAACCTCTTTGTCCCATTTGAGGGCTTTCCAAGTTTATTTCAGTTAATCACGGATGGGTCTCTCCAGCGGGCTGATAAGACTGGAGAGCAGGCAGGAGTAGCAACTAGTCCATAAGCTATAAACTCTCCTCCTCCTTCTCCCTTCTTTCCTTCCCTCTTCCTTCCCTGTCTCTATCCCACTGGAAATGAAGATTGGGTTTCTTGGACCATTCTTCTCCTTCCATCAGATCCTCCTCTGCACTTTGTCTTCCCCCAACCCCTTCCCCAAGAAACAACTTTAAAATAGAAAGAAGAGTCCATCGATTCTGCCCTCTCCAGTTTACTCACCTGATCCCCCATGTTTATGCTCATGGCCTCCATGTCCAGGGTGAATTGATAGTTCATAGCAGCATGAATGTGAACCTGCTGCATCCCCACCAAGGGATACTGGGTGGCTTTCCTCTGGCTAGGTGACTCTAGAAAGGAGGTGGCAATGAGCTGCAAATTTAAACAAATCAGCAAGCGGGTCACGGTCCCTGGAGCTGAAAAGTACTCTGCCTGTACAACTCATCACTTTTTTTTTTTCCGATAGGTCTCGTGTATTTGTGTGTGTGTATGTGTATGTGTGTGTTTTTAATTAAAAGGGAAAATCCCTACAGTAGCAGTGCTAACCAAGCACTGAGGTTTTTTTCTTTTCCAGGTAATGTTCTGCTTTGGAGTTTATGATGGGTCCTGAGGGGGCAACTCGCTTCCTTATCTAAAACCTCTCCCATTTTTACCCAATGCTCTCACCCTGTTTACCAAATTGTCTCTCTTTACTCTTCCTCTCTAGCCTCCTCCCTCTCTACTTTGACTCCCAACCCCAGAAAGGAGAGTTTCTCTTTGCTTTAAAACCTCAGATGAACAAGATTCCTTAGCCTTGAATCTGATTCCTCTGTTCAGACTCATCTTTCTTTTTTCTTCTCTTCATCCATCTTTCTTCATTCACTGCTTTTATGTGTCCAGAAGCGAAACTTGGGCAGGGAAGGCTCTGGGGGCTTGGGAGGGTCTGGGGTAACAGATGGAGACTGAGGTTCCATACAAAGTCTCTCTAACACCAAGCCTCTGTCAAAGGCAGATATCTGACCCCAAACATAGTCTAGACCCCAAACTAGAAAGCATGAATCTTAGCCATCCTTAGATCCCAGTCTCTCACCTGGGAGGTGGGGAGAGGATACTCTTAGATGTTCAAATCTTGGCCCGCTATATGTACCTCTGAGGAAGATTTGACAAAGTGGGAACTGCTGGAAGTGAGTTTATTGGCCTGTGATGAAAACAGACCCAGGTTCCATTTGTAGGCAGGTGCAGGAGCCTGGGGGCAGAGAGGAAGGTGAAAGGATGGGAAGGTTCTGAGGGAGATATTGGGTCTTTTTCCATGGGAGCTGCCATGAAATTAGGTCTATGTTGGAACCTGCCTGGGAAGGGGTGGAACGTAGGGTCTCCATGGTGGCAGCTGCTGATCCCTTGGAAGCTCTTGATCTCCGAACAGCCTAGGTCAGACAACTCAACTTATCTGACATTTATTAAATGCCTGCTATATGCCCGGCACTGAGCTAGGTAATGGAGATACAAAAGTATAAAAAAAGTGACTGGACCCCTCTCCTTGAGTAGTTTACAATCTGTTAAATGACTTTACAATCTATTTCATGGCTTTTGGTTGGGGTGCTTAGATGCTCAGATCATCCTGCTGACAAGTGTTGGTGGTAAAGAGAAATAGATTTAGATTGTAGTTGAGCAAATAGATTAGTGACAGAAACTTAAAACAAACATGCAGATCTTGAAACCAATGGCCTATCAGGGCTGGGAAACCTGTAGCCTCCAGGCCACATGTGAAGGGCCACACTTGAGGACCTAGAGGGCCACATGTGACCTGGGAGCTGAAGGTTCCCCAGCCCGAGATAATTTGAGGGCAGTTAGCAGTGTGTGTTGGACAAGTGGTATAGACCACCAGGTTCGCTTGCTGTATTTGACTCTGAGACTTTCCTGAGCTGAAAGGGACCAAAGACGGGAGGGGAAGTTAGTGATTAGAAGGTATGGTAGTGCCTGGGGTATTTTTTCTTCTTCAGATCATCAGTGAATATTTGCCTTGAATAATCATATTTCACATATATATATATGGCACTATGAGATACAATTCAGTTCCATAAATGAAGTGTCAGCTATAGACAAGGCACCGGGCTTTACAAAGCCCTTTCTTTATGCCCATTTTGCTTGAGAAGTAAGTAATGAAATTACTATTGTCCCCATTCCACAGATGTCAAAACTGGAACCCAGGCACAGCACGTCTGAGTCAGAGCTAGATTCAAACCTTACTCTCCTGAGTCAAAATTTAGCATTTTCTGATATTTCCTGACATTGCCCTGTGCCCTGTGTTGGGGAATTTTGGGTCCCAAGCTGGGATTTTGTCAGTATAGGGAGGTACACTTTCTCAGTTACTTATATATTTTTTGAGATTTCCAGGGGCACTGAGAAATTAAGTGACTGACTCAGGTTCCCTGAGCTAGTATGGGTCAGAGGCAGTGAGTGAGTAAGGTCTTCCTGATGGTGAGAGAGAGAATTTCTCTCTCTACCAGGTCACTCTGTTATTCTGCTAAGGGGACCTTGGAAGTATAGATTAGAAATTAACTGGAAAGTAAATAATCCAATCCTAAAGAAAGAGTGTTTCATTCATTTTCATTCAAAAACCAAATCTGATTGACATACAATCTTTACTCTTCAGGAGTTTACAGTCTAAGTGGGGAGACAAGGCCAGCTAGAACATTGGAGAAAAGGATTAGACTGTTTAAAACTAAATTATATGGCAAAAACTTTAAGTACCATAGCTGAGAATTCAATGAATGCATTTATTATGTTTCTACTGTGGGAAGAGTAGAAGTGCACAGGTGAAGGGAAGATTGATACTGGCAAGATCAATTAATCAATCAATCAAACAGAGTTAAGTAATTGCTTTGCATATGGTAGGCACTGTTCCTAGCCCTGGGAATACAAAGGAAAGCAATAAACAGTTCATGCTCTCAAGGAGCTTACCGTCTAATGGAGAAGGTAACAACAAAGAAGATACAGGATAAATTAAGGGTAGTCAAGGAGGGAAGGCATCATTACATTCATGTATCAAAATTTGTTTTGCTACTTTCTGATTGCTACATTCACAGCCCTTCCTTCTACATCATTCTGCCATGCCCACTGTTGGCTCCAGTTGAACTTATACTAAAATAAAATCCCCTTGTCTTTCTCACGGTTAAACCAGGTCTTGCTAACCTTTACTTATATAATTGATTTTTTGAACCTCAGTGTAAGACTTTATATTTGATCACATCAGAGAAGCTAATTCTCAGCAATACAAAGATCCAAGACAATTCTGAAGGACTTAGATGAAAAATGCTCTCCACATCCATAGAAAGAACTGATGGAATCTGAATGCAGATCAAAGTACAATTTTTTTTTCTTTTTAATTTTCTTTCTATTTTAGTCTGTGTTTTCTTTCACAATGTGTTGAATATGGAAAAAATGCTTGTGAAATAAGTTGGAAAAAAATCATAGAAGCTAGAGTTAGAAGGGACTTTAGATGTCATCTCGTCTAGAGAACTTAATGCAGACATAATAGATAGAAATCTAACCCCCACTTAAAACTTACTTTTAAAGTTCATATTGTTGGTTTCAGTCTATAGAGATATTTTGGAATTCCCACTCTAATCTATACACATCTGCCAAAGTGATTTTCCTAAAGTATAGATCTGATCATGTCATTCTCCTACTCTATAAACTCCAATGACTCCTAATTACCTATAAGATTATACACATACATATATAATGTGTACATATGTGTACATGTGTGCATGTGTATACACAAATACACACACATGCACATACTCTCTGGCATTTAAACAAGACAAACAGCTTTGAAAGACTTAAGAACTCTAATCATCATAATGGTCAACCATTATTTCAGAGGACTCATGATGAATCATGCCACTCACCTCTTGTAGAAAAGTAATGGACTCAGAGGGCAAATAGATAGACTGACAGACAGACAGATATACATACATATATGTATAGGACATGCCAATAAGGGAATTTGTTTTTTTTCACAGTACATCTTTGTAACATGCTAGATGGCACAGTAGATACAGTACTAGACCTGGAATCAAGAAGATCTAAGTTCATATGCCCAAAGAACAACCAAACTGTGCATACCCTTTGATCCAGCAATCACATTGTAAGACTGCATGCCAAACAGATCATAATAAAGGGAAAAGGACCTATACGTGCCAAAATATTTATAGCAGTCCTTTTTGTGGTGGCAAAATATTGGAAATTAAGGAGATGGCTATCAATTAAGGAATGACTAAATAAGCTGTGGCATACGAATATAATGGAATACTATTGTGCAATAAGAAGTGAACAGGCAGATTTCAGTAAATCCTGGAAAGATTTGTATGAATGGATGCAAAGTGAAATGAGCAGAACCAGGAAAACATTGTACATAGCATTGCAACATTGTGTGACGATCAACTATGAATGACTCAGCTCTCAGCAACAAAATGGTCCAAGACAAATATGAAAGACTCAGGAAGGAAGATGCTATCCATATCCAGACAAAGAACTGAAGGACTCTGAATGCATGTTGAAGCATTTTTTTTTACTTTATCCTTTCTCGTGGTTTTTCCCCCTTTTGATCTGTTTCTTCTTTCTTTCTTTCTTTCTTTTTTTATAAATTTATTTATTTAACTTTTTACATTCATTTTCACAAGATTTTGGGTTCCAAAATTTTCTCCCCATTTGTCCCCTCCCCCCTCCCCAATACATGGAACATTCTAATTACCCATATCACCAATCTGCCCTCTCTTCTTTCATCCCTCCCTTCCCTTACCCCATCTTCTCTCTGTTTCTTCTTTCACAACTGTGACTAATATGGAAATATTTTTTACATGACAGCATATGTATCAACTAGACCAAACTGCCTATCGCTTTCAGAAGAGGGGAGAGGAGGGAGGGAGAAAAAATTAGAATTAAAAATCTTGTAATAATTAATGCTAAAAATTTTGTCTATATGTAACTAGGGAAAAAATACTATTGAAAAAAGATGACCTAAGTTCAAATGCAACCTCAGACATAAGATGAATGAATGATCCTGGGCACTTATTCTTGGTCTGCCTCAGTTTCCTCAACATGGGTTGGTAATAACTTACTTCCCAGAGTTGTTGTAAGAATCAAATGAAATAACCTGTAAAGTGCTTTGCAAATGTTAAAGTAAAAATACTAGCACAGATAATAGTAGCATAAATAATAGCTATGATTGTTATATAATAGGGGTATATTTTTTCTTCTTAAGGAAGAGGGAGAGAAGACAGATTTTCACTGATTGAAAAAGAAATTAGTTAAAAAACCTATACAACCTGCCTTAGCCTACCTTTCTAGCCTTCTCACACATTGCTCCCCTTCCCATAGTTACACTGTGGTCTAGCCTTTTTACTGTGCGTCAGTTGGTCCCTATGTCTCTGCTCTGCACACATATACCCTGGGACTCCTCTGTTCCACATTTTAGTCTTATTATATATTATTATTATAGTCTTATATATTATATATTACTTCTCTTAAATATGTTTAATATGATCATACATGTATGTATCACCTATATCAGATTGTATGCCGTCTTGGGAAGGGGGAAAGGAAGAAGGAAATTTAGAAGTGAAAATCTTATAAAAGTGAATGTTGAAAAATACTTTTTCCCTTAATGTACTCTGAGGGGTACATTGTACTCTGAGTGGGTAGGGAAGGATTGGACCTCTGATTTTACTGATACAGGGAACTCCCAGATGAGAAAAATCTCTACCAATACAAGTCAGCATCTCCTCAGCAACTTACAGTGTTGGTGAATTGCCCAGGTCACTGAGGAGTTAAATGGTTCTCTAAGGATTACAGAGTAGGGAGTTTCAGAGGAAAGCCTTGAAGACCCCTGTTTTCCTGTCTCTGAAGCTAGCACTCCATCTACTATGCCCTGCTCCCTCTCTGCAAGCTTTAGCCGTCCAGCTAAACTGGTCTTGACTCCCAACATCATTCCATCTCCCTTCCTTATCTCTTTGCATTGGGTATCCATGAAAGGCACTCCTTCCTTACCTCTCTCCTCACCTCCTCCTCCACTGTGCCCTCTGGAATGCTTGCTCTATAGTTGAGAAATTTGTTTTCATCTCAAATATTGGCCTTTTTCTCCTTCTATTCTCTTGTACTCACTGAGACCTGGTTCCCTGGAAGACACTGCTTTCCTGCACTGGGTGCCTAAGTGCTCATATCCCCAGACCCACTGGTCATGATGGGGCTGTCAGATTTCTCATTCCTTCCTATTACCGATTCCAGACTCTCCCTCTATTACATCATTCCTCTCTTCTGAAGTTCATTCAACCTTTACTCATCACCTGGGGGCAGCTAGGTGGTGCAGTGGATAGAGCACCAGTGCAGGAGTCAGGAGAACCTGAGTTCAAATCTCACCTCAGACACTTGACACTCACTAGCTGTGTGACTGTGGGCAAGTCACTTAACCCCAGGTGCCTCATGCTGGGTCATCTCCAGTTATCCAGATGAATATCTGGTCACTGGATTCAGATAGCTCCAAAGGAGAAGTGAGGCTGGGGATCTGCATAGCCCTCCCTCACTCAAAACAAAGTCAAGTGCAAATCATGTCATCATTTCTCTGATGGCATGGTCTTCTTCAGCAACGAAGGACAAACACACTCATCACCCAATCAAGATTACTACTGAAACCTAGGACATTCTCTTTCCTTCCTCAATGAGTTCAGTGCCTGACCCACATGCTCTCCTATCAACTACTGCTCTCATATGAGGGAATTTCAGTACCCATATAGATACTCCCTCAAATTCTAACTTCTCATTTTCTCAACAGACTAATTTCTCATGATCTAGTCCTCCCCCCCACCTCAGCTACAGTCAGAAATGTCCATGTTCATGAACTCTAAAATTCCTGGAGCAGCAGACAGAGCACTGGATCTGGAATAGGGAGAGATGAATTCAAATCCAGCCTCAGACACTAGCTGTGTACAAATCACTGATTCTCTTTTTGCCTCAGTTTCCTCAACTGTAAAATGGGGAGAATAATAGCTCTTATCTCTTAAGGTTATTGTGAGGATCCAATAAAGTCCTGTACATAATGTCTAGTACATAGTGGGTACTGAATTTAAAACCATTTCATCTTTCTTTCTGCCTTATGACCCCTAAGTCTGTTCTTTATCTTAACCATGACCTCCAATCCCTCCACTCTTCAGTTCTTTTTCAGACTATCACTCCTGCACTGGTTATTCTCTCCCTCTTTCCTTACTTTGACTCCTTGATGAACCTCTACACTATCCTCCACCCTCTAATCCCTTCTCCCCTTTCCCTATCATCAATTATGCCCCACCAAGCCCCAAACGAGTTATTCCCACCATTTGCTCACATTTTTATACTGTTGAATGAAGATGGAGAAAACTGGGCTGACTTGGCCCACTACAAATATATGTCACATACTCTCAAGTGGACCCTTACTTGGCAAGACCATCCCCTACTACACTCCCTAATTGATTCACTATCCCACTCACCATGACAGCTTTTCAAAACCTTTCCATTCCTCCTCAAATCTTCCATAGTTCCCCTTCCCCCACCTTCTCACTTGAGAACCTTGTCTCATAATTTCACTGTCAAAACTGAAGTCATTCACCAGAGTTCTCTCTTCTCCTCTCCTCTTTATCACACATCATTTCACCTCTACTTCACATGATGAGGTGGCCCTTCTCCTTGACAAGGCAAACTCCTCTACATGCACAAATGATTCCATTCCATGCTGTGTTTCTTAACATATTTCCCCCCTATAATCACCACTCTGCTTGTCTTTAATTACTCACTCTCTATTGGATGTTTCTCAATTGCAACACACCCAAGTCTCTCCCTCCTTAAATGGACTTCACTTGTCCATTCATCTCAATTAGTTATAGTCTTATATCTCTCCTCTCTTTTGTGACTAAATACCTTGAGGAAACTCTATTCACTGCCTTCACTTCTCTCACTCTCCTTCTGACTTCCAGTTTCATTATTCATCTGAAACATCTCTTTCCAAAGTTAATAGTGATCTCTCAATTACCAGATCAAATGGCTTTTTCTCAATCCTCATCTTTCTTGACCTCTCTGCAGACTTTGACAGTATGGATCATTCTCTTTTTCTTGAAACTCTCTTCTCTAGGTTTTCAACACTGCTGTCTTCTGGTTCTCCAACCTATCTGACAGCTCCTTCTCAGTCCCCTTTACTAGATCTTCATCCAGCTTAAATCTGATAACCATGGGAGTCCCCTTGGGGCTCTGTCTTGAGTCCTCTTCTTGAGTCCATATTTTCCCTCTATGCTACTTCCCTCGGTGAGCTTATCAATGCCTATGGACTTGACTATCTTCTCTATGCAGACGACTCTCACATTCATTTATTCAACATGTCCAGTTGCCTGTAGCATATCTCAAATCAGATGTCCCAAAGGTATCTTAAACTCAATATGTCCAAAATTGAATTCATGATCTTTCACCCAAAATACTTACTTCTCTCTGACTTCCCTGTTACTGTTGAGAGCACTACCATCCTCAAAACCTACATGTCACCTTCAACTCTTCATTATTTCTCAGTCCTCATATCCATTTGATTCTACCTTCTTAATATCTCCTACATATGTCACCTCTCACTTGACCCTGCCACCATCCTGGCTTAGGTATTTGTCACCTGACATCTGGACTATTGCTATAGCTCTGTTGGCTGGTCTCCCTGTCTCAAGTCTTTCCATACTGTAGCCCATCCTCCATTCACCCACCAAAGAGATCTTCCTAAAGCCTTACTCATTACTCTCTAATGGTTCCCTATTACCTCCAGGATCAAATATAAAATTCTCTATTTGACTTTTTCTTGCCCTTCATAACTTAATCCCTTCTTAACTTTCCAGTTTTCTTGCACTTTCCTCCCTTCCACATATTCTGAGATCCATTAATACTGGCCTCCTTGTCTTTCCTTGGACAAAACATTTCATCTCTTTCCCACTCTGATGAATTCTCACCGGTTGTCTTCCATACCTGGAATATTCTTTCCACCTACTTGTCTCCACCTTCTAATTTCCTGGCTTCCTTCAAATCAACCCAAAGTCTACATTTTGCAAGAAGTGTTTTTCCCAGTCCTCCTTAATACTACTGCCTTCCTTCTGGGCTAACCTCTAATTTATCTTGTATCTATCTTATATGTTCATAGTTGTTTGTATTGTGTCATCCCCATTAGGGTCAAGTCCCCTGAGTACAAAGACTGTTTTGACTTTTTTTTGTTTCCTTAGCATAGATCCTGGCTTGTTGATTTAATGGCTCTCTGAATTTCCAGGTTTCTGCAAAGTTCAATCCAGAGTCACTTTCTACATGAAGCTATAGCACTGGAATTGGAGTCAGGAGGACCTGAGTTCAAATTTGACCTCAGACACTTATTAGTTGTGTGACCTTGGGCAAGTCACTTAACCCCAAATGCCTCCAAAAAAAGATAGAGGTATTTCCCAGGTCAAGGAGAAAATATTGCAAGCAGCCAGAAAGAAACAATTCAAGTATTGTTGAAATACAATCAAGATAACACAAGATCTAGCAGCTTCTACATTAAAGGATCAAAGGGCTTGGAATATGATATTCCAGAAGTCAAAGGAACTAGGATTCAAACCAAGAATCATCTACCCAGCAAAACTGAGTATAATACTTCAGAGGAAAAAATGGTCATTCAATGAAATAGAGGACTTTCAAGCATTCTTGATGAAAAGACCAGAGCTGAATAGAAAATTTGACTTTCAAATACAAGAATCAAGAGAAGTATGAAAAGGTAAACAGGAAAGAAAAATCATAAGGGACTTTCTAAAGTTGAACTGTTTATATTCCTACATGGAAAGATAATATTTGTAACTCTTGAAACTTTTCTCAGTATTTAGATAGTTGGAGGGATTATACACACACACACACACACACACACACACACACACACACACACACACATAAGGCACAGAGTGAGTTGAATAGGAAGGGATGATATCTAAAAAAATAAAATTAAGGGATGAGAGAGGAATATATTGGGAGGAGAAAGGGAGAAATGGAATGGGGCAAATTCTCTCTCATAAAAGAGGCAAGAAAAAGCTTTTTCAATTGAGGGGAAAGGGGAGAGGTGAGAGGGAAAAAGTGAAGCTTACTCTCATCACATTTGACTTGAGAAGGGAATAACATGCACACTCAATTTGGTGTGAAAATCCATCTTACACTACAGGAAGGTGGGGGAGAAGGAGATAAGTGGGGTGAGGGGATGATAGAAGGGATGACAAATGGGAGGAGGGAGTAATTAGAAGTAAACACTTTAGGGGAGGGACAAGGTCAAAAGAGAGAATGGAATAAATGGGGGGCAGGATAGGATGGAGGGAAATATAGTTAGTCAGTTCTTTGGGCTGATAGGGTTAAGTGACTTGCTCAGGGTCAAATAGCTAACAATTGTCTGAAATCATATTTGAATTCAGGTCTCCCTGATTCCAGGGCCAGCAGTCTATCTATTACACTACCTGACTGCCCTTACTAGACCTAGAGAATGGCATTATCAAAGGGCTAGAGGAAGGAAAATATGGAGTATGCATAGAAGCCAGTTTGACTGGACCATAAAAGTGTGTGAAGGGAGAGTAGCATGAGTTAAGGCTGGAAAGGTAGGGCAGCATTAGATTGCAGAGTTTTAAATACTAGAGAAAAAAGTATGAACCTTACCCAGCTTGGTGCCTCCCTCTTAACTTCTTTTGCAACCATGAGTAAGTTACTTAAGTCTCACTGGATCTCAGTTTTCTGAACTGTAAAATGAGATGTTTAAGATTAGAAGATCTCTCTCAATTCTACATCCTGGTCGTTCTAAGGGTTTTGAACAGAAGAGCAATGATACCCCCAAAATGCATAAGCATAATTAGCAATGCTAGTTGAGGACGGTGGGGAAGATAAAGGACTCAGGACACCAGAGGTCATTGGGAGACAGATTGTCTTAGGGGAAGAACTTACTTCCAGGGTCAAGGACTCTTGATACTACTGGACTTCACCATTGTGGTCAGAGTATGGAGTTCATTCCTCCTAAGTAAGGTACAGTTACCCAGGGAAGTAGGTGATGAGCAGCTTGTAACCTGTAGAATCTGGCTGGTAACAACTGATGCCACCCCATCTCAACCCCTTGAACAGTGGTGGAATGGAAGGAGGTGGCAAGTGAAGGAGTGTAATGGATGGTAGGGCAAGATATAGAGTAGCAATTGTTTTTCTCAGTCCTGGGATGAGATTTATGCAATACAAAAAGGTGATCAAGACCCAGGAGAGGGGGGAAACAGTGACCAAACCTTCAGAGGGCAATGGCCTGGGACCAAGCGAGGGAACAAATTGGGTTGTAAGATAGGTGTAAGGAAGGCTGTGGGCATGGCAGTAGCAGAGGTCTGTGAGATATAGGAAGAAATACGTCCCCCAATATCAGGTGCCCTCAATACCAGGGTGTCCTAGACAGAGTTCCAATTGCCCTGTCGTAGTTACACTTCTGGGTATAAGGAAGACATCTGTTGGCTGTGTGAAGAGGGATGACAGTGAAGCAAGACAGTATGCTAGGAGGCTACTATAATTGTGTAATGCGGTAATGATGAGGGCCTTTATTAGGGAGGTGGTAGTGGCTATAGAAAGGAAGGGACAGAGTAGAGAGATGTGGGGATGGAGTTAAAAGGACCTATTAACTAAGTGGGGTAGAACGCATATGAAGACTCCATTAACCTGCTTGGCTGATGCATGGAGGATGCAAGGGAGTTTACTTTGGGGAAATCGCAATGACATCAGGGAAGTACTTTGGAGAGATTGCATAGCATGCATGAAAATTCTGTACTGGTTCCAGTTTGCAAACCAACCAATCAATAAACACTCATTATGCACCTACTGTGTGCCAGGAATTGTGCTAAATGGTGGGGATACAAAAAGAGACAAAAGACAATCCCTCCCTTCAAGTTGCTTAGAATTTAATGGAGGAGACAAAATGCACAAATAAATACAAAGCAAACTATATATAATATTAATAAGAAATAATTAAAATAGGAAAGGCTCCAGAATTAAAAGGTGTTAGAGAACATTTCCTACAAAAGGTAGGATTTTAATTGGGACTTACAGGAAATTAGAGAGGTTAGCAGATGCAACAGAGGAAGGGAGAACATACCAGACATGGGGAATAGCCAGTGAGAATTTCTGGAGATGAGAAATGGAATGTCTCATTTGTGGAACAGTCAAGAGGCCAGTATCACTGTATTGAAGAGTACATGATGGGGAGCGATGTGTAAGAAGACTGGAAAGATAGGAGGGGACTAGGTTATGAATAAATGACAAATAGAATGTGTTGTACTTGCTCCTAGAGGCAATAGGCAGCCAGTGGTGTTTATTGAATATGTGGTGGGGTATAACACGATTTGTGTTTTAGGAAAATCATTTCCATGGCTGAATGAAGACTTGTGGGAGAGACTTGAGGCTATTATAATAGTCTAGGTGAGAGGTAATAAGGGTCTATACTAGGGTGGTGGCAGTGTCAGAGGAGGTAAGAGGGGATATTAGAAAGATGTTGCAAAGGTGAAATCAATAGACAATAGATTGGATATGGGGATGAGGGATAGTGAAGAATCCAAGATGACTCCAGGGTTGTGAATCTGAGGGACTGGGAAGATAATATTGCCTTCTACAGTAATAGGAGGGGTTTAGAGAAAACATAGTAAGTGAAGGTGTTACAACTGGCTTTGGTGACATTGAAAAAAGCCTAGAAACTACTCCCTTCCCCCCTCCCCCCACTTCATTTGATAATGCCTTGGCTAACGGCACCCAGTAACAAAGCAAGGCATAAGGGGTCAGCCTTAAGGCCTTCTCTCCCTCTGATGCTAGGGGCCCTTAGCCTTAGCCTTTTCCATTTGTTCTTTTCTATTCTAGGTGAAGGGTATGGAACCTCATGACCAGATGGATTTGAAAGGTCATCAGAAGGGTGTGTTCCAGCATCCCAAAATTCCAGAGTCTCAGCTGCCGAGCTGAGTTGGGGGATGGTGGGCATTGAGGCCCTAAGGAATAAGGAGGAATCTTTCAGAATGACCATCAGGAGCCCAGAGAAGGACTTGTCCATCCATGATGATAACTTTGGATGTGAACTTGGTGGGACCAATGCTATGGAAGAAATGAGATGTTTTGAGTCTTCTCCAGAAACTAATGTAGTATAGGGGGGAGTAGCCAGTCAATAAGCTTTTATTAAGCACTAACTATGCTGGTACTGCGTTAAGGGTTGGAGACACAAAGGAAGACAAGAGGTGGCCCCTGCCTTCAAGGAACTCACAATCTAATGGGAGGGACTACAAGTAAACAAATATATGCAAACAAGCTACGTACAAGATAAAGAGGAAATAATTAAACAAGGGAAGATGCAGACCTCTAGAAGTGGGATCTTAGTGGGGATTTGAAGGAAGTCAGGGAGGGCAGAAGGAGATGAGAAGGCATGGGGCACAGTCAGAGAAAATGCCAGGAAGAGAAATGGAGTATCTTGTTCATGGAAAAGCAAAGAGGTCAGTGTTATTGCATTGAAAAATAGATGTCAGGGGAGTAAGGTGTGAGAAGATTGGATGGACAAGAGAAAGGGGGACAGGTTAGGTTAGGAAGGCTTTGAATGACAAGTAGAGGATTTTATATTTGATCTTGGAGGTGGTAAGAAGTCACTGGAGTTTATTGGGTATGGAGATGACATGGTCAGATTGTCACTTTAAGAAAACGATTTTGGTGGCTGAATGGAAGATGAATTGGAGTGGAGAGAGACTTGTGGCAGGCAGACCCACCTGCAGCCTGTTGCAGTGGTCCTGGCAAGAGATGAAGTGGGCTTACACCAAATTAGTGGCAGTATTAGAGGAGAGAAAGGGGAATCATCACAGGATATGGTAAAGGTAAAATATCCAGGACTCGGCAACAGATTGAATCTGACGGGTAAGAAATAGCGAAGAGGCAAGGATGAACCTATGGGACTTGGCATGGAGTGGTGACCTTAACACTACAAGGGAATTCTGAAAATGAGGAGAGTAGAGGGAGAAAAATACTGAGTTTAATTGTGGACATATTGGGTTTAAGATGTCTCCTGGACATCGAATTTGAGACATTTGATAATCAGTCGAGTTTGGTGGAGATGTTTATAGGTTTGTTCTTGCTGTATCCTAGAAGTAAATATCCCTTTGTCAAAGCTACCCGATGTTGAATGGTGAAATGGAACTGGGGTGCTAGTCATTAGTCCTCCTGACAAGAAAGTGACAAAAAACACTGATGGTGTTTCAGAAAGACACCCCAACTCTGAAAGCACCCTAGAACTCTGAAGGAAAAAAGTAGTGGCTCTGGCAGAGGTGGTCAAGGCACACTCATTTTACTAGATGTAAAGATTAAAGGAGAGGGAAGAGCCCAAGAAAATCCCCAGTTTCCTACCATAGGAAACCCAGGTGAATGGCTGTGTACCAGAAAGAAATAGTAAAGTTAGGAGCTCATTTAGCAGGGAAGATAATAAACTCACTTTGGAACACTTTGAGTTTGAGGTGCCTCTATAGGTAGACTTGGAGCAAGTTTTGTACTTTGCGGAGATTGCAAAGGATATTATGGAGGAAACATTAGTGACCTGAGCCTCTGGAAACCCTGCCCATTACTCCAACCCCCTGGGGTTATGGATAGTTGGAGGAAGTGTCCAGATTGTTGCTGACTCACCCAAACTATCAAATGCACAAGAAGAACCAAGACTTGTACAATACACATCAACACAGGAAGTGGGTTGGTGAAGGCTGTCACTGTCAGAAGGCATCTGTCGCCCACACACACATTCTGGTCTTGCCAGGTTATAGGTAAGAGAGTCCTGGGGTTGGAAAATGTGCTGCACAGGCCGCCTAGGTAAGATCAAGGTTACCACAAGGTTATTAGGGCAGAAGTACTTTTGAGAACAGTAGCTCTGAAGGGGCCTGGAACTGATTGAGTGCCTACTCAGAGACAGCAACCCCCCAAAATAAATAAAGACCCAAGTAGGTGAACTCTGACATTCAATGTATTGTCACAGGCAAGATACCTGATTTTACTGACCCTCAGCTTCCTCATCTGTGGAATAAGCATCATAATACATGCTGATCACCTCCTAAAATTATGAAAAAAATGCTTTGGATGAAGGTAAGCTCTGGAGACAGAGCTCCTGGGGGTGTGTCACAATGGGCAAAGAGAGAGGAAGAGGGAGATTTGGAGCCCTGGGCGGGGCATGGATTCGAAGTAACACAAGCAAGGGCAAATTAGTCTAGCACAAGGTGACTACAGAAGTACTTCCCACCTCTACTCATAGTGTTTCTTGTGTGAGGACTATCTCCTTTGCTCACTTCTCTGATAAGTCCATTCCTGTTTATCTTTTAAACCCAGCTCAAAATGGCTCAAACTGGCTTTAAACCCGGTTCAAACTGCCTCAAGGAGACTGCTTTGATGCCCTGTGCTGGCAGTGTTACTCCTAGGATTTCCCCTCCTACTTTTCTTCACGTCTTTCTAATGAACTCATCACACATTATGTGTGACAGTTACCTGTGTTGGTTTCCTATCCCCTCATCAGTCAGTCAATCAACAAGGATTTATTAAGTGCTTACGATGTGCATTTGGATTGTAAACTCTTTGTAGGTAAGGGCAAGACCTGAACAGTTTATTTATTTAGGAAACAGTGGCCCTAAGAAACTTGTTTGATAGGTGTTTGTTGAAAATGAAATAAAATGCAAGAGATGCAGATGGAAGCAGTTATGATCAATCAAATGGGGTTCATCTGAGAAGGTTTTTTGGAGAAGGGAAATTCACACATGATTTTGAGGGAAGAAATTGCTTCTGGTGTGGGCTAAACTATCATGATATATTGGATAGATTGCTGGGCAGCCAGGATCGAATTCTACCTCTGACACTGTGTGACCATGGATAGGTGACATTTGTTTGCTGAGCCTCAGTTTCCCCATCTGTAAAGTAGAGATGATAGTACCTATAGTATTTAATTACCTTATAGGGTTATGAGACTCAAATTAGATAATGTATATAAAGTAAACGGTTGTTATTGTCATGATCTGAATACAGACAAATTAGTTCCATCTGAGAACCCTTTCTCAGGTTGCAGTTTCTTCAAGGTTTGATAAATTCGTTCAGGTCATTTGCTGCCAGCAGGCCCAGCCTCTGTCCCCAGTTGTTCTTCTCAGATGCTAAGGAATGGATTACCCTTGATCTCCTCTAAGACTGGAGAATCCCTTTTCCTCTCTGACTTCTCTTTGTGCCTGGCTCCCTTTGGTGTCCAGCTTCCCTTCTCCCTCCCCTTCTTGTGGCCTGAGCTCATTTCTGATTGTGACAGTGTATTATTGGAACACTTTCTGAAGACTGAAGGCAGGAAGTATAGAGGGTCCTCAACAAACTATAGGAGTCACAACGGCAATACTGCCAAGTGCCCAAGGAGTTACGGTCGAATACAAGAGCTTGGAGAGGATGGAGCCGAGGGTCTACACAGGGAAGTCGAGAGAAATGAGGGTGCTCACCACACCCCAGTCCCTTCATTTGTGTAACAAGGACCCCACTCCAATCTAGAACCCCTAATTTCCTAGATGCTTTAGGTCATTGTAATTATGATTAACTAGCCCCCAAACTAGTGCATTCTATTCACAGACCGGGCAGGAGCCACAAATAAAATAAGATGGAATAGTAAAGTATTTCATCGAGACAAAACAGCAGGGTGGCAGACAGATATATGGACGACTGGTTCCTTTTCAGTCCCCCATTCCACACACAAAAAGGGTGCAGCCTCTTGGAGTTGCCTATGAGTAAGTAAGTCACTCCTCAGGGGAACTCACACAGTGGCTGTACAACGTGGGTTTCAGTAGAAGCAATAAGGCTTTGGGTGTAGGGATGGGTCTCTCCACTGACTCTCCATTGCTTCTCTCTGCATTCATCTCCTTCATGGGTCTGAAACCTGAACTTGGTGACTGTCAGAAGCAACGCCAGCCTCCCGGGCTCAGAAAACCTTGACCTGAAGGCACTGAATCACTCTACTATCTTCAGCACACCCTCTGGGGCCCTCTTTTTCAAATGGTTTATGCCCTGTGACTCACCCTCTTTGTACAGGCATAAATGGTTCAAACTATGCTTATTTCAGCCATTATGACCAATAGAATTAGACAGATATCAGCCTTGCAGGAAGTGAAGTTGGACAAGATGTGGTCTGACATGATCAGGCACCTAGGTGGTGCAGAGGATAGACACTTACTAGCTTTATGACCCTGGGCAAGTCACTTAACCTCTATTTGCCTCAGTTTCCTCAACTGTAGGAAACAAAAGAATAATAGCAGCACTTACTTTCAGAGTTGTTGTGAGATCAGATGAGATGATATTTGTAAAATACTTAACAGAGTGGTTGACACATAGGAAGCACTACATAGATGATGATGATGACCCTAATTATGTCTGTAAAATGGTAATAATACTTGCTATTCCTACTTCCCATGATAATATTTATAAAGAGCTTAGCAGAGTGCCTGGCACACAGTGGGTACCATATAAATGCTGGACATGATGACGATAGTCCTATTATATTGCAAAATGGGCATACTTGCTCTACTCACCTTACACAGTTGCTTTAAGGAAAAATGGTTTGTGAACTTTATAGAACTACTGTAGATAAAAGTAAGCCACTATGAGGTTGTTGACATGGTGGTGGGATCTCTTGAAGTATTAAAATCTAGACTGGGGAGTTTGGATGTAATAACATAGGGAGATCTGAATTCAAATCCCAATTCAGACACATATTAGTTGTGTGACCATAGGCAAGTTTCTTAAACAAGCTGCTTATCTATGAAAGAAGGTGATTGGACTAGAATGCCTCAAGGATTCTCTCCATCTCTAATTCTACTCTGCTATGAAGTTGAGAAATATTATACGTTATTGAGTCACAAAAGGACATAATTAGTGTCTTAGGCATGTTCAGGTTGGCAGGCCTGCCATTACATAAAAAACAAAGACAGACAAGGAAATATTGAGAATAAGTATCAAAGTGTGGTTGTCCCCAATAACGCCTGCCTGCCTCATGCAGGTGTAGGATCCTGTGTGAATAAAATTAATTAAATATACATTTTCCCCATCCATTTCTTCTCACTGATCATGCAACCTGGGCAGGGCCTGAGATGGGGAACTTTGGATCAGTCCTTTGGTGAATTTTGAGCCCTTGACTTGAGACTCTGTGTGGCCAGGACTCAGTGCTTTTCGGAGACAAGAAAGACTGAATGGGAAAGTGAAATGGCATTTTCAAAGCCACAAGTTCTGAGTGTTCCCTTCCTCAGTGAAAGTAAGCCAGCCTCAGATAAGAAGGTCATGCGGCTTATGAAACTCCTTACAATTCAACTCAGAGATTTGGGAGACAGCACAACAGACTCCAGGCCAGGTTTATCAGCCCTTCCATCACTTAGCTCATCTGAGAGAGGTTTCCAAATGACTAGGCCAGTGCTGCCTCAGGAAGGAAGCTCTTTGGGCTGCAATGTAGCAGTCTTTAGGCAAGTGATGGATACCTGAAAAATGGTTTGAGATGACACAGCATTATGGACAGGAGGGCTTGGTTCAGGGTTTGCCCTTCACCCACCTCTAAGATGTGGGCAGATTCACCCAAAGAAGCACTTAGGGGATAAGTTGAGAGAACTGAATGAATGGGGAGGGGAGGTAGGCAGAGAGAGAGATAAAAGGGTGGAAGCTTAGACTGGTCTTGGAAGAAATGGAAAGGAAGTGAGAAATGGAAGCTACCACACCTGAGGGCAAGGTTACAAGAATTGCTAAGCTGGCAATAGTTGAGAAGAATAAGAAGGAAATTGGGGAGGGCATGGGGTGGTGATGCTGGTAATAGTAGTGGGAGGGGAGGCTCTGTTCTAGGGGAATGGACCACAAGACCTATTTACTCTCCCTCAGGGAGAGATGTAGTTCATGAGTATATTGGATTCTGACCACTATGAGGCCAGGTGGAGCCAGCCCACTCTGATACAGAAAATGCTGAAGGCCCAGAAAGAAAAGGGCTCCACAGACTGTGTCTGGAAATGATGAAATAACTTGCAAATGAGATGCAAAACAGCAAGAATCATTTTTTGAGTCACCATCTCTATAACAGTCCTACAACCTCTCAAGAGCCTGTTAGCTTCCAGGTAATAGGCAGGTGCAGCAGAGCAGCTGAAGGTTAGCGGCAAATGTGAGAATTCACTCCTTTTTCTAGAACCCCATCTGGTGAAAAAGATGCAGGCTACCTTCTTGAGATATATCCCAAAGACCTCCCAATTCCTTTGCTCGATTTGGACTTCGGTTTTATCCCAGGTAGAGGAGAAGATCCCAATATACAGACCCATTTTTACTAGGGGCCATCTTCATTGAAGAGAAGCAAGAAAAGGCATCTCTTCATTGCAGCAGGAGGAGTTATGGAGAGAAAGAAGTTCTTCCCTGGAAGTGATGTTAGAACCTAGAATCTTCTGTCATTCTTCAAAGACTAGAAAAATTAAATTAATTATTTATTATTAATTAATTTAAATTTAATATAATTCAACAAATATTTACTAATGACCTAGTGTGTGCAAGGTACAAGAGATACAAAGAAAAAAAAAATGCGACTCCCAGGCTTTAGAGAGATTACTGTGGCATGTTTCTTGGCACCTTGGTACAAAAGCCAGAAGAGTATGGCCTCAGGAGTGTAACAAATACCTTGAAGGATTTTAGGCAGTTACTGAACTTTCTGCAGTTACTGAAACCCTACTAACACAATTACCACAAGGGAGAAGCTGGGGGAGAGGGTTAGCTTACCCTAGAGAGCATTCATTCATTCGTTCATCAAACATTGGTTAAGTTAGCAAAAGTTTGTGATGGGCCTCAGGAAGACAAAGATAAATGAGGCTTGGCCCTTGCAGGCAATCAGCTCACAACCCCCTGGAAAAGGTGACTTGTACAAAAAGATATACAGAATAATAATACAAATTATTACAATACAAAAATACAAATAAGAATATGAAATGGAACCTAAGTGCATAGAGGGAGGAATAATTAATTATTTAAGGAGTCCTGAGGAAGGAGAGATCATTTCTGATCCATCACACACCTGGTAGTCAATGGAATTACCCACCATTTCTGCCATTTTTCAGCACCTAGGCCCTCCAGGGATTCAGTCAAGTGATTGAACTTAAGGCTCCAGAAGGCCACATGGGGCCTCAAGTCCTTCAGGTTCCCCATGCTTGCTCTAGATATTTCCAAAACCTTTCAACACAAGGCTTTGCCCAGCTGGCTTGCTGGAGGTGTCCATCACTTCAGAAGAGATAGGGCAGCAACATGGGCTAAGGGAGAGTGAAGGAGAACCTCAAGCCAGGCATGGTGGAAGGGTAATGGAGAGATGGAACCAAAGTGACCTCTCAAGCTTTCCATGCCCCCTATTTTCCCCTGAGGGAACCTAGGTACAGAATACATCTAAGAGGTTCTCAGAAACGAATACAGAGAGAGGAAACCAATGGTTATGAAGGTCTCTTTTATGTAACCTGAATATAGTCAGAAGTGGAGCCCAGGTGTGTGTGTGGGCGTCTCCTGAGAAGGAAATAGTGTTGATGTCTGATCAAAGAATCCTGGCTCTAAGAGGAGTTCCTTGATTCAGAGAATCCTCTGGAGGTCAATTAGTCCATCTCTTTAAGCTTTTTTGGTTCTTTTTTCCACCCATGGATCCATGATTTTGTTTCCCTTTTATTTTATTTTCCCCCAGTTACATGTAAAAACAGTTCTTAACATTTGCTTTTAAAACCTTGAGTTTCAAATCCTCTCCCTTCCTCCTTCCCCACCCCACCCCAATGAGAAGGCAAGCAATTCCATATAAATTAAACATGTGTAGTCATGCAAAACATATTCATAATAGTCATGTTGTGAAAGAAAACAGACAAGAAAAAACCGCAAGAAAAACAAAGTAAAAAAAATATGCTTCAACCTGTATTCAGACACCAGCAGTTTTTTTCTCCGGGGATGAATAGCATTTTTCATCCTAAGTCCTTCAGAGTTCTCTTGGATCACTGTATTGCTGAGAACAGCTAAGTCATTCATGGCTGATCATCTTACAATATTGCTGTTACTTTGTACGCTGTATATTTCAATTTGCATCAGTTCATGCAAGTCTTTCCAGGTTTTTCTAAGAGCATCCTGCTCATTTTTTCTTATAGTACAAGAGTATTCCATCATAATCACATGCCACAACTTGTTCAGCCATTTCCCTATCGATGGGCATCCCCTCAACTTCTAACTGAGCTACTTTAAATATTTTTGTATATATAGGTCCTTTTTTTAAAACTCTCTTTTAGGATACAGACCTAGTAGTGGTGTCACTAGGTAAAGGGGTACACATAGTTTTATAGCTCTTTGGGCATAGTTCCTAACCATGTTACAGAATGGTTGAATCAATTCACAGCTCCACCAACAGTGTATTGAAGTCTCATTTTTCCCACCTTCCCTCCAACATTTGTCATTTACCTTTTCTATCCCATTAGGCAATCTAATAGGTACATGGAACCATCAGTTACAACAAATGGAGAAGTTTTGAAGGCTGTGGATAAGTTTACTTACAAAGGTAGTGTACTTTGGATGGAATGTACACATTGACAACGAGGTTGATACATACATTGCCAGAGCTAGCTCAGTTTTTGGGAGGTTGCAAAGAAAAGTTTGGGAGAGAAGAGGTATTAGACTGACTACCAAACTGAAGGTCTAAGGAGCCACTGTGCTGACCTCATTGTTGTATGCCTGTGAAAAATGGACAGTCTACCAGTGCCATTCCAGGAAATTGAATCGTTTCCATTTGAACTGTCTTAGGAAGAGTCTGAGAATCACTTGGCAAAGTAAGGTACAAGACACTTAAGTCCTACCTTGAGCTTAACTGCCAAGCATTCAAACTATGCTTCAGTGAGCGCAACTCCAATGGGCTAGCCATGTTATTCAATTGCAAAATGTATGCTTGCCAAAAAGACTATTTTATGGAGAACTCCATGTGGCAGGTGATCACATGGTGGTCAGAAGAAGGTCTCTCTCAAGAACTTTGGGTTTGACTGTGCAACCTGGGAGACACTGGCACAGGACTGCTCAGCATGGCGAGTCCATATCAGAAAGGGTGCTGTGCTCCACGAGTAAAGCAGAATTGAGACAGCACAAAGTAAACATAGGATGCACAAATTTGGAATATCCACTCCAAAAATTCACATGGACTATCTGTACCCTACCTGTGGTAAAGCATTCTGAGCTCCTATTAGTCTGATCAGTCACAATCAGACAGACTGAAATTTCACTTTATCATGGTGATGTCATTTTGGTCCTCTTCAAAAATGAAGGACAACAACCAGGTATGAGGTAGTACTTCAGAGTTGTTTTAATTTGCATTTCTCCAAAAAATAATGAGTTAGAGCATTTTTTCATATGGCTATAGATAGTTTTGATCACTTCATCTGAAAATTGATCATATCTTTTGATAATTTATCAATTGGGGAATTTTTATAAATTTGACTCACTTCTTGGTATGTTTGAGAAATGAGGCCTTTATCAGAGAAACTTGCTTTGAAATTTTTTCAATTACTTTTATTAATTGTATTTCCCTCCATCCTATTCCTCCCCGCTATTTATTCTATTATCTCTCTCCTTTCACCCTGTCCCTCCTCAAAAGTATTTTGCTTCTGACTACACCTTCCCCCACTCTGCCCTTCCTTCTATCATTCTTTCCCTTATCCCCTTCCCTTTTATTTTCCTGTATGGTAAATAAGATAGGTTTCTATACCCAATTAAGTGTTTATCTTATTTTCTCTTTGAGCCAGTTCTGATGAGAGTAAAGTTCACTCACTCCTCTTCCTCTTCCCCCTCTTCCCTTTCACTGCAAAAGCTTTTTCTTGCTTTTTTTATGAGATAATTTATTTCATTCTACCTCTCCCTTTTTCTTTCTTCAAGTACATTCCTCCCTTACCCTTTAATTCTATTTTTAGATAACATCCCTTCATATTCAACTTATACCTATGCCATCTGTCTATATGTTCCTTCTAACTACCCTAATAATGAAAAGGATATTATGAGTTACAAATATCATCTTCCTATGTTGGAATGTAAACAGTTTAACCTTATTAAATCCCTTATGATTTCCTTTTTCTGTTTACCTTTCTATGCTTCTCTTGAGTCTTGAATTTAAAAGTCAAATTTTCTACTCAGCTCTGGTATTTTCATCAAGAATGCTTGAAAGTCCTCTATCGCACTGAAGGTCTATTTTCCCCTCTGAAGCATTATACTTAGTTTTGCTGGGTAGTTGATTCTTGGTTGTAATTCTGGCTATTTTGTCCTCTGGAATATCATAATCCAAGTTTCTGATCCTTTAATGGAGACTGCTAAATCTTGTGTTTTCCTGACTGTGGCTCCACAATACTTGAATTGTTTCTTTCTGGCTGCTTGCAATATTTTCTTCTTGACCTGGGAATTCTGGAATTTGACTATAATATTCCTAGCAGTTTTCATTTTGGGATCTCTTTGACCAGTGGATTCTTTTCATTTCTATTTTACCTTCTGGTTCTAGAAGATCAGGGCAGTTTTCCTAGATAATTTCTTGAAAGATGATGTCTAGACTCTTTTTTGATCATGACTTTCAAATAGTCCAGTGCTTTTAAAATTATCTCTTCTGGATCTATGTTCTAGGTCAGTTGTTTTTCCAATGATGTATTTCACACTGTCTTCTATTTTTTCATTCTTTTGGTTTTGTTTTATGGTTTATTGATTTCTCATAAAGTGATGAGCTTTTGGACCTCCTTTTCCATTTGGCTCATTCTGCTTTTTAAGGTATTTTTCTCCTTATTGGCTTTTTGAACTTCTGTACCATTTGACTGTGAGTTGATCTTTCAATGATTTCTTCTGTGTGCTGGTTTTCTTTTGATATCAATTTTCCATAGACTTAGTTAGGCCAAGATAACTAGGCAGCTTTCCTCACCTAACCTTGTCTCAAGTATCATCAACCCATGCCTACAGTAAATACTGACTAGGGCTTGTTCCTTGGAGAATACTGGACCCAGGGGAAAACATTATGAAGGTTCCTTCCTTCTACTCAACATTATAATCCAGTCTGGTTGAGGAGCATGAGGACATCCTAGAAAGAAAGTCACAATCCAAGCGAGTAATGGTGTTAGTTGTCAGACAGCTACCCAAGTCACTGTTTTTATATATATAACCCCTGACTTAGAAGAGTAGCTCTGAGTTTACACAAACTAGGCTCACTCTTTTTTAAAAAAAATTGTTGCCTATATTCTTGTTTTGTTTTTTTTTTTAACCTGAAATCTTTATGCCAGAAGGTTGCATAGCTTCAAGTTGCAGAGAGAAATGCTTGTCTACTCATTCTCTGGTTTCTTTTTTTTTTTCTTTTTCTTAATTTGAACTTGATGAATATAAACAAACATGAGTATCTCCTTATATAGAAAACAGAAAAAGAGGACTACATAGGAAACCATGAATCTCCCTTACATTCTGCATGAATTTTTTTGGGGGGGATATATGTCAAGTTTAGGGGCATCTAGGTGGTACAGTGGGTAGAGTATGGCCAAGAGTCAGTAAGATTCATCTCTCTGACTTCATATCTGGCCTTAGACACTTACTAACTGTGTGACTCTGGAAAAGTCACTTAACCCTGTTTGCCTCAGTTTCCTCATCTATAAAATGAGCAAGGGAGGGAAATAGCAAACCATTCCAGTATCTTTGCCAAGAAAATGGGGTCGTGAAGAGTCAAACACAACTGAATATAACAAATGCCAAATCCAATATAATATTTCCAACACTGCTCTGGTTGTTTATATTCCATTCTGAACCCTTCTCCTGCTCTCTTCTATTTGCTTTTAAGGAATAATTGATACTTTTTCTTCCCTTTTTTGATATTGATATCATTACCTACTCACCCCATAATTCTCCTTCCTTCCTCCCCCCAAAATCAACTTCCCTTGTTATAAGTGTAGTCACATAAAACAAATCTACCCATTGTCCATGTCTGAGAATGTGTGTCTCCTTCTTCCCCTAGTTCTTCACCTCTGTGCCAAGAGGTGAAGAGCATGACTCATCATTAATCTTCTGGAGTTCTGATAGACCAGTGATTAGTCAGAGCACCAGAGTTTCTGAGTCTTTTTCAGTTATTTTCCATTACAGTGTTCTAATCACTGTATACATTGTTCTTTGGGTTCTGACCAGGTTTGCCCTTGAAAGGTATTTCTCAAAAATCTCTCTGGCTTGGGTTCTTACTTAGGGTTTGCCCCTGGAGCATGAGGATGGGTTTGTATCTAGATCTCTACAGAAAAGTAAAGAGCCCTCAGTAATCATGTAAGTGCTCAGCCTCTCAAGATACCAGATATAGGACAGGCTTTATTTTCTCCAACAGAAATTGCAAAACCCCAATAACTTGTATTCAAGCCCATAAACTGTCGAGAAAACTCTTCTTAACAGTTTAAACAATAACATTGTAAAGACAGATATTTTTAAAAGGCTTAAGAGCTCTAATCAACTCAATGGCCAACATGATCCCAGATCAGTGATGAAACATGCTACCCACTTCCTGACAGAGAAGTGATGCAGGGTACAAAATGTCTTTTGGACATAGCCAATGAAGTAGTGTGTTTTCCTTGATTATGCATCTTTGTTAGATGGTTGTTTTTTTTTTTTAAAGTGTGTGTATAGTGGGGGTAGGGAGGACAGAGAGGTAGCATGGTAAATGGAGCCCCAGGCCTGTAGTCAGGAAGACCTGAGTTCATATCTAGCTTCAGATATTTTACTAGTTGCATGACCTAGGACAAGTCACTTCCCCTTTGTCTGCCTCAGTTTTCTCATCTATAAAATGGGGATAATGGCAGCTAGGAGACACAGTAGATAGAGTATAGGCCCTGGAGTCAGGAGGATCTGAGTTCAAATCAGACCCCAGTTCTGAGCAAGTCACAACTCTGCCTCAGTTTCCTCATCTGCGAAATGAGCTGGAGAAGGAAACAGAAAACCATTCCAGTATGTCATTCTTTACCAAGAATGGCCCCAAATGGACACAACTGAAATGAATGAACACCAACAACAAAATGGGGGATACTAATAACTGTACCTCCCAGAGTTGTTGTGGGTATCAAATGAGATAACTGTAAAACAGCACAGGGCCTGACACACAGTAAGGACTACATAAACATTACTAATTATTACTTACCACATGGGAGTATGGATGCAGTCTGAAGCTAGGTGATGTCATGGAGCCAACTGCTATGTATACCATAGGCAACAAACAGTGGGAATTGAGGCCCCTTGTTCAAGGGCAAAGAAAGCAGTGGCAGGTCAGGAGTTCCCCCCCTGAGGAAAGGGTGTCCGTATTTCTGTTTGTGGAGACCAAGAACACAAATCAAGAAAGCTGGAATGAAGAATAAGACCAGCTGATTGGGAATCAATATGCAGAGAACCAGGTCCGGATCATCCGGCGAGCTAGAGCAATTTCAAAAAAAATCTCAGTGCCCCGTGAACGCTTGAGACACCTCCTAGGCCCCTGCAATCCAGAATTTATCATCTCTCCTCCAGGAGGTTACCAGCCACGGTAACATGACTGATACAATAATAAAAACATGCATACTCCCTTTCCTGAGCCTTTCCGTGACCTGAAGGAGTAGGTAGAGTTATGACTATTCCTCAGGTACCCTCCAAAGTAAGAAAGAGTCTGGAGGACACTTAGAGACAACAGGGAACCAGAAGAGTTAATAGAGTTTAATTTTGCTCAACTACTGCATGTTTAATGTACCACTTGGCCACAAAAAGGTCAAATATCTATAGCACATCAACACAGAGGGCTAACACTAAGTTAGAAAATTTCCTAGGCATCAAGATAGGGACCCTAGGGCTACAATCTGTCCTATTTTCACAATCCCAAGGAGTAAATTTCTATCATATTTTAGATTCATTCAGAACCTGGTTCAGTGAAGAATTCTTTTCTGCCAGGTCTTTTGAAGTGGGGCTTGTTACGCTTGCTCATGTACATAGAGGGAATCTTTGGTGAGGCCCCTCAGTGGTCTGGCAGCTCGAGGAAAGTGTCACCTGGTAGGCAAATTAGTAAATGATGTTGCCTTGTTGTTCAATAGTAAAGTGATACCCCTTCTTTCTGCAGGCCTATGGACATGAGCTAATGTGGGTTGCATACATGAGTGCAGTGCCCCAGGTGTCCCCTGGGACAGACAAGTCTGTTTTACTTTCTCAGAAGCACATTCCATTGTTGGTCAGTCATAGCTATTTTTTAAAGGGGTTTTTTCTTATATCTACCTCCCTTTAAGCCTTGAACCTGGTTTTGCCTTCTAGGGCAACACAGAACAAATCCATTCCCTTTTCTTTGAAGACAACTATATGTCCCCTATACATTTTCCTGTTTTCAGACTAATGTTACTAATTTCTTTACCTGGACCTAATGTGAGATGTTTTACAGGCCATTCATCATATTGCTTGTTCTGTCTGGGACTCTCTGTAGTCTGTCAATATTGTTCTTAAAATGTAAACACAGAATTACAGACATGATCTAATCAGAGTAGGGAGGATGACCACATAGATTATTTCTTAAGACCTGGACACTTGTGCTTTTAGACCACTAAAGACTGCGTGTGTGTGTGTGTTTATTAATTTTGCAGTTACATCTCTTTTTGTGGTGGCCAACAACTGGAGATTGAGGGGATGCCCATCAGCTGAGGAATGGCTGAACAAGCTGTAGTATATGATTGTGATGTAATACACATGTTCCATAAGAAATGATGAGGGGATAGTTTCACAAAAACCTAGGAAGACTTAGAGGAACTGATGCAAAATGAACCTGGAGAACATGGTACATGGCAACTGCAATATTTTAGTGACGATCAACTGTGAGACTTAGCTACTCTGATCAATACAATGATCCAAGACAATTTTTAAGGACTCATGATGAAAAATGAATGTTCAGAGAGAATCTGGGTGCAGACTGAAGTATGTTTTTCACTTTCTTTCCTTTTCTTGTTTTTTCAGCCATGGTAACATGGATAATATGAAAATATGTTTCATGTGATTTCACATGTATAATTAATATCATATTGCTTGCCTTCTCAGTAAGTGTGGGAAGAGTGAGAGGGAGAGAAAGAATTTGGAAATAAAAAAAATTAAATAAATTTTAAAATAAATAAATCACAATAAAAACAAATAAAATAACCCTATAAATAAATAATGAATTTATTTTGAAAAGAATGTAGCAGCTGCATCATATTCTTGGCTCACATTAAATCTGTGATCCAAAAACACCCACCAGAACTTTTTTTCATATGAACTGCTGCTTGTTGCCAAGCTAGGTCTCTTCACACCTGCATTTCTGAACCTGATTTTTAAAAACAAATGCATGTTACACTGATGCATTTTCAATTTCATTTTTTCGGTTATTGACTTTGTTCTGGGATCTTCTGCTCTTAGAGATAGCTTGAAAACAAAATAGCCGCATGTTTTTAAAATTGTGTCACCTCCAGCATAGATTTCCCCTGTAAGTTTTTGATCAGGTTCAGCTGCCTCCTGACTTCATTTTCATCAGTGCTGTTTCAACTTCCTCAAATAACATATTGCTTATTTTGGTGATAGAATAGAAATGGGGTGTTTACACTATCAACATGGTTCAAAAGAAATCACCTTGGAAACATGACAAATCTGTTCTAACATATATTTGTTGCCCTTCTAGTTTCATCAATCAATCGATAAACATTTATTAAGCACCTACTATGTGCTAAGTGTTGGGGATACAAAGAGAGACAAAAGATAGCCCCTGCCCTCAAGGAGCTCACCACCTAAGGAGGGGAGACAACATGCAAACAAATATGTACAAAGCAAGCTATATCCAGGATAAATAGGAGATGATTGATAGGCACTAAAATCATCAGATAATTTGACTTAATCGTGTTAGGTTGGGTTTTTTTTTCCCTTTTCAGAGTCTTTTGCTGTTTTATAAGACAATGCTACTCCTAACCTTCATTCATCCTCCTCCATGAGGTTTTGCAGATAGACTTATATTCCTTTATTGGTGCTGTAAGCTTTCAGATCTCTTGAGCTAGGAGAAAAAAAGTGTTTGCTACTTGAGGCAGTTTCGTTCTTTTCTTTTTGTCAATTGTTTTACATCAATCAAATTTTTCTCAGAAGTGGTAATGATCCTGCTCAATATCTTTATTTCTGTTCATTTTCCAGTTCAAGAACTTGTTTAGATTGGTTAGGTCTATTAAAACTATTATAAGGGCACTCAGTCTTTCCTAAGTTTTATCCTTTTTCCCCATCTTAATTTGACATTAATTTTGACCTTTGCTCTAATATGATCTGACTGTAACAAAGGGTAGATTGTCAAATAATTTCCACATGGATCACCAGTTGTTCCCACTCAGTTAAATATAAGGTCAGTTTTTTTGGTCATTTTCAGGACTTGTCCGAACTAGCACCTCTCAAATTCTCTTCTTAAACAAAGAACTCTGGATACACAGTCATGAAGCTTCTGAATGCCCTAAAACCTTTTGGCCTCTTTCATTTCCCAGCCCTGAAACACACATTTGGGCCCATTTCCCCCCTTCCTCCTGTATCCACGTTCTCATCAAAGTTACCAGGTATCAATATTTATTTGATTTGGTTTGGAGGATTTTGTCAAGGTCTTCATGGAACATCTTTCTGCATCCTCTGCAGTAGCTGATGTGACACAACCTGTAACTCTTTTCAGAGTGAGTCCCTTGCCCTTGCTTACCACAGCACAAGGTGAGATGACCAAGTGTCTTATCAAGTGATATTTCTCTAAGCCCTTGGATAGGTGATAAGAATGTTCAGTCAACGTATTACTTACTAACCAGAACCTATGAACCATCATTCTACATGGCTACAATTTCGTTATGTGTTCTTGTTTGTTTACTGGGAAATTGTCAATATGAATGTGATCTTGTTCCACCAATAATGTATCAACTCAGTCACTGTATGAAGATCTCATTTTTAAAGTTAAATATGTGTAGATAATTTTAAAATGGTGATTCCAAGGATCCGTGATCCCCTTTCTACCATTGCACCATCATTTCTCAGGAAACTGTGCAAGGCTGAGGGTTATGTTGCTTTTACTCTGTTTCATGGCCAAAAAAATTCATCATCATATGTTCAACTTGCTCATGACAGGCCTCTCTGTTTAGCTGCACTAGTCCTCAGACGGCAGATGTAGTTGGTCACCAGGACCACTAACAAAATCTTTCCAGACTTTCCAGATCCTGCTGGAACTTGTTATGATGAAAAAAATTAAGTAACTGAAAAGAGATTATAATAATTGGCCAAGATGGCTTTTCTTATCACCATAAAATACTTACGAAAATCATCTATGTGTAATAAGGATTTAGAGAACCCAACTGGAATCCTGAGATTTGTGGTTCAGGGGGACAAGCATTCCCTCTCAGCTCGAAGAGTAATTTGGGGCTATCCAGATATTTGGACCAACTTGAAGCATGCCTGGGATTATTTCAAGGTATACACATAGTCTGCCTTCTGATTCAGAGATTCAAATGGTCCCAGATTATTCTTCGGGTTGAAAGGGAATGATTGTCTTTCTGAATTACTAATCCCAGGATGCCACTCAGAATGTTCTCAAACTTCTAATAATTGTTGTTCAATCATATTCAGTTGCATCTAATTCTTCATGACCCCATTTAGCATTTTCTTGTCAAAGACACTAGAATGGTTTGTCATTTCCTTCTCCAGATGATTTTGCAGATGAGGAAACTGAGGCAAACAAGGTTAAGTGACTTGCCCAGGGACACACAGCTAGTAAGCATTTGAAGCCAGATTTGAATTCAGAAAGATGAGTCTTCCTTATTCTAGTTCCGACACTCTATCCGTTGCACCACCTAGTTGTCCAATGCTAATAATAGCTAACATTTATGCAGTGCTTACTATGAGTCGGGATAGAGAAGGAAAGCCCCATATGAGGTCACAGAGAGTTAGACACAACTGAAATGACTCCACAACAACAAAATGTACATCAGGTACTGTGCTAAGAACTTTATATTTAAAATTACCCTCTTGGTTGATCCTCACAACAACCCTAGGAGGTATGTACTGTAAATATCTCTATTTTGTAGATGAGGAAATTGAGGCAAACAGTGCCCTGCCCAAGGTCACACAACTAGAAATATATCCTAGTTTGGATTTGAACTCAGGTCTTCTTGAATCCAACAAGGAGTTCAATAAATAGAGCCACCAAACTGCCTTCTATTGTGTATGCCCTAAAAGAAAGTATCTTGATGAAAATATGAGAAAGAACCCTACAGACAACCACATTGCTACAAGCACAGAATTGACTAAGAGGTATAGAGAGTTCATGATCAAAGCAGATAGCATATATAAAGCAGGACTCAAACCTCAAAGTGCTATTAAAATGTCAGCTATTATTACCCATTGGTGCTAGTCTGGGGAGTTCCCCAGTCAACCTGATGAGCTTCCAGAGTGGTGAGCCTTGACAGATGCACCCTCAGAGATAACTGTTCAAAGATCCCCTGCTGCTGTTGGATAGAAAATGGAAGGGCACAGACAAGAATCTTATATGCTGAGAAGACATGGCTAGGGTCATGAACTGTCTCAGCAGAAAGAGTACATATTGATAAGATCACCTATCATCAAATTAAAAAGTTATTGGATCAGGCCAGTCAAAATCATTTTGAATTATGATTCTGTCTTCTACACTATTAACTACTCCAAGTTTTGAAAACTCAATAATATTTCTTTTACATCATCATCCAAGTCATTGATAGAAACACTGAATTAAACACAGAGCCAAAGAAAACATCCAGGTTAAATCAGCTGTTTTGCTGCTGAATCACACTTTTGGCTCATATTAAGTCCAGAATTAAATAAAACCATCAGAACTTTTTTCAATAAACATCAATCAATTAAATCATTCATGAATCGACATTTGGCAGACTTCTAGCAAGATAATAGTCAAAAGGAACTGGATAGAAGATGGTGCCTGAGAGGTTTTAGATTTCTAAATCACAGTTTAAAATATAGGAGTGATGGGTTCTTGGGCAAGAATGGAGAGTACCTAATGAGGGCTGGTAAAACTGTATTTACCCATAATCTTGGAAATCTAATCAAAAGGACTTTAAAGGATAAGGTAAATGGAGAAAACTGACTACACTTATCTATTACATATAAGAAGAAAAATAATATTTGATGCCTAGAAAAATCACAGAAGACAAAATCTAAGAAAGAAACTAGCAGTAAAATCCATGGCCTTAAGATGTCTATTTAGGTGGCGCAGTGGATAGAGCCCCTGACCTGGATTCAGGAAAACCTGGGTTCAAATCTGACCTCCTAGCTGTATGACCCTGAGCAAGTCACTTAACCCCATGTACCTCAGTTTCCTCATCTATGAAATGAACTGAAGAAGAAAATGGCAAACCACTCCAGTATCTTTGCCAAGAAAACCTCAAATAAGGTCACAAAGAATCAGACCCAAGTGAACAATAATACTAGACATCTCAAACTCAACATGTCCAAAATTGAATCCATTATCATCATTTCCCATTCAGCTGTTTTCCTGGACTTTGTCATCTCCAGAAACTCATCCTTCTGCAAGATGAAATCAACCCTGAAAGTCCTACCTCCTCAGATCCTTTCCTATCGCCCCAAGCATCCTCTGCTCAGCAACCTCCCCTTCCCAACCCCTTGTTGCTGTTTCCCTCCCAACCAGATGTCTTTCTTTACTTTGCCTCATTAAAGGGGCCATGCCCTGGCTACTTCTTAAACAGGCCAATTCAATGAATGAGTGTTATCTCACACTAAGTGAGTACCGGCAAGGGGCCAAGGTCTCTTAGTGCATCCTGGGTCATCTCCAGTCATCCTGAGGAATATCTGGTCACTGGATCCAGATGACTCCAAGGGAGAAGTGAAGCTGGTGATCTTGAACAGTCTTCCCTTACTCAAAACAAAGTCAAGTGCAAGTCATGTCAACATTTCTCTGATGGCATGGTCTTCTTCGGGTAACAAAGGACGAACGCAACAACCTCCATCGGACTGTGAGGTCCTTGAGGGCAGGGACTGTCATGTCTTTCTCTGCATTCCCCAGTGTTTAGCACACTGCCTTGGCACATGCTTAAAAAATGTTTATTGACTCTAATTATCCTTCCCTCCAAACCCTCCCCTCTTCCTAACTTCCCTGTGACTTTTGAGAACAGCACTGTCTTTCCAGTCACCCTCCTACTCAGATGCCAGGGAAGTATCAAATACCAGCCATCTTTTCTGATCATCCTAAGCCTGTGACAAAATAGGATAAGGCCCCACTCCAGGCACAGGCTTGCCTAGGGGGCCATGAGCTCATGATGTGCTTCTGAGTGGGAGGAAGTATACCCCCACATAAAAATAACAAGCAACATATACCACTTACTATGTACCAGGCACAGATGAATTTTGCTATAATTTTTTCTAGTGCTATAAAATAATTCCTTGATAACTTGATTGGTATGGCACTAAATAGGTAAATTAATTTAGATAGTATTGTCATTTTTACTGAAAGGCAAGTGAGAACTAGGAGAGCTAGATAAGTTTTAATGGTGAGGAGGGAAGAGTCATAGCTTTGAGTCATAGGTCACTGCAGGGAAAAGATCAGGGAAGCCAAGGGCTGACATAAGGACACAGAACCCTCCCCCACAAATAAATCTGACTCCACACTTGTGAGTCCAAGGATCCCGACCTTCAACTAGAGAGGACAGATGGAAAGAGGGGTAAAAGAGGCAAGGCTGAAAGGAAATAAACAACGGAAAATGCTACAAAGGACTCTTCTGAATGACTGCAGTGGGTTCCACAGGGTCCAGGATCTAGGGCATTGCTAGGTTTCATGGGCAAAAGGAAAAGAACTCATCTGACAAATAATACTTTTTTGAAGGGCTTGGACTGACAGGCAGGCTAGGTGGTACCTATCGGGAATGGGGAGATGCTCTGGGGTATCCAGTTTCCCCCAAAAGAGTAAATTAACTGTGGTGAGCTGCCCTGAAAAGGTGGGATGGAAAATCCAAGCTGGAAATTTATAGCTGGACTGGGCCTACCTTCAGCAGCCATCTGGAAGTTTTCATCTCTGTTAAACGTAGAGTTAAGAACTGGCCATGTTTGCAAACTAGTCTGACGGGTTTTCTGACCTACCTCTGTTCTGTGTAAACAGCAATCCCTTCCCTTGTACCCTCCCGAGACTGGTTTCATCCATGGTCCTCTAAGTGTTCATTGGTTTCTGTTGGGGAGTTACACTGAATCTGAACTCCATGAACAAGCAGGACTTCTTTCAAAAGCAGCCCTTTGGGTTCACATGGACCTAGATTCCTCTAGGTGTACCTGACTCTCAATGAGAAGAGTCATATTTCTCCTCTCTCTGGCTTGTTGCTCCCACCCTAGAGAAACCAAGCAACATAGTCTTTGGCGGGCATATTCCCTGATTCTCAAGTAGAAACAATAATGTTTCACATTTTCACAGCACTGTAAGGAACATGAAACATTATAGAAACCTTGTGAGACAAATAGTATCTTCACTTGACAGATAAGGAAACTGAGGCTCAGGGGGTGAAGTGGCTTGTCCATGGTCACAGAGCCAGAAGAGCTCACTCTCCTAATTCCAACTCTAGCACTTCTTTCCCTATGTCCTCTTCTCCCTCCTTTTGCTATAGCCTCTCAGTCAGACCATTTAGAAATCTGAGGTCTGCCATGATGTTTTGCATTATGTGTGTACAAGCCATGAAAAAAATGCCCCTCTAATTTCCCCAACTAGACTATAAACTCCTTGAGGTCAGTGAACACACTTGATTCATTTACACCAACGCTCCACATACTTTACATGTTCATGAACAGATACTCAAATATTTGTCAAAGTGAAATTAAATTCAGATCACTTATCTATCTGATGGGTCCTCTCTCTACATAGACAGGACAAGTAGAAACCTTGGGATTAGTACTTGGTAGAGAACAGAACAGAGTGGGAAGAAACGGGGATGGTTTGTGCAGGATTGGGAAAATGAGACAAGGAAGCAAAACAATGTCAAGAAGAGAGGGGGTGGGTGGGCAGGACAGACATTAGGAGACAGTTCTGACCACTCTCTTTTTCTGCAGTAACCTCAGGATCTGGAGACTTCCTCTGCAGGCCTTTGCCCTAGTTAATATACCTTCCCTGCCCCCTCTCTCCTACTCTTTCTCAATGGTAAGACACTTGGGTTAGTTATTTTCAGCCCACAAAAGCTGCTTAACTCAAGGGTGAGGACTGATCAGATTTCTGTGAAGAGAGGCAATTACAGGCATAGACAATTGGGATCAAGTCCAGCTAATTCGGTTTTAGGAATTGTCTTATTTAGCATTTCTCTGGACTTGGAGAGCTCTGAATATGGTCCTTCTCGAGTCAGCTTCCTCTCTATCTGATTACCAGGAAACTCTGTGTTTTCCATGAAGTGGGCCCAGAAGGGTTCTAGTAAAGATCCTTTGATCTCCTGTTTTGTCCCCTGATTAAGAAGCTAAGTGGGGTGGGGGCATCTCCAGTAGTCCTGATCTATATCTTGCCACTGCACCCAGATGACTCTCAGAGGAAAAAGTGAGGTTGGTGACCCTCCATCATTTACAGCCTATTCATTTCCCTGGAAGGAAGCCTGTGAAGATATAGATCCCTCCAGAGCCATGTGCTATATAGAACCACATGACCCTGCAGATGGCAGCAGATGGAGATGGCCCAGCCCTGGGTCATCATTGGAGTGGCAGAAGTAGAGCTACAGAAGGGTTTTTGGACTAAGGAGGAAACAGATCCAAAGAAACTCAAGAAAAAGAGGATAGTCTGGAAGAGTAAACCCAGGCCTAATAGTACCTCCTATAACATTTTATATGTATATGTATATATATATACATATACATGTGTTATATATGTACACACACATATATAAATTTATATAAGCCTTTCATGTCCAGGAAAGAAATTCAGCTCTCCAGTTATTCAAAGATTTCAATTCTCCTGTTCTCTATGTGCTTTCTCCTTGTGGAGTGCTTCAACCCCAGGGCATTATATAAGACTATAGGGACTCTATATACCCTGAGAAAAGTATAGGCTTATGGGAGAGGGAGAGAAAGTTGTCTTGACTATTTATGGGGTTGGTATATGATAGTCTTTTCTTTTTAGCTAGGTTAAATAAAACTTTTCCTATATTTATCAGCCCAATATGTTCAGTCATTTTTCAGTTATGTCCAACTCTTTATGACTTCTTTTGAGGTTTTCATGGTAAAGATACTGCAGTGGTTTGTCATCTTCTCCAGCTCATTTTACAGAAGAGGAAACTGAGGCAAGCAGGGATAAATGACTTTCTCAGTCATTGTGCTCAGTTGGATCACCCAGCTAAGTGTTTAAGGCCATATTTGAGCTCAGGAAGATGAGTTTTCCTGACTTCAGGCCCAACACTCTATCATCTGTGCCACCTAGCTTTCTTTGCATTGGAGTTCCCTTTCTTTTTCTCGTAAAGATCTAAGACACAGACACACATCTAAGACATAAGGTAAATTCTGATGTTTCCAGGGGAAACCCTGGATTGGGAGTAAAATCAATCAAATTCTATTTTTCTCAGGGGAAACCCTGGGAAGGGGCTTGAGTCAAAATAAGATTATTGAAAAGCTCTTCCTACCTTCCCCCTAAGATTGAATCATGTCCCTGTAAACTCAGACCTTCCCTTTGGGCTCCAGGTTACATTAGTCACACAGAAATAGTTCTGTCTCTAGCTTAAGGTTAAGGTTTCCTTTTTCTCGAGTTTTCTAACTACATACTCTGGCTTAGACATAAGGAGATCCTAGGTAGTAGTTCTGCCGAATCTTGTAGCTCTAGATCTCTACAGGTCATTGCTTTAATCCAAGTCTTAGAAATGAAATGACCCTTGAAAGCCCCAGCCCTTCAACACCAAATAGCCATGCTGTCTACACTATTCTAGACAATTAGGCCAACAAGTCTCCTCTCAGACACCCCCAGTTATAGGGAGCTTAATACTGTTTCATCTGTAATCATATTGGTTAAATATGATGTGTCCTCATATTGAACTAAAATCTGCCTCCAGATTTTCCATGCTAAGCATCCTCAGTTCTTTCAAATGTTTAGAATATGCCATGGTTTCCAGATTCTCCAACATCCCAGTCACCTTCTGGGTGTCATCTACTTGCCCAATGGCCCTCTTCAAATGTGGCATCCAGGCACAGGGACAGGTCCTGCTCAGTGCCTGAATGAATTCCTTACATATATGCAGGATACTCTGGAACTTTTGCTTCAAGGAGCTCATTATTGCCACTGAATATTGTATCTGATATTTTCAGCAGCTGCAGGACATGGTTGACCCTAGAGTCTGATTTCAAATAATGCCTTCTAAATCCAATGGTTCTTTTAGGCACTGCAACAGAGGAAGGTTTTCAGAGGCTGGAGAGGGAAGAGAGGACAGAAAAGGAGCTAGAATAAAGTAACCAGGATGATTCCCCACATGTTAACTTCCTGAGTGTGGATAAAGGTATTCCTTCTTTCTGCCAGTCAACTCCTAGTGCCAGTCAATTTACCAGCTCCTTCAAAGGCCAGGACTGCCAACTCTGTGGCACCATAGATATTGAGACATTCCCCTGGGTGCTTTCCCACCAGAGGGAAGCAGACTGTGTGCCCTCACCATTACCAGCTGGGGACACAAGGTGAAGCTGGGATCCATGCAGAGGTAACTTGGGGGAAGGCAGGGGCAAAAGTGTCTCACCACTGGACACCCAGACTCTACCATTGATAACAGACAGACCTATCCATACCCCAGTGACTAACCTCTCCTCCCCTCCTTTCCCACTGTGCCTTCTGAGAGCTTTCTGTGGTATAGTTGAAAGGTCATTGGGTACAGCAGACCTAAATTTGACTCCTGGCCCTGTCATTTATTCTCTCATATTCTTTATATTGTCCCCATCTTCTTGTGCATACAGAAATCTAGCTTTCCCCTGAAGGCACCTTTCCCAAGAGCAGGCTGCTACTCTCCCCCTTACTGACGTATTAACTTATACAAAGCCAGGAGGAGAAGTTGGATACTTCAGGTCCATTCAACAATCACCTTTACTTCCTGAAAGGTTACCACAACCCAGACCATGGTTGCTGTCATCTATGAACCTTCAGGTCACTCTCTCTCCTTCCTAGTATATTAAGTATCTGACCTAGAATCTTCTCCTCTACTGTTACCTCTGCCTCATTTAGCTCCCCATTTTCTTAACCTTCTCAACTCCCATGACTTCTGTCTCCAATCTACCTTGCCCACTCAGAAGGGGTCATACCTTATTCCAATTTGTATCATCCTCCATCTGCCCCCACCCCTCTACCGACTAGCCCAACTAAATTTCCCTCTGGGGCTATAATTCCTACTTATAGCTCTATGGGTGATTCTTTTAAGACATCTTATTTCTATTGATATCTTTTATTTTTATATCACTTTCTTTCCAAATACATCCCTCTCCCCTCTCCTATTCAGTAAGCCATCCCTTGTAACCAAAGTTTTTTGGGTTTTTTTAAAGAAAGAAAAAAAAGTTCAGTAAAACCAATCAACATTAATTATGTCTGACCGCATACATGTTGTTTCACAGGGGTGTGCTGGAACCAGGAATTGGCTCATAAGAACTGATGATTTAATTTTCAGCGTGAGCATTTACCCCCTTGAAAACTTGAAATGCTACAAGTTGGAGTTTGACATATTATTTTGCTGATTGCCTAGATTTAAGAAAGTGATGGAGAAAATGTTAATGATGCAAATTAAATTAAATTTTTAAATGTGCCATATGTACTTCCCCTCCCCCACCTCCAGATTTGGTTGTTAGACATTTACTAACCACTGTCTGTAGTCCCTTACCTCTACAAGTAGGAAAGGGAGATTTATTTTCTCAAATCTTTCAGGACCAAGCTTAGTCATTACCACTACCCATCTGCTATTGACTCATTAAGCTCTTTTTTTTTTTTTTTTTTTGAGGTGGGGAGGTGAATGAGTCTGGACCTATGATTCCCTGATGTGGAGTTTATAGTCAAGTCACTCCCCCCAGGCCTTTTACACATCAATTCCATACCATACTTGTTATCAGGCTGTTTCTATATGATATTCTTGCGTGATTATTTTTTTCAACCTAAATGTAAGACTTTTTTACACAATCAATTTTAAATTTCATCTTTTCAATTTTAAATGTGATCTTTTTGATTTTGGCCAAATATGGTGGCCTTTCAAGGTAAATTTTAATCCTGATTTTCTAATCTAATATATTAGTTATTGATTCAATAACTCATTAAATGTCTGGGGCTATTTTCAAAGAAATATAATTATTACATTGAAATTAAGCCATAGTTTCTTCTTGAAATAATCTCAGCTTTTACTTATTGGTAAATATAACTGATCTGATGAGTAAATAGATTTTGCAATCTGTGCTAAATTTATAAATAGCTAAATAAACTCAAATGTAGTTGACTTTTTGCTTTTTTAAAAAAAAACTTCTGCTTTCTCAGTTACTAACATGAATAGAAATAATTGTTAGGTAAAAGTCAGAAATGCTAGCAATCTAATCACAATGGACCAAATTTTATTAGTGGATATTACACTAATATTAGTGGATAATACACTCTGCTACTGACTACCTATGTAACCTTGGGCAAATCATTTAATCTCTGTGGGCCTTACTTTCCTTATCTATAGAATGAAAGAGTTGGAGGAGGAGGACTAACATGTATATAATTTTTAGTCTTAAGATTTTTCAAAGTGCTTTATATAAAGTATTTCATTTTATCCTCCAAACAGCCCCATGATGGAAGAAGGTAGCTATTATAATCCCTATTTTACAAAAGAGAAAATTGAGACAGATAACAACTTGCTTAGGGTCACATGACCAATAAAGTACCTGAAGGCAGATTTGAACTCATCTTTCTGACCCCATATCCAGTGCTCTACTTATTGTGCCACCTAACTACCTCTAACGTTCAGTGTCTAAGGTCATATTTGAACTCATGTCTTCCTGATTCCAAGTCCACTGTTCTTTCCATGTACCACCTAGCTGCCTAGCTAGATAATCTACCTCTAAGGCCCCTTTCAGACCTAAATCTATAATCCTACAACCAATGAACTAGTCTAGGTTCTGAGGATACAAAGATGAAAAATGAGCTTACACAAATAGCATAATATAAGTAGAGTATAATAAGGGCAGAGGAGAGATTCAAAACATTATTTAAAAATAGAGGAGAAAATATTTATTTTTTGGTAGCCTTTGATTTTATTGAAGATACAGTTTAGAAAGAACTGTCTAAACCAACTTGGAGGAATATTTTCAGCAGGTTCACATGA
>CM053771.1:233282256-233303743 GCA_028658325.1 Potorous gilbertii
TCCCATAAAACGGAGATGGATAGCAGAATGGATTAAAAGCCATAATCCAACAATATGCTGCTTACAAGAAATACATTTAAAAGGGGGGATACACATAGGATAAAGATCAAAGGATGGAGCAGAATATATTGTGCTTCTAATCTCAGACAAAGCAAAAGTAAAAATAGATCTAATCAAAAGGGATAAGGATGAAAACTATATCCTGCTAAAAGGCACCATAGACAATGAAGCACTATCATTACTAAACATGTATGCTCTAAGTGGTATAGTATCCAGATTCTTAGAGGAGAGGTTGGGGTTGTTGAAGGAAGAAATTGACAGCAAAACTATACTAATGGGGGACCTCAACCTCCCCCTTTCTAAACTTGATAAATCTAACTTCAAAATAAACAAGAAAGAGGTTAAGGAGGTAAATAAAACTAGATAGGGTAGACATGATAGATCTTTGGAGAAAATTGAATGGGAGTAGAGATTTCCCACTATTACAATTGGAATTAGGGAATTTTATTATTTCTTCCTACAAGTCAATTAACTTCTCCTTTAAGTATTTAGATGGGTTGGTTGTTGGTGGACTGTTGTCCTTCATTTTCAAAGAGGACCAAAATGACATCACCATGATAAAATGACGTTTCAGTGTGTCAGACTGTAGCTGATCAGACCAATATGAACTCAGAATGCTCTACCACAGGTTGGGCACAGATAGTCCATGTGAATATTTGGGGTGGATACTCCAAATCTGTGCATCCTATATTTATTTACTTTGTGCTATCTCAATTCTACTTTGCTCATAGAGCACAGCACCCTTTCTGATATGGGCACATCATGCTGAGCAGTCTCCCATGTTGCACAGTCAAATCCAAAGTTCTTGAGAATGTCCTTGTATTGCTTCTTCTGGCCACCATGTGATTGCTTGCCCCATGTGAGTTCTCCATAAAATAGTCTTTTTGGCAAGGGTACATTTTGCATTTGAACAACATGTCCAGCCCATCAGAGTTGCGCTCTCTGAAGCATAGTTTGAAAGCTTGGCAGTTCAGCTCAGGCAAGAACTTCATTGTCTGGTACCTTATCTTGCCAGGTGATCCTCAGAATCTTCCTAAGACAGTACAAATGGAAGTGGTTCAGTTTCCTGGCATGGCACTGATAGACTGTCCATGTTTCACAGGCATACAACAATGAGGTCAGCACAATGGCTCTGTAGACCTTCAGTTTGATAGTCAGTCTAATGCCTCTTCTCTCCCAAACTTTTCTTTGGAGCTTCGCAAACACTGAGCTAGTTCTGGCAATGCGTGCATCAACCTCATTGTCAATGTGTACATTCCTCCAAAGTACACTCCCTCTAGGTCCTCAAGCGCAGCCCTTCGACTGAATCCAAACTTCACAGTCCAAATCCCCTTAATAAAAGGATCAGTACTTACTAACTACAAAAATTTTCTCTTTCTTTTTTTATCCTCACAACAACCCTACGAAGGGAGGGGCTGTTATTATCCCCATTTTAAAGCTGAAGAACCTGGGACAGACAGAGGTCAAGTGACTTGCCCAGGGTCACACAGCTGAGTTGTTTCTGATTTGAACTCAGGTTTTTCTGGTTCCCCATCTAGCTCTCTATCCACTGTGAAACTCATTCCCTCCTGTGAGAGATACTCCCCTGGACCTTCCCACAGAGGATCAAATTTATTTTATATATAATTAGAACAAATTTGGTTAACTGCTAACAACAGTTTAGAAGCATCAAATCAGAAGGGGAAGGAGAGGGAAAGTAACTATAAATAGGCACTGTGACAGAAGGAAAAAGTGACAACAAAATTATAAAAAATAGGCATAAAATAAAAATCCAACAAATACCCCCAGAGCTTTCCACAGTCACCATACAGTAGATCTTAGATCATCGTATCACAGGGTACTATTAATGCTTTTGAATCAAGGACAAATTAAGTTATGTGTCATATATTCTGTTTATAAAGGTAGGATATGTGTAACAAATACATTTCAGAAAGATTTCTATATGAAATGCATGTTCCTCAAGGAGGTCAAAGTTCTCATTTCATACTAAAAGATTCATAGCAGAGGGGACAAAAAAAGCCCACCACATTAAAAAAAAAAGTGGAGAACAGCTAAATAAATCATGATATATGAATAAAATAAAACATCATTGTGTCAGGTCTATGATTTGGTTGATATGGGAGCTCCTGATGTAGTACATCACAACCTATAACTAGGTTATGATATCTATAACTTACAGTGGTGGAGAGCTGTCTGAGGCAAAAAGGGCAAATAATTTGCTTTGGGTTGAACAGTGCATAAGTGTTAGAGACAGACTTTGAACCTGTTTTCTTAAATCCAAGTCTACCACCTCCATGCTGCTTCTGTGATAGAAAGGAAAATAATACCAAATGATAATGAAATAGAAACTACGTGAAATGAGTAGTCTGTTGGCCGATTAGAATATACCCTTCGTGTTGTTGTTCATTCATTTCAGTTGCATCTGACGCTCCATGACCCCATGATCCATGGGGTTTTTCTTGGCAAAGATAATGGAGTGGTTTGCTATTTCCTTCTGCAGAGGCAAACAAGAGGTTAAGTGACTTGTCAAAAGGTCATACAACCAAGATGTTGCTGAACCTGGATTTGAACTCAGGTCTTCCTGACTCCAAGCTCAGTGCTCCTTCTATTGTGCCACCTAGTTCCCTCTTGATAGAGAGGTGGTATACTACAGGTGGAAAATGTGACCTACTCTGCCAGGTGCAACCACTGTATTAGAAGGTTTTGCTTAACTTTTCTTTCTTTTTTTTATATTCTAAGGGAGGATACTATAGAGAATAGTCATTGGAAGGTGCTCATAGTAGGAAAAGCAAACTATATCAATAAAAAATGCAAAAAATCTTTGATTCTTTTAAGAAGTAAATTCTTAGCTATTGGGGAAAATTCGTTCTGCAGAATGATTCTTGTTACCCAAGGATTTCAAAGAGCTAGACATACTCTGTGTAAACCACACTATAGAGACAGAAGAAGTATGGTCAGTGGAATGAATGCTGGACTGGAATCAAGAAGTCTGGGAATGGCTAGCTCTTACACTTAGCAGCTGTGTGACTTTGGGCAAGTCCTTTTATCTGTAAAATGTGGCTTATAGAACCTCCTTCACAAGATTGTTATGGGGAAGGTCCTTTGTAAATTTTGTGCAGAATGTGTGTTTGTATGTGTGTCCACAAAAGGTTTGTATAAGTGCACACACTGAAATCACCATATAAATGCTAAATATCACTACAGTTATCCCTTCCACCTCATGGGGGTTAGGGGCACAGCAGCCCACAATCTGGAAAATCTGCATAATATTTTTTGGCTCTCCCATTGTACCAGAGAAGGTTGGAATTATTATTGTATTGAACGATAAAATATGTTGATATTATACAGTACTATACATATATTTGTGTATTTCTGAGTTTCTAACCTTTTTCTGTGTCATCTGCTAGCCTTCACCTATCATCCGTGGCTTCCACAAAACTCCCCCCAAATTCCCATTTAATTTCTTGTGTCAACCCCTGATATATCGAAACTGTGATAGGGAAACTCATGATGTGGGAGGGATAACAGTATTTTTCTATGAAACATGGTCCCTGTTGTCAAGGAGATTATATTCTACAAAGGGAAAATACATATACCAAAAGAATACAAATAGTAACACAAAGCAGCCCACAGTAATTATCAAATTAGTGGTTAATAGATAACAAGTATCACAACTCAGTCAATCCATTTGTGCTAAGTGTCAGAGGAAGAACTGGACTGGATTAATCCAAAAATCTGACCTACCAGAGAACATTTAGCCTGGAGAGGCGAAGGCTTAGTGGGGAGCATGATAGTTTTCTTCAGGTATTTGAAGATCCTTCATGTGGGAGAAGGAATATGTTTATTTTACTCACTTTCAGAGGACAGAACCAGGATCAATGGATGGAAATCACCAAGAAGCAAATTTAGGTCTAATGCATAGACAAACTTTCCAGCAATTAGAATTATCCCAAAATGCAACAGACAGCCCTGGATTCCCTCTTATCAGAGGTCTTGGAGTGATGGTTGGATACTGGTTGGTCACTTTGTAAAGGAGGTTCCTGTTCTGATTAGATTGGATGCCTTCTGAGGTTCCTTCCTACAGAGAAATTCTGTGAAAAGTTATGATTTAATTTGAGCCATGCTTCTCCCCTTGGTCATCATCCCAGCTGTGCCTTTACTCTTGCAGTATGTTAGTTATAGAAAATGCTTATGTGCATGCCATCTTGGGGAGGGGGACCAGTGGGGAGGAGAAATTTTAGAACTCAAAATTTTATAAAAGCAAATGTTGAAAACTAAAAATAAATAAATATTTTTTAAAAATAAATGCTTAATCTGTGTATAGAGGTATTTGTTCAGTTTTGTATAATCCTCTTCTGTGTATCATCCTGCTTCTGTGCAAGTCTGGGCAGTTTTGTGGAAGGATAGCTCTGTGCTCTGTGTTGCATAAGGAGGGAGACTCCTGATTGACAGAGATCATTTTGACAACAATGCAGTATACTTACGTAAGAGACATCAGTTTCAGTGTAGAGGCTCCAGGGTGAGAGGTTTCAGAGAGATTTTGGGGGCACACATGGAGAAAGGAACTTCTAGGAAGGCAATTGAGAGAGACTTGAATGGCAAACTGTAGTCCTTGGAGCCTTGGGCATGTATGGAAGTAGTCCCATCACTTTCTTTGGCTTCCAGAGCTTGAGATTCCAGAGCCTGCTATGAGTAGACCTCTCTTGAATGGGATCTTTCTGCCTTCTCATGTGTCTCTGAACTCTTTCACCTGGAAGATGTTCCTTCCTGTTCCTTTCACAGGAACACGGAACTGCACTAAGAATTCTTTCTGCAAATCAGGAATCACATCTTCCTCTAATAAGTCACACTAAGTACAGGACTGTCCCTCTGCAAAATAAACCCAGGTTTGGGGCAGAAATGGGATACACCGACTTCCACGAGGTGTTTCTAATTTCTTCGAAGACAAAGGTACTGGTACTATTTCCTTGTTCCCTGTGACACCCAGTAAGAGTAGACCTTAGATACATGATTTTTACTTTGATGATGACTGCAATGGAGAAAACATTTTAACCCATCTTCATTTCTTGAGCTAGAGAATACCAGTTCTGATACTCAATCCAGAATCCATCTGTTGCTTTGAGATCCACTAGAGGTTTCAAACAGCAGTTTCATGTTTCCTTTGGCTACAGGGAAATCCCATCCTCCATCATGCTGTATAGTATATGGTGATATCTCCTGTATTGTCAGCTGGCTAACAGAAGTACCTACTCTATATAGTGTATATCCTTATATCTTTTCCTTAAAAGGAGAAAATAGTGGGTTTTTATATGTGTATGTGGGGTGGGGAGGAAATGGGTTGGGGGAGGCAAGAGGAGATAACAAAAAGGGAAACATTTAATAGAGACTCCATTTACTGATGTTTTCCAACTTCATGTGATCCCTTGAGTTATTTTCTTTAGTACTGAGACTCCAGCCTAGCTCTTTATCTGAATGGCTCATTTGCCATGCCATAGGACTGTCCTCAAATATAAGCCATTTGGCACCAATCTGCCTAAATTTAATGACTGTCTTAATGGTCTTTGGTGCTATCTATGTATATTCCTTCCCTATGAGGCAAGTCACAACCCTATTTATTTCAGTTTCCTCATTTGTAAAATGGGCTGGAGAAGGAAATGGCAAACCTCCCCAACATCTTTATCAAGAAAACCCCAAATGGGGTCAGAAGGAGTTAGACATGACTAAAAAATGACTGAACAAAACAACATAGCAATAAAAGACATTTTTATAAAACTGAAAGCATTGCAATGTGTTTAATGTATATGATCTTCTCTGTGCCTCAAAACAATCCCAGGAAGGAGATATTACAAATAATATCATCCCCAGTTTACATCATTTTACATATGAGGAAATTGTGCCTCACAGAGGTTAAGCAACTTACCTATGACCACAATGTCTGTAAATACCCAAGAATGGATTTGAACTCAGGTCTTTTTTTTAAAATTAATTTATTTGTTTTCAGTTTTCAACAATCACTTCCATAAGTCCCAAATTTTCTCCCCCTCCCTCTACCCTCCCTCCCCAAGACAACTTGCAATCTTATATGTTTTCTACACATACATTCTTATTAGATACATTTTCACATTAGTCATGTTGCATAGATGAATTAAAATGAATGGGAGAAACCATGAGAAAAACCAAAACAAAGCAAAACATAAGGGAAAATATTCTGCTTCATTTTGCATTCTGATTCCATAGTTCTTTCTCTGGCTGTAGATGGTATTTTGCATCCTGAGTCCTTTGGGAATGCAAGGGAAGGTCCTTGCTTTGCTGTGTAGGGCAAAGTCTATCAAAATCAGTCCTCACACACTATGGCTGTTACTGTGTATAATGTTCTCCTGGTTCTGCTCATTTCACTCAGCATCAGTTCATATAAGACTTCCCAGGCTTTTCTGAAGTCCTCCTGTTCATCATTTCTTATAGCACAATAGTATTCCATTACATTCATATACCACAACTTGTTCAACCATTCCCCAGTTAATGGACATTCCTTTGATTTCCAGTTCATGGCCTCCAGAAAGAGAGCTGCTATAAATATTTTTGTATATGTGGGACCTTTTCCCTTTTTTATGATCTTTTTGGGATATAGGCCTAGAAGTGATATAGCTGGGTCAAAGGGTATGCACATTTTTGTAGCCCTTTGAACATAGTTCCAAATTTCTCTCCAGAATGGTTGCATCAGCTCACAGCTCCACCAACAATGAATTAGTGTTCCAACTCTCCCACATCTTCTTCAACATTTATCATCTTCTTGTTTTGTCATGTTAGCCAATCTGATAGCTGTGATATGGTATGTCAGAGTTATTTTGATTTGCATCTCTCTAGTCAGTAGTGATGTGGAGAATTTTTTCATATGACTATAGATAGATTTAATTTCTTCCTCTGAAAACTGCCTGTTCCTGTCTTTGACCATATCAATTGGAGGTACTCAGGTCTTTAAAAGGCCAGATTCAGCATTATATACTGCACCAGGCTGCCTCTGATTGGAATTTAGACTATATCTCTAGAAAGATATTTTCAGGAAATAAAGCTTATCTCAAAGTTATTCCACACTCAAATGACTCATTCAGTATCTAGAGAGACAATGGATATATGAGAGGGTGCACTGGACTGGCCTTGAAGGAAAAAGGTCCATTTATAACTGTGTTGGAACATTCGAAGTATGGTCCTAGTCACTTCTTTGAAACTCATCTCAAAGATGGGGAGAACAATACCTGTTGCACCTACCTCATAGAGTTATTGTGAGGATCAGGAGAGAATGTGATCTGTGAAGCATTATTCAAAGGCTTTACTTTGTATTCCCTGCATTTAATAATGACACATAGTAGGTACTTAATAAATGCTTGTTGGCTTAACTTGATTTGGAAGCTGACTTCAAAAATTATAAGTAGGGGAACATGGAGGCCTTCAGACACACTAAAAAAAATTGGTTGCATTGGAAAGAGTTATTAGGAGAAAGAGGCAGTGTTTACAGAAGTATTGCTGACTAGGACATGTTGTTGTTGGTTGTCTGTCCTTCATTTTCAAAGAGGACCAGTGACATCACAGGATGATGTCCTGACTCATGGGTGAATCAGATTTAAGTGAAACAGAGCTGAGTCATCAGAGTCTAGAGGCAAGGCAAAAGTTAAGATGACTGGTGATAGCCTGGAATGCAGTAGATGACCTTAGTGTCAAGACCAAGCTCTCAGCCCTCCAAAGCACTTGCTTCAGCTGCCTTCATGACTGTTGGAACAAATTGTTCTCATCCACCCATTCTACCAGGGGAAGTCTCCACATGCTTGGGATAGACATTCCCCTAACTCACCAACAGGCTTAAGACCTGTCAGTTACCCTCAAAGTACGTTATAAACCTTAAAATCTATGTGAAAGTCAATTATTATTCTAAAAGGAAAGGCAAGAAAAACCACAAATATTTAAATTCTCCTCAAATTCTGTCCATGGAAGTTTCCTCAGAAGGCCTTTTGGTCTAGCTCTAAGATTCAAGGAAGCAATTAACCAATCATTTGAGAGAGCTGCCCCCAAACTCCTTTGGGTGTATTCATTTTTGCCTACATCAGCTGCGTTTAGAGTTTAACCATTTAAATAACTTTTCAAAAGCTCTTGGTGAGTATGAAATACATTTGTGATAATGGCCTTGTAAAGGAGTCTCTTCTGGGGACAGGGAGATGACTGTCTTACAAAGAAGTAGAGTGGAAAGAGCTCTAGATCTGGAGTCAGAGGATTTGGGGTCAGATTCCTCCTTGCCCATGCTTACTTCCTGTGCAACCTCTGGCAAGTGACTTAAGCCACTTGGCCATTGGTTTCTCCTCTATAAAATGAGGAGCTTGGAATCAGTGATCTCCAAGGTCCTCAATCTTTGATCTTTGGCCTCATTTTCTTCCAGTCCTAGAATTCTATGAAATGAGAGAATCACAAAAAAAAGAGACACTCTGCTCATGGAAAATGCTTATGATTCTCAAATAACATCCCCAAGGAGGAGGAGAACTTCCTTCTCTTCCTTCCAGACACAGTCCATGATCTCCTTTAAGGAACCTTCCCAGACTAGGTTGGAGGAGGGGATGATCTTTTCCTGGTTCAGCTAGACCACCACCGCATCATATCCTCTTATGATATGCTTACATAGATATACCCTTATCTTCTCCACATTTCATTATAAGATCCTTACAAAGAAGTTTCTTGTATGTCCTCTGCAATCTATAGCCCTCCAAAATTTGTTAATTTGATTTATTGTTACTTCATATCCAATCATATCACTTTGCCTTCCAGATAGATGAGAAGTTAGACCAAATGAATGAGGAATACAGGGAGGCACATTGAAACATAGCTTGGACATAGAGAGTTGGCCTTCTTAGGAAGATCTCTGACTTGTAGGCTGAGGGACCCTGGGCAAATACTTTAGCCCTTAGGCAATTCTCTAAGACCAAGTTATAGAAGCATGGATAAAGGGAATTTCCTCATTGGAATTCCGTGGGTCAGTGAAGTCACAGGTCTGGGCCAAAATTAAAGGGAACATCTTATTAGCAATAAGACTAATCCAAAAATAGAACTGACAGCTTTGGTGGATAAAAAATTCCCTCCAAGTCATTAAGTTAAAACTGAATAATCAAAGGATCATGAGTATCTCATAGAGGTCAATTCATGCTTTAGTTATGGGTTGAACTAGATGACCTTTGAGGTTCCTTTCAGCTAAAAAGTGCTATGATTCTGTCACACATAGGTAGTACTCTTTTGGGCAATCCCCCCAAACTTACACCTGCAGACTGGGCCCCCTAGGAATAACTACTGTGGTTCTGTGTTCCTAAAGCCATAGCTCATGTGCCCCCACCAATGTATTATTTACCTTCAGCCTGAGGATACAACTCAAAGCAAAGGCACTTACTGGAATGTCATTCCAGAAAAACAGCAATGAAACACCCCCTCCCCCATACACATGGGGCATACTCCTCCATAAACATACACTGAGTCAGTAGGAAGATTGGATGTCCATAGAGTTGACAAGTAGAAGGCCCATAGAGTTGACAAGAACATGAATGTATGTTATTAAGACAAGTTGTATCTCCAGAATTACTGGTTGCCCTAATGTCTTCTTGGGATGTCCTTGCACTTTTCCTTATGGGACATGGCATCTCTGCTGGGTAAGTCATTCCATTAGATCCCCTGGCCTTAGTCTTGAGTGAGATGTGTGGTATATTCAGCTTCAGGATCAGCTAAAATCTTGGCTTATGTAAATTTGAAAGGAACATAAACTCATAACTGAGGACCACTTGGACTCAGCTCTGGGGCCTGCTACTCTAAACAAGACTCTAGCTCTAGGTCATGGCCTCTCAACTCCTCTTGCCAACTCTACTTAATTAGACTCTGTAGTTGGACTCCCTGGGTGCTCCCAGGTGTTTCTGTGGCTAGATGCCAAAATCAATAAAGCTGGGGGTTGGATACAGGAAAATTTTCCCTGCCATTGGTCATATTCTTCAATAGGTGAAGGAAAAGGATAGGGTAATGAGTAAAGTTTTTTCAGAGCTGACTGTTGCTTTTTTAAAGGCTACCAGGGGTGGAACTGATCCTTCAGCCTTCCCATTATTAGAACTTCAGTTTGTACTGTCAATTGTCTTTATCCAATGGCCACTAATTCCATAAGGATGATTAAGGAACTTCTTTATGCTTTCTTGTCAGGCTGTTTAAGTAACCATTTCATGCTTAATTTGGGGGTTGTTTAGGAAAATTCCTAAATGTTCATGAGACTTAAAATCCCCATAAAAATCTGATTTGCCATGGCCCAAAGAAATTTTCAGTCTTGTCTTTATTATCAGCAATACAAAGGCTATAGGTAATAAACATTTATTAAGCACCTATGTGCCAGGCCCTTTGCTAAGCCCTGGGTAAACATATCTAAAAGAAAAAAGATAGTCCCTGGACTCAAAATGCTTACCGTGTCATGGGGGAAGACAAAATACGAAAGGAAGCTGAAAAGCAGGAGGGAGGCAAGCAGGGGAGAAGGAACCTTGGGCAGAGTAGGATTGGGGAGAATGGTGGAGAATTAAGTCAAAGAAGTCCCAAAGTAGTGTATCCAGGTGGAAAATGAGTTGTTTGAGCTGGGTTCTCTCCTTAAATGGAGGTTTGGAATTCATGGCCCCATTCTTCTGTCAGGGGCTGAAGGTAGGAGTGAGGTGGAGGACTAAGGATGATAGAACCTTATAGGATGATGAGGTTATCTCAATAATGGGCTTCCTGAGGCATGGTGGAGAAGTCAATAGAAGTCCCAAAGTGGTATTGCCAGGTGAGAAATGAGGAGTTTCATTTATTCTCAGGCCTTTCTCTGGATTTGACTCACGTCCCTGGGAATTGGATCTGCTATCTAGTGTCTCAGTCAGTCAATCAACTCTAAACCCCTACCATATTCTAACCCTGTACTAGATACAAGGGTGACATTACAGAGGAAGGAAATAAAATCCCTACCCTCATGAAGTTCATAATTAAAAAAGTGAGGGAAATTACACAATTCAATTAAACAACCATGTATTGTCTCCAATACGGCTCTTCACGAGGCACTGCACGGTGGGAGATGGGAAGACTCAATTTAGTCTTGCCTTCATAGTACTTATACTCAAGTAAGGAAGATAAGAAGGCCAACATGGAAAGATGGAGGTGACTGGATTAGGAATCACATGATCATAGAGTTAGAGCTGGTGGGAATTTAGGGGGTGTTAGAAAGGATCTCCAAGGCCAACTGGTTCAATCCCTACTTCACCCCATTTTATAATGAGAAAATTGAGGCCCAGGGAAGTTGAGACACAGCCGGGATCAGATCCTAGGTCCTCTGACTCTAAAGACATGCTCATCATTACACTTGTTGTTCAGTCATTTCTGACTCCTTGTAACCCCATGTATTTACTTATTCATGCGATTTTCTTGGCAAAGATACTGGAGTAGTTTTTCATTTCCTTCTCCAGTGTGTCGCTGTTGTACAGAAAAGGAACTGAGGCAAATAGAGATGAAGTGATTTACCCAGGGTCACACAGCTAGTAAGTGTCTGAGTACAGATTTGAACTCAGATCTTCCTGACTCTGGGGCCAATGCTCCATCCACTGTACCACTTAGCTGCCCCATTATATTGCGTTATACTGCTTCTGTTAGAGGTTCCCATCTCAGTTCTGCCGCTTACTGGAAGTGGGACCTGGTGCAAGTCATTGAACATTTTTGGATATTTCTTTTTTTATTTTATTTTATTTGTTTTCAGTGTTCCACAGTCACTTCCATATAACTTGGCTTTTTCCCCCTCTCCTCCTCCTTCCCCCCTCCCTCCCAATTCCCTCCCTGAGACAGCATACAATTTTATATAGGTTCTACACATATGTTCCTATTAAGTACATTTTCATGATATTTCTTTTTTTAAAGAACTAAATTTTATTGTTTTATGGTTACCTTTTATTTTTACATCACCTTTGTTTCCCATCAGTTACTTCCCCTATTGATCATTTCCAATTTTTCCTGCATACAACTTGTTCCTACATAGTTATTTGCATGTTGTCTTCCTCCACTAGTATACACATACCCATACACACACACACACCCACACACCCTTGACTCAGTTGCTCAGCTTATTTCATTTTGCATCAATTCATGTAAGGCTGTTCATTTCTAGATAATTGTTTCTTAGAGCATAATAACATTCCATTACATTCATGTACCATGATTTGTTTAGCTATTCCCCAATCAAAGGGCATTACTTTGTTTCCTCTTCTTTGCTCCTACAAAAAGGGCTTGAATAAATATTTTGGGGTCTATGAAGACTTTCTCTTTATCAATGAACTCAAATATGTGCCTAGTAATAGAATCTCTGGGTCAAATTTGGAGTATTATTTCATATGGTTGTTAATAATTTGCAATTCTTTTAGAACTATTAATATCCTTTGACCATTTAACTATTGGGGAATAGCTCTTGGTCTTATATATTTCTCTTACTTGTCCATATATCTTGGATACCAAACCTTTATCTGAGAAATTTGATAGAAAGATACTTTCCCTTTTCAACTGCTACCCTTCTAGAAACTTTTCAGCTTCATGCAATCAAAATTATCCATTTTATCTTTTTGTATTTGTCTCTATCCATTGTTTGGGTAAGACCACATCTCCTACCCATAGCTGTAAAAGGTATGTGATTCTCATTGTTTTTGTGGTATGATCTTTAATATTCAAGTTGTATATCCCTTTTGAACTTATTGTGGACTATAGTGTAAGATGTTGGCCTAAGCTTAATTTTTGCTTTAAAAAAAGCTGGTAAGAAAAGCTAATGTATTGAAAATAGAATCAAGATTTTAAAAAATTTTAACAGGCTAAATTTATAAAATGAATCTCAGAGGATGAAATTTAATAGGGAGGACATGTTAAGGACATGTCACTTAGGTTAAAAAATCAACTACAACAATAGAGGAGTGAAGATGTGACTTTACAGCAGCTCATATGGGAAAAAAAAAGCTACAACAACCAACCTAGGGTTATGATGAACTGCAAACTCAACAGTGTAACACAGTAACCAAAAGAATGAATGTCACAAAATGACTACAATGATGTAGAGGAAAATAATCTCTAAAAGGAAATGAGATTCTTAGGAATGGAAAAATCAGTGGAGGTCCTGAAGACCAAATAATGAAACACATCTCTTTCATTGTGATGGAAAGGTAGGGGACTACTAGGCAGAAAGAATACTGTATATGTTGTCAGACAAGGTCTTGATATCAGTTGTTTGTGCTGAATTGTTTTCTTTGTCATAAGGAAAGTTTCAGTCTGGAGGAGGTGTGGGGAAAATGACTGTGATATAAAGACAAAAACCAGCAGTAAAACATAACCCTAGCATCCAGCAGAATGAGGAGAGTGGTAGTCTGGAGATCCTCTGTCCTGGTTAGATAATGCTTATCTGGGACATTGTGGTCAGTTCAGAGTAGCACATTGTAGGTGGGACATTAACAAGCTAGAGTGAACAGCCCTGTAAGAGGGCTCAGAAGCCTTTCTTATCAAGGGCTGATAAAGGAAGGTAGCAGTATTTAGCCCGGAGAACACTGGGAAAGGGACAATATAAATGTCATCAAATATTTAAAGAGTTACCTATCATTTGAAAGAGGATTTAAATTTTTTTTTTTGCTTGATCCAGAGGGCAGTATTAGAATCAACTGGTGGATATTTCAGGGAGAGAGATTTCAGCTCGTTATAAGGGAGATTTTTTTTTTTTTTTGAGTCAGACAGTGGAAAGGACTGTCTCAGGAAATAACGAGTTACCCATCATTGGAGGAATTTGAGCTGAGACGGGAGCTATGTAGTGCACTGGAGAGAGTTCTGAATTTTGAATCAGAGGTTGTTGGTATTCAGTCATTTTCAGTGGTGTCTGCCTCTTTGAGACCCCATCTGGGGTTTTCTTGGCAAAGATATTAGAGTGGCTTGCCATTTCTTTCTCCAGCTCATTTTACAGATGAGGAAACTGAGGCAAACAGATTCGCCCAGGATTACACAGCTAGTAGACGTCTAAGACCATATTTGAACTCAGGCCTAGCACGCTCTTCACTGCACCATCTAACTACCCTGAGTTCATATCCTGACTCTTCCACTTACTCCCTGTGTTCCCTTTGGCAAATTGCTTAAGGTCTCAGAATCTCATTTCTTCTTCCACGTATAAAGGGATTTGGACTAGGAGGCTTATAAATCCCTTGCAGCTCTAAATCTCTATGATCTAGTCATCTTGTGACCACTTAGAGATACTGTAGAGATGAATCACACATTGGGTAGGGCATTTACTCCAATTGTAAAGTCCTGTGATTCTGTGGATAGTATTTTAGATGGAAATAAAATTAATGAATAACTTTTTAAAGAATTAACATGGTAGCAATGTGCAGGTATGTTGAAAGAAGGGAGAAATTGGACTGTGGAGATCAGTTAGGTGGCAGGTACAAATACACTCCATGAGAGGTGATATAGATAATCCCTAAATCAATTTGACTTGGATTACCAGTGCATTATATGATCATTTTCCTTCAGCTAATTTAAATGAAAAGTATTTCATGTCTTTTATGTATCTAGTGCTGTTATATGTTACTTAAGCTAATATTGCCACTGATTTCCTTCCCATTCATTTGCCTTTCCTAGTTGGGAAGAAATTGGAACTAGGGTGAAAAATTGTCTGCATATTTTTCACAGGGAAATTATCTAGAATTGACTAGTATGTATATGAGTTTAGGATATACTAGAGCAAGAAGATCTGGGCATAGAATTTTAAGCTATTAGAACTATAAGAGGCATTGAAGTTCACTGGGTCCAACCCATTTTTTTTTCACAGAGAAGAAAATATAATCTCAATGAGGTGCAAAATCACAGTGGTTCTAAGCAACAGAGCCTAGACTGGAACCTAGGTCTTTCAATTAAATCTAATATTCTTTCTATTGTGCCTATTTTCCCAGAAGATGTGTGTTTGGAGGAAGAGAGGGACTCAGTTTTGTTTCAAGAAGAAAGAATTGCTATCTTGTCAGTAAGTCTTTTTCATCAAAGATTTATCTATTAACTATTGTATTGTCAGTTACTTCAGTCATGTCTGACTCTTTGTGACCTCATTTGGGGTTTTCTTGGCAAAGATACTGGAGTGGTTTGTCATTTCCTTCTCCAGCTCATTTTACAGATAAGGAAACTGAGGCCAACAGGGTTAAGTGACTTACTTAAGGGTCACCCAGCTAGTAAGTATCAGGCTGGATTAGTTCCTCCTGACGCCAGGCTCAGTTCTATGTATTGCACCACCTACCTGCTCTAGTCTGTTTCATTAACAGGTATTAATTTATATTCGTGTTACGGAAGGAACACTGAATTTGAAATCAGGAATCCTAATGAGGTCAATTCCTAACATAGTTACTTCCTACCTTTAGAGTTTATAGTATGGACAGTTGTCATAAGGCTTAGTAAGTAGTTGATCTACCTGTGTGACCTTGTCCAAGTTGTTCCCACTTTCTGGGATTCAGATTCCTTACCTGAATAGGCTGAATAAGATAATATTAACATTGCTGTTAAAACTAACATCTAAATACAGCTTTAAGATTTGCAAAGTTATTTGCAAATGTTATCTCATTTGATTCTCATAATAAATCAAGGAGATGAATACCTTTATTATCCCTACACTGTAGAGGAGGAAACTGAGGCAAATAGAGGTTAAGTGACTTAAGGATCTCACAGTAGGTAATGTTGGAGGACAGATTTGAACCCTGGGCTTTCTGCCTTGATGTCTGACATTATCCACTACACTACCTAGCAGCCACAAAATATTCTCTAAGGTGATAGGCGTGTAAGACTTGATCAAAGCCATGCTGGGGAAAAAGCTCATTACTCTAAGTCTGAGTTCACCGACTTTTCCACTCCATCACACTACCTGTACCTTGCAGCCCTAACATTTCTAGTATTTTTACTCCATGTAGGCCAAAGGCAGCAGCCTAAGCTGAGGTCTCGAAGATTATTCACACATGCTGGCTGCATCTCTGCCTCACTGGCCTGCAGAGCAGACAAAGTCACCCAGCACCTGTTCGGTTGCCACCAAAGAGATCCAATTCTTGGTGCCCGGGTCATCCTGGCTGTGCAGAGGGAACTCAAGGGCATCCAGAGGTAAGAGGGGTAGAGAATTTCGAAGCAATAGTTCACTGTAGCAGGAGACCAACAGACAAAGCAGTGCTTCAGAGAGGACTGTTTTGATAGGAGGATGGCCTAGGGCTCTCTGGAGTCTGGCAGTAGGCAAATGGGGTTCAGGAAAGCCAGAGGGAAGAATATTTCTCTTTTTGACCTCCTCAGACCAAGAAAGAATCCCTGGAGCATGACCCAGGCAAAGAAAGTGCAGTAGAGTTCTGGCCCAGGCCTCAACCTGGGGCTCAGTCCACTCCCCTGAAGATGGGCTTTCCCAGCATCCACTCCTTCTGCCTTTGGGTTGCTGGGCTTTCCTGTGCCCATCTATCATGTCCGAGGGGGCTGGCTGGCCCCTGCTCATGATTCAGACTGAAATAGAGCCCTGTTTTGCATGGCTGCCCAGATGATATTTCAGTTCTTGTTTCTGTAAAGAAGTTCTGTCAGGGGTATAACTCAAAATGTCAGCTTCCGGTTTGGTATTCCCCATATTGCCCCCACTCCTACTCCATGGTGGGGGGCCTTTACCATGGGGACCACAAAAGAGAAATGTAAAGTTCCCACACTTGGGGGGAACTTGTCTAGACCAGAAACAGCTGGCTGGTGCTGTTAAGGATGGGAGCATCCACTTTTCACATGGTGAATCCTTGGGTTGGCAAAAGTCCAGAGAGAACATTTGTGACATTCTACTATCTTTTGGATCAGGATTCTGGGGTGAGGGTGGAGGAGCAGTTGTTAATCTTCTTAAAAATATCTAGAGGGAAATTATACTGCTTCCCACAGTCACCTGATTCAAATACTCACTATTTTGAGTAGTTGGGAAGTCCTTCTTTATGTCTAAACTAAGCACCCTCCCTCGCAAAACACACACATTCAGTATTAACATTGAACAATATTAACATTAACATCCTATTCATCATCCATATGTTCATCAAGAGTGGATAGGGAGTGGGCTTTCCCAGGAGGACTTGAGTTCAAGTGTGGGCCCACTGAACCACTCGCTGTCCCAGGCAACTCTGACTCTGAGCAGCAATCTCCATTCAAGTTTTTTCACTGGAAGTTCCTGGTACCACTGCAATCACAGATCCAGTAAAACTAAACAAAACATCTGTTAAGCAACTCTTTTGTGAGAAGCACTCTGCTAGGTATGGGGTACACAGAGACAAAACCAAAACAACCTCTGCCCCACAGGAGCCCCATATTCAACAGGAAGATGAAACAGATAAGGAGTGTAAAAAAACAATCACAAGGCTGGCATGGAGGCATGATAGAGTAGAGATGGGGACCTGAGTCAGCCAGACATGTGTTGGAGCTCCCCCTTTGCCAAAAATGGAGCACTTCATGGCTGAAGGACTTGCTGTGATAATCATTTCATCCTGTAAAAGGTACAGGAATCAACAAGAGATTCTATTTTGGATCTGAGTCTGACTAACAGGGAGGAATTAAAAATGTTGGGAAGGTTAGAGGGAAGTGACTACTTCCTTCCAAAATTTGTGGTAGAGGAGAGGAATTTCCAGATAGGTACCCCAGATTTTGGGAAAGCAGATTGCAAAGGGATCAGGGGGATGATAGGTATCATCCTATAGATTAAAGTTCTACAAGGGAAGTAAGCCTAGAAGGGATGAGAAACTGAGGAAAGAAACTTCGAATGCAAAAAGGGAAACAATTCTTATGAATTGAACCAGAGATTGCCTCAGGAGACTAATATGGGTACACAGAGAACTCAACAACCAACTTAGATTTTTTAAAATATATATATGGAAAATGGAAACAAGTATTGGTAACAGAGGATGAGGAAGAAAGCATGGCACCAACTTGTAAGGACAGTGCTTTTTGTTGCTCAATCATAAATGACCCTTTGTGACCTCATTTGGGGTTTTCTTGTCAAAGATATGGAATGGTTTGCCACTTCCTTCTCCAGCTCATTTTATGGATGAGGAAACTGAGACAAACAGGGTTAAGTGATTTGCCCAAGGTCATACAGATAGTAAGTATCTGAGACTGAATTTGAACTCGTGAAATGAGTCTTCCATAGCACCACCTAGCTGCACCAAGGACAGCATTAGGCATGCTAAAATGCAGGATGAACTGAGGTTTTTGAGGAAAGTTCAGATCAATAAAAAGAGTTGGGGTTTGACTATTCGTTAGCTTTCTCTTGGAATTCTTACCCTTCTTTAAGACTCAAATGAAGTGTTAACCTCCTATATAAATCTTTTCCTGATTCCTCCAATTATTAGTATTCTCTCCCATTTGAAATTGCTTTGTGTTTGTTTATATTGTGTATCTCTGGGTACAAGGTAAGCTTTGAAAGTTGGCACCATTTTCGGTTGTTTGGTCTTTGTAGCCTTGACATCTACCACAGTGCGTACCAGTATGTGGTCTAGATCAGTGGCTTAACTGTGGTAGGAACTTGTAGTGGGGAAACACCCTCTAGCAATGCATATTAACTGGTCTGCCACTTGTAGCCTTGGACTTGCCTGGGACACAGAGGACTTAAGTAATTTGCTCAGGGTCACAGAGCCGGTCTGTTAGAAGCAGTACTTAAATCTAGGCTCTTCTGACTCCAAGGCTGGCTCTTTCTTCACAACTCCACACTGCCTGTGTGATTCCTTACCCATACATGGTACCCTTATCAATGTTTGTTGAATTGAATTAAATTGAAAAGAATTGGACAAGTCATTTCTCTCTGGGTTTCAGTTTCTTCATCTGTAGGATCACTGAATCACAGACCTAGAGGTGGTAGGAATTTCAGAAATGATCGAATTCAAACCCTACCAAATCATGAATTCCATTTCCAACATACTAGACAAATGGTTTTCCAGCTTCCATGATGACCTTTCTGTTGCATCTGACACCACTGGCCATCTCTTCCTTCTTGATGGTCTTTTCTGTGTTAGTTAATGTGACCCTGTTCTCTCCCCATTCTCTGCGTATTTATCTGACCTCTTTGTTGATTTCCTTTCTTGGTTCATTTTCCTCTTCCTGGCTTTTAAGTGTGGGTATCCCTAAAGTTGTCTTATGCCCTCTCCTGTTCTCTTTCTTCCTTCTTTCCCTTGAATAATTTCATCCATTCCCATGGCTTTAATCATCACCTCATTGCATGTGAGCCCTGGTCACTCCCTTAGCTTCAGTTTTCCATCTCCACTTGCATACCAGACATCTCTACCTGGATGTCCCATAGTTACTTCAAATTTAACAAGTCCCGAACTGAACTCAATATTTCACTCACTAAACCTTTACAAACCCCACTTCCTTATTTCTCCGAATTGCATCACCCTCCTCCCAGTCATCCAGGTTTGAAATGTCAGTCATCCTTAACTCTTGCCTCTTCCTCATTCCCCACAATCTTCTGCCCAGTCTAGTCAGTTGTCCCTTCAGAAGTCCTCTCTTATCTGTTTCTTATCTCTTCTCACACAGCCACCACCCTAGTTTAGTCCTTCATTACAACTCATTTGGACTGTTGCAATAGTTTCCTCATTGAACTCCTTTCCCCCAATTTCTCCCTTCTCCCATTCATTAACCATTTTATGCTGCCACTTTTGAGATGCTCTGAATTAACCACACTGGACCCTTAAGCTGTTTCCTTATGTCTTCTTTCATCTCCCTGCAATCGCACAGGTCATCCCCCAGCCTGGAATGCACTCCCTCCACATCTCTGCCTATTAAAAATACTTTTCAACTTACATGAACAACCAAGTAAGTAGAATCAGGAGAACAGTTTGTATGATTGCAACAATACTGACAAACCAACAACTTTCAAGGTTTGTAGAGCTGTGATGAATACAATTACCAACTATAATACTGCTCAGAAAGGATACTACCCATTTCCTGACAGAGAGGGGATGGTTTCAGGGAGTAGAATGAGAGAGCCCAGTGTTTTCTCTTCTTGAAGCTGGATAAATTTCACCATAAAACAAATAAGAAAGAAGTTAAGGAGATGGGTAGAATCTTAGAAAAGTTAGATATGACTAAAAAATGAACAGGAATAGATGAGAGTATACCTTTCCTCAGTTGCGCATGGCACCTTCACAAAAATTGACCATGTATAAAAACCTCACAAACAAATGCAGAAAAGCAGAAATATTAAATGTACTCTTTTTAGACCATGTTACTATAAAAATTATATTTAATAAATGGCAGTGAAAGCATAAATTAAGAATTAATTGTAAAATAAATAATTAAATCCTCAGGAACAGGAGGGTCAAAGAACAAAGCATAGAAACAGTCAATAATTTCATTAAAGAGAATGATAACAGTCATAGAACATACCAAAATTTGAGAGATGCACGTAAAAGCAAAAGTAAAAGATGCACAGTAAAAGAGAGAAAGAGCAGAACAGAGAATTGGATATGCAACTGAAAAAAAAACCTAGAAAAAGAACAAATTTAAAACCCCTCAATTAAATGCCAAAATGAAAATAAAAGGAGAGATGAATAAAAGTGAAAATTTTAAAAAATCCATTGAACTAATAGGAGTTGGTTTTATAGAAAAAAAAAAAAACAAACCCACCAATAAACCATTGCTTTATTTGATTTAAAAAAAAAAAGAAAGAAGAGGCATGTCCAATGTGGGAATTTGTTTTGCTTGATTATGCACATTAGTTACAAGAGTTTTCTTTTTTTAAACTAGGAACAGGAGAGAGACAAATAAAAATGAAATGAAATAGAAGATGAAAGAGGAAAAAATAATTTTCTTCCTTCAAGGCTCAGTCCACACACCACCTCTTCCTTGAAGTCTTTCCTGATCACCTCAGATAAAAATATTTTCTCCGGTGGCCGCGCGCCGAACATGGCGGCCGGGGAGGCGGCGGCTCAGGCTTCCCCCGACTAGCGGGCTGGAGGGTTGGCGGGTCCCGTCGGACTCAGCCTCGCCCCGGCGGCCGGATGCTCTTACACAAATTAATAGCAACACTGCATGATGGTGGACCTGGAAGAAGAGGACGTTATGGAAGAAATTACATTTAAAAGTGACACTGTGCTATCTGATGTACATCTAAATTTCCCAAACAGAAGACACCTCATGGTGCGACTGAATGCTGTTGGCCAACCTGTTTTTCTGTCACAGTTCAAACTTCTGTGGAACAGAGATTCTTGGCAAGATACCCAAGTTAAGGGTAAAAAACCAAAAGATGTTCATATAAAAAATACTGTGCATGACAACAGAAGTATTCAGGACTCCTGTGGCAAGAATAGCAATGGTGTAGATTTTCTGAACAAGAATGAAAGTCAATCTCGCCCTTGTATGAGAA
>CM053771.1:233304243-233516740 GCA_028658325.1 Potorous gilbertii
TGCCTGGGAAAATGCCCAGAAAAGGGAAAAAAAATAAGACCATAGAAGGTTACTTTCTTGGTGAACAGATGTTTCCTCCTTTCCTTTCTGATGAGGAAGAACAATGCTTACATCAGGTAAAGACATAGGAATCAAGGCCTCTGTATCCCAAACATCAGAAATAGATATCCAATGGGCTCAGGCCATGGAAGAGCTCAAAAAGGATTTTGAAAATCAAGTTACACAGGTGGAGGAAAAACTGGGAAGAGAAATGAGAGAGATGCAAGAAAAGCATGAAAAACGGGGCAATACCTTGCTAAAGGAGACCCAAAAAAATGCTGAAGAAAATAACACCTTGAAAAATGAGAATTCTCTTCATATTTCTTCACAAGATTAGAGTTTGAAACAGTTTTCTCAGGATAATTTTTTTAACTCTTATCCTGAGAGAACTGAATTGTGGGTTTACGTTTCCAGAATTGAGAAATTAGGAATTGTAGTAATGGTTAGAGACAACTCAGTCTAATTGTTCTTATAGATAATACATTGTAAATAACTATTTATGTTTTGCTTATTGATACTTATTGATACATTTTATGCTCAGAAAATGATGTTAATTTGACTCTATGCAGAGGCAGAAATGAGCAAAAGTCTGTGGGAAAAGTAGGTTTCTCCAGTTTGTTAATAAATAATATTTAATAAACTAGGTGGGGGCTCAGAGCTAACTGATTACTTTCAATTTTAGCAATTAATAAGAAAATGGCAAAATATACCTTAATTGCCTGCATAGGTTCCCAAAGTGGGGCAATAGTAGCCTTAGATGCAACTGGGGGGGCTCTGCATAAAAATAAGAGGATGGTAGAAGCACAGGGAAAGAAGATAAAACATTTTGATAAACCATTCATACGTTTCATCTGTTGTGTAACAACAGAGTAAAAAATCACTATGAGTGATTACAGTGTTTTCCAAACAAACACATAAAATGCAAGTTGTAACCAATCAGTGGTCAAATCTGCAGACAGATCTTAACAAGAAAGTATTGGTGGACAGCATGTGGCACATTGTCAGGAAGTTCAGCATGCATGGCCACACCATGATACTATATGGTTACATGACTCAGTGTTACATCATCAAAATTTCAACACAGGAAAAACTCCACAAATTTACAGTAAATTATTAAATTTAAGATGTGTCATTTTAAAAAAATCTATTTTATGTTTTCTGAAATAATGTAAATTATTTTTTAAAAAACCATTAAAGAATTAAAGAAAGTAGATTTCCAGGGGGATGCTCAGTAATTTTTTTTTTGAAAAAGGGACGGTAGTCCAAATAAGTTTGAGAACTTTTGCCTCAGAAGTTGGGATAAAATGAATAAGTAAAATGAGCTTGTAGCAGGTAGGAAGAGGAGTAGGTCCCCCCATATAGGTTACATTTGAGGGTGATTGACCCTAAAATCCTGTTACATCTGAGTATTTATGCTGGGATTTTGAATCTTTTTTTCTGTTTCCCATGGGTATCTTCTTATCTTTTCACTCATTATAAACCCACTGTAATAAATGCAAAGGCCCAACTGCGCTGATGATTAATAACATCAATTTGCATACTTTTGTACATATTAATTGCATATAACTATTGTTTCATTACTTTATATGCTGAAAGTTAAATGACAAGTTATTAGCTTGCTAAACACAATTTTTATTTTACCACTACTGTCTCTCTCCTCTCTCCCCAATCTAGCTATACCTTTGATGGCTGCTCTTTTCCACTCTGCTTTTTAACTTCCTTTTGTGAATCATCTTCCCAATTAGATTGTAAGGCCCTTGAGGGCAATGATTGTCCTTTTTTTTTACTTATTTGGATCACAGAGTCAGATCTGTCTGAGGTTGATGGCCCACTCCTATAGTACCCTGAAACTAGAAGAGGCTGAGCTAATGGATTGCTTGAGCTCAGGAGTTCTGAGCTGCAGGAGGGCTACAGCTGTATTAGGTTTGCCACCAATACAGTAAGTATTTACTGCCTTTGCCCCAAGCCATTCATCTACATAAGATTCTCATTCAGGAAACATGTAGTGATATCCTGGGAGGGATATTGTAAGTAATGAAGAATGTGTCAAAGGAAGGAATAAGCCTTTTCTCATCTCTCCTGAAGGTAACAACCTCAGTTATGACTCAGAGGGAGTGAAAAGAAAGCTAAGGGTCTTCGCCCTAGCTAAAAGAGCTTTTAAAGAATTCCATTTGAAGAAAGTACAGTACTGCTCCAAGCCAGCCAATGACTAAAGGAAAAAAAAGGGGGAGGGGAAAGACTATAGTTATCCATTAAAGACTCAGCTCAGAAGACCAGAGGATCAACCCATGCAGCAAATACATTGCCCTGAGGTGAGCCCAGTCGCTGAGCAACCTGCCTGGCCCAGCCCAGCAACAGCTGCCAAGAGACAAAGCAGTCTGATCAGCTCTATCTGGCAGTCAGAGCCCTGTCTTGCACTCTCTGGTGGCAGTTACCCAATGGCAGAGAGGTCTGCCTAGTCCCCGTCTGGCAAGCACCTACTTCCTAGTGGCTGCCTAGTTCAGATCAGCTGTAGCAGTGCCTGATGAGTAGCCACCATAACCATCAAGTGACCTGTTTGACCCAGTCCAGCAGCAGATTGGTGCATCCAGAGACGTAAGAAGAATAAACCCAGCAGAGCCACCAGTCCAACAGAGACACTGGTGAGCCCTGCAAAGAGCTACCTCAAAGAAACAATGGAGCAACTCAATAAACTTTGGAAAGAGAAAGGAGATTGCTGATGTCTTTAAGCTCCAGAGGGGTGAGCTTCCTTGGCCATGTATGCACCTCACTCGTCATAGTTGAAGAAGGTCCAGCAGAAACATCCCCTCCAGATATATGCAAAGCCTAGCCCTAAAAGTCTGAAGCCAGGAAGGAGGCACCATGAAAAGCTAGCATGGTGACACAGATGTTCAAAGCACAAACTCAGAAGTAGACAAGACTTCAAAATATTTACAAGCAAAACTTAAAAAAAAAAAAAAAAAAAACAGCTTGGGCACAAATTTGCTAGAATTCCTAGAAGAGCTAAAGCAAAAAAAATTTTAAAGAGTTTGAAAAGACTTTTATAAGTGAAATGAGAATGTTATAGGAAAAAAATTGGAAAAGAAATGAAAGGTATGGAAGAAAGTATTAGAAAGTGAATTAACAACTTGGTATAAGAAGTGCAAAACCTTGCCCAACAAACTCGCTGAAAATTGCTGTCTACTTGTGTCCGAGTCTCTGTGACCCTGTTAGGGGCTTTCTTGACAAAGACATTGGAGTGTCATTTTTTCTCCAGTTCACACATACGAGGAAACAAGGTTAAATAACTTACCTAGGGTCCCATAGTTAGTAAGTATCTGAGGCTGGATTTGAACTGAGGAAGATGAGTCTTCCGGCTTCCGAGTCCAGTGCTCTAACCACTGAATCACTTAGCTGGCTCTCCCTGAGAATTATAATGGACCAAATAGAAAATAAGGACTCAGTGAAACAAGAAATTAAAAAAAAAAAAAAGAACATGTAAGGTATCTCACAGCAAAGACAACTGACCTAGAAAACAGATTGAGGAGAGATAATCTAAGAATGATTAGACTACCTGAAAGCCATGACCAAAAAAAGAACCTATACATCATATTTCAAGGAATCACAAAAGATAACTTCCCAGAACGCTTAGAACCAGAGGGTCAAGAGGAAATAGAAAGAATCCATCAGTTACCTCCTCAAAGAAACCTCAAAATAAAAATTACTGGCAACTTTTTAACCAAAAGCTTCCATGTTAAAAAAAAATGTCAAAAAATGGGAAAAAAAATGTATTTTTAATGAAATAGAGAACTTCCAAGTATTCTTGATAAAAAGATCAGAGTTGCATAGAAACTTTAAAGTGAAAATACAAGAATTGAGAGAAATATTAAAAGATAAACATGAATGAATAAACCACAGAGATTAAATAAAGATCAATTTTAATAACATTCTAATATGGGGAAATAGTACTCATCCTGTCATCAGGCGTCATAGAGGAAGTCTCTTGAGGCAGGTGGCCTTTGAGTCTGTCACATTTTGGGGTTGTTGGGTTTTTTTTGAGGCAATCAAGGATGAAGTGATTCATTCAGGGTCACACAGCTAGTAAGTATCTGAGGCCAGATTTGAACTTAGGTCCTCCCGACATCAGGGCCGGTGCTTTATCCACTGTGCCACCCAGCTGCCCCCAAGCAAGTATCTGAGGCCAGATCTGAACTCATGAAGATGAGCTCCAGGGCTAATGCTTTGTCCACTGCACTACCTAACTCCCATGTCATGTTTTAATGATCTTTTAAAAAAGCATGGAAAGGAGAGGAAGAGGAATACACTAAAAAAGGAAAGGAAAATTAGGGGAAATGATCTCATATAATTGATATGCACAAGCAGAAATCTTCACAAATGAAGAGGAAGTGATGAGAAAAGTGACTGACTCTAGAACCTCATTTTCATCTGGATTGATCAAAGGAGAGAAGAACTTAATACACACAGTAGGGTTCAGAATTACATTTCAATCAACAGAGAAATAAGAGGGTAAAGGAGAAGGAAGAGGGAGGAATTAAAAGGAGGATAGACTGAGGACTGGATTAGTCCTAAGCAAAACAAACTCTAACTAAGGATGTACATAAACATTTAAAATGCCTTGCACTGGCAGAGAATTGTAAATTTCAGGGGTGCCCATCAATTGAAAAACAGCTGAACAAATTATAGTATATAAATGTGATGGAATACTATTGCTCTTTGAGAAATTATTAAGGGGATGGTTTCAGGTAAACCTGAGAATATTTGTATGAACTAATGCAGAGTTCAGTGAGCAGAACCAGAACAACGTATACAACTACAACAGGATTATAAAGACAAACTACTCTGAAAGACTTAAAAGCTCTGATCAGCCTAATGTTCTAACATCTAGAACTCCAGAGGACTAACGATGTAACCTACTGCCCACCTCCTGATGGAGAGGTAAAGACTGAGAATGTAGAATGAGGCATATTTTTAAAATAAGGCTAATGTGGAAATTAGTTTTGCTTGAAATACAAAACAAAACAGCACAATGAGATTCTACTCTCAAAGGGTTCACAGTCTGGTTGGAGAAACAACATGCAAGCTACCATGTATATATTTAATGATAAATTAGGGGAATCTTAAGAGGGAAGTCACTAAGATTAAGGCAGACTAGGAAAGGCTTTATGCAGAAGATGGGACTTTAGGTGAGCCTCGAAAGAAGCCAGGAAAACTAGGAAATAGAGATAAGAATAGAGTATTCCAAGCATAGTTAAACACTTAGAGTCAGGAAATGGAGTTTCTTGTTTAAGGAAAAGTAAGGAAGCCAGTATCACTGGATCATAGAGTACATGGAGAGGAGCCTTTAGGAAAGAAAGACAGGACAGCTAGGTGGTGCAGTAGATAAAGCAGATACTCAGGTCAGGAGGACCTGAGTTCAAATTAAACTTCAGACACTTACTGGTGTGCCTGGGCAAGTCACTTAACCCAGTTTGCCTTAAAAAAACAGAATTGTAAAGGACCAGATTATGAAGGCAAAAGTCATACAGAAGATTTTATTGATCCTACAGGAAGTAGGGAGCCACTGGAATTTATTGAACTCTGTGTGTGTGTGTTGTGTGTGTGTGTGTGTGTGTGTGTGTGTGCGCATGCATGCACGTGTGTAAAAGAGAGAGAGAGAGGTGTAGACAGACCTTTAAAACACAGGAAGATTAAAATTACAAACAGGAAGATGAAATTTACTGCTGAATTGGAGGATGGATTGGAATCGGAAGAGAGCTGAGACTGGCAGTCCAACTAGCAAGCTACTGTAATGGTTCAGGTGTGAAGTGATGAGGGCCTGCACCGGTGTGGTTACAATGTCAGAGAGAAAGAGTTATTAGATAACACACATACAAGAGTTGTTACAAAGGTAGAAACAATAAGATCTGACCGCTGACTAGTTATAAGGGGTGAGAAAGAAGCCCTGAGGATGACCCCTTGGTTGTGAGCCTAGGTCCCCAGAAGTAACAGGGACCAATAAGAGAAAAGTTAGAAAGTTGGAAGGATATGAGGGGGAAGATAATGATTTCAGTTTTCAGGTTGAGTTTAAGATATCTACAGCATAGTCAGTTCAAGATGTCTTAAAGGCAGTCGGAGATTTGAGACTAAAGGTTTAAGCAGAGAGGTGGAAGAGAGGTTAGAACTGGACATAAATGGGAGAGTCGTCTGCACAGAGATGATAGCTGAAACCATGGGAGCCGAGGAGATCACCAAGTGAAACAGCAGAAAGGGAGAAGAAAAGAAGGCCTAGGGCAGAGCTTTGGGGGACCCTCACCACCTCAGTAGGCATAAAGTAGATGAAGATCACAAAGGAATTCTCCTTTGTTGAATTTGACAACAAACGACTAGAACCTTGTAGGGAATATTTTTGCATGCTTCAGGTATTTGATCCCCATTGGCCACAGCCTCCCCTCCATCAAACTGGAAAAGCTATTTTGACTATCCTTACTATTTTTCAAAAGCCTTACCTCACACTGGGTCTTAAACACCATGATGGTATTCCTATAATTTTATGCTGCTTTTCTGAGTTCATCCAAATTTAGTTATTTTGTAGTTCTTTTAAAATGTAAGCTTACCAACAAGCAGGCATCTATATGTGTGTCTACATACGTATAGATAGACAGAGAGAGAGACAGGGACAGAGAGACAGAGACAGAGAGAGATCCTGGGCTCTCTTCTTTTATCTCTCTTGGTATTCTCATCACTTCCCATAGGCCCTATTATCATCACAAGGCAGATGACCCCAAGATCTAGACATCAAGCCTTCATTTCTCCTCTGAGCTGTAGTCTTGAATTACAAACTGCCTGCTGGAATCTTCATTCAACATGCCCAAAAGAGAACGAGACATCTTTTCCCCAAAATCCTCAGAATTTCCCTATTTTTACCGAAAACAGGTATCTTTCCAGTCATCCTTGATACTTCTTACCCCTATACCTTATCTCTTTTCAATTCTACCTGAATAATCCCCTGCATTCATACCCTTTTCTTCCTTGACACAATCACTAACTTAGTTCAGACTCTCTAATTGTCTAAACGATTGAAATGGCCTCCTGATTGTTCACTCTCTGTTCCAGTCTCTCTTTTCTGTCAGTTTGTCAGTCAATAAACATTAACCAAGTGCTTACTCTGTACCAGGCACTGTATGTACCTAGAATTGAGGATACAAATCGGGGTAAAAGACAGTCTCTGCCCTCAAGGAGCTCACGATCCAAAGAGTGAGACAACAAGCAAATACATATGCACAAAGAAGCTATCTGCAGGATAAATAAGAAATAATTAAAAGAGGGAAGGATTTAGAATTAATAAAGGCTGGGAAAGACCTCTCCATCAAAGTCAAACTGATATCCTTAAAGCCTAGAATTCGATTAGGTAGCTCTGAACCTGAAGTCAGGAGTTCAAATTCGAATCCAGCCTCAGATACTTATATATGACTATAGGCAACTCAACTTCTTGCCTGCCTCGGTTTTCTCATCTGGAAATGTAGATGATGATACTAACCCCTCCCTTCCAGTATTGTTATAAAGATCAAATGAGATGATATTTGTAAAGTACTTAGTCTAGAGCCTGGAACAAGGTGGGTATGTAATAAATGATTATTCATTCAACTTAATGTCTGAAATGTACTCCCTCCTTACCTGTTCCACATAAAATCCCTAACTTCCTTCAAAATACAGCTCAGGTGCAACTTCTTCTATAACTCCTATCTTCATGCCCCTTATTTTCAGTCATTCTATCTCTTGAAATTCCTTTGTATTTATTTCTCTTCCTGTAGCACCTAGAGTCACCCTCCAACTTACATAATTCAGGTGACCTAGACAAGGGGACCCAGGTTTGAAGTTCTTTACAAGTACACATCCATCTAAACCACAGCTTACTAGAGCCTGACCCCACTGATATATTTACCTTTATTAGTCAGAGGACATAATTATTTCAAAGCAAAGACAGTGAATGAAATTGCACAGTAAGATAAGTAGCTATACATATAAACCTGGAGCATACCCTTCCACATACACATCATCCACGGGAATTATGGACACACTAAGGGAAGTTTCTTGGAGAGGTACATGCCTAGGGAAACTTGTGACAAAGGCACAGAGGGGACACTTCAAAAAATTTTTTAATGAACCAAAATCCACTTTCTCTCCCTCCTACCCACTGTTGTTCCATTGAAAAAGAAAAATGAAAGCTTTGTAGTAATTAGGCATAATCAAACAAATCAAATTCCCTCGTTGGTTATGTCCAAAAAAATAGAAGACACATGTGTAAAGAACACATGTGCCTGGGACACACATCTGAAAGGATAACTTATGATTTTGACACCACTGGACCCAAAGTTTCCTAGTGATGTCACAGTGCTGACACGGTTGGGCTCAGACCCCGCAGCCTCACAAGGTGCAGTGAGTCTCTGATGAGCTCTGCTCCCTACTGGTCCTGGGGAGCTATAGCTCATTCTTTATCCTAGTAAATCTTGGGGTCACAGCTAGCTAGGCTCAGTTCCCCTGGGTAGTAGGTTGTAGAATATTCCTTGACTCTCAGTTTTTAGCTCTAGCCAGAATCCCCAGCTGAGGGGCTATCTTTTTTGTAAAAAGAGTGGGAATCTGCCATCCTCTTTTAATTTAAATCCCTGAGGCTTTCTATAGCTTTTTTTTAAAATAAAGCAGAACCTCTAATGGGTCTGTTCAGACTAGGTGACAAATCTACCTAGGGCACATAATTGCTCTTGGATACTCCCCAGTTTGTATTCACATCTGGTCCCCAGAAAGTGAACTAAAATTAACTGTCCAATTTTAGTCTAAGACATAAGAAGAGAAAGAAATTGTAATTTTTCTCCAGCAGATCCCTATATACTAGGGCATCTAAAAATAAGAATGGTAGAGATTTTCTCTGGTAGGTCCCAGGAAGTACATAGGGAACCTAATATATCCTAAATGAAGCCCCTACAATATAATGCCCCCTCTGGAATTCTCCCCCAATTTGAATTCACACTCTCTGGTTGGGTCTCCAGAGGAGTGACTACTTTCAGTTTCTAGGGAGTAACCCTATGAGTGGCTTATATTTTATTTTTTTCTTCTGAGGCAACAAAGTGGCACAGTAGGTGGAGAGCAGGACCTGAAGTTGGGAAGACCTGAGTCCAAATTTGGCCTCAGACATTTACTAACTGTGTGACCCTGGGCAAGTCACTTAATTTTTTTCTGCCTCAGTTTCCTCAACTATAAAATGAAGACAGTAATAGTACCTACCTTCGGTTGTTGTGAGAATCAAATGAGATAATATTTGTAAAGTGTAAAAAAGTGTAAAATGTAAAATTTGTAAATTGTAAAGCCTAGGACATAGCAAGTGATTAATACTTGTTTGTTTCCTACCTTCTTTACTTCCTTTTCCCATTACAGTAGCTACAAACCTCAGTTAATTTGCTTCCTACTCACATTCATCCAATAGGCTTAATTAGCTATTAGCAAGTCTTCCTGAGATAATATAGTAAGAACAGCTGGTACAAAACATTCCCTCTAAAAGCCTAAGGCACACTCTAACTCATCACATCTGGAACTTCATGGCCCAGAAGGAAGTCTTTTCTCTCTTCAGAGACCCCTTTGAGTGAAGCTTCTTTGCTGCACTTGACCACTCAGCTGGGCCTTCAGGGCCGCTCATTCTTTAAGCCCATGGATGCCACCCCTTCTCTGCTGTTGATCAGTTAATATGCATTTAGTAACGCAAGCTACGTTCCAGGCCTGTGCTAAAGGGCTGCTGTTGTTCGCCCTTCATTCTCAAAGAGGACCAGTGACATCAGGAGGGGGATGTATGGACTTGGGAGCTGTACAAAGTCATCAGCCTCACTCCCTGCTCCGGAGCCATCTGGATCCAGTGGCAAGAAGTCAGGACAAGGGGAGACAGCTCTGGATGCGGTGGGAGACCTGGGCCTTTTTAAGCTAAGGTTTTCCCCAGGTCTGTTTGTCTGAGGCAACATCCACTCAGTAAGTAAAGACTAGGTAAGAATGGAGGCAAAACATGGCCTAGCTTGCCTTCACAAAAGATTTAGTCTGGGAGTGGAAGACCCTCAGAGTTTCTCCATAAAAGGCTGGAGATACAAAGAAAAGCAAATGATAGTCCCTGTTTTTAAGGAGCTCCCCATCTAATGGGGAAGACATGAAGAAAGAAGGATGTACAAACAAATTATCTACAGGATAAATTGGAGAAAATCCACTGAGGAAAGGAGCTAGCATTAAGGAGGGGTCAGAAGAGATCTCTTAGAAGATAGGATTTTAGCTGGGGCTTACAGGAAGTGATAGGTGACAATGAGGAAGGAGAAATCCCAGAGGCTGGAGATGGAGTATGATGTCACTGGATCCTGGAGTACATGGGCTTAGAGAAGAGAAATAATATGCAAAAAACCGGAAGCAGGATGAGGCAGGTTACTGTGAGTAGTTCACATACCTAGAACCAATTTCTCTCTCCTGTCTGTCGTGAAGTGCCTCTGCTCCAAGAGCTCTGATGACATGGTTCAGATGTTTCTCCCCTCAGTCTCCCCAACAAAGAACTCCTTACCCTAGATTCTACAGCTCTGTATCTGGAACTACTGAACTTCAAGCCCCAACTGGCGTGATTATCTTGTTTGTGTCTGAGATGTTGCTCAGGCAATAGAGCTGTTCTCTTCTTGACTCAATTAAAAGGGTTTGAACCTCATAAAGGGGCCACAAGGTTTAGGTCCATCTTGTTTTACATATTAAAACCTCATCCCAAGTGACTACATGCTTTGATGACGTCCTTGTAGAAGAAAAGACCCTTCCTTGCTTTTTTTCCCAGAGGAATTGTTTGTTTCTCTCAGAGCCTTAGAAAAGGCCCACTGTCCAACAGGGACCTGGCCCCAGGTGCCAAACCCTCTGGAACTGGAGGAAAGATACTCCCAGCTAGCTGGAGCCCTTAGGCATAATTCTATTTTTTTTAAACTGTATTTTCTAGTCACTAACACTTGGAGCTGTCTGGCCACGTCCTACTCTCTAGTTTACTTAGTGCTGGCAAATCTCTACAGCTACATTTAATTTCCAGTAGCTAAATCTAACATATAAACTGACAAGGAGGCTCCAAGTTTCTTAATTCTACAATTCTTTTTCTCCTACAAATGAGTGGAAAGAAGAAAAAGTACCCCAGGAAAACTGGATCTTTTTCCTCTAGCTTGGAAACACTCCTGATTTAATTGTCACCACTTTTACCTATGAACTCGTTACATTTCCCCTAGTAGAAGAGAAAGCTCCATGAGGGGACAAGCTGTTTTTTCCTTTCTTTTTTGGTTTTATACACAATTTGTTGGTGGGGGGTTGTTTCAGTCATTTTCTCGGTGGTTTGCCATTTCCTTCTCCTGCTTAGGTAAACAGGATTAAGTGACTTGCCCTAATAAATGTAGGAGACTAGACCTGAACTCTTGAAGACGAGTCTTCTTGATAGCAGGCCTGAGTGTTCTATCTGCTGCCCCACCTAGCTGCCCTTCTTATACACAAACAAATACTCAGGAGTGAATCATGAGATCATGGGATCTTAGGGATCCTGGAAGATATGAGAGGTTAGGGATCTTGACTGAACCTCCTCATTTTATAGATAAGAAAGCTGAAATCCAGAGAGGTAGTTACTTGGCAAAGAATATACAGACTGCAAATTGCCTTCACCTTTTTCTTTCTCATGATCTGGGGCTGTATTGTCAGAATTTCATTTTCTAGAGAACTCCATCCCTCTTGAGTCGTATTTCCTTTTGGAGTTTCTGGCTATGAGATCATATAGTAATTGCTTATATTTACATATTGTTTTAAAGTTTACAAAGTGTTTTTTTCTTCACAAACCCATCAGACATGAGATAGCAGAAGCATTCTCTCATATTCTCTTTTAAGAATTGAGAAATGAAAGGCTCAAAAGAAATGAAGTAATTTGCTCATGGTCATAGGGCTAGTTTCATGGCCAGGACTGTCTTTCAAAGAGCCCTATGATTTCTTGTCTCTGAATTGCTTGGAATATACTTCCTCAAAGTCATTGTCCCATATTCAACCAAGGGGGTTTCTTACCTACACAATTATAAATTCTAAGATGACAGCATCATTCTTTCCCTGTTTTTTTCTCTTCCACTTTTCCAATCGGTTCCTTAGTGAACAGATTTAAATCTAAAATAGCAAGTTCCTTTCATTGTTTCCTGCATCTTCTGAGAGACTGAATTACTAGCAAAATAAATATCTTAGATATGACATATACTGAATTTTTCTAGGGAGAGGGATCTGGAGTTGTGATTTCATTGGTGCAAGGCCTTCCGGTATTGAAACTCCTTTCACTAATAAAGATCTATAATTCTGGGATTTATAGTCTCAAAGAGATGATGGGGACACTTAAGAGATCATGTCAATAAAATTTATTAAGCACTATGCATCAGACACACTGCCAAGCGGCTGAGGATATGGAAAATGTCCCCAAGGAGCTCCCAATCTATTAGGGGAGACAACATGCAAACACCTACATACAAAAAACTACATAAAGAATAAACTGGAAATAACCCACAGAAAAAAGGGCATTAGAATTAAAGAGGGTAAGGAAAGGCTTACTGCAGAAGATGGGATTTTAGCTGGCACATGAAGAAAACCAGGGAAGCCAGGGGCAGAGATGAAAAGAGAATTCCATGCATGGGGATTAATCAGGGAGAATGAGAAGAGTCTCACAGCTAGTACAAGTCAGTTAGCATTTGAACCTAGATTGATCAGGTCTTTCTGACTAGATGTATGGTGCTCCACTATCCCACCTGCTGCTTCTTGTTAAACATTTTAGATAACGAAATTAAGTTTACCAGGTTAGAATCACTAAGGGAATGGCTACAGGAATATAGAAATTCTCATATAATAGCTGATGTTAAATTAAGAATGGTTGAGAAAACAGGCAATGTTTCCCCTGGAGAAGAGAGGTGTTTTAAGACCGGAGAAATTAAGGACCTTCATCCAGAATTTGCTCTCTTGGGCAACAGGATGACAGAGCACATGCTGAAGTCCAATTAAGTTTCCAGTGACCAGCAAGGTTATCTCAGGCTTGCCCCTGATGGGAAACTAAAGCCAGGCACCTTTTCACAATTTGCTAATTTATACTAATAATGCTACAATTGGTCCCTAGGAGAAAGAACTCTTTAAGGAATATGATTCAGGAGCCTGGGAACTCTGTTGCAAATGTCCCAAGGTGGGGGATCTATTTCCACAAATAGCAAGAAGTTCAGATCATGGGCACCAATATTATAGGTATATTTCCTTTGGGTGTTTGAATGCCCTGGATCTCTGCATTGTTTCTCCTATGGCCTTGGATAGCTATAATCAGTGACAATCACAGCTGTTCCCCTCTGTGGGGAATACTGGGTGTCCCATAGAGCTAAACAAACTCCTTCAAGAGGCACACAAGGTACTCCCACGACAATGGGGAAACAGACTTCCTGAGAGACTATGGTGGCTTCTATAAGCAGAAAAAGAGAAAAAGAAAAAAAAAAGGGTTCAGCTCATCTGAGTTTTCTTACTCCACTCTTTCCAATCTACTAAGCTTATTACTTAGCAATAGGTATCTGTTGTGTCTGGTTCCCTGTTGCATACCCTATATTCTGATCACTTAAGGCCTCTTCAGCCTCTGCTTCTGTGAACTCCTATGCTGGGAGGCTACAAACTGGGCCACTGATCCCGAGTGGAAGATTACATACAAGACAAATTTATAGCAATTGATTCATCAGTAAAAAAAAAAATAAACAGAAAGTCGGAGTCCCCAGAATCACTGATCTTTATGTATTTCTGTCTCTTAAGTAATTAATCACAAATGGCCTCTGAACTAAATTTGAAAGTGGCAAGCTTCAATGAGCTAGTTGTCATAATGGACAGAGCATGGGCTCTGGAGTCCCCAAACATCTCCAACACCTACTGAGTCTGGGCAAGTCACCTAACCTCTATTTGCCTTAGTTCCTCATCTATAAAATGTGGACACACTAGAGAAAGAAATGGCAAACCACTCCATTATCTTTGCCAAGAAAAACCCGAGGACAAAGTCTATGGGGACATGTAGAGTCAGACATAATTGAACATAAACAGTGTCAATGAACAAGTTATCTCACATAGGGAAAGCATCAACTGTCCAGCAGAGAGCTGTTTCTTGGACTGTAGCAGTACCTCCAGGGCTCAAAAATTTCACGAGGCTAAAGTATGAAGACCACACTCTTGAACTTTAAAAGCCTGTTGTTTAAACAATATGTGTGTGGAAGGGGGTGGGGATGGGGAGAATGCAGTATTTGGAGTCCGGATGAACAGGATTCCAACCCCAGCTCAGCTTCCTATTACCTGTATGACTCAGGGCAAGATATGTCACTTCTCATTCAGGGCCTCAGTTTCCTCAATTACAAAATGAAAGGATTGATAATTTCAAAAGCCCCTTCCAGCTCTAAATATATGATCTTAACTGGGCAACCCTTTGAGGTCTTTTCAGCTCTAAATTGACACTCCTAGTTTTAATTTCAAGCTAGTAGAGATCCTGCATGGGAAATGAGGGGACAAAGTGGATAGTGCATCAGGCCTGGAGTCAGGAAGACATCTTCCTGAGTTCGAATCTGGCCTCAGACACTTACTAGCTGTGTGAAGCAAACAAGTCACTGTTTGCTTCAGTTTCCTCATCTATAAAATGAGCTGGAGAAGGAAATCGCAAATTACTCTAGTATCTTTGCCAAGAAAATGCCACATGGGGTTATGAAGAGTCATACACAACTGAAAAAAATCCTGCTCCAGCAAACTGGTCTACTGAATGTAAAGGAAACCATTATAGGACTTCAGACGGGCCTGGCTCTGAAGCCATAGCCCCAGGGTTCATATCTGGCCTCAGATATTTACTATCTCAACAAGTTGCTTAATGTCCCTGGGTCTGTTTTCTCATCTGAAAAAATAAGGGGGTTGGATTAAGTGAACTCTGAAGTCCTTTCCAGTTCAAGATCAAAGATACTATGCTCATAATTCCCCAAAACTTATTTCATCTTCTCATTTCCACCCATCTGTTCACACCATTCCCTGGGTTTGGAAGCACTCTTCCATATACCTTTGCAGATTGAAATCCTACCTATCATTCAAAGTCTGGTTCTAATGCTACATCCTTCAAAGAAATTATCCTTTGAACTCCACAGTTAAAAATAAATTCTCCCTCCTCTCAACTCTCACAAAACAATCTATACTTACCATGTTTATACTATTAATGTTTTTAGTATATTGGGACAGGACTTACTTTGCCTGCTATCATTTATGTCAGTCCAGTATGCTCAGGGACCTGTCCTCAAACATCTTTGCATTTTTCTTCAGAACCCAGCTCTTCCACATATCATGTGTTTTGTGGTGGTTGTTGTGTCATGTGGTTGTTTTTAAGTCATTCCAGTCACATCCAAGTCTTCATGACTCCATTTGGGGTTTTCTTGGCAAAGATAATGAAGTGGCCATTTCCTTCTCCAGTTCATTGTTTTTTTCTTACAGATAAGAAAACTGAGAATAGCAAGCTTAAGTGACTTATCCAGGATCATACATCTAGTAAGCCTATGAGGCTTTTGATCTGAACATAGGAAAAGGAGTTCTCTTGCTTCCAAGCTCGGTGCTCTCTCTACTTGGACAACTAGTTGCCCATATCATATGACTAATAAAGGTAAAATGAGTTTTTGAGTTCTGCACCCTAGTTTCTGTGTTGTAACACGTTAGCAAATACATGAAGAGGTTAAAAGAACTGGTACAGAGTAACCTAAGGAAACAGAGGGGGGCATATGTAGAAGGCTGATTAATGATCAGAGTAGATGTACTGCTGAATCCTGATGAGGACTAGACAACTAAATGGTGAGCTGAGTGAGTATGGCCTTGCCCTAAAGAAGTTATCAGTTGTTGAAAGGTACAGAACTTCTGCAAATTAGATCCCGACAGCTGGAAGCAATGTTGGGACGTTTCTCCTTTGTCACCTTATTTTCTTACTTCTCATCATGAGTTTGCTGTGGAGAATAGCACATTTAATTGAGATAAAAAATGTGCCTAGCAAAATCTCTCACTTCTGAAAGAAGCCTGGTTACCTATTGACTTAATTGGAACATATTCCTTTAAGATTTTTCTCTCCACTGTTTATTTTTAAAAGTAATTTCAAACGGCCTTACCAATGTTCTCCTGCCTCCAAACAGCAGAGTCGGAGTAGTCTCTTCACTCTGTTGATTTGGTCTTGGGGAAACAAGGCTCCTCAAGAAAATGTGGAAGGGGAGCCATACATGATGAACCTTCATGCAAGTCAGGTCATTTTGCTGCAGATCACTGTATGCAAGCCTCACCAAAAAGGGACACTATCCCTCTATTCTGAAAACATTTAGCAATGGAAAGATGGTTGTGGAGCTGAGGACCTGGTTCCAATCTAAAGCTTTACCACTTAGCACCTGCATGACCTTGGAAAAACCATTTAACCTCTTTAGGTTTCACTTTCCTCATCTATAACATGAGAGGGTTGGACTAGATGACCTCTACCATCCCTTCGATTCTATAAAATTCATCTAACAGTATTATCTCTTTTTAAGTTTCCACTTATTTGCCTCCTTCCCCATCAGCTTTCCTCCCTACTCTAAATGCAAAACTCATCGTTTTTTAAAGGGAGTGAAAACATTTCTACCTTGGGGTATGAATAGACTTGGTTGACTACATAGTTTCAGACTTCTCAAAAACAAATCTATAGCAATAAAACAAAACTGAAGGCTATCTAATTATAACGATCAACTCTGACCCTGGAAGACAGAAAAAAAAAATGCATCCCTTCCATTTGTTGGAGAGAGGAGGGCCTATGGGTGCAGAATGCTGCATATCCTGTCAGATTCCGTTGACTAGTTTTGTTGAACTATCTTTCTTAAAAAATTTCTTACATAAGGAATTACTTTCTTGAGGAAAAAGAACTTACTTTTCTTAAGGAAAAAATCCATAGCTAAAGGAGAGGTATTTGGATGTGAATGTAATGTAAAAAATAAAAGGAATCAATAAGCAAAAAAGACAAAACTAAACTCACACTCCATTATTTTTCTACTAGTTAGAAGCATAGTCCATAAAATTTGTTGAGAATATTTTGATTTCTTAAAAATCAAAATATCATTTTGTTACATCTGTTTAATCCAGAGATGTAGGAATTACTTAGGCCTGAACAGTTCAGAACAGAATCCAAATGTTAATCTTAATAGATATTAAAAGGAGATTTAAAATATTTTCTAAGTGCCTTGTTTTATTTCCTTGTAGTTATTTTAGGCAAGTAAATGAGGACAGGATATGAGTTTGGCAAACAGCACTTGTTGAGAAGATCTGATTCTGAATGAATTTCCAGGCAGCATATTTTAGTCATGCCTCATTCTTGTAGCAAAGGACTCTGCTATGTTCTTAACAAAGCTGATGAATACCTCATTTCTATTTGTGGATTTTTTTCTTCTTTTAAAAATCTCCCTCCTATAGACGGATTTATTCAGTAGCAAGTCAACAATTAGGGCTCCAAATGTTACTGAGTATCTTCATAGTTCAAAATCCAAAGAGGAATTAAAAAAGGTTTGAAAATACAGAATGAAAAAAGGCTAATAATTCTAAGAATTCCTTAGTTCAATTTAACCTATACAAATGTCTATTATATTCAAGACATTGCGCTGGCTCACTAGGAATATAAAGTAACCTATTCCCTAACCTTACGGGGTTTATAATCTAATCTTGGCTCCTAAAAAACATGGCAAACTATCCCCCTACTAGTTTGTAAATTCTGAGAGTACCGAGTCGAGCTCGGGTCTAGCTCGTCTCACATTTATATCTCCACATAGCTTCTATCACAATGATTTACACAAAGTAGAGTAAGAAATACTTGTTAAGATCACAAGCACTTGTTAAGCATCTACTATGTGCTAGGCACTAGAACTAGTTAAATACGAGTTAAACAAAACAAACACATTAATCAAGCCTGCCAGCCCCCCACTTCTGCCAAGAAAGGGAGGTGGAGTGTGTTCTTCAAGTAAGCAACAACCCAGGGTCAGGTTTGATCTTTGTTCTTCCCATGTATAGTTTTGCAATATAGTGAATATTGCTTCCTGGTTTTGTTTACTGTGTATCAGTCTGCGTAATAAGTCTTCACATGCTTCTCTGTATTCGTCATTTTCATGTTTCATGGTACAATAACATTCCATTTCATTAACTTTACTCAATAGATTTCTCTCCTGCCCTTTCCTATTTCTTTTTTATTAGTTATTATAAGTGATTGTTCCCTTAAGAAAGGCAGGGGAAGGGAGAGGGATACATTGGGAAATGAAAGTAATATAAAATCAAAAGATATAAAAGAACTTTAAAAATACTGGTTGACAAGATGGTGGAATAGAAAGATGGACCTGTAGAAGCTCCCCCCTCCAGAGCCCATAAAATACTTGTGAAAAATGACTCTAAGCAAATTCTAGAGCAGCAGAAGCCACAAAACAACAGAGTGAAAGAGATTTTCAGCCCAAGACAGCCTGGAAGGCTGAGAGGAAAGGTCTATTGCACAGGGAGTGCAGCAGATTGCAGCCCAGAGTGGGACAGGACTGGAACAGGCTTCAGGGCATCACTGGAAGCAGCAGTTCCTAGACTGCTCAATCCACAAATGCCAAAGACAGCTTCAAAGGTCAGTGAGAAAGCTCTTTCACCTGAGTGAGAAGGGAACACAGTTCGAACCCACCAGCAGCAGCCACTGCAGCAGCAGCATCCATTTTAGAGCTATCTGCTTAAAGACCCTAAGGGAATTGAGTGGCTGATCTGGATCTAAGTCCTGAGTGGCTCTCCTGGGTTGCAGAAGAGTGCTGGCAATGGAGCTGTGGGTGGCTCTGGAGAGGGAACCCTGGTGAAGATCCTGGACAGAACAGAGTGCTTGTGTGGTTGCTCCCAGCCACAACACAGGGCAGGACAGGAGTTAACACCCCTCCCTTGATTGTGCCACCTTGGAGAAAGCAAGAACTTACAGGTACCCAGAGTATACCTTCCTCTTGACAAAAGACTCAAAAGTCAAGTAACTGGCTGGGAAAATGACCAAAAAAGTGGAAAAAAGTAAGACTATAGAAAGCTACTTTCTTGGTGAACAGGTATCTTCTTCCTTCTTTTCGGATGAAGAAGAACAATACATACCATCAGAGGGAAACCTAGAAGTCAAGGTTTCTGCATCCAAAACCTCCAAAATAAATATGCAATGGTCTCAGGCCATGGAAGAACTCAAAAAGGATTTTGAAAATCAAGTAAGAGAGATGGAGGAAAAATTGGTTACAGAAATGAAAGCGATGCAAGAAAATTATGAAAAGCAAGTCAATAACTTGCTAAAGGAGACCCCAAAAAATGCTGAAGCAAATAACACCTTAAAAAATAGGTTAACTCAATTGGCAAAAGAGGTCCAAAAAGTCAATGAGGAGACTGCTTTAAAAAGCAGAATTAGCCAAATGGAAAAGAAGGTTCAAAAGTTCACTAAAGAAAATAGCTCTTTAAAAATTAGAATGAAGCAGATAAAAGCTAATGGCTTTATGAGAAACCAAGAAATTACAAAACAAAGCCAAAAGAATGAAAAAGTAGAAGGTAATGTGAACAATCTCATTGGAAAAACAACTGACCTGGAAAATAGATCCAGGAGAGACAATTTAAAAATTATGGGACTACCTGAAAGCCATGATCAAAAAAAGAGCCTAAACATCATCTTCCATGAAGTTATCGATAAAAATTGCCCTGATGTTTTAGAACCAGAGGGCAAAATAAATATTGAAAGAATTCACCCATCACTTTCTGAAAGAGATCTGAAAAGAAACACTCCTAGGAATATTGTAGTCAAATTCCAGAGTTCCCAGGTCAAGGAGAAAATATTGCAAGAAGCTAGAAAGAAACAATTTGAGTATTGTATAAATACAATCAGGATAACACAAGATCTAGCAGTTTCTACATTAAGGGATCAAAGGGCTTGGAATATGATATTCCAGAAGTCAAAGGAACTAGGATTAAGACCAAGAATCACCTATCCAGCAAAACTGAGTATAATACTTCAAGGGAAAAAATGGTCATTTAATGAAATAGAGGACTTTCACTAATTCTTGATGAAAAGATCAGAACTGAAGAAAAAATGTGACTTTCAAACACAAAAATCAAGAGAAACATGAAAAGGTAAACAGGAAAGAGAAATCATACGGGACTTTCTAAAGTTGAACTGTTTACATTCCTACATGGAAAGATAATATTTGCAACTCTTGAAATTTTTCTCAGTATTTGGATAGTTGGAGGGATCACACACACACTTACTTATACATACACACACACACACACACACACACACACACACACACACACAGCACAGGGTGAGTTAAATAAGAAGGGATGAAACCACAAAAAATAAAATAAAATTAAGGGGTGAGAGGTATATGTTGGGAAGAAAAAGGGAAAAATGAATGAGGCAAATTATCTCTCATAAAAGAGGCAAGAAAAAGCTTTTCCAATGGAGGAGAAAAAGGAGGAGGTGAGAGAGAAAAATGAAGCTTACTCTCATCCTATTTGGCTTAAGGAGGCAATAACATGCTCACTCAATTTGGTATGCAAATCTATCTTATATTACAGAAAAGTAGGGGAGAAAGGGCTAACTGGGGTGGGGAGATAATAGAAGGGAGGGCAAATGGGAGGAGGGAGTAATTAGAAGTAATCACTTTAGGGGAGGGACAAGGTCAAAAGAGAGAACAGAACAAATGGGGCACAGGAAAGGATGGGAGAAATATAGTTAATATTACACAACATGACTATTATGGAAGTCATTTGCAAAACTACACATATATAGCCGACATTGTTTCCTTGCCTTCTCAGTGGGGATGGGTGGGGAGGGAGGAAGGAAGAGAAGTTGGAACTCAAAGTTTTAGGAACAAATGTTGAGAATTGTTTTTGCGTACAACTGGCAAATAAGAAATGCAGGTAATGGGGTATAGAAATCTATCTTGCCCTACAAGAAAAGAGAGAAAATGAGCAAAAGGAAGGGAAAGGTGTAACGGAAGGGAGGGAAGATTGAGGGAAGGGGTAATCAGAATGCATGGTATTTTGGGGTGGGGGGAAGAGAGAGATGGGGAGAGAATTTGGAACTCAAAATTTTGTGGAAATGAATGTTTAAAACTGAAAATAAATAAATAGAAAGAAAAAAAATGAGAGAATAGAATTTTAAAATCCTCTAGTGGAAAAGGCAAGATGGCGCACACCTTTCCAAACACAATGTTTTTATACTTTGACCACTGACTAATGCCAAGACTCCCCCTGGACCAAGATACACTATCTTTGTAAGTAATCTTTCTTAGAGCTGGATGAAAACCACCTAACAATCTAGCAAGGCCTACTAGCAGCTAACTTTGCACCCAGGAACAGGTAAGAACTAAAGGAAGCCTGCAAATGGTTCACAGCTGAGTTCTAAGTTGGCTGAGCTGTCTAGATAAGGGGTTAAAGAACTCTGCTGCCTCTGGGGTATGGAGGTTCTATTAAAACCTGCTGTGAACAAACTGCGGTACATAAATGTAATGGAAATAATACTCTGCTCTAAGAGATGAGAAGTAGGACGAAGATGGAGAAGCATTGAAAGATACACACAAACTGATACAACATGAAGACCAGGAAGATCATATAATGACTACAACAATATTAATAAATGAATAACAACCAAAAAATAATTGAAAATAAGTGCTGAAAAATTTTGAAACAAGCTTGACTCAAAGAAAAAAGATGAGAAAACATCTATTCCTTTGCACTAATGGGGGCCCCTTGTGTTTGGAAGATTGCATAAAATGTCAAATATTTTCCCCACTTATTGGGCAATTTTGCTGAATTTCTTTCTCTTAAAAAATCTTTTGTTATAAGAGATTTCTATCTGGGAGGGAGAGGGCTGAGATACAGGAGGGAAATCTAGGGGAGGTAAAAACAAAAGATACGGATAAAAATATATTAAAAATGAAATACTAAATCTGAATGGGAGAGTTAAAGAAGAATTACATTCATTGTGAAAATACCTTTTTCAAACTGCCCATCCTACTTCTCCTTCCAGAGACCTACCTGAATCTCTTTCTTTGGGTCAGTAAACGTTTATTTAAGCCCTGGAGATAAAAGAAAGATGAAAGGCTGTTTCCACTTCCAAGGCCTTGTCAGAGAGATGATGGAATGGACGTGGGATGAAGCACATCCTTTACTGGACAGGACCAACATGAGCATCTGTTTTGCTTCATTCTACCGGTTACAAGGGATTTTCTTTCTTTCCTCTCCCCCTCACAGTGGGGATAAGTTTTGGGGGGAGGGGAATCATATTTTTTAGTTGAGAAAAACTAATTATTTTTACAAAAAGAAAGATCTGGACAACCTCTAAATTCCCTACCAGCTGTAAAACTACATTTTTATTTATGTATTATTGATATATTACATATTATGAATTTATTATGGATCATCCCATGGGAGGTGGTTGGGGGGGAATAGATTTTTGCTCATTGAAAAAAGTAATTTAAGAAAAGATCCGGACAGCCTGTAAATTCTGTCCCTGCCGCAAAAGCGAACTGAAGTCACGGGAGGGGGTTCTGCTGAAAACTTACCTCCTTCTTTTCACCCAGAGGGGACCGGCCCCCCCCCCTCCCTTCGGCGCTCAGCAAAGCCCGCAAGCAGTGCTACCTGCTTGGAGAGGAGCCTTTACACATTAAGTGTCTGTTCCCGCCGGAGCTTCCGGAAGACCCTGGTTCGAATCCCGGCTCCGCACCAAGGAGGTCAGCCTCTCTCCCCTCCTCAGACGGGGGCCCCCGTAAAATCAGGGCCTTCCCCATCTGAAGTCAGAGGAGGTCTCCGGGGGCTGGGCGCGTCCGCGGAGCTTCTGTTGTTTACTCCCGAAAGCCGGCTTTTCTGACGGGCGCCACCCGGCCGCCCCTGCCCTGGACGCTGGCCCGCCCCGCCGCCCAGGCCCTCCGTCCTGCCCGCAGGACGCGCCCCCTCGCCTCACAGGCCGCTCAGCCGCCCCGGGGTGCGCGGGTGGGGGATGGGGAGCGGGCACCTCCGGGCTGGAAGCAGGGAGGGCAACAGCTCGGCCGCCCAGGAGCGGGGGTGCCTCCCTCCGGCCGCAAGCAGGCGGCCCCGCCACCGGGAAGCATCAGGTCGGTGGTCGCCCCGGTTCTCAGCCCCGGGCCCCTCGCCCGCGCCCCCCGCCTGGGGAGGGGGCCGAGCGGGCCCTCGCGCCCCCGCCCTGCCTGCCTCGGCGCCCCGCTCTGAGGGCGCGCCCCACCCCCCTGACGCCCCTCACCGAGGGGCCCCGAGCCCGCCGTGCCCGCCCGGCAGCCCCACGTCCCGGAGCCCCCGCTGTCGCTGCCGCCGGCCCGACCCCCGACCCCCGGCCCTGCCGAGGTGGGGGCGCTTGCCCCCCGTTTTCTCCTCAGCGAAGACTCGGGCGATGGGGCGGCGGCGGGGCGGCGGCGGCGGCGCAGGAGGCGGCCCCGGCCCCGGGCTCGGCCCGAGCTCTCGCCATCTTGAGGGGAGGAGGAGCCGCGGCCGCCGCCATGCGGAGAGGCAGGGAAAGAGGGAGGGCGGCAGCGAGGGAGGGGGCGCGGCGGCGGAGTTGGCTCGGCCCGGTCGGCGGCTTCGGCGGCGCCATGAGAGCGGGGAGCGGCGGAGGTAGGCCGGGCGCAGCCGGGACGCCGGGCGGGCTGGCTGGCGGGCGCGCCGGGGCGGAGCGCGGCGTGGAGGCCCGAGGGGAAGCTGCTGAGGGGGCCCGGGTGGCCCTGGGGCTGGACTGGGCCGGGCCCGGCCGGGCCGGGGAGGGCAGGGCCCGGGGGGCGGGCGGGCGGAGGGTTTCGGGGAGGAAGGAACCGCCGCCATCTTGGGAGCTTCGAGTCAACAATAAAGGAGCCGGGGACCCTGGCGGCGGCGGCCTCGGCGCCGTGACACAGGCCCCAGCCGCGGCCAGTGGGGTGAGGCGCCGGGGCTGCGGGACGCGGGCCGGGCCCGTCAGGGGAGGGGGCGCTCCGGGGCGGAGGCCCTAGGCCCGCCTGGGGCCTCGGGGGCAGCCTAGGAGGCGGCGGGGGCCGTGAGGGACAGAATCCGGAGCCGAGGGCCGAGGGAGGCCTGGGACCGGGGCCCGAACGGGGCGAGGAGCGGGCCCGCGCCGGTGACAGCTTTACGGGGACCGGGGGCCGCAGGGCCGGGGGACGTGGCGCCCCCCTACCGGGGCGGCGGGGGGGGCGTACTGCGACTCCCCGTGGGCAGCCCCCTCTCAACCCTCCCCCGCGCGTGGACAGCCGGGGGTGCTGGAGTGCCCTCAGCAGGTCGAGGGGGCAGGGGTGACTCCTCGGGCCCCCGAGGGGGAGGGGAATCCCCATTGTTTCCCGCTGGCTGAGCCCGCGGGGCCGCGGCTGCCCCGCCGGCGTTGCGCAGATCCCGTTGCAGGGCCCCAGCCTCCTTTGTTTTTAAGGCCGAAGAAAGCGGCTCGGGATGGAAAATGAGCGACCCACGGGCGGGGTGTCCCCCAAAGTGGTGGGGCCCTTCTCCCTCGGACCGCCCCCCATCCCGCCCTCGGAATTCAAGCCCCCTCCTGAGCTTCGGGGAAGCTGCGCCGCCGTTGCAAACAAAAGCTCGTGGTGCCCGGGAGTTTTGGGGGGTGAAGCTGTCATCCGCGAGCTCTCGAGACCGTAGGGAACGCTGCCATTAACTCAGCCTTCCCCGTCTGCGTCGCAGCTTATTTTTGAAAATGCAGGCACGAAACTTGGAGACGGAAATGGGTCTGCTGAGGGAAAGGGTGGGAGGAGTGTCTTTTCTCCTGTGAAACTGCCATGGAGGCTCTTTGCCCGTTAAAAGTGGGGTGGCACCGCTGGCCAGAGCAGAAGCCGGGCCCCGTGGAGGGCGGCAGCCTCATTTCCCCGGACAGGCTGCCCCTTTCGTCCCCTCTGCGCTCCGCCGGCCTTCCCTAAGCCTCCCTCTCTCCCCGCGTGAAGGAGGTGGTGGTGTGGGTCACCTCGGTGTAAACCTGTCAAAACAGGAAGCTGGGACCAGCCCCAGGCTGCCTACCGAGCTGGGCCGAGGAGGGGTCAGCGTTTCCTTCTCGGTTTGCTGGAGCCGAAGTCTGGCCCTTGATGAGCGCACCGGTGCTCGGTAGAAGCTGCACAGCCTTCCCTTTAGAAGATGAGTTTTAGGGTTAGGGGACATCTTTCTGTAGTTTCGTGGTGCTCTCCGAGTTCCGGAAACTCTTGAACGTACAAGTCGTCTCTGTTTTTTATTACACGTTCCTTTTGTTTGCATGAAATGGAGCCTTTGGGTTGCTTGGTGGAGCAGATGTCGTTTACCCTATTTTTTAAAAGTACAAATGACTTAGCCTTTTTGATAGTTAATCTGTTTTAGGAAGGTAGCATAGTCTGGATTAACAGTGGTTTTTTTTTTCTGACGTTTTTAAAGTTTATATGCTTAGTATTTCACAGAACCACCATTTGGTTGTTTTTTGTAAAAAGGAAGTAGTTTCTTGTGTGCTTTTTGTTTACTGTAATATGTGCAGTGTAAACTTGGATATGGCACTTCTAAAATGCAAAGCTTTCTTTGAATTAAAATTTAAATTATTTCGATAGCCTTTAAGTTTTCCGATCAGTTTCCAAGCAAAAGTCTCTATTTTAAATTCTTAGAGATAGTATATTCCAATTGACATTTGACTTCCTCTAGTACTACTTAAAAGAACTCCCCCCAACTCCCCAAAAAAGAAATTCCTTTTCATAAAGAATCCTAAGTGGCAGATGAAATTCATCTGGACATGATTTTTTTTTTTGCCAGATACTGTCAAATTGAAACCTGAAGCTTATTTAGCTTTTCAAGACCCAGTTTGCTACCTGAAACAGAACACAAAACAAATGAATTGTCCAGCCATGTTGATTGATGGCTTTTAGATAAAATTAATGCTGATGCAGTCACTGGTTTCCTAATCATCAATAATAATAGCTAGTATTTACATAGTGCTTAGGGGTTTGCAAAGTACTTTACAGATATTCTCACTTTATCTTCCAACATCCCTGGGAGGTTGGTGCTTTTTATTAAACCCACTTTACCGAAGAGGAAATTGAGACAGATAGGGGTTAAGTGAGTTGCTCAAGGTCACACGGTAAAATTTGAACTCAGATCTTCCCCACCTCAGCTTTAGTACTCTATCCCTGTGAGTTTAATTTGTATTTAAGAGACTTAAATTTGACATTAACCTGTTTTGCCTGAATGTTACTTTGGTTTAGGGACAGAATGTTGTCTTCACAACTGTTGTCTTTGCCCTAGATGAAGGTTAGATCGAAATATAAGTTTATACTGACTTTTTAAATGATAAAGACTGTATAAATCTTGGTTTAGGTGGGTTTTGATTTGGAGGTTTGGAAGAAAAAGCATATTGTTATTTAATTCCATATAATTGATTGGTTTTTTTTTTCTTCATTTCAGATTGAAGTGATTAAATTCAGATATAACTAAACTTTGTTAGAGGGCTTTTTTTAAAAAAAGTTGTTTCAGTGCATCAGAGCAAGTTACTACTGCTTTACCGTTCAGAGACTTACAGGTGCTTGCCTGCATTGCAATAAAGGACTCATATATTGAGCAAGACTTATATTTATCTCTTCGTTTTGGAGAGTCTAATAAACTGTTATTACAGTTTCTCTACTGACTTTCAAAAGTTTTGAAGTCTAAAAGAGACACCTTTACAAATCACAAAGCATGAGCACGGCCAGAACAGAGAACCCTGTTATAATGGGTCTATCCAGTCAAAATGGGCAGCTGAGGGGCCCTGTGAAGCCCAGTGGTGGCCCTGGAGGAGGGGGCACACAAACGCAGCAGCAGATGAACCAACTGAAAAATACCAACACAATCAATAATGGGACTCCGCAGCAAGCACAGAGCATGACCACCACAATTAAGTAAGTACTCCGCTTGTTTTGTAGGGCTGGGCGTTTCTTTTTTGTAATTAAATGCTTCTAGCTACAACGGATACATCCACTCACAGACACTCATCTCTCCCCATGTCCACCCCACATGCAATGGATGTATGCATTTTTACTAGAGTTAAGCTATGTTTAGTAAGTAATGAAGCATAGTCACAGATACCGGAATTGTTGGCTATGATATCATTATATTTAAAACAGCCAAAACGTTCAATTTCTGACTTTCATATATAGAGCAGATTGGAACAGGTTACAAATAGGACAATGAGTTTCTTTACCAAATATCATTGAAATTACTGTGTTGTAATTTTGGTTTTTCCAGTGTAACTTTTTGTTTAGCCCTGTAACTTCTTTATTTCAGTTTACACATCAAAACTAATAAATAATTCAGATTTTTTATTTTGAAGTCACAAATGTTTATGGTTTCCTGTGATCTATATACATCACCACCCATAGAAGTACAAAGTTTTATTACATTTCGGTTCATAAAATTTTTTGTTGTTTTTCATTTCCACATCCCTTTTTAAAAAAACAATTTGTATTGATAGGTTGTTTTAACATTGCCCAAATTTCCCTTTGTGTATGGTTCACCCTCCTCAGCTATACCTTATAATAGTGATCCCCTTCCTTTTTTTTTTTTTTTAACAAAAATGTCAACAATACCAATCATCTAACAAAATAAGTGGTGTTCTATGCCCAAAGATTCCACTTTTCTCACCCCTACTCTTCCTAACATTTTCCCTCCCCCTCCTTCCCTCCCTGCAAAAGAGCAAGAGAGAGGTATTTTCTCATATCTCTTTGGGGCCAAGCGATTGTTTCATGACAGTTGTTTTTTCCATTATAATAGTTGCTGTGTATGTTGTTTTCTTTACTCTCCTTAATTTGCATCAGTTCATGTAAGTCTTTTGCGACTTCTCTTCAGCATCCCTTCTTGCACATACAAATAAGCAAGGACAAAAAAAATAAGCCATGAATAATTTAGTATTTTGAACTCTTAGGAAAAAAAGAGTAGATTTCAAACATTTCCCAAGTCTCTTTGTTGGCATGTTAGGTGGTACAATGGACAGAGCCTGGGACCTGGAGTTGGAAAAACCTGAGTTCAAATCTAGTCTCAGACACTCAGTAGCTGTGTGGCCTGGACAAGAATTTATGCCTGCCTCAGTTTATTCATATACAAAATGGGGATGATGATAGCACCTACCTTCCAGGGTTGTGAAAATGAATGAGATATTTGTAAACTGATTTCAACTCTTAAAAGTCGTATAGAAGTGCTATCCAGCTCCAAATTCTAGAGACTCTTTAAAAAAAAATCTTCTTAAAGACAAAAATATATGTGATGTTTGCCATTTAAAGGGCATACTTGAGTGAACATAATATTTCAAATCATTTAAGGTTCTACTTTGATGTCTCTTCATCTAAGTGACCCTTCTTTTTTGTAGACAATGGGGTATTGTGGATAGGATGCTGGACTTGGTGTCAGAAAAGTTTGAGTTTAATTCCCCACCTTGATACTCATTAGTTTTATGCAAAGGACAAGTCATATCACTTCTCTAAACCTCAGTTTCCTCACCTGTAATATGAAAACAATATCTGTAATTATGTAGCTACATAAGGATTGAACGAGCTAGTGCATTTTAAATAGTATTATTTAGTATTAGTTTTCCATTAACATTATTGATTGAGCCATGGCTTATCTTGCCAAGCTTGATAGATGTCCAAGAACAGACCAGGGCTAGACTGTAAACGTGAAGATGCCTATCACTGAAACTGTCCAGCAAGTGATGGCAGTCTGCATGGGTGTAGGGGGGACCCACACCAGTCACATCACAGGTTCTTAAAAGTATTGAAATCGTGACCCTCAATCTGATGAAGACTGTGATATAAGACTATGAAATAAAGATCAAGACCCTTTAACCCAACATTTGGTTTCTTCTACTGTTATAATTAGATTCATCTCACAGAAGTTTTTTTCAGATAAGACTTTGGCATCCATTATTCTATAGGGTATAGTTCTTACTGTTGCTTCAGAAGCGCTTTTAGTGGTATGGTGACCCTTTAGAAAGTTAACATTACTGGGTCTTATATGATAAGGTTACAACCTATAGGAAATTGAAAGTTCTTCCAAAGTCAGTCACTCATAGAGAGTCATCTAGTCAAAAGGAAATTTTAGATGAATTTGTATTGTTTTACTTTTTCAAAATTGGTAATAAAAATTTATTTTGCTTCCAATATGCTTCTTGGGAGTAGGGTAGATTATTAAAAGCAGAGGCTGGTAATTTTTTTAATGCTTCTTTGCAAAACTATGTTAGAAATATCTATGTGTAAAGTTCTTTGAAGATAGGTAATTAACAATAGCTCACATTATTGTAGCACTTTACAAGATACTTTCCCCTATGCCCAAAAGGCTACAAAAATGTGCATACCCTTTGACCCAGCAATATCGCTTCTGAGACTCTATCCCAAACAGATCATAGAAATGGGAAAAGGTTCCACATGTACAAAAATATTTATAGCAGCTCTCTTTGTGGTGGCCAAAAACTGGAAATCAAGGGGATACCCATCAAATGGGGAATGGCTGAACAAATTGTGGTATATGAGTGTAATGGAATACTATTATGCTATAAGAAAAGGTGAACAGGAAGACTTCAGAGAGGCCTGGAAGGATTTATATAAACCGATGCTGAGTGAAAGGAGCAGAACCAGAAGAACTTTGTACACAACAACAACCACAGTGTGTGAGAAATTTTTCGGGTAGACTTAGTACTTCATTGAAGTGCAAGGACTTAAAAAAATTTTCAGTGGACTCTTGAGGCAAAATGCCTTCCACATACAGAGAAAGAACTATGGAATTGGATTGCAGATAGAAACAGACCATTTTCTTTTATATTGTGTTTTGTTTTGTTTTATGGTTTCTCCCATATGTTTTAATTCTTCTATGTAACATATATTTAATGGGAATATATGTGTAGAATCTGTATAAGATTGTATACCGTCTCAGGGAGGGAGGGAAGAATAATAAAAGATATATGGAAATGATTGTCGAACACTGAAAACAAATAAAATAATTTTTAAAAAAATATTTTCCCAACAATAACCTTGTAAGATAGGTAGGATAAGTAGTAATGTCTCTGTTACAAGTGAGGAAATTCGTTTTTCCGCTTAGAACTTGACACTTGCTATTAGCATTAGGCAGATGGGATCTAGAACTCAGGTCTACTGATTCCAAGTTCACTATTCTTTCTATTCTGCTAGTCTGACTAAACTTTGACCAAGTTTTCTAAAAGAAAAAAGATTCTCTGAATGAAGTAAATGATTAATAGATTTGAGTATCATAGCTTCTGTGATTTTGCTCCTTCAAGAGTAAGTTGTTTGTATCTAATTTAGATTTTAATTCCTTCGAGTCCCATTTCTTTCATGAAGTCTTCCCAGAAGACTGGCACACATTTGTCCTCCTGAGTTCTTTCTGTATTTGCTGTCTGTGCTACCTTTTTGACACTTGACCATGTGTAGTCTTATTTTATTAGTTTATGTGTTTTACTTTTCCAGATTGTAAATTTCTTGTGATGATGAATTATCTTCTATTTCTTATTTATCTGACCACAATGCCTTAAATGGTGCTGTGTATACAGTTTAAGGATTTATTGAATTGGATCATATGGGCTTAGTGTTCTGCCACACTGTTTAATTTGGGATCTTTTCTCAAAATTTTTGGGGTTACTAGGTGAGGTAAACATTTTATGGACAACCTTAGATTCGCATAAAAAAATAGCAGTTGGGATGTACGTGTTAAAAGTAGTTTTGGTCATTCAGTATTAAGGTGTGTGGTGCCTTTTTTATAGAGTAGCAGAGAGATTGAAGTAAACAAAGCACCATCTTTATAAACAAGACTTGAGTTACAGTATTGTTGGCTGCGGACATCTCTGTACAAATGTCATTTATTTTCTTTACTTCATGTTGTATTTTCCCTCTCTGTTTCTCCCCCCATAGTTGTAAGCAACTTTATGGGGAGTTAAAGGGGATGTTATCTTCCTCTTTAAGTATTACTGATGGATTGCATTATTTTTCATTAGGGGAACATTTTTCTCACTTTACTTAGCTCTTTGGCACTATTGAAAACCGAGTAGTAATCTGTTCCTAACACCTACCTAGGACAAGGGGGGGGTTTATTGTATTGGTTTAAAGTTTATTTATGAAATGAATTGTTGCTTTTTAACAGGCTGTGAGTAGTATTGTTACAAAGATATTTCTAGTTCTTAAATTTCTTTTGTTTTCTCTTCAGACCTGGTGATGACTGGAAAAAGACTTTAAAACTCCCTCCAAAGGATTTGAGAATCAAAACTTCGGTGAGTTTCTTTTAAAACACAAGTAGAAAAATGGTAAGAAACTGTAGTAGTTGAGATATTAAAACCTTTTTTTAAACCAACTATGTAATTTTGGAGAGTATTTTGAGATTTGGGGTGGAGGCAGGAAAGATTTGATAAAATCAGCATTGATTAGTAGGCTCATAGATTTAGAGCTGGAAAAGGTGTTAGAGATCATTTAGTCCAGCTCCTCTTACCTTATAGATGATGTAATAATTGACACCCAGAAAAATTAAGTGACTTGCCTGTAGTCACATCCTTTTATTGCAAGAATATTTTTAATTTATCTGAGTGAGATTTATTTTCTTTGGGATTGCTATGCTTGTTTATTACTTTGTAAGAGTACCTGAAATAATGTATTTTTGGTACTAGATACGATGCCATCAGATGATAATTTAGAGTTATTTTTTGGAAAGCCTCATTTTATAAAATTAAGGGACAACATTGATAAATTGGTGTAGAGATAGTCTGTTTAAATGTATGTTTAAAATATGGAGTAAGGGCTCTCATTCTAGATTTACATTAAATAGTATATGACTGTTAGCTTACATAAACTTTTTATTCTTCTTGGCTAGGATGTGACCTCCACAAAAGGAAATGAGTTTGAAGATTACTGTTTGAAACGGGAGTTACTTATGGGAATTTTTGAAATGGGCTGGGAAAAACCATCTCCTATTCAGGTATGTTTGAAAACGTGGATATTCTGGCTTTTTTCGTACCTCCACTCCCTGTTGATATTTTTAGATGTGTGTTCTTGGACTTATCTGTTAGGATAAAAGGAAGATGAAGGTCATTTCCTTCCATTAATTCTATACTATCTCTAGTGTATATAGTATATATATACTACAGTATCTATAATATAGTCAGTCAGATGACTTAAGATCACCTGTGCTTCTAATTTTGATCGAGCCTTGAATATCTAGCAGTAGTCCTAGCCTTAGAAACTGTAAGAGCGTAGTCACAAAATTGAATGTGGAAAGGTGACTACAGGTCACCTAGTTCATCCTACATCTATCTGATAATCTCAGCTCCAACATCCCAGCAAGTTATTATATCTATGTGAGACCTAATCTTATCTATATATCTAGTTGTAGATCTTTGTTGATGCTATAATATATTTCAATGTAGATCTAGATAAATAGAATAGATCTAAATATATATTAGAGCTATATAGAGGATATGTAGATCGAGACATCTAGATATATTGATGAGACTAGGTCTTGGATATAGATATATATATATTTTGTTGTTTTCTGCTTTGTCCAACTTTGTGACCCTATTTCAGGTTTTCTTGGCAAAAATACTGAGTGATTTGCCATTTCCTTTTCCAGCTTATTTTACAAATGAGGAAACTGAGGCAAATCTCGTTAAGTGACTTGACTGTGCTCACACAGCTAGGTTCTGAGACTGGATTTGAACTCTGGTCTTCTGGCTCCAGGCCTGGTATCTATCCACTGCACTACTTCACTGCCCTGTATGATATAGAGGGAGGGGAGTGGGCAGTGGAGCCAATACCCCCTCCTTCATCTCCCTTTTATTTATGTGTTGTCTTCATTAGAGCATAAGTTCCTCTAGAAGGACTTCGGTTTTGCTTGCATTTGTATTCCCAGTTCTTAGCATAGTGCTTGGCACGTAATAAGTGTTAAGTAAATACTTTATCTTTTCATCTTTCTTCATCAAAACTGTTTTTTCTTTTTGATTCTTCAGAATTTTATTCTTAAGGATTTTCACTTCTTCTAGGCTGACTGCTTTTGTAAAATATTAGTCCAGTGGATCCTAACTTTCCTTTCTCTGATACAAGGCAGCATGTAATCAGATGATAGAATGTAGGAAAAACAAGAGGAAATGGGAATTCAAAAATGAGAGCGATCCCTAGGGACTTGAGTTGATAGGAAAGACTTGTAGAAAAGGGTTGGTAACACTTTCCTGTATATCCTGGAGGAAAGCAGAACATTTTCAATGGAATGAACAGAGGAGTGAGTGTGGGGTTAAAAAATAGTGATGAATTGACCTGACTAGCATAGAATGGAGACTGTTACTGGGAATTAACAGAAGTCTGTTCATGTCACTTAACACTCAACTCCAATGGCTTCCTGTTGCCTCAAGGGGCAAATACAAAGTGCTCTGTTTGGCATTCAATCCCTTTTGGAACCTAGTTCCATCCTACCTTTCCAGTTTTCTTACACCTTACTCTCCAATACATTCTCTTCCATCCAGTGACTTTGGCCTCTTGACTTCTTTATCTGAAAAAAAGACTCCAACTCTTGGTTGTGGGCATTTTTCTGGCCATTCCCCTGCCTGGAATGCTTGCCATCCTCTTCTCCAACTACTGACTTCCCCTGGCTTCATCTGAGTACCAACTAAAATCCCAACTCTTCTTAATGGCAGTGCCTTTCCTCTGTTAATTATTTCCTATTTATCATGTGTAGAGCTTGCTTTGTGTACATTTGGCTGCATGTTGTTTCCCCGCATTAGACTGTGAGCTCTTTGAGGGCAGGGACTATGTTTTGCCTGTTTTTGTATCCCCAGCACTTAGCGCCGTGCCTGGCACAGAGTTGGTACTTAGTAAAATATTTATTGATTGTTGATTGATATCAGTCCATTAATCACCACTTTTTTGGTGTGAGTGTGGTCTTTGTCCCACTATGGATATACTTAATTCTGGGTGCTCCCCAAGGCTCAGCCCTAGGCTTTCCTCTCTTTCCTCTTTGTCCTGTCAGACTTCATGATCTCATCCCCTCCAATGGATTCATCTCTATACTAACTCTCTTCTGAACTCTAGGCCATGCATTATTGGGCATTTTGAACTGAATGTACTTTTGCATCTGAAACTAAGCATATCCAAAACTAAGCTATCTAGATTTCCATCAATATCCATCCCTCTTCTGTACTTGCCAATTTTGAGGGCATCAGTATCCTTCCAGTTACCAAGGTTTACAACCTCAGTGTCATCTTTGATTTCCTTATTCTCATTAACCCCACATACCCACTCAGTTGCCATATCTCATTTTTTTCTACAACATTTCTTCTCGTACACCACCTTCTGTCCAATAACAGCCACTGTGCTAGTTTCAGCCCTTATTACGGTTCATCTGAACTATTAGACTAGACTCCTCTTTGAGCTCTCTGCTTTAGGTCGTTTCCCGTTCTAAATCATCCTCCACACAGCTGCCAAAATGATTTTGCTTAAGTGCAAGATTGACCATCCCTCTGGCTTAATAAACTCCAGTGAGTCCTTTTTGCCTTTAGGATCAGATAGAAGCTCCTGTGTTTGACATTTAAAGCTCTTCACCCCTTCTCATACTTCTCTCTCCTCCATGTACTCTCTGGGCTTGCCATACTGGCCTCATTGCTCTCCTGTCTCCAAGCCTTTGCACTGGCTTGCTTCCATGATTGGCGTGTACATTCATTTCTTAGATAGGCCTCTTAGAATCTTTTGCTTTCTTCAAGACTTCAGTATCACCTTCTGAAAGAGGCCTTACCCAGGTCCCTCTAGCTACTAGTCTGTTTCTTCTATTCTTTCTGCTCTGTAAGTATCTTGCATATGTTTCCTTGTGTATAAAATAGTAATAATAGTATTTGTATTACCTACGTCGGGGCGATTATAGGGAAAGTGTTATGTTTTAATAAAGCTATATAAGTGATTTGGCGTTATAACAGTGTAAGCATTATTGTCCCCTTTTTACAGATGACAAAACTGAGGCTCAGAGAGGTTAAATGAGTTGTCATTAGTCACATCACTAGTGAGTAGCACGTTCCTCTTGGAAGTCAATATAGAGCCATTAAAGGGTTTGAGGTGGATAAATTTCAGAATCAAAACTATCCATAGTTTGACTACCTGAACTATTATGCAGTCTTCATACCTCATTTTAAAGATGAGGCGATTAAGAGCCAAAGAAATTTTGTTATTTGCTCGTTCACATAACTTCAAATTCTTTAGGTATCTAACACTAAGGAAGGGAAAGGATCAGTAGCCTAGTAGGGTCAAGACATTTGAGAGCTGAACTATGTGCTGGCAAAAGGAAAAAAAAATCTTTAAATCTTATCTCTTTCCTCCTTTGCATTTTGTGTTCTATGAATGTATTCTACCCAAGCAGCTGTATAGACCTAGTAGTTCTTAGTACAATCTATTCCACCTTGCCTTGCAGTTTTGAGATAATAGCACCCAACAACCCAAAGAAAACAGCAGGTAGGGTAGACTGCAACCATGTGCTCACTCCCCTCTTCTTCACCCCCCCTCCCCTCCTCACCCCCAAACAAAACTGAGGTTTTTTAGAACAGAGAAGTCTTGAGACCGAACAACTCTCAAGTCAGACAACCTAATAGAATAGAATTTTACTGGTCTTTTGTCACTGTCAGAAAGATACTTGTGGCCTTACACTTTAGTGAAGAGAAAGAAGACACCATTCTCAGATTTTGAGTTAGCTTAGGAGAGAAAGGTCCTTTTAAAGCCAAGGGTTCTAATTCTTGCTTAGGAAACCTTTTCTGTTATCACTTCTGTTAGTGTGAAAATTGTCCTTAGGTTGACATGTCTTTTCCTCACTTACTAAAAGAACTCATGGCACATTTAAACAGTGAACTGAATCATGTAATCTGCTATGCTTCATAGCATAACATAGCTAACAGATTTTATAGTACTAATCCATCATCACCATTAAGACGTGTTTGAGATTATTTTGTAAAAGTTGGTAGAAAAAAATTATAGAAATTTTCCATTTTTGTCAGGAGGAAGAAGGTAAGAGGATGGAAATTTTGGTGAAATTTGAAAATTTTACAAATCTAAAGTCATTTTGTTTAAGAATATAAAAGTATATTTTTAGTATTTTGGTTTGCTCAAAGAATAAGTAAGCCAAGGACATATCAGTTCTTGTGAATACAAAATTTCTTTTTTTTTTCCTGTTAGTCTTCCCGGTAATCCGTGCTAGAAGAGTCTTTTTTTCTAATCCTTGCGTAATAAGTGGATGCCACTTTCATTGTTTATTACATTGCTAGGCTTTTAAGGCCTAACATGGGAGGAGAGGCATATTTCACCAGTCTACTAAAGACACAACAGGACACCCACAAGCAGAAAAGCACTGATAAATCTTGTGAAAATAGTGGTGCCCTCTGGAGGCAGAATTGAGTCTTGCTCTTTCGTTGAAAAGTTCTACACAGGTCATGAAACTACTAACAACTTTGTGTAAAGCAATTACTATTACATATTTTTAAATAAATAATTTGGAGGAAGCAGAGTCTGGATAGCAATATATAAATAACAACTATTTTATTCATCATTTTTTAAATAATTTTTTTAATTTTTAAAAACTGTTTGCACTGAATTTTTTCCTTGGAAGTCTGCCCTTTCTAACAAAGGCAAGAGTATGTATAAAATACCTGTTTGCGTTGACTTATATTTGGCCATAAATTAGCTCTTCTTGGTGCAAAGCTAAAAAGTCACTCAGCTACCAAACTGGAGCCTCTGGAGCTTCATTCATACTCTTCTCTAATGAACTGAGCCAATTAATTTTACTCAGTAAAGTATGAAAGTTGTTCTCGCTCCATCCTAGAAATGTGACCATTATAGATGTGTGCTGCCACAACTATAGATCAGCTGCCTGGGACTACCAAATAAAAGTTTTGAATAGGAAGTAAAGAAGCAGACTGTTTGATTCTGCATGTTGAGAGGCAAAGTGTAATTCTTGTACTGCAGAATACTGGTCTAGGAATCTCAAAATTGGAAAAGGATCTTATAATACAGCTAATCCAATTTGTATATGTGCAGTAATACCCTCTACAGCACCCCCAATAAATGGTTGTCTAGGTTTTACTTGAGCACCTGTAATGATGGCTATTACCTCTAAATCTTTTCCGAAGCCTCCAATCGTTTGCACTTTGAGGCCAAGCAGGACCACAAAGTCTGGGCTTTTTGCCTGGATCTGCTGCTTATTTACCAAGTTTTTGTATCTCTTTGAATCTTGAATTTCCTCCCCTATAAAATTAGTGGGTTGAACTGTGGATGATTTTTATGATCTCTTCCAAGTAGATAGTCTAAATTTGCTTTAATTGACCTTTAATCAAGGTATCAGGTATTACACAAAAGAACTTACATTTAAGTTTGGTTGGTACAAGGACCATGCATTGTGAAAAGCTATTTTATGGCCAAATACAAGATGCTTACCTGAATAGTCATCTTAGCATATTGTGCCATTGGGACAGGGAGAAAGACCCTGCGAGAACTTCTGAAGTTTCATTGGTTAGGCCTTTGTCTAATGTTTTTCAGGATAACCCCTGTATGTTGCTGAAGACCTTGGCAGGCTTTGGGCTAATTATCTAGTAGAATTTATTCAGCTCTATGAGTTGAATGGGTGTCCTTTCCTCTTCTTTGTACTTTATCTTCCTTTAATTACTTAATATGTGAATCTAATTGTGCATAACCTGTTATAAATCTTGCTTTATCCCTAATTCCTTTGGAGGAAATTATTCCCATCACCTGTCTTCTGAAAAGCCCTTGTGACCAGTAGAATGCTAGTTAGTTGTAATCTGGGAATGAGAGCTCATATTCGTAGTGTGACTGTGTTAATCAAGTTGTAGGGGACTTAGACCTGTGATAGAAATGGGCGGACAGTGTAATATCACAAGCTGAGCATATTGCTTGGGGTAGATCTGATTAGCTGATTGATATGGAGGGCAGGGAGAGAATTTACATGTTAACCTCAGGTGGCCATGTCCATCCTACCATCCTGTATATGCATATGTGATTAAAAAAAAACAACAACAACAACAACACAGACTTCTCCTCTACTAAGGTTCTATTTCATTGCCCCATCTTGGCATGGAAGTGACTTATCTGACATTCTCTTAATGACTGTCAGTGGAATACAATCTGGAAAGATTTTGAATATGACCTAGAGATGGACTGATCAACCCAAGACCAGCCTGATTTTAATTTGGTTAGGTCTGTCACTAGCTCATTTGCCAGAAGGAAAGAAACTGGCACCTTATGAAACCTGCCATGGAGTGGAAGTAGTTGTGAAAGGTATATACACAGACAAAAGTGTAGATAATTGAAGACTGGATGCAAAATCTAGGTACTTCTGGCTTCACTACAGACAAATTGACTTAGTTGTCCCAGTGAACATGTTGCATGCATTATCACCCTTATACTTTTCCTATATAATTCCCTTTTCAGAAACTTCTTTTCTATTTATGTAAGTTCTGTACAGTTTACTACCCATCTCTTCTGAACATGTTAGCAGACAGTGATCTTCCTCAACTCCTGTAGTACTAGTTACTGTTTTTAGCATTCATTTGGCATTTACTATATGCTACCTTGTGTTTGTTTTATCTTTTAGTGTATAGAACATTTTCTTCAACTAGATTGTAAGTTTCATAGGCAAAGAAACCCAAATTTTTATCATTTTGTATCTTCTGTACATAATTTGGCACATGTAACCGATAGTCACTAAATTCCTATTGATAGTGATCTGTTTTGTCTCTTGCATTGGATTTTTAAGCTACTATGGTGTCTTACAGTTTTATGGCAACCAGGAAAATATTGGTCAGTGATGATACTCTAAATGTGTGCTACTGATGTATTTGATCTTCACGTATTTTATGTATTTGTGTGCAATGTCAGACACTTGAAAGTGAAATACATCCCTGACAAAAATGAATTCTAAACTTTCAATAGACTGGAGCTATTTTAACAAAATTTTGCATTGTCTTGTCTGGTTTTTTTAGGAGGAGAGCATTCCCATTGCTTTATCTGGTAGGGATATCTTAGCTAGGGCTAAAAATGGAACTGGCAAGAGCGGTGCCTACCTCATTCCCTTACTTGAACGGCTAGACCTGAAGAAGGACAATATACAAGGTCAGTTGGAGAGAAAGTTTCCTATGGGAACATCAGAGAGCCCTACTATAGAAATTGTGGAGGTATTTTCCCCTTGTACTATCTAGGTAATGTGAAAAGCATTTGTGGTTTGTATAGAGTTTGGTTAATTTTTTTTTCATTAACATCTTTTTTAGGTAAGATGCATTGGTAAATAAGGCCAAGTAATATGAGAAACTGAGTAAAGAGGGCATTTTAGAAAATTAAGCTTAAACTTGTCATTCTAATTGGCTTCCGTAGAATTACTTATCTAGCTTTGTAAATAGTCATTTGTTCATGCCAAGCAAGGTTATCCTTTGGGTTAATAAAATGCGAGAACTTGGTTATTTAAATATTTTGAAGGTGCTAATAATTGTAGTTCCTTAATGGTCAAAGGAGCCACTAGTACCGAACAGAGGAGTGAGAAAGTAACTCCTCCCCAGGTCCTTCTCTGCCATGGAAAGCTATATAAAAAGAAGCTAAAAGAGAATTGGAGAGAAACCCTGATCAAGGAGTTTTGTAGGTATTCTTAATGTACAGTTAGCAAGTTTCTATAAATTTTTGAATTTTTCCTTCATTTTTTGTAGTTTTACCTCTTGAAGTAGTTTTGAAACTCCACAGCTTTAAGTCCTGGAGAAAGGTTAAATACCATGAAGAGGTCACATGCTGTCAGAGGAAAAAGTACTGGACTAATGCTCAGAAGACCTGGGTTCTGGTTCTGATTCAGCTCCTCATTAGTTTTGTTACCTTGAGTAAACCTCTTACTCTCAGTTTCCGTATCTGTAAGTTCAGGGTGTAATACTTGCTCCGATCTTCCTGCCTTAAAAGTTGGTATGAAGATCAAATAAGATCGTAAAGTCTTATATGTTATATGATGGTGATAGTGGTGATGTCAGCAAAAAGATGAGAGGTTAATTCCTGAGTTACATAGTATCAGTTAAGCAAGTTCATCGTAAATATGTGATAGGAATAGCTGAGGAAAAACTAAGTCCTGAAGGCCTGACTCTTTCTTGGAGTGCGGCTGCAAGTTTTGAGGAACAGTACACATGCACCATAAAGACTCGTTATATGGATGTATTTCCATTAATATATAGGAGGTACTCATGGTTTCTGAGATGTTCATGCTAAGATTTAATTTGTCCTTTTGTTAGGTCTAAGAGTTTAAGCTCTGAAGGACAATTTTATTATAGCTCCTTTAATTCTTTTGAGGCAGTAATTTATCATAGAAGGTAATGTACTCTTTTTTTGTCTATTTTTTCTTTTTTTTGATCTCTGCCAGCAATGGTGATTGTTCCTACTAGAGAACTAGCCCTACAGGTCAGTCAAATTTGCATCCAGGTCAGCAAACACATGGGAGGGGCCAAAGTGATGGCAACCACAGGAGGAACCAACTTACGTGATGACATAATGAGGCTTGATGACACAGGTAGGAAATTATAGAACAAGGTAGTAATTTCCAGTGTTGGTGAAAACCTCTGTCCCTTTTAGGTATTTTTTTGCTTTCTCTATGTCAAAAGAAAAGTTTATAGGGTAAGCTGCAGGGATTGATCATGTTTTATGTATGACATTATCTTGTATCACTATAATCACAGTTTTCTCAATGAAGAAATTTCCTGGAAACAAAGTTTCTATTAGCAAAGTTTGTTTGGGCTTAGAGAAAACTGGAGGAAATCCTCTGGAGTTCCTCAGTGCTGGATTGCAGGCAGTGATGGTACTTCCTCAGGTGTAAGCATTTTGAGGATAGATCAAGGCCTGGTTGAGGGCAGGGTTCCAGTGTTTTGGACACTCAGGAGTAAGGAAAACATTGCATGGCCTATGACTATATGTGGCCTCTGTCACCATGCAGAGGTCTGTTTAAAGGCATCTTCTCTCATCATTCGTCCTCCCTCTGAAAGGAGGCAGAAGGTATAGTCTTTGAGAAAGTTAGTGAAGGAGAAGTTGTTGCAATAAGTTGAGAGTAATCAACACCTAGAAAGTGACCTCTTCGTTAATAGAATTACGTTACTCTTTGTTTGCTCAAGACAAAGTTCACATAATCAGCAATATATGTGTTTTTGAAATTTTTGTGCAGTACATGTGGTGATTGCTACCCCCGGAAGAATTCTGGATCTCATCAAGAAAGGAGTAGCAAAGGTTGATCATGTCCAGATGATAGTATTGGATGAGGTAACTTCTCTTATTTGAGAAAAATACTATTACAACAATAGTAATAGCTGTTATTTATGTAGTTCTTTGTGGTTTATGGAAACATTTCATTTAAACGTTGCATTGCTAACAAATGGAACAAGAGTTGGGCATATTTCTCTGAGCTGTCATACACCTTCACCTGGTTTAAGCCAGTCTTATTTGCTTGTAAAACTTATTTAACTTTAGAGAGGAATGGTTGATAAAAGTTAAACTTTGTTTATTTTTTAACAGGAATGCCAGTATTTTAGTATTGTTATTTTCCTAGCAATCCCGTAAGATTAAGAGGAATCCTTGTCCTAGTAGGTGATTTATTCATTAATAAAGTGGTTATTGTGTTTGATGGCATTGGATATTAGGAATAATAGTATATAGAGCCTGTACTCTACAACTAGGAGAATTGTAAAGATGTTCCATGGATACCTGAATGTTGCTTCATATTAACCAAGTTTGGAAATTGCTATGGTTTTTTTGTTGTTTTTTAAAGTTTTTTGTCCATTTCTACAACAGGCAGATAAGTTGCTGTCACAGGATTTTGTGCAGATAATGGAAGACATTATTCTCACGCTACCTAAAAACAGGCAGATTTTACTATATTCAGCCACTTTCCCTCTTAGTGTTCAGAAGTTCATGGTGAGTATTAGTTGGTTTCATTGGAAGCATTCCTATACTGAATATCCATTTGCCTATGAGAAGGCTTTTTCCTTTCCCCCTATCAGTGAGACATATCTTTTCTCATAGTCTTTGTGCTTTATCAGTTCATGATATTCATTATTTTTCACATCAGAGGTTGTCTAGTTAGTTAATTTAGTATGTTCAATGAATAACATTGCTTGTTTCAACATTAGGCAATTAGAACAAATAGTTGACGAAAATTTTTTAGTTTTTATTTTTTCCTTTAACATCTTATAGACATATCTTTAAGTGCACAATAAATGACAAGACATATTGCACAATAAAACCCATATGTAAGGTAACTGGAAAGAAGATAAGAATAGCGAACACTTTTGTGTCTACATCTTTAAAATGTTTGTTCCTTTTTGGCATGTACTCTTGGGCTGATGAATTGTCTTCCCTTTTGAGTTTCTCCAAGGGCTTTATCAGTCCTTACAATTTGTTGTTGCTGTTCAAGTCATTTCAGTTTCCAGCTCTTTGTGACCCCATTTGGGATTTTCTTGGCGAAGACGCAGGAGTGGTTTACCATTTACTTCTCCAGCTCATTTTACAGATGAAGAAAGTGAGGCAGACAGGGCTAAGTTAGTGACTTGCTCAGGGTCACACAGCTAGTAAATGCCTGAGGCTGATTTCTTTGCCACCTAAGCTACTCTACAAGGCTGTCCTTCACTTTATAAACATGAACATTTTTTTATTTGTTGACAGTGATTATCCTTGCTATGTAGATCATGGTGATCCCTGATAAGTTTTGTGGGGGTTTTTTTATCTTGTAGTAGATATGGTTTTAGGTTAATAGTTTATGCTCTGCTTTTATTCGTTCCACTGTGAGAGTATTCTCTATTTTCCTCTCAGAATTCCCATTTGCAAAAACCTTATGAGATTAACCTGATGGAGGAGCTAACTCTGAAGGGAGTAACCCAGTACTACGCGTATGTAACTGAGCGCCAGAAAGTACACTGCCTCAACACACTTTTCTCAAGGGTAAGAAATAAGCTTCAACTGCCAAACATTGTAATTCACTAAATTCCAGCGACAAAATGGAGAGGATTTATATCAACAGGCAACCATTTTCACACACCTTCACTGTATCAAGTTCCCTAGCTTTTCTGGGTTCTTTTGTAAAGGCACAGTCTCACTTACTTATCTGAACTTGATACAATGTTGTTTAATGAGTCTTAGCCCTTTTAACTTAACAAAATGGCCTTATTTCACCTCAAACCCAGTAGTTTCATTTGTGGCAGTTTTGAAAGTTAATCTGATACTAAGATAAAATTCTGAAAGGAAATGTGAATTTTTCTTTGATTTAAATTCTTTTCTGCCCACTATAAAGTGAAGAAAAAACACCCACACACCTGTTTAGAATTATTGCACTCTTGTGCATTCTGTAGAGGCAAGTTTCAGATGATGTGCAAAGGAAAGGTTTCCTGTTTGCCAGTCAAGAACTCAAAGCTCTAGCAAATTGAATGAAGATCTTTACCCTTCTTGCCAATGTCTCTTTCCTGTGCTTAGCTTCAGATAAACCAGTCAATAATTTTCTGCAACTCCTCTCAACGTGTTGAACTATTAGCTAAGAAGATTTCCCAACTGGGCTATTCTTGCTTCTACATCCATGCTAAGATGAGGCAGGTGAGTGTGAAGCTGTATGACACTGAAGCTCACAGTATAAATAGTCATGCTGTTTTATTGTAACCCTCTAATTGTTACATTATTTTGGGACATTTTTATTTTCTCCTTTAATGGACTCAATCGGGTTCCCTCCCCCATATTCCCTCCCAGGTCAGCTGATAATGTGTTTTCCCATTTTTTCCTTCCACAGTCTATTGGAAAAAAGATCCAATTTGAATTTTCCTAAGTTCTTCCCTGTAACATAGCAATTAAGTCTAAAACTTTAGATTGCAGTTCTTTTGCTTACTACAAGATTATGAAAGTTCACATGGTGAAATTTTATCCCACTTTGTACAGCACCTGTGTATAAACTGTGATCAAGTACTCAAAAAAAAAAAAAGGAAAGAAAGATCTAAACCCCCTTTGGCATTTGGGAAAATGTACAGATCACCAGTCACATTTCAGTGGGTCATGAGTCAGGCATTAGAAACTCTTACTGGAAACGAGTATCTTAATTTGGAAGCATATTTTTCAGAATGGGAAGAAAGATGGTCTAGAAACAGTCCATAAGGATAACATTGCCTTTGAATGTGGCTTTGTTGTGCAAGTACTAGAAATGTCATTAAAATACCAACCTTGCAAAAAGCAGCTCTCCACAGGGTCATAGATTTCATGCTGCTAGAATACTTAAGGCAACTTGCTCCTCAAGGTAGAGATGAGGAAACTGATGGTTAGAGAGATTAACTCATTTGCCTAATACTACCCATTTAGTGAATGGCAGAGCTCAAATTTGAACCCAAGCCCTCTGACTCTAAATCTAGCACTCTTTACACTGCACCACATTTTCTTATGTTTATAAACTTATTTTAATTAACTGAATGCAAGTGAGAACTTAAACATTTAAAACTAATAATGCAAAAAGTGAGATTTTAATGGTAATATTGGTTATTCTATATACTCTGTGTTCATATTAAAGGATACCAATACTGAATAGCCAGCAAGGATTGTGTAGTGGGTGTTAATAAATATTTAACTGAATTGAGTAATAGCATTATGGAATAGTGGGTAGAAAACTGGCCTTGGAGCAGGAAGACCTAAGTTCAAGTTCTTTAACTCTCACTGCTGCAGGTCAATTCGGAGTTTAGGGAGAAGGTGACAGCTGCATTAATAGAGAGAGTTTCCTTATTTTGGAAATCCTCATACTAATGAAATAACAGATCCAATCCTTTTCTTCTTCCTGTTGGATTGAGTGATTAAGGTTATAAAGCTACGTTTAGAATTTAATTAAGTTATTTTGGGAAAAAACACATATTTGGTCATAAGTTTTATTAAAAAAAATTTTAGGATTTGAATAAAATTTTGTATGAAAATCAACTAAAATTTTCAGAGTTGAAAACAAATCTCAACTTTAGTTAAAAAGAGTTACTTATTTTTAAGAGAAAATATTCCGAACCTATTTACTTGGGCTTTTTATTATTTCTGTTTTTGCTTTAGTATTTGTAATGTTGCTTACTACGATTCTCTTGTGTGCAGAAGAGCTATGAGTAGGAAATAATTAATGGGGCATAATTCTATACTTTATGGGATTTCATTGTATTTTTTAAAATAGATTCTATTTGTGTTTCCAGGAACACCGAAATCGTGTATTCCATGATTTCCGAAATGGCTTATGCCGTAATCTTGTTTGCACTGGTAAGAATTTTGTGCCTCCCTTGATCTTTATTTCCCCTGTTCTTCTTTGATTTGTTTCACTGTCCTTGTCCCTTTAGTTCTCACCGACATTACCAGAAAAATAATTAATATTGAGGTCAAATACCACTAACTCTTTGAAATTGTGTTCTTTATCTGAAATAGCAGGAGAATTGTTCTAGCATTCAGACCTTATTGTTTGTAAAACTTAAAAGGATGGGTTTGCGGGGAGGGAATTGTTTTTGTTTCTGTTTTTGTCTTTCCTAAGTGGAATTAGCAGTAGGGGAGATACTAACACAAATTGAGTTGTATTAGGGATCCCCTTGTAGTTTTGAAATTTTGTTGATTTTTTTTCTTATAAAAGCAGACCAATCTATATTTTTGTTTCTTTATTTTTGTACAGAAATCTTAGCAGGGAGAGTATAATCTTGCCATATTGGTATAAGATTAATGACCAGAATCAGTTTTATAGGGCAGAGAAGAGAATCTCGGTTTTCAGAAATGCAGGTCTGTAGAACAGGGTAGTTCATTGGAAAGAGTACTGGTTCTGGAGACAGGTGGCCTGGATTCAGATGCTGTCTGTGGTCTTTAGTCAGGGCACATAGATGTTTTGGTCCTCAGTTTCCTCATTTTCAAAGTGAAGGAGCGGACTAGAACAGGAATTGTTCGCCATGAACTGTTTTTCTTTTTCACATTTGATAACTATTTCAACATAAATGATTTATGCATTTAAAACCTTATTCTCAGAAACAGGGTCATAGACAGGTTTACCATACTGCCAAAGAAGTCCATGTCATACAAATAGGTAACAGCCCTGGACTAAATGAACTCCTGCGAAAGTCTCTTCCAACTCTCAAATCACTGATCCCATAATCACCAAAACTATTCTGCGTAATTCTAGGAGAGTACTTAAATCAATTCAGTTATAAAATTCATCTGGGAACAAGGCTGTTAAATGCTTGCGTCTTATTTCTTGTTAAACGTTTTGTGTCTTTTTGCCTTACCTCTTAAAGTACGTTTACTTTAGTTTCGAGTCTCCAGCTTTGATTTACTTGTTTAAGTAGCTATCACTTTTTGATGCCAAAGAAGAGGAGACTGAAATGTATACAATGTAATTTGATGCCTGCTACAAGTCAGTCCTTATCTTTTTCTCTGTTGTTGGGGACAACAAATGCCAAATACAACTTTTTCTTGGTCTTTATACTTCTTAATTTCTGTAGCATTCAGTAGTCGCCCTCTCCTGTGTACTCTGCCCTCTGGATTTTTTGTCACTGTTCCTTCTTGGTTTTCCTTCCTGTCTGAGTCTCCTTTGCTAGACCATCATCTGTATTCTGCTGCCTGACTTATACCCCAAAGCTCTGTCTTAGGTCCACCTCACTTCTCTTGAATCCCTCTTTTATTTGGTGACCTCATGAACTCTCATGGGTTTAATGATCATTTCTCTGTAAATGACTCTCAGATCTATAGATCTTGCCTTGCCTTCACCTTTCTTGAACTGCAGTTGAGTTTTCACTAGCTGCTTATTGGACATAGTGAATTGGACCTCTCAAAAGGGAGACCATCAGCTCCAAAACAGGACTCACTATAAACCTTTCCCTCCAAATCTTTTCCTCTTCTTAATTTCCTAATACTCTTAAGCACTACCATCTTTCCAGTCACTTTAGTTCACAATCTCAGTGTCATCTTTGATTCCTTGATCTCAGTTTATCTGATCAGTTGACAAATATTGTTGATCCTACTTCTCTTACATACAGCTCTTTCTCTCTACCCATGATCAACCCCAGCACCTTACCTCATAATTGTTTCCCCTGTTACAAGTCTTTTATCTACTCAGATCTGTCCTCCATGCAGGGATTTTTTTACATGTCACTCCCTACTCAGATATATTCTATTGGTTCCCCATTACCTCTAGGATCAAATGTAAACTATTTCACATTTAAAGCGCTTGGCAACCTTGCTTTATTTATACCCTTCCAATCTTATACATTATTATTCTTGTCCCTGCATTCTGTCTTCCTGCTCTCGTGTCTCACTGTGTTTATCACCTAGATCACTCATCTTCTGGATCTGTACCTTTGTATTGGCTATCTTCCATGCTTGGAGTGCCCTCCTTTTTTACCTCTACCTTTTGAAATCCCTGACTTCCTTCATGATTCAGCTCAAACACCGGCTTCATCATGGATCTTTTTGTGGTCTCCTTGGCTGCCAAAGTCTTCCTCTCCAAGATTGCCTTCTGTCTTTTTTATGGTTTTTTTTGTATATCTATATATGACATGTTGTTTCCCTGTTAGAATATAAGTTCTTTGACAACAAGGATTATTTATTTCTGTATTTGTGTCTTTAATGCCCAGGCAGGACCTGGCCTGTTGCAGGCCTTTAATAAATTCTTGTTGGTTGGTTGAATTCAATTAGCAAATATTTGTTCAATGCCTTCTACAAAAGTCACTTTGCTAGTGCTGGTGATACAAAGAGGAAAACAAAACAGTCCTTGCGCTCTGTTGGCTTGCATTTTAATGGAAGAAGGGGAGGATTAGTGTAGGATGTAACATATACGCAGATAAATCAAAAAAATGTACTTCTAGTAGGGAGGGGAGAGCACTGACTTGGGGGTTGTGTGTATATGGAAGGTGGTATATGAATTGAGCCTTGAAAAGAACTAAGGATTCCAAGAGGCAGGTAAGGAGAAAGTGGGTGAGGTATGAAATGTCACATACAGAGTATAGCAGGTTGTCAGGTTTGATTGGAGTATAACTTAGAGCACATGAGGAAGAATAATGTGCAATAACTCTAGAAAGAGAAGCTACAGCCAGATTTGACTTTAAATACTAAACAATGGAATTTTTATTTCATTCTAGAAGCAATGGAGAGGCACTAGAGATTTTAGAGTAGAGGATTGATATAGGTAAACCTAATGTTTTAAGGTTTGATATAGAGAAACCTAATAATTAAAGAATATCAATATGGCACCTGCAGGACATAGATTGTAGAAGGGATAAAGTGAAGCAGGGACATCATAAGATTGTAGATTTAAAAGTTGGAAGGGGCATTGCAAGTCATTAAGTCCAGTCCCTTCATTTTGTAGACCGTGAAACCAGGCCCAGAAAGTAAATATCTTGACTAGGGTTACACACTAGTTATACACTAGTAAGTGTCTGTAGCAGGGTTTGAACTGAATCCATTTCTTCTTGATTCCAAATACACTACTCGACCTTCTAAATTTACTATGCTTCATCAGTTAGGAAACTGCTAGACTAGGTGAGTGGGAATTAGGCCCACTCCTCTAATCCAGGCCTGATCTAGTTGAGGAGAGAAGGGGAGATAACTCTAGAGGCAGTGTGGTACAGTGGATAGAGTGCTAAGACTTAAGAAGATGTGAGCTTGTAACCTTGCTTCAGATATATGTTAGCTGTGTGACTCTGGGGCAAGTCACTCTGTGGACTTCAGTTTCCTTATCTATAAAATAAGTGGATTGGATTTGTTTATGATCCTACAAGTGGATAGATGAGGAAGATTTTGTGGAGGCAGTTGGTGGTCAATCCATGGCAACGGATTGGATCTGAGAGATAAATGAGAGAGAAGTCAAAGGATAACAAAGTTGAAAACATGGATGATTGGAAGGATGGTGATATACTTGATGGAAACAGGGAAATTAGAAGGAAGATCAGGCTTAAGGAAAGGAAAAGAAATTAGTTGTATTTTGAACATCTTAAAATATGAGTAGTTGATTTGGATCTGGAACTCAGAAGAAAGAGTAGGTGTGAGTGTATATAGATTGAGGTGTCATCTTCACTGCAAAGACACCTGAGCCTGTGAACTCAATGATGGTGATCCATGAAGGAGACTGAGAAAGAACTGTCATAACAAAGGAGGGGAACCAGGACAAAGCACTGTGAAGCAAACTGGGGAGCAGAGAATATTCGGGAAATTTACTGAATTGCTTTATTTCTGTTTTTAAATTCTTTGTTACAAAGAAAGGGATATCTTTAGATATGTGATGGTCATATCTAAACAAAAAGTGTCAATAAAAACATTTTTAAACCTGTAGCAACTTCAGAGAAAAGAATGAGGAAAAGTACTTATGTACAAAAATAATTGCACCTCTTTTGCAGCAGAAAAAAGTGATATATGAATGTAATGGAGTTTTGTGCCACAAGAAATGATGAAAAGTCCAAGCCTGAGAAATCCTGTGTGAACTGATAGAGTCAAGTGAACAGAACTCAGAGAATTAAACAATAACTACATTATAATGAAAAATCACCAAGAAACACTTAAGACCTTTGATCAATTTAATGACCAACAGCATTTCTGAAGAACTAGTGGTAGAACATGCCCTGTACCTCCTGACAGTGAAGGGGTGAAGTCAAGGGACAGCCATTGTAGAGATGTGTTCTGTTTGACCGTGCATATTTGATTCAAGAGTTGGCTTCTCTTTCATTTGAGGCAGGGGAATGAGATGAAATTTAGCAAGATTTACTAAAATGAAATTTTTAAAAAGAAATGTAAGGTAAGAGGGTCATTGGAACATTTTAAATTCACAGAAGAGAACAAAAGGAAAGCCAGTAGAAAAAAAACCAGACAAGCAGGACAGCTTTGAAAATCACATGTTGAAATCATATAATTGAAAGTGAGATTCATGGCTGCATGTTCAGTCCTATTTTACTTTATAGAATTGTGTATTTGGTGTTAGGTTCAAAATAAAATCTTAAAGGGAAAAGAAGAAAAGTATAGGGCAGTAGCTCTAATTGGAATTAATTATATGGTCAGCTGAAGGATTTTTAAGGATGATGGAGATCTAGAAATATTTTTAGGCATTAAGGAAGGGTCGAGGGGCTGGTGATTAGAGAAAAAGTATGACCAAAGAGGAGAGCTTCTCCAAGGAAAAAGGAAGAGTGGGCTCACGGGCACAGGCAGAGGACCCAGCCTTCTTGGCAGAGGAAAGGGCAGGAAGGGAGAGGATGTGGGATGCTGGCAAGAATGGGAATGAGAGGGAGTTCATGACAGATGACCTCTTCAGATAAATTCTGAGATGATGGACTGCACCAAGGACAGGAGAAGAAGGTAGCATTGGTCCAAGAAGAAAAGACGCAGTTTGGGGAAACACCATGGGGGTTGCAATGAGCAGTCAACCAGTGAAGAGTTAAAAAGGTTTGAATGCAGCATTTAGGGCCCAGCTAGAACTGGTTCTAGTACAGATGTAGTCAGCACAGTTGTGTGACTTAGTCCAGTTCAGGGGAGCTATAAACTTTTTAAAAAAAAATTTTTTTTGTAAGTTGTAATTAAATTCATTTGTAATCCTGTGTACATTTAAAAATACTCTTAGTAAGGAGCCCATAGACTTCACCAAATTCTCAAAGGGAAATATAATTTAAAAGGCTCAGAACCCCTGGTTTGGATTTTAAAAGGAAGAAAATTAAACTTAGCGCAGAGATCATGACTAGAGGTCATTATAAAGATAAAGAATAGGTTTAAGAATGAGACATAAGGGAGAAAAATGGAAGGATAGGAAGTTATAGTCCAAAAATCATTTCAGAGTTCTGAATCATGGAGCTTACACAGTTTTGGGTGTCGAAAAAATCAAAGGTGGAACTTTCTCTTTATATGGTTTAAGGTGGAGTGAATGCACACACCATGAGGATGGGTTAATTAACTGGGAGTCCAGGGTTTCTGAGGAGACATCAACATATATATATTTAAGTCTCCAAATATGAGGGCAGAGAGTAAAGAGGAATATTGGGAACCACGTACTGAACTTGAGAAAAGGAGGATAGTGACCTGGAGCCTGGTAGATAGCAATAACCCAGATTTGGTTAAGGTGATAGAGATGGATTAGGTGAACCTCAAAGGAGGAGAAGTTACACTCATTGCGCTAAGCACTTTTTAAATATCTCATTTCATTTTCACAAAAACTGAGATTGGTGATATTATATCTCTCTCTTATATTTGAAGAAGCTGAGGTGGACAGGTAAATGACTTGCCTAGTGACTAGTAAAAGTTAGAGGCTAGATTTGAACTTAGGTCTTCCGACTCCAGGCCCAGTGCTCTTAGTTTCTTCTATAAGGAGAGAGTTTGCTAGCCATAGGGACATCTGGTCCAGTAAAGGCTCTGTCCCACAATTTGTTTAACTGTTCTCCAGTTGATGAGTTTTGCCCCACCCCACCCCTCAAAAAAACCTGCTATATTTTGATGACTATCAAACCTTTCTGTCATTGATCCCCTTGGGTTACATGCCTTGTAGAGGTCAAAGGATATAGACATTTTAGTGATTATTCATGTACTTCTAAATTGTTTTCCAGTATAGTTGGACCATTTCACAGCCCTACCAGCTGAGCAGTAGTGTGCCTTTCTTTCCTTAAGACCTCCAACATTCACATCTTTTGTCAGTATTCTGGATGCTAGGTGAAGCCTCAGAGCTGTTCTTCTTTGCATTTATCTTTTTAATGATGTGAAGCATTCTTTCATATGTTTAATAATTTGCAGTTCTTATGAGAACTGTTTATATCCTTTGACTATTTTTCTTTGGGGCACTGACTTTTAGTCTAATCTGTCTTTTGTTAGTTACCTATGTATATTGGTTATCAGACCCTTCTAAGAGACATTTGGTACGGTCTAGTTAGGAACTCAACGTAAACACATGAAAAGCTGACTAACAGTATAAGGAGTAGTTAACAGTCAAATGAATGGTACAGAGAATTCCGGGTGTTATTCTGTAGGTAAAGTAGAAATCCATGAGTCATGGTCTGGGAAGGTTTCACTTAGAAGCTTTGGGCTGTGACAGATGAGTAGAATTTGGATATACATAGAGAAGAAAGAACGAAGCATGAGCAAAGAATTTAAAGACTGCACTGCAGAGGAAGGTGTGTGTTTGGAAGGGATGGTGATTAGAGGGGTTTTGCTAGAGCAAAAATTAATACGTGGGAGAATTGTGAGTTATAAGATAGGGAAAGATAACTTGGGACCAAGCTTTAGAGGACCTTTAGTGCTTAACTATGAGGTCGGACCTTTTTATCTAATAGGCAGTAAAAAGTCATTAAAGACTTTTTAGGAGGAGAGGAACATAATTATAGGTCTGATGGTGATGTACATGGTGTTTGCCGAAACGTGTGAGAAGAGTGACATGGAGATTGTTTAGGAAGTACTGCACTGGCCTGTGTAAGAGGTAATAAGGACCTGACCTAAGGTGGTGACAGTGGGATTGAAAAGGAATGGACACTTTATGAACACAATTACTAAACATTTTTCACACATAGATTTAAATAGTTGGAGAAATATTAATTGCTCATGGGTAGGCTGAGCCACTGTAATAAAAATGATAGATCTGCCTAAATTTTGTATTTATTACCATTTCAGTCATGCTAGCAAAGAATTATTTTATACAGCTAGGAAAAATAATAACATTCATCTGGAAGAACACAAGATAAAGAATATTAAGGAAAGGAAGTCAGTGGGGAAAAAAAATTTGAAAGAAGACAGCCTAGCAGTACCAGATTTCAAACTATATTATAAAGTATAATCATCAAAACAGCCTGGTACAGGCTAAGAAATAGAGTGGTGGATCAGTGGAATAGATTAGGTATATAATACATAGAAATAAATAACCATAGTAATCTAGCATTTGATAAACCCAAAGATCCAAGTTTTGGGGGTAAGAACTCACCATTTGCCAAAAATTGCTAGAAAAACTGGACAGACATAGACCGATATCTCATACTATATATATGTGTGTATACACACACACACACACACACACACACACACACACACACACAAGATTAAACAGATAAATGATTTGAACATAGAATGATAACATAAGTAAATTAGGGGGACATGGAAAAATTTGCCTGTCAGATATGTGGATTAGGGAAGAGTTCATAACTAAACAAGATAGAGAGGATCATGGGAAGTAAAGTGGATAATTTACATGAAACTAAAAAGCTTTTTCACAAACAAAACTAATACAACCAAAATGAGAAGGAAAACAGTTTTTAAAAAAAGGCCCTCATTTCTCAAATATATAGGAAACTGAGCCATATTGATAAAAATACAAGCCAATACTCAATTGATAAATGGTTGAAAGGATATAAGCAGGCAGTTTTCAGAAAAAGAAATCAAAGCTATCTCATGAAAAAAGTGCTCTAAATCACTATAGATTAAGGTAACTATTAATTAAAATAATTCTGAGGTACCACCTCTCACTTACCACATTGACTAACATGACAGAAAAAGAAAATGACAAATGTTGGAAGAGATGAGGAAAAACAGAGACACTAATGCACTGTGGGCAGGATTGTGAAGTAGTCCACAACCAAGGCTATAAAACTGTATATACCCTTTGATGAGTACCACTGCTGAATCTTTATCCCAAAGAGATTAAACAAAAGGGAAAAGGACCTATTTGTACAGAATATATAGCAGTTCTTTTGTGTATCAAAGAATTGGAACTTGGATGCCCATTAATTGGGAACTAGCTGAACAAGTGGATATGATTGTGATGGAATACTCCTGTGATCTAAGGAATGATGAGCAAACAGGATGGTTTCAGAAAAACCCAGGAAGCCATATAGGTGAATTAATACAAAGTGAAGTAAGTGGAGTCCCAGTAATGGCAATATTATAAAGATCATCAGCTCTGAAAGACTTAGCTACTCTGATCGAGATCGTGATCTGAGACAATTCCAAAGGATCCATGATCAGAAATGCTATCCACCTCTAGAGAAAATTGATGAACTTTGAGTGCAGATTGAAGCATGCTTTTTAAACTTTATTTTTCTTATTTTTTGTGTGTGTTTTCTTTTGCTGGTATGGAATTATGTTTTGTGGGATTTCACAAGTATATTCAGTATATTGCTTGCCTTTTCAAAGGGTGGGGGAGGGGCAGAAGGAAAAGAGGAATTTTGGAATTTATAATTTAAAAATGAATATTAAAAAATTTTACATGTAATTGGGAAATATTTAAGGAAATAAAAATATATTGGAAAAAAAGAAAAGACATGACATATATAAAGGAAAATTTAGTAGGGCTTGGTGACTAAATGCATTTTGGAAGAAGAGGCAGAAGTCAGAGATAATGCAAGTTTTAAAGGCTTTGTACCTGGAAGAATACTAGTGTCATCCTATGAGATATAGAGTAGGATGAAGTTTTAGAGAAATGTATTTTATGTGTTAAGACCACAATAGGATGAATATTCATTTGAAAATAGACAGTAGACCTTGTACGTGTGGGCCTGGAATTTTAAAGCGAGTTAAAGGGCTAAGGATTTTTGAGTCATCTTTATAGTGATGACAGAGGAAACTATAAACTTTAGTGGGAACTTTGAGGGAGAGTCTTTTGAGAAAAGAGCAGTGGACCAAAAATTGAACCATAGGAACACTTAGATTTAGGAATAAAGAAAAAGCAAGGAAAAAGGAAATGCTCTGAGGTAGAAGAAAAATAAGAATAGCACTGTATCTGGGAAGCAAGGTAAGAGGGGATTTTAAGAAGGTGGAGGTAGGTGGTCACCAGCCTCTGCTGTCTTAGAACACAAGTATAAAATGGCTGAGGGAAAAAAGTAATCAGGCATCGTTAATAGTAACCTTGGAGTATACTGTCACAGTAACAGACTTAATCAGTTTCATTTCTTCTATTCAATATTGCTCATGTTTCTACAGCTATCTTAAACCATTATTTTTTTGCCTATTTTCAAAGGTCTGGGAAGTAAAATAGTGTATAGGCATTAGGTTGGTTATTTCTATTAGGTAATTGCTAGCCTTGAGTAAATGTTTTTTCTGTTTAGATGTATTTAAGTAAATCTAAGTGGGATGAGGTAACATAAAAGATTGTGGGAGTGGTGGTACAGAGTAGTGCTTGAATTAGATAGCTTAAGGAAACTATCTACGTTTTCAGATCTGTTTACCCGAGGTATTGATATCCAAGCTGTGAATGTGGTGATAAATTTCGACTTTCCAAAGCTGGCAGAGACCTATCTCCATCGTATTGGCAGATCAGGTAAGGAAATGAAAAAAGGATGTTCTTCAGTGAAGTTGGTTCGTCTCCCTGTGTATGATATGAATTTCTGATTCTTTTGAACATTTAAAAGTGACCCAAAGAGTGGGAGGGAAAAGTGTTAAAATTTCTAACTTAGAAAAATAATTAATTGGATATAACTTAATCATATTTGGTATAAAATACCAGGAACTAATCAGTTGCTTGTTTTTCTGGATCTTAAAGTTCCTACTGTCTTACATTTACTTAGCCATATACTTACTTGAAATAAAAATTTAACCATGAGAAATATGAATACTGAGTCACTGCTGTATATTTTGACGACTTTCAGTTGAGCATCCATATTGTCATATGAAATACTTAAAATAGGATTTACTTTGAGATATGAAATCTGAAATTTTAGAGTGACATGCTTGACTCAGAATGGTGTTAAATTCAAATATTCATCCGTGATCTTGGCACTTAAGAGACTTGGCATCTATACTCTATTCCCTTCTACTAGTTTTAAATTTCTTTTTTCTTTTGATAGGTCGCTTTGGTCACCTTGGTTTGGCCATCAATTTGATCACATATGATGATCGATTCAATCTAAAAAGTATTGAGGAGCAACTGGGAACCGAAATTAAACCCATCCCAAGCAACATTGACAAGAGCCTGTATGTGGCAGAATACCACAGTGAGCCTGTAGAAGATGAGAAACCTTAACAAGCATGTGCGTACTTGACTTTATTTCTGAATCAGAAGAGTAATAGACATAAAAAGAAGAAAATTATCCTTTCATGTTTTCCCCAGGAAAAGTCTTCTGTCCCATTCACAATATGTAACAAAACAAAGAGAAGAAACTCCAGTAGTAAACCTCCCTCCTGGTAGAGGTTCAGCAAGCAGACATATGTATCTCTAGTGAGACTGATCTCTTTAGGGATCGTTGAACTTGGGTCTTGCATGCAACCTGCTTGGTGCAGTTAACAATTTGTATCAAAATGGAGTGTTCATTGGGAGAGACCAGATTTTAAAATAATTTTCAACATGTAATTATATGAAATCTCTTTGGAATTTGTCATGATAGAACTAAATTTTTTTTATACATTTGTGAGAAGATGCAAAATTATGAGGCTATTTGATAATTCTATGTGAAAAGGCATATATTCTGCCTTCCCTTTTTTAACTTCATCACTGCTACTGGCATTTACTCACTGACTGCTGCCATTTGCATTAACAAATCAGATAAGATAGTTATTACTGTATCACAGGAAAATTAAATGAGTAATTAGGAGCTTACTGTGAACTACCTGCTACCTCTTTCATATTCTCTCATTTTTACTTAGAGGGATTGCGTTTTATTGCCGTGATTGATTTTAAATAGTTTAACTGTTTAAAAAAAAACCTTTCTCCTAAATTAGCTGTCAAAATTTTGAAACTTTATTTGTCCTTCCTGCTGTGAAATTTCAAGCAGGCCCAATTTAGATTTATGAGATGTTTTTCTTTTGGTTTAATTACTATAAATTACCTTTGATATTGAGAAATGTTGCTACAGAGGATTAATACAATCATGATACTTCTAATTTCTGTTTGGGGTGCCTAGCCAAAACTTCTCCTTATCCTGAAAAAGGAGATTGCCCTAAGGGGACAGAAATTCATTGGGATCTACTAGAGAAAACACATTGGCTGGATCATAAATATCTCGAGACAACTTGGGCTGTTCCATTTAAAAGGATAGATTTTTATGGTCTTATTTTGCACTTGTTTTGGGGCATTAATTTCCTATTTCTCCCCTTTCCTTAGGCTTTGATAAACTACAGAAGCCCATCTGGATCTGTGACACATCGTTTCTTTGGGAATGCTCTTCTCTTTGTGGGTTTTTCGTCTTCTTTTCATTTTGGAACTATGAAGACTTAAAAAAGAGCTCAGACTTTTTTTTTCTTTTTAATCTGGCGGAGAGGAGAAAAAAGCTAAAAAGAAGGAATATACCTTTTTTGTTCCACTTGTTTGCACTGTGTGCTGACTGAACATTAGTTGCACTAACTGCTGGTTTTAAAAAATTTCTTCTGGGAGGCAGGGGAAGGAGGGGAAAAAAAGGAAGAGGAGGGGAGAAACCCTGAAAAGAGAAGAATCTTGATAAACACAAGCTTGTCTACAATTTCAAAATTCTCCAAGAGTTGACTAGGAGTGCATTTCAACTTCTCCCTGGTTCTCATCCGTTTTTAAGCCTAAAGAGCTTGTTACTTATTTGTGCGAAGTGCCTTATGCTATGAGACCATTCAGAATATCATCTTTCAGACACAGCCCAAGGAATCAACAATGGCAATTCTTTCTTTTTTTTTCCTCTCCCCATCCCTTTTTGGTTTCAGGTCAGTCTCCTTCCCTTCCCCTCCTCATTCACCCAAATACTCAAGCCCAGGGCTGGGAAATGAAACATATTGGTAATGTTAAACACTTGTTTTTTGTTTGGTTTTTCATCGGAGGAGTTGATATGCAACAGCAGTTCACCCGTACTGTAAATACATGTATTTAAAAAAAAACCCAAGTAAAAAATTCTGGGCTGAGTAGGTGCAACATCATCGCTCCCGAAGGAAAGAGCAGTCTATCATTGCAGGAGCCATATGACAAGCCTTTGTGCTCTTTAGCAGAACACTAAAGACTGATTTACATAAGCCTCCATTAGTAGTTATGGCACTTGATGTGTAGACATGTCAGAGCCTTGACCCTCTTTCCTCTGTGGCAAAGCGTGTCCCATAGAAAATTGGATGTGTATACTTGTATAAACTTTGTAAATATGTTTTTTTCTGGGTTCATATATAACTTTTTTTTTATGAAGGTTGCTGGGATTAAGGGGATTAGACTGATTATGGGAGCAGCTAAAGATGAGAGGGGCTCAGTTTTTCGCAACACTAAACTCTAAAAAGTGCTCCAGCCTCTTACTGTAGAAAAGCAGGCCTCTGTAGGGGAATCCCAGAGTTGAGAAGGGGACCCTTGGGTGGGTGATGAGGGGTATTCACTGATACTTGCTGCCACACTGCTCTACCCAGTACTGTGGAGGAATCCTACAGATGGAACAAGGAAGCTTCAAAAATGTATGGCTCAAGATGTTTTTGAGATGCTTTCTGACATTCCTCCCTCCCCCTCTTAAAAAAAAAAAAAGACAAAAAACAAAAAATTCCATAGACTACATGCTCTGAAAAAGGGGGGTAAAGACAAATCTACCTTGGCAATGTAACCATTCTAGCAAGTGGTGGTATTTTTGAGCAGTCTATATAAAGCACAGGTTTAAGTTTCAGAATATTAGAAGATACCAGTTTATTTATATAAACTGACAGTTCTGGAGCCTTTTATCTGTGGGTCATTTCTCGTACGCATTTGGTGCCCCAAAACACCTTAATACATGGATTTTGCATAGAGATGGGCAAACCCTGAGACCTGTTAACTTCCAAGCTGCAGAAAGCTGCTTGCCATCATCTATGTTTTGGCATGAGTTGCTGTCTGTCATTCTGCATTGTATATTGCTGGCAAATGCTTTACGGTCAGTAGTGTTGCTTTAAATTGTGCCCCTCCCAACATGCTTGATGTTTGGCCTGATCTCCAGGCAAAAGGAGTGAGATGAATCAAAACCAGTAAACTTTTTTGTTGTTTTTTTGTTGTTGTTGGGGGTTTTTTCTTTTTTCTTTTTCTTTTTTTTTTTTTTTTTATTCCCTTTTTAACCCAGTGTGTTGTAGTCGATCAGGAGGCACTTTCAAACCACCATCTCACACCTCCCCCACACCTAAGGCAGTCTTTCTGGATCCATTGTTTTTCCAAAACCTTAATATATTGCAATCAGATCCTACATACTTTTCCATGTTTGTCACTTGGACAAAAGAATTGATCTTAGGGCTTATAGTTTTTTTTCCCCTCTGTCCTTATTTTACTTTATTCTAAACAAAGTTATTTGTAGACCGATCAGAAACCTGACCCATGCCTCCTGATCAGACTTAACAGTGATTCTTTTCCAACTGTAGCAAGAGCTGCACAGTACAAACTCAGACAATAATTAGAGCTATATGAGCCACATACTGTCTGTCCAACCAATATTAGGTACTAAATGTAAACGATAATTTAGGAAATAACTTTTTGGGGGGAGGGAATTTACAGGTAACAGATTTTGACCAAATTTGAAAATTCTTGCCCTTGTACTGAAGCAGCTCATTTTTTTTTTCTTATGGCGAGACAAGAGGGATCATTTAATACAACAGAGATGGAGAAGCAAATGTAAATACAATTTTGTGTCTCGCAGCAATTTGTGTGTGAGTGAACAAGCAGGACAGTTCCACTCTGCCAGCCATGGACTGCTCTGCCTTGTTCAGAATTGGTAAGCCTGATGCCATGCCCATTTGATCCCTCTTGAAGCACAGACTTAAAATTGAAAGTATTACTAAAGCTCAGCCTCTGATGAGGAGTGGCACTTAAAATGTCTGGAGCACCATTATTGGACAGCTTTCTTACTAAGGCTGTTGTCCAGTTGTGGTTCTTGACTCTTGAATAAGAATTGCAAATGGAAAGATGCTCTAAAGAGCTAGGGAAAACCTGGTCTTTTGTTTTGTTTTTGTTTTTATTTTAATCCCCTTGCAATAAGGACCATTGTAACTTTTGGGGGATGTTCTCAGATTCCAATTTTGGGGCATTTTGTTTTGGGGTTTTAATTAATATCGGCATTTTCCATTGGTTCATTTGGGTTAGAACAAGTCCTTATTTTTAATAGTCAAACCACAGGTCCAGCAGGTGGTTTGACCTGTGGTGGTGCAGTTGGTGTAATAGAAAATATAACACTCTGCTGCCTCTCAGCCCATATTTTCCCCTCGTTCCCTCCTGAATCTTCACTGAAAAAAAAAAACAACAACCTTCCCTTTTGAAATAGAATAAATTTTGTCTAAATTGATCTTTCTGGGGAGGGAGAAGAAAGGGACAGAGAAACCTATGCTTGTTTCTCACTTACCTCCAGTTTGGTCCCAAGTTCAATATGGGTTGGTCCCAGTGGGTTAGTGGGTGGATTGGTCATCAATATTTGTGTTCAGAATGAGATGGGAGCATCTTTCCTTTGCTGTGTGCTTTGTGCATGTCACCATCAAGCTTGGATAAGACCCAGACTGCTCAGCACAAAGCTCTTGGTATAACTGTTGGTATCAAAACATCTCATTCTGGTCACTTTTTTTGTTCATTTGTTTTTGTTTTAATAGGGGTGGGAGGGAGGATGTCTGCACTAAGGATTTAGAAACACTTCAGAAGCTCGTAGCCTCATGATCAACTCTTCTCAGCCACACTGTTGGCCTCACAGATGCGTAGCAGCACAAAGGTGAAGTGATTAAATTTTCCTTGTGATTTGAGCCTTGTTAGTTTAATTTGCCACTCTTCATCATCCCAAATGTCTCTTCTCCCCTCTTGACTGCTGTTTATCAGCTTTCTGTCAGACTGGCCAGCAGCAAATTCAACCAGCAACCAAACCACCAGCTCCACAGAGCAGTATTGGTTCATGGGAGCTAAAGTATCTTTCTTTAGTAAACTAGAACTCAAGGCTCATCTGTTAGATTGAGTGTGTGTTTGTGAAGAAATGATGATTCATGAGGCTAGAAAAAAACATGTCTGGCACCTAGAGTCAGCTTCATCTGTAACTGACAGAGTCTGGTAGAAGTGTATCTAAATTCACCTGTGGACAGTATGGGGTGGGGAAAGGGTCGGGGGGAGGGATAGGGTTATTAAGATACAGGCTACTGTATTTTAACCAGTGGTTGTGGGGGAGGGGTATCTGGAGAAACAAAGTCACTATTCCCTTTATTAAAACAAAACTGGAACATAATTTTTTTCTAAAAAAAAATTTAAAAAGCTATTATTTTTTGTTCAATTCAAATGGGAGACTTAAATCCAGCGTCCCTAGCCACAAGGGACCAGTTCCACTGAGAAGCAAACGGTGGGGACTCAAATTTGAAAACATTTGGGTGAGGGGAGAATTGGCTTTCTGTTAATTGGCTAATAGTCCAGTGGGGCTATGTTTTTGTTGGGATGTGTGATGTATGTATGTGAATGTGGAGCTAAGGGTCTCCACTTAGTTCATAAAGTTCAGAAAAGGTGGTTGGCAAAAATCCTGATTTTGTTCATTTATCTCAATAAAAGCCCACTGGAACTCCAGCCTTGTGTGTAGTATTTATTTGGGCACTTTGATGCTCACCAAGACAGACCCTGTTTGTACTGAAATGACCACTCATTTCATTACAAGAAATCATTCTTGTAAGTTTCTAATGAATGTACTATTTAGTTACCATGTCTTCATTTCTCTGAAGGAAAACCTTTTTCTCCCTTTGGCTCCCTTCCTATTCCGTTTTATCCTGCCTCAGTCAGTCTTTACAATCAAAGTGAAGCAATTGAAGGGACTGACTTAGGAAGGGAACCCAAATCCAAATTGCAAACAAGAAGAAACCTTGAGCAGTATCACATTTCATCTGCTGGGTTTCAGGAAGGGTTGCATTCAAGCCATCCAATGAATGACACCTTTTTAAGACTATCTTTAGAGAAGATTGTCAGTAAGAACATTTATTATGCAGATGCCCTATATTGTGATATAAGAAATAGAATTTCAATAAATAATCATCACCTTGCTCAAAGACCTCATTTTACCGATCAAGAAAGAACCCTGGAGGCTGAAATGGATTACATAGTACGACACAGCTGATTAGGAACAGCACCTTAGAAGTGTTAGAAAGTACTTGAGAGTTAATCCAGTCTAGCCCCTCATTTGATGAAGGAGTCTATCAGCAGTGTCCTGAAAGATAGCTACCTTTATCTTTTCACAAGGCTAACCTGAAGTGATTGGTTGATTGCATTGATGAAATTGACTTCCACCAAGACTGGAGTACTTCCCTGATGTACTAGTCTAGTCACCCCATCAAAGTGAAATTTTGCATGGTTTGTTCTTGGTGAATTCATGCTAGCCTTTCAGTTAACTCCTTTCAAAGGTATTTACGTGTATGAGCGCACACAGAAATTTTAGCAGTCCCCAAAATTTTGCCCAAGAGTTGGTTATCAAGCTCATCAGTCCTAAGATTATAGAATCTACTCCTCTATTTTTTTTTAAATAGAGTTAATCTTTGTCTATTCTTCATGATTCCTCAGATTCCGACCAATACTAGTTCTTTTATTACCTGAGGATTTATCTTGACCTGAAAACTAGATGTCAAAATTGACAGCTAATATGGATGACGATTCAAAAACAATCTCAGATGGGACTGAAATTTAAAAAACGAATTTAAGAGGGATAGACATCAAGTCCTAGCCACTTGTCTTTTGCTTTCCTGATTTAGTACTCTTCATTAAACTGCACTGCGAAGTTTTCAGCATGGAAGAGAAGGATATAACTTAGAAGCAGAAAGCAACATAGGCAAATACATATCTTTGTTCTGGTGAATGCATTTATTTTTCTGCCCTTTTTCCTCAGTTACCTTTCATTTTTTTTTTTTATTCCTAGTTAAATTCAGATTGTGAGGAATTCTGTACCACAGTTACCCATGCTAACAGCCTTGGTTTTCTGCTTAGTGATGACAAGTTTTTTAAACTCAAAAATAGGCAATTCAGGAGTCAAGGTTTATGTGAAAGCTGTGAAGGGACAAGAAACTTCCTGGACTAAATTGAATTACTGTTCTCACTTCTCTGTATGTTAGTTTCTTAATCTATAAAATAGTAAGATTAGAATACAGACTTTTAACCTATTTGTGTCATGAACTCCTTTGGGAATCTGTTGAAGTCTATGGACCTCCTCAATTTTTTTTAAATTTGTAATTGAAGGGAATGTTAAATTTCTATTAGAAGTTAGTGAAAATAACCACCCCCCCCCCGAATTCTGTCTGTGGACCCCAGTTTGACAAACCTTAGAGTAACTGATCTCAGGGTCCCTTTAAATTCTCAAGATATCTTCATTCTTTTTTTTTTTTCTGCACCTGCTCTTATTGGCAGACCAGGTCCCCCAGACAGGACAACCAATATCCTCCTCAAAGTTCTAACAGTAATTTCACAGGGCTGTGGTTTCTAGTCTTGCTCATGAGTCCCAACTGGTTTACCACCATTGATTGTCAGTCAGTTAGCTTTTAGAAAGGATATTGTATCAAGCAGAACAAGAACTGTCATTAAAGAAACACTCTGACTCCCTACCCACTCACCCCTCCAACAACAACTCAGAGACATACTTTCTTTCCCCTTACCAAAGACTCCTGAGAAGAATGGGGTCAAACCTGATGCTTTGTGGCCAAAGGGTAAACTTAGTTCTTGGTTACTGGGAGTCCTTTTCTCCCTTCTTGGAATCTTTGTGATGTTCCCCTTAAATATAACTCTGGGGCATCGCCTTATCTAAGTTATTCTCTGTCAGCTCCCTGCAGACACTGTTGATGGACTCTGATGGACTTTCTGCACCTACCACCATCAATTCTATTGCTGGAATGTTCTGGTTTGCTGTGTCATTTATAGGCCCTGATAATCATTTAATATAAATTTTGGACTTTGATAAGGGCCAGAGTTGAATTAAGAAGAATCTGGAACTAACAGTCCCTTCTGTTATCTGAAGCAAACCCGGAGAATGCCTCTTCCTATGTCAACAAAGCCAGATAAGGGCTGACTTAGCACTATCTTGAATAATGGGACATTTTCCATATCCTAATATTTTGTGGACATATACTATGTTAGGGCATGTTGATGGTAAAGAAAACAGACATCTTGGGTCGTAATTTCAATTGAAACTTTGTCAGACTGTTATTGTATTTACAATCTATGCAATTAAGAAATCCCTTTCTAATGGTCTAGTTAATCACTCATGGAGACCATAAATCTGAAGAACACAGACCACTTTGGATTGTCCTAAAACAGATTTAAGCCTGATCATTCCTGTATGGAGTAGCCAGATCCAAATCTTGGCTCTGTGGATCCACGTATCTTTAATCTAAATGAAATAATTAAAAAAATAAACATTTAGCCTGTTGCCTTTTCTTTAACCAAACTTTCAGGTCAACAGCCCCATAGTGTGGTTCATTCAGCTTGTCACAAGGCATTTCATGTGTCTTCCTACCCAATATATCAAGGCCTTATTTGCACCTCTCCCTGCCCAGTCCTTTTCTCAGCTTCCTTTTGTATGTTGTCTTCACCTTAGATTGTAAGCTTCTTTAGAGCAGGGACTGTCTGTCTCTTTTCCTTCTCTTTCATTTCTTTCCCCAAAACTTAGCACAATACCTAACACCTTGAGTACGTTTATTGACTGACTGACCTAGTACCTCATTTGCACCTTTGATTCATTTCCACGTCTTTTATGATTACTTTAGTGGAGGGGAGTTGGGTGGAAACCCCCAAACTTACCTAAGTTTATACCCTGACGTTTTCCTTGGACAAAGATTCACACTTTTATCTCTCAGAGCCTGACACTCAGCCCACTTAAATTCTCATTACTTTGCTGCTTAGAGGATCACCTCAATGTGTGTACTCTCTCCAGCAATGCACAATGCAGACTACAGCCTTTTTAGCCTATAGAAAAGTCATTAGTTTTCCAAATAATAGGCACTGAGAAACATATTCAATTGAATTACAGCCAATACAATTCTTAATTGTTTTCTGAAGTTCTTTTAGGGCTAATCCGGTGAACTCCCTCAGTTCTTCTACCAATTTATATGCCTAAACAGCTTCTCAAATGCTAATTCATGACTTTGAATACCAGACTTGGTATTACCTGCCTTCATGGGAGGGCCCTTTTTTTGTTTTAGAGTTATTACCTCCTGAAAAGAAAAGCTAAGCCATGCTGGAGGCCCTCTAAATCACCACTCACTAGCTCACAAATGCTTGCCCTCATGTTATGAGCAAGAACTGTTGTCAAAGAGGATCACTGACTTCAGGAGAGTGATATCTTGACTCGTGAATGAATTGGATTTGAGTGTGACCGAGCTGCATCGTAACTGGCCTAACTCTCTTCTCCAGAATCATTAGAGTCCAGTGGCAAGACAGGTCAGAACAACGGATGACGGCCCCAGAAGCAATGGAAGACCTTCTTGAGCAAGAAAAAAATCTGGGTGAAGCAAGCAGGATCCCTACCCTGACACCCTTTACCTTCACTTCCTCCCCTCTCAATTCTTAACCCCATGAAATCTGTCATCTGAACTCAACCGAAACTCTTCTCACCTAAGATGTTGACCTCTTCATTGCCAGATTTGGTGGCCTTTTCTCAATCCTCATCCTTCTCAACCTCTGAGGCATTTCACACTTTTGATCATCCTCTCCTCTTGGATACTTTCTCCTTTCAGAGTTTTCATAACTGCTCTCTTGGTTTCTCTCTTAGTGTGATTGCTCCTCAGTCTTCTGCCAGTTCATCAAACATACCATGTTTACCTCACATCTCTCCCATCCAACCCTTTCTGCTCACCCAACCATCAACCTTCTTCAGACCGTCATCATCTCTTGCCTACACTAATCCAATAGCCTCCTAGTTGATTTCCTCATTCCCTTGTTCCTCTTTCTAATTTATCTTCCAAATCAGTTGCCAAAGTGATCTTACTAAAGCACAGATACAACCCTGTCACTTTCGGACTCAATAAATTCCAATGGCCCTTAATGCCTTTTGGATCCAATACAAGCTCTTCTATTTAACTTTTAAAGCCTGTCACAACCTGATTACTCCTCACTGTACTCTATGGTTCAGCTAATCTAACCTTATTGTTCCTCCCACATTGCCATGGAATTCTCCTTCCATGTTCCATCTCTCTGCCTTTGTTCTTGCTCTCTTCCATGCCTTGAATGCATTCCTTCCTCACCTCTGCCTCAAAGAATCTCTTTCATTCAAGACTTGACTCAAGATTCTTTCTACATCAGAGGTTCTTAACTTGGAATTGACAGATCCCTAAGTGGTCCATGCACTTGGGTAGGAAAAAAAATTTCTTTCTGTATTTTTATTAACATTTGGTTTCCTTTGTAATCCTATATATTTTACTTGATGCATCTAAAATCCTTTTTATGAGTTCATAGGCTTCACTAGGCTACCAGAGCAGATACATTATACCAAAAAAAAAAAAATTGAGAGCCTCTATTCTACATTGAAGCCTTTCCTGATGCCTCTGGGTGTTAGTGCCCCCCCCATCCTAAATTCACCTCATATTCATGTTGTATTTTGTTGTGGTAGCCCATCCTTTGAGCTCCAAACCCCTCTCACTATGGGTATCCTCCCAAGTCATGTCCTGGGCCTTCTCTTTTCATCAGCTACCATGGGTTTAATTATTCTCTCTTTGCATGACCAAGACCTCTATACCCAGCCTCAACTTCTAACTGTAGCTCTGGTCGTGCATCTCCAGCTACCTATTTAACATTTCAAACCCAATATGACCAAAAATTGAATTCATTATTTTTCCCATGCAAACTCATCCCTCTTCCAAACTTCTCTCTTTCTTTCCAGGGGCACCATCATCCTTCTAGACACCCAGGTTCACCACCTCTTTGTTTTCCTTGATTCTTCTCTCTTATTGTATATATCCAATCAGTTGCCATCTTGTAGTTCCTTCCTAAACAACATCTCTTCAGTCATCTCTTTCTCTCTATTCTACAGTCATCAACCTAATTCAGGACCTCATTATCTCTCTTTGGACTATTAGAAAAGTCTCCTACCAATGCCTTTCCTCAAGTTAAATCTTGCTCCTATCCAACCCATTGTTCAAAAAGCTACTAAAATGACTTCCTAAAGCATAGATCTGAACATGTTCCCCAATCCCCATCCCTGCCTACTCAAAGTCTTAAAATCTCACTTTTATCTGTGTGATCTCCTCTGTTTGAGACTTTAAACCCTTTGCATCTTGGCTGCAATCTGTCTTTATAATGTTATACATCATTTCCATGCTCTCTACAATCCAAAACAGCCATTCTGTCAAACTGAGATAATACTTGTAAAGTACTCAGTACAGTGCCTGGCAAATGATCAATGCTTGTCCCCATTCTTCCCCCAATCCCACTTCTTGTTCCTCACACACAATACACCATCTCCAATCTACACACCTTTGCACTGATTGTCCCATGCCTAGAAGATAACCCTCCTTACCTCTGCTTCTTAGAATCTCATTTCCTTCCAAATTCAGCTCAAGCACCACCTTCCACATGAAGCCTTTCATGATCCCTCTGGCTGCTAGTGTCCTATCACCACGGTTATCTGATCCAGTAGTACCTTGGTTTACGAGTAACCTGATTTACACATGCTTCCCTGGACGAGGAAAAATTTTTTCCAAAATTTGTCTTGCAGGACGAATAAAAATTAGCAGTATGAACAGAAGTGATTGTTTGTTAAAAGTGAGCCTGTCTAACAAACTCCCAACTGTAAGAAACATGCTCACCTTAAACCCAGAACAATACCTGTTGTGAAATCAGGAAAGCTTTTATTAATCTTTACGTCCATTCCCTCTGAATGGATGAGTAGCCTCCCCAGTAAGGTTACAGGATGACTACAACATGAGCAGAAAGATGGGGCTTCCTATACTGTTTTCCAAACTTTGGATCTCCCTCACTACGGTCCCCTGGTCATGTAACTTTATGCTCTCCTCTCTGATAGGCTTTTTCTCACACAGCTCATCAAGCCTGGGCATTGGTTTCTGACCTCTAACCTGAACATGCTAGGTCACAAGACTCTGTGGAAACAGAACTTCCTTGTTTCCCATGTTGTTGAAAACTGAAAACAAATAAATTAATTTTTTAAAATGTCAAAAATAAGTGTTGTTAGATAGATTCCTAGTCAGAAGCTACCATAAAAAAAATCAGTCAAAATATGAAAGTGATTCTAAAATATGAAAGATAAGTGAAGGCAGTAGTGTTAGTCTTACATTTAGCTAAAGTAGCGTTAAGAGAGAAACTCCCAAGTCGAAATCCCCGATGTTCTCATAGAAGCAGATTCTCCTTTCAAGCAATAACCCTTCCTCCTCTTCCTCCTCCTCCCTCTCATCTCCCTCACACCAGTCATGATTTTTCTCAGAGGTAAAGTACAGGTTAATTTATTTTATTTTCAGTTTATATCGTGTACTAATCATTGCTATTGTATTTCAAGCGCGTTAGGGACAAAAAGTTTACTTAAAATTATAAATAATTATCAGTACCAATCATCCAACTTTACATTATTTCCTGTGGGAAAATTCACTTTACTATACGAACAAATTGCATGATGAACAGAATCTCTGAACGCAAATTAAATTCATAAACCAAAGTTCCACTGTATTTATTGTCTATATGTTTGCATTTATATATGTTCATGTTTTCTCCCTCAACAAAATGTAAGTGTCTTAAAGGCAGGCACTATTTCATTTTTGCTTTTATATACCTAGCTCCTACCATACTGTCAGGCCAATGGTAGGTGCTTAATAAAAATCCTTGTTGATTGACAATTCTGTTATGTATGCCTCTTTCAGCTGACCTCTCAACCAAGAAGGATACTGTTTGTAAGTATCCATGTCTTCCCCTTCTGCTTAGACTCCAAAGATAGGTAGTGGTGATTCCTGTCCCAACAATGACTGGTCTGGAGTTATTGGTGTTATTTCTTGTCGCATTTATGTGAGCACTAGAATTGTCCCAGATTGACTCCTCTAAACTTTCTGCTTTGACTCAGTATACTTGGCAGTGTACAAATAATGCTAAGGCTATGGACTTCTCTGATGAAGTGTAGCTCTATATTTGATTTCTATCCAAACTAATTCCTTTATTAAATAGTTTGCCCTCAGAATCTCTACCTTGGTCTGAATGGATCATGGCTGCAAAGCCATATCCTGTAGAAATATTTCTTCAACAAGTCTGTGGAAGCTCTTTGGTTCCTGCTTGGACATATCTGCGCATAATAGGTGAAGTAGTTTATCACTACTAGGTCGTTGTTCATCTTCTTGCTATATCCTCTGAGATGTAAAAAGTCTATGCATACAAGCTCCAAAGACATACTTGTTTATTTATGGCCTCCAAGTAAATAGTACAAGTTGATAGCTCTTTCTTTTGAACACATTGAGCACTAATCTTATACTTCTTGACATCTGCTGCCATCTTGGACCAGTAAAGCCTATTTTCTACTAGAGTCCTCCTTGGTCCATGTTCAAAGTTATCATACAGTGCTTTCGTAGCTCTAGAGTAAAATATCTTGGGTAATACAGTGCAAGAAAAATAATCTATACTCTATATTTTTTGTTAAAATCTGCCAAAGATATATTATTCTCCTTGGAGAAAAATTGCCTCAAGCAATTTCTAATTCTCATTTTATAGTGATCATGAAAGAAAAGGTAAAGAAATTCCCTAGAGTTTAAGAAATTCCACAGATAGTAAGTGTTAATTAAGTACTTACTACATGCCAAACAATGCAATGCTTCCTGCCCTCAAAGAGCTCATATTCTAATGGGGGAGAAGACAGACAAATAGCCAACATACAAGTTAAGCAATGTAAGAGGGAAGGCACCAGCATCTACCGGTCTACTCATCAGATCAGACTTTTTTGAGGGAAGTGAAGTGCACTCTCACTTTAGATATGGTTTTGAGTCGAGGGATATCAAGAATAACAAACCAAAGGGTCTATTGTAAGAGCTATTATGATTTTTTTTTTTAATAACAGTGAAGACCTTAGTGCTGTAGGCTTCTACAACATTTTCCTTCAACTATATTGTTTTGGGACTGCTTTGAAAACTCCATCATGCCTTCCTTTTCCAGGAAACTCATCACTGGGAGATCTCATGCAAGATTGAGTCTGCCTGATATGTATCATCAGTACCCTCTGCTCCTCTGACTGCATCCTCTGAATGGAGTGCAGGGTCATGGGATCCAAGGCCTCCTTAGAAGAGGGCTCAGCCCTGTCTTCTCCCCATTTCCCACTAGCTACACAGCCTTTAGTCTTCTTTAGACTTCTCCATCAACTCCCTATCCATCATCTCTTCTTTTTCTGCCCCTCCCCCATTGCTTTTCAGTTTCCTTTTATTGTCTTTCCAATCGATGATGAGCTCCTTGAGGTCAGGGACTGTCTGAAGATTCTTTTTCTTTTTAATTCATATTTGTATCCCCAGCACCTAGCATATGTTTATTGACTCACAGCACCAACTATTTCCTAGTACCACATATGGAATCATGGTATTGTGTGTAATAGTATAGTAAGGCCCCATATGTTACATGGGCTGTTCCCATATGTGGCATGGGGGTGTAATTGTGTGACTTGAAGCGGGGCAGGCTAGTCATCTCTAACATCTTCTCTCCCCATCCTTCTCCAACAGAGATTTTAATTCCTGCCAAGAGAGGAAGCAGAAAATTGGGGAGGCTACTCTATTCTCAGAGACAGGGAGTACCAGACTAGAATTATCTCTATCTGCTCCCTTATATATTATTCTAGGGGATGTGAATTTCATGTCCAAGCTAATTTCTGATCATAGTTTCATTGTTGGAGGAGGCTGAAGGACCTCAAACTTTATATCCAAGGTTTGACACCCTGCCCACCAAATACCAGTTGCACAATGAACACACATACAGCAATTAGTCAAAATACTAATTTGTCCAATGGGCAGCAAAACAGAAATCAGAGGAGATAAACATAGTAGAATATGTACCAGACAACAGAGTGAAGAAGGTCTCCCATACAGAATGAGGTAACTCAACTCAATCAAGAAAGAGTCTTAGATCTTACCCATAGGAAATTCCCCAAAGTCTATAGAGTAGCAAGTCAGGAACAGGGACATGAGGAAGACGGCTGCCTCCTCTCATGTCTTCCTTCAGCAACCTGAAGTGGGGTTGACCTTCTTTGTCAAAGCTAGAAGCCAAAAGTGCCCAAAGTGACTCCAGGCTTGAAGAGAATTAAAGAAACATTTCTTCACTCTTACTAGCTCTGCTTCTTCCTTCACATGGAAATAGGACATTAATCTCTACCAATAAGAAAAGAGTCCCATACCAATGGCCTTTGGGACTCAGGTTACACTAGTAATGGATTCCATTATATCACCTCTACCTCTGTCATTCTCTTCATGACATGGTACCGTCTGTCTCAAAATTTGACATTCCAAGGATCACATTCTCATCCTATATTATTTCTCTTCTCCCTTCATCAAGCAGTTGTTCCCTCTACCAATCATCCAAGGAGGATGGGCTCAGTGCAAACAAGTTTACGTCTACTGGTGGTATAGTCTGTGGCAGAAGTCCCAGGCTCTCAGCTGCTCTTTCATTTGGTGACACGCTGTTACCGTATGTCACAGATCACTTCCACCTTTCTACAGGTGTCCCCATTTTGGATTCACATGGCCTATGGGACAAGACATCTGCTTCCACATTTGTGTGCTTTGGCTGACAGACCATGTTAAATACACAATTGGCCGGTGCTTCTACCTGTCTCTGGAAAGCAACTAACTTGCTGTCAGTTAAAATATGTCAGCAGGTTACTGTCAGTTCATAATTGAAATTGATCTCCATACATGTAGTCTTGGAACTTGACTATTTCAATTAAATTAGGGCTGCTCCCAACATTGGAATGAGGGCTTCCTGAGTTCAAGGGGTTTGAAAATAAATGAAAAATAAATAATTCCTTCCCATTTTGATTTTTTCATTTGGAAACTACCCACCCCTACTCCCACGAATTATGTAGTAACCCAGCATCTGTATTGGGAAGGGGAAGAGGGAGAGGAGACTTTTGAATAAGATTTACATGCCAAAAAGGGACTAATTAAAGGATATTCTTGACACAAACTGGAGATGGGAGTGAAACATTGTGGGTCTCCAAATCTGTATCCAGATGGGGGATGATGTTGTGGCAGTTCCCCAGAATTGGGTGGTAATTGTGGGAGTTTATTTTAGTATAAAGTGGGAGATGTTCTAAATCTATTCTCTTGCATATTGCTATCCAGTTTTCCTGGAAATCTTTGTCAAATAATGAATTGTTATCCCAGTAGCTGGGATGTTTGTGTTCATTGAGTACAAAAATTCTAGATACATTTGCCAATTTGTGCTGCGTACCTAATCTGCTCCATTGATTGAGTTCTTGATTTTCTTAACCACTACTAAAATGTTTTGAGAATTACTGCTTTGTAGGACAGTTTAAGTTGAAGCTCTGGCATTATGAGGTTCCCTTATCACATACTTCATTATTTTCCTTGAGATTCTTCACTTTTTTTGCCTCCAAATAAATTTTCTTATTATTTTTCTAGTTCTATGAAATAATCTTGCTGCAGTTTGACTGGTGTGGCACTGAATAAGTAAATTAATTTATGTAGTACTGTTACTATTATTATATGGATTCCCTCTGCCCTCGAGTAGTTAATACTTTTCCAATTATCCACAATTATCTTTATTTCTGTAAAAAATGGTTTGCTATTTTTATTTGGTTGTTATGTATATCCTGGTAGATAGACTCAAGTATTTTACACAATCTGTAGTTATTTTAAATTGAGTTTCTTTTTCTGTCTTTTCCTGTTAGGTTTTATTGGTATTATATAGAAATACTGATGATTTGTGTGGATTTACTGTATATCTTTCAAGTTTGCTGAAGTTATTGTTTCAGTTTATTTTTTGACTCTTTAGGATTCTTTAAGTAGATCATCATCTTGCCTGCAAGGCAAGATCAAAGTCAAGGGAGTGTTGGTGCATGATTTTCTGTTTGCAGGTGATTATGCACTCAATACAACCTCTGAAGCTGAGATGCAACAAAGTGTGGATCAATTCTCTGCTGCCTGTACTAATTTTGGCCTAATAATTAACACCAAGAAAACACAGGTGCTCCATCAGCCACCACCACACCATCCATATATGGAACCATCAATTACAGCAAATGGAGAAGTTTTGAATGCTGTGGATAAGTTCATTTACCTTGGTAGTGTACTTTCCAGGGATGTACACGTTGACAATGAGGTTGATGCACATATTGCCAGAGCTAGCTCAGTGTTTGGAAGGCTCCAAAGAAAAGTTTGGGAGAGAAGAGGTATTAGACTGACTAACAAACTGAAGGTCTGCAAAGCTGTTGCAGTGACTTCATCGTTATATGGCTGTGAAACATGGACAGTCTACCGGTGCAATGCAAGGAAACTGAATTGCTTCCATTTGAACTGTCTTGGGAAGATTCTGAGGATCACCTGGCAAGATAAGGTACTAGACAGTGAAGTTCTTGCTTGAGCTGAACTGCCAAGCTTTCGAACTATGCTTCAGAGAGCGCAACTCCAATGAGCTGGCCATGTTGTTCAAATGCAAAATGTATGCTTGCCAAAAAGACTATTTTATGGAGAACTTGCTTGGGGCAGGCAATCACATGGTGGCCAGAAGAAGCGGTACAAGGACACTCTCAAAGTCTCTCTCAAGAATTTTGGATTTGACTGTGCAACATGGAAGACACTGGTACAGGACTGCTCAGCTTCAGTGCCCACATCAGAAAGGGTGCTGTGCTCTATGAGCAAAGTAGAATTGAGACAGCACAAAATCAACATAGGATGCACAAATTTGGAGTATCCACCCCAAATATTCACAAGGACTATCTGTGTCCAACCTGTGGTAGAGCATTCTGAACTCATATCGGTCTGATTAGTCATAGTTGAACACACTGAAACTTCACTTTATCATGGTGATGTCATTTTGGTCCTCTTCGAAAACGAAGGACAATAACAACAATGTTATCATCAAAATGACCATTTTGCTTCCCCTTAATCTAAACTTATTATCTCAATTTCTTTTTCTTGTCTTACTGTGATAGCCAGTATTTCTTGTATCTTGCCAAATAGAAGTGATGACAATAGATATCCTTGTTTCATCCTTGATTTTCTTGGAAAGGATTCTCATTTATCTTTATTACATGTAATGATGGCTCTTGAATTTAGATATATACTATAGATATAAATATAGATACAGATATAAATATAATTTTGGTGACTTGTTCTTTGATCCACCAACTTTTTAAGATTAAGTTATTTAGTCTCCAGTTGATTTTAAATACTATTTTTTTTAGCCCTTTATTTACCGTAATTTTTATTTCATCATGGTCAGTAAAGGATGTGTATAATATTTCTACTTTCTGCATTTGTTTCTGAGGTGTTTATGTCCTAAGATATAAAGGGGTGTGTGTGTATATGTGTGTGTGTGTGTACATATACATATATCTCTATCAAAACACTTTAAAAAACTGATCATGTTTATATATGTGTGTGTGTGTATATATGTGTATACACATACACACACACACACACACATATATATGTAAAACCATTCAATAATCTCCAGAAATCTATCATATTTAATTTTTCTCAAATTCTATGCAGACCTTTAACTTCTTTTCTGTTTCTTTTTTTGTTTGAATTTATCTATGGCTGATAGAGGTAAATTGAGGATCTCCCACCATAATGTTTTTATATTCTATTTCTATAATTCATTTAGTTTTCTCTTTAAGTATTTAGAAGCTGTACTATTCAGTGCATATATGCTAAGTATTAAAATAAATTCATGTTCTATGTGTCCTTTTAGCAAAATGTAGTTTGCCTCTTTATCTCTTTTAATTAAGTTTATTTTTGCTGCAGACTTCTCTGAAATCATAATCATATCTGCTTTTTTTGTATTCCGCTAAGACATACCAGATTTTTCTCTAAACCATCATTTTAATTCTGTGAGTGTCTTTATGTTTCAAGTATGTTTCTTGTAAACAATATATTGTTGGAGTTTTTACTGTCTAATTGATTCTGCTAATATCTTCCACTTTATGAGTAAGTTCATTCCATTCACATTCACAGTTATGATTGCTATTGTCTATTTCCCTCCATCCTATTATCTTATAATTTTTCTTCATTATATTATTCATTCTCTGCTTATTTCAAATTGTTATCTTTTGCTTTCCTTCTTTTATCTGTCTCTTCACTATTCCCTTTCTTGACTTAAGGTTTTTTTAGCTTGTCCCTTCCTGAGTCTATGCTTCCTCTTATGTTCCCTTTTCCCTTTTTCCTATTTCTATCTGTATCCTTATTGAGTTGTGTATTCCTACACCAAAGTCTATGTGAATGTGTGTGTGTGTGTGTGTGTGTGTGTGTGTGTGTGTGTGTGTATTTTTCTCTTACCCTCTGCTGCAATCTACTGAGCTAAATTTTTCTAGGTATTTCAGGGTCAGTGTTGCTGCTAAACAACTTATCTGACTTGATATGAGATAATTTAAATTTCTGATTCTAAGTCTTTGTTCATGAAACTCATTGCAGGGATTGCACTTAAAAGAAATGATTATTAATAATCAGTGATTTGGGGACATTAAGATTTCCCCTTTTTTCTTTTATTTCAAGACCTCTGTCTCTGAAGTTTGAGCTAATCTTCTCTATCCAAACCCCGTCTAGGTGAGGCAGTCATTGTACTCTACTCAGTTTTGTGTGGGGATAGAGTCTTTGAATAGATTGCCTAAAGCTGGGGGTAACTTAGAATCAAATGATATTGTAATATTCATTCTCTCATTAATTGTTAGTCAATCAGAGTAGATTGCCATGAGACAGGGGGGGGGGAAGGAACACCCCATTTCCAGTGGGCATATAAGCTGTGAGCCCGCCACCATGATTGTCTTTGTTCTAAGAGATAGCCAGCCAAATGACCATCCTTTTATTAAAATGCTGGCATTATTAATAAAATGATTAAATTATCCAGAAATTATGTCTCTCAAACCTTTTTAAATGCTACATTCCCAAAGAAAACCCATAGGCTCTGTATAGGGACTGGGGTGATGAGGCCCACTCTTTTGGATTTGCATGCAAAATCACACTAGGGTAAAGAAAAAAAGCTGGTAGGGACATGGCTCTCTACTCCTGTTCCATATTTTTGCCTTTATTATAAATATCTACCAGCAACAAAAGCACCAATCCTTTTGTGCTGCATTAAGGTTAACACAAGCCTTGATGACCTCCCTATAACTGGAAAGCACCCTTTCCTCATCTTCAACTCTCAAAATCCTTAGCTTCCTCCAAACTTTAGCTCAGGTGCCAACTCCTCTGTGATCCTCCAAACTGTAGCTTTCTTTCTTCAGATCATCTTATATCTCCTTATCTGTGTACAAGTCAAACCCTACCCTCTTCCACCAGCACCACTTCCCAGTAGAAAGTAAGCTTCTTGAAAGGAAGGTCAATCTTATTTTTTGTCTTTGAGTCACTAATGCCTAGCACAGAGTCTGGCTTAGAGTAGGTGATTAATAAATGCTTTTTGAACTGAATTAGATTGGACTGAATTGGATTGAATGAAACAGTCTGGTCACCTGAACTACCTCCCTAACTAGGCCTTGATGAGGGGTAGGGGAGGGAAGAGGAGAGAGGACGACGATGTTAACAGAGAATAATAATAGCTAAACATTTCTCTACTGTTTAGATAGTATTTTTCTCATAATAACCTTTGGTGAACAACCTAATGCTCTCAGTATAAATATTGATATTCACATTTTATAGATACAGAGAATGAGGCTTAGATAGGTTAAGTAACTTGCCCAAACTCATTTGGGAAAGAATTGGAAATTGAGGGGATGCCCATCCATTGATGGTTGAGAAAGTTGTGGTATAGGAATGCAATGAATACTATTGTTCCATAAGAAATGATGAGCAGGCAGATTTCAGAAAAACCTGGAAAGACTTACATGAACTGATGCTGCGTGAAGTGAGCAGAACCAGGGGAACACAGTATATAGCAACAGTGACATTGTATGATGATTAACTATAATAGGCTTAGCTCTTCTCAGCAATGCAATGATCCAGGACAATTGCAAAAGATTCATGACGAAAAATGCTAATCATATCCAGAGAACTATGGAATCTGAATGCAGATTGAAGCATACTTTTTGTTTTTTCTTTTTCGTGGTTTTGCCCTTTTGTTCCAATTCTTCTTTCACAACCTGACTTGTGTGGGAATATGTTCAACATGATTATACTGATTGTATATCAGTATTACACTGATACCTATATCAGATTGCTGTGTTGGGGAGGGGGGAAGGAAGGCGAGGAAGGAGAAAAATCTGAAACTCAAAATTTTACAAAAATGAATGTTGAAAACTTTGGAAAAAATAAAATAGTATTAAGGAAAAATAAAATAAAAGAGCTGGGGTTCTGAAATGAGTGTTCTTTTCCTAGCATTCCAGTTACCTCTTGCCTAGGCTCCCCTGGATTGATCTAAATTTTCCTGAGGTCCACTACTTGACCCCTAGGCCAATTGACCCTATCTCTCAAGTGCTCAGCTTTAACAATGTCAAAGGAAATGATGGTGCTGGGATGGCCTGTTCACGGTGCTGCTCTTCGCTGGAGGAGCACGGAATCTGATTGGGCAGATTCTGTGGAAGGCAGCAGGCCAGAACTGACAGGTGCTCCTGCTCTCAGACTCACCCTCTAGATCCACCCACAGCTCAGGGACTGGTGGCAGCGGCTGCTAAAAACGTTTACTAAAAACTGCAAACTCTAAAGAGGTTGGAGGTGTAATGCAAAGAGTCTGAGCTTGGCCCTCTCAGCTTTCAGCTCACTTTGCACCAAGCTTCAAAAGAGGAGTGGGTTGGGGAAGGAAAGACGGTGAGATGCTCAGATAAACAGCTGCTAAGTGGTATGGGGTTTAGAGGACAAGAGGTATATGTAATAAAAGAGGGATGGGCAGGCAACTAATATTTTCTGTTCAATAAGTAGTTATCTTCCTTCACTCATGGAAAACTCTACCTGCAAGTGCTCAGCAACACATCCCACTCCCCAGTCCCCAATGGAGAATTCTCCCCTGCATTGACTGGAGAAGAGCAGGGCTGGTATGAGCTCTGGTGGTAGGGAGCTGTGATGAAGAGAGACCTCACTTAATTGCACACCTACCTCCAACAGGGTTTTGATGTCTCCCCCCAGAAAATACAGTCCTCCTTCCCCAAAAGACCAACCTCTCTCTACCAGCTCCTTCCCCACTCCCAATGTTCCTGTCTACCTGCTAGGACACACCTCTGCTTGCCTGAGCCTGATAGACTGGTAGAGTGGACTTTGACAAGCTGGAGCAAGCCTAGAGGAGGATAAGCAAGATGGTGAACAGACTGTAGACTTTGCCATCCAAGTATAGTACAGTAGCAGCTAGACACTGTTCCCTGTGACCACAGGATTGGCAACCTGTGCCAAGTGCTCTTCTTACCCACCATGGTTATGTTCATTGCTCTTGGATTTCAGAACTTCTCAAGAGGAAAAGCAGATTCTCCAACTGTCATATGCATTGCCCTTCATCCCTCATCCTGGCTACTCCAGGAAAGGTGCTGTTTGCAGAGGTGCTCATTATGGAAAAGATTATGGGTTCTATGTCTAAAGGTTCTCCCTAGCAAAGAAGAGAGAAGGGAGCCCAATATGTAAATATGAATCTTGTATGAGACAGGAAATTTATTCCCACACAGAAAACGGAATACAAAACAATACAGATTGTGAATTAAAACAGAATCCAGTAACTTATCCTTACTAGTACAGACAGTTGGGAGGTGAATATTTAAGCCTCATTGGGATAAGCTGCTAAATAGTTCATGCTTTCTTTACTAAGCCTAAGCACAGCCCCAACAAAACACAAGTTGGGATCTGCCTTCTAGAGGTCTCCACCTCCGAGGCCGTTTGTTTGCTTTTCTTGTTAAAAAATGTTGCTGCTGTCACAACCACACCCCCTCCAGGGATGCAGCACTTTAGTCAGCTCTCAGTCCTTCCAGGACCTTTGGAGAATCACAAGCCTGATGCCAGAGGAAAAGAAACACAAAAAGAGAAAAAAGAGAGCTAACTGAGTAATCAAGTCCTGACTAAATCCATATGAGGGGGAAAACACCGCTCTCCTGAGGTAGGGAAAAATCTTTGTACCAGTTCCACCGCCAACTGAAGTCATCTTGTCTTCTCAGAGCTGCCCCCAAAGGACCCACCAGCCAGAAGCCACTTCTTTTCCTAAATGTGACTCTCTTTTCCTCATCAGCCTTTCCAGCTCAGTAATGGGAGGGAAGGAAAAGAACCAACTCTGGCAGCCCACCCTAGAAACAGGCCCATGCTTAGGATTCTACCACCAGAGAGTATCTATGCATGTTCCAAGTGGAAGGACTATAGAGAGACATGTTACATAAGGATCATTTGAAGAAAGTCAAGTGTGTGTAGCCTGGAGAAGAGGAGACTTTTGGGAGCATGGCAGGTATCTTCTAGTTTTTTTTGAAGGGCTGTCATGTAGGAGAGGGACTAGTGTTTATTTTGCTTGGTCCCAGAGGGCAAGAGAAGGAATCATAGATGGAAGTTACAGAGAGGCAGATTTGGGGTCCATCTAAAGAGAAGCTTCCTAACAATTAGAGATGTCCAAAGAAGCATGGGCTACTTCTGGAGGTAGCTGGTGAAATTCTCCTCACAAGTGGCCTTCAAGGAAAGTCTGGAAAACCCCTTGTCCAGGAGGGTGTAAGGGAATTCTGATCTAGATTGTACTCTGAGTTCTATGAGAGGATACCAAGTCCTGGGGTTGGCATCAGGGAGGTCTCTCCTCTTCCATGGAATCCTTCTGTCTTGTCCTGGTTGCTCCAGGCTTTTCTGAGGTTACCTTGTCCCAGAAATCATTCTCTGCCCCTTTGTGTCAGAGTTTGCCTAGCTGCAGAGTAGTCAGGAATGAACACACTGACTCAAACTAGTTTAATGTCCAAGATAGCCATAGGAAGCAGCAGCCAGAAAAAGTTATGGAAAGAATCTGGAAAAGGGAGATCAAGTAGGTGGAGTGGCAGAAGATAGAAATAGTGAGGAGAGGGAGCCCCCAAGAACCACTTGGGATGGTTGGCAGATTTGAGTGTTCATCCGTGTTGAGCAGAAACTGGTCTGTAGGAGCCATTCCATGGAGCTTGTCCAGACTTTCTTGGTTCTGGTTGACTTTGTGGAAGTTTGGGGACTTGCTTCTGGTCCGTTACTGAGCAAGGCTTAAATTAAGTCTTAGTAGTTTAGCATGAAGTAACAAACCACTAATGGTGTCTTATTCCTCATCCTTTCTGTGACAATGGCATGGGGTGGGATGCCACACCTGTCAAAAAATCAGCTTTCAACTGATGGGCTCTTGGATGAGACTCTCAATGTAGCAAGTGACTCTCCCTGTGAGAGGAGGTCAAGGGTATGGGCTATACTTTCCCCACTAGCCCTCATGCACACACATGAAGCATCAGCTCAATTAGGTGAACTAGATCTATCTTCTCTACTTGTTTTTTCCTTTCCTGAGTAGGTGCTCTCTTCTATTTTCTTGTAGGGCAAGATAGATTTCTATACCCCATTGCCTGTATATCTTATTTCCCAGTTACATGTTAAAACAAATTTTAACATTTGTTTTTAGAGTATCTTTTTCCCCCTTATTTTTGGTGGGAGGCTCTAGAGGTAAGTCTTTAGCAAATATTCCCCCAGGTAGGGAACTTCATGAGACACTGAGTGTGAGAGAAAGGAGATCCCTCTCATTAGAAGCCAGTTTCCTTAGCACTGAATCTTGTCCAACTGCATGTCTACTACAGACTAAGAAGAGATATAGCTCCCAAGATCAGGTGAGCCTAGCAGTGAGTTACTCAAATTAGACATGTATTTCATCTTCTGTTCCCCGTCCTCCCTTAACAGAGTGTACATGCTGTGGAAAGGAAGAATTAGAGGTTAGGGTGAGTCAGATTCTCTGGTCCAAATCTATCAGCAAGGACTTGTTGGTGCCAGGTAGCCTGACTCGCCCAGTTCCTGTAATACATTTTGTATCCGGACTTTGACAGTAGATTAGGGAGCACGGAGGAACTCTGCCCTTACCAACAGATGGGACCAGAACACTTGACTGCTTAGTGCCCAACCATGCGGGGAATAAGTGAGATTTTTCAACTGGGCCTCCTGCTGACACTGGAGCTGGGGCTCCAGGGGGCCTTACCTCCTCCCTGTGACAGGTACCTGGGGCCAGGGTCTAAGCTTTGGGGTTGGGGAGGAAAGCAGAAAGAGGGGAGGAAGGAAACCTGAGATCCTAAAGATCTGTTAACCTGGGCAGTTAGAGGGAGGCCTGAGCCACTAAAGAGAAGGAGGGATCTGTCAGCTCACCGGCATGGCCATGTGTGAAGACAGGACTGTCGTTCTCTGGAGAATTCAGGAAGAGAACTATCCTTGAGATATGGCCATTTTGGGCATCTTGCCCCCCCCATAAGGGGAATACATATTACTGTGGATGAAAAGTAGATGAATGATAGAAACCAGGGTGAAGAAGAAGTGAAGTTCATCAATTATCACCTCTCCCCATTTTTCTGACCACCTGGCCCTCAGTTTCATGGTGCCTTGTTGGGACTTCCTTCTCCCTTGGTTTTATCTTTCACCTAAGTTCACCTTGATCCACATTTTGAGGGTGGGGGAACCATCCTATCCATTCTTCCCAGTTGTCCCCATATAGGGAACCTACATCCATCAGAGTGTTTGCCTCTGATCCTCTCTGCTCTACTACCTGAGTGTCTGGTTGTCCTTCTTCTCCCCTAGTCAGATTTATTGCACAGGTGAGCTCCTCCGACAGGTTCAGATGGCCAAGCTGTACCAGGATGATAAGTACTTTGTCGACATGCCTCTGACCAAAGCTCCAGGTGAGCACAGTATTCTTTGGATTGGGGTGGGGGGAGGGGGAGAGACCAGGCTAAGGGATCACACTCTCTCAGCCTCCCAATGGTCCTTGCCATTGGCTCCCACTCTTGGCTACAAGTCAGCTTCCTAAATGTGCTCAGGAGGCAGATGCGGTCCTGGAACCATGGGCCCCTTAGGCTTAGGGCCAGGAGTATGCTGAGCTCCTGAGTGGTTGTCCCAAGAAAGAGGGATTAGACTGGTTCTGCTTGACTGCAGAAGGCAGACCTGGGCCCCAAAGGTGGGTGTTGCAGAGAGGTAGATTCTTAAATCAACATAGAGAGAACTTTGTAAAAGGAGACAGTGGTGTCAGAACACCTGGATTTTCATCTCAGTTACTTCAGAGACCACTTGGGTGACCACAGACTTTAAGTCCCCAAAACTTTTGTAACCTTACCTCCGGGGGCTAGTAAACCTCACACTACATTACATGAATGGCGTAGGGACAGAAAGGAGTGCTAGAAATCTTTTGGAACCTTGTCTTGACCAGTGACCTCCTTAGTATATGTCTAGTTTTCCTAGTGGAGCAAAAGCCCCAGCAGATTTTACCAATCTGCAAAAGTTTTGAACATATGATTAATGATAGGTTGCATGTCTGCTGCCCCAGAGTTAGACCAGCCAAGCTCATTAGCGGGTGAGGCACAGCAGGGAACATATTCCAGGCCACTATCATCCACTGAGTTATTCATCAATCAACATGCACTGCTATGTACATTGGACTAGGCACGGGGGATGCAAGGACAGCGATGGTAACAATGAAGGATCTGTGATCTGTGTTGGTGGGTAGAGCCCCACCCAGTGAAAGTACAGATCAATCAGTCTGTTGCTCAGCAGCCATTTCTCAGGCATCTACTTTGTGCCACGTACTGAGGACACAAAGTCCAAAAATGGAGTAGTCCCCTCGTCTCAGAGAGCTTAGCCCCTCAGGGTGCTGAAGGGATAAATTCAAGTTGTCCTCAAATAGAAGGAGTTTCTTTCATTTTTTTTTTTAAATTTGGAACTTAGCAAACACCAAAAACAAAACAAACAAAATGAAAAACTCCACATAAGCATTTTCATATATAAAGTAGAGCAGGAAGATTATATATGAACGATTGTATATCTCGATTCCATACCATTTATTTTTTTTAAAAGGATTTAATAAATTCAACTCATCATTTTCAAAACTTTCTTCTCTGTGCCTCCTTCTGGACCACCTTTTCTGTACTCCTTTGTACACTTTTAGAAATGTTTCAACGTCCCTTTTTCTTCTTTTTATGGTGAGACAATCAGGGTTAAGTGATTTGCCCAGGCTCACACAGCTCGTTTTGAGATCAGATTTTAATTCGGGTCCGCTGTGCCACCTAGCTACCCCATCCCTTCTCTTTTTTCTTTCTTTTTCTTATTTTTTATTTATGCCCACCTACCGCCTACCACTCCACTTCCTAAGCCAAATTAAATCTTTAAAAGACGTTTGCAACCAATTAGCATAGTCAAGCTGGCCATGTCCAAAAATGTTTGTCTCTTTCCGGACCTTGAAGACATCGCTTCTGTCAGGAGATGAGCGACATGTTTCATCATGAGTCCTCTGGACACATGTTTAGTTATTGCCTTGACTGTTTAAAACAACCACAACAACAACAACCTTTCGAAGTTTTGTCTTTGCAATGTTGTTTTCCATGTCCAAATTGTTTTCCTGGTTCTGCCCACTTCGCTCATCCGTTCACACTCTCCAGGATTCTTTGCAATCGTCTCTTTTGTCATTTCTTATAGCACAATAATAATATTGCATTACATTCATGAACCATAGTTTGTTCATCTGCTCCTCCATTTCTTTTCCTTTTAATTCCCATTTCAGGGTTAGGAAGTTTGCTTTACTTGTGACCATTCCTTCTCACATGTCATCTTACTACTTACTTAACTCTCCCCCAACCCCATTTGTTTCCCTGTTGAGTTGCTGTATTTCTACACCAAACTGGGTGTATATGTACTACTTCAACCATCTTTTGTCCATTTTATTCAGTGAATTTTTGTTCATCTTTTTCCTTTTTTTTTTTGTACTTCCTTTACCAAGCTGTTGATTTTTTTCATGATTCTCTTGCATCACTCTGATTTCTTTTCACAGTTTTTCTTCTACTTCTCTTATTTGATTTTTAAAATTCTTTTTGAGCTCTTCTGGAGTTCTTTTTTTGGGCCTGAGACCAATTCACATTTTTCTTTGAGGCTTTGCATGTAGCCATTTTGACATTGTCCTGACTTTTGTGTTTTGATCTTCCCTGTCACTATAGTAACTTTCTACGGTCAGATTATTTAGGTTTGTTTTTTTTTTTTGCTCATTTCTCCAGTCTATTTCCATAATTTTAAATTTTATGTTAAAGTTGGGCTCTGCTCCTGGGGTAGAGGAGGCACTCTTCCAAGTTTCTTGCTATGAGGTGAAGGACTTTGTTCTTGCCTTGCTGGGGTGTAACCTGCTGCTAGCTTGCCCAGACACCACCTGTACTGGGCAGGACTCTCTTTTCACCTGAGAGAGACAGACCTTTTCTGCCAACGAGCTAAGTTGTCTTGGGATGGAAAATTGTTTTATGTCATCCTTTTGTTTGTTCTGCTGCTCCAGAATTTATTTTGAGGCATCAATTTATAGCTGCTTGGAGGTGAATTTGGAAAAGTTCAAGTGAGTTTCTGCCTTACTCCACTATCCTCATTCTACACCCCCAGATCCTTTTATCCATTTTAGATAAATGTGAGGTTCATCTGATGCCTTTTCCCCCAACCTCTTCCTCCATGTTTGTATATTCTTCCTTTAAAGAACCACAATTATGAAAAATAGTTCCACTGTCTTTTTTACTCTTTCTACACTAGTATATCAACCTTCTCCTTCCCCTCTTAAAACTTTCAGAATAAAACCAATCCACTCCTCTCTCTCACACCCCACCGTCAGATTTTCTCTTTTGTTCATTTAACTCCCTCGGAATCCTTGGAAGATATTAAGGTTCTGAAGTGACCTTTTAGGGATCTGAGGCAATCTATTACTTGGGTAAACTTTACCATTCTCTCTCTTCTGATTCAGTAAACATCTTTCAAATTCTTTCTTCCAGAGTTTGTATTGCATTTTAAAATCTATGGATACATTTTTTACTAGGGAATCGTGTGATCCTGGTGGATCACCTGGTGGGGTTACTTTCTTTTTTAGAGATATCTCTATTTGTAGTAATTTTTGACATTGGTCAGTGTTTTCTTTGGTTAACGCATAGTCTAGCTTTAGTTTCTAAATTGAGGCTTTTGTGCCAAGGGTCAGACTCTGCATCCTATTGTGCTTTTGAGTGGTGTGGTCAGTTCTGGATGGTCACTCTGAGGTGTTTCCTGGGGGAAAGGTGCTTAACCCATCCTGGGCTCCAGTTCCTTCCAGCATCTCTCCTCTCAGTAGCCCCCAACCACCTTCCTACTGAACCTGTGCCTGACCTCCTGACCTCCTCCTCCTCAAGTTAGGTTCTTCTGGATCTCTGAGATCCAGAGTGATGGATTTTCAGGTTTTCTAGATAGGGTGCTGACTTCTAAGCTCTGCAGTGTCCCAGTACAAGCCAAGTCCCAAGTACTTGCTGCGGTTGCTCCTGCTCCCTTCCAAATCCTTTCCAGTATGAATTTACAATCCATTGTGGGGCTTTCTTTGGGGAGCCCTCTTACTCTTACTGCTCCAGACAAAGAGCCACATTTGTCCTTGGTCATGCTGGGAGACCACATAGTCTTCTAGATGACTTTAGCTGTGAAAATCTGGGCAAGTCACTTAACCTCTGCCTCAGTCTCCTCCACTGCAAAATGGGGACCATAAAAGCACTTGCTTCACAGGATTGTTGGGAGGATCAAATATTTTAAAAAACATTTAGCACAGTTCTTGGCACACAGCAGCTACTTAATAAATACTTGTTCCTTTTGCCTGTTTTTGTGCAGTTCTAGGGTGAAAGAGGTTACTTATTATAGCTTTTCACTAGATTTCTTTCAACAATTATGCAGTCTAGTGCCATTTTAAAGGTTGTTTTTTTTTTTCTTTTGCTGGAGTAGTTATAAGAGAATTTTGCTATTGCTTCTATATCTTGCCTGGAAGCTGAGATGGGCTTCTTAATAAGGTTGTGAGTACCTCATCACTAAAAGTCTTCACGTAAAGATCATATGACCACTCCTTAGGGATTAATGTGAAATTGTATTACTTTAGATGGCAGAGGCAATTCAAGATAGTTTGGGTGGCTCACTCTCCTTTTCCATTGTGCCTAGACCAAGTTCTAAATGACTTTAATGAGCTGCTCCGCTCCAGTGGAGGCAACGTCTCCCGGGACAACCTGAAAAACTTTATTAATGAACATTTCAAGGCCAAAGGGCAGGAAATGGAAACCTGGATTCCTGAGGACTGGAAGCCTAGGTACAGTATCAGTCTTGGGTGATGTTCAGGTAAAGGCAAGGCAGTGTAGAGAATATCTCTCTGACCTGAGGCTACAAGTAACTAACACTGGGGTGGTTGTCTTCCAGCCCCAAATTCTTACAGAAAATTTCAGACACCAGACTCCGGGCTTGGGCAGAAGATCTGCATAATCTTTGGAAGAAGCTGGGAAGGAAGGTACTAAAAGATGAGATACTTTGGGATGGGATGAGGAAGCAGGCTAAGGAGGGGCTCTTCTAGTGGACATGATGCTCCACCCTTTTCTTATGAAGATATGGAAATTACGAACAATGGACTTATTCGATGCCCTTGGATAGACACAGAGTCCTTACCTAAAGAAAATTTAGAGAAGGGGTGGGAAACCAGCAGCCTCAAGGCCACATGTGGCCCTCTAGGTCCTCAAGTGCAGCACTTTGACTGAATCCAGACTTCAATTCAATCAATGGGCCATACCTGAGGACCTAGAAGGCCACCTGTGACCTTAAGGCTACAGATTCCCCGCCCCTGGTTTACAGCTTGAGGAAAGTCTCTGCTCTTCAAAGAATCAGTTTCCTCACCCCTTCTTCTGGGCTCTCTCATGTCCAAATGGTCTTAGTTGCCATTTCCAGTACCCCAGAGCTTGTAGACCTTGGGCACATGTCCTCTGAGGACTGAAGGCAGGTCTTCACTTCTTCCTGGTTGGAAGACCTATCTCTCTACCCCCAGTTCCTGTTTCCTAAAGGGAATTCTCTCAAGCTGTCAACTCATTTCCAGAGTAGAGATAATAGGTTCTAAGTCCAAATGTTATTCAGTTCCTTCCTGGCTCAGCTTGTATACATATAGATACCATAACAGACCACTTCCCTTCTCCCTCTACCCCAAAGAGGTTCATCCATTCACAGGGAGGTCCAGATCATGCTCCTCTCTTTCTCCCTACAGATAAAACTTGAGGTCTCGAATCAGCCTGACCAATATTCTTTAATCTATGTAGCCCACCCCTTCATTGTGCCTGGTGGACGTTTTATTGAGTTCTACTATTGGTAAGAGGCTAGAAACACACTCCCCACTGAGGAGGAAGAGAGGGACTCCTGGGTCCTAGGGGCATCCAGGAAATCCTAAAGAGGAGGAATGGGGGAGAGTGGGAGAGTGCATATGTGCCTGGATGACGAAACACACTTGGGCAAAGGGAGACTTGGCATCTCATCATGCCTCTCCCCCAAGCTAATCCCTTTGTGGCACAGGATAGCATGACATAGGGGAAGAGGGAGGGTAGACTTGATGCTTGGAGAGCTGCTTAGATATTGCTCCTTTCTCTCCATCCTGAGGGAGGCAGTGTGGTTTAATGAAAAACAACAAACCCACTGGCCCATGGGAGCACGAGACAAGCTCTGCCACTAACTATGGAAGTCCCTTCAGCTCTTCTGGTGTCTGGGATGAGGAGGCTGGACCAGATGACAGCTTAAGTTCCTTCCAGCTCTGATTCCTTCCTCTCTCCACAGGGATTCCTACTGGGTGATACAAGGGCTGCTCCTGTCAGAGATGCCTGGAACTGTCAAGGGCATGCTGCAGAACTTCCTGGACATAGTGAAACAGTAGGAAGGTGGTTGGGGGCTACTGAGAGGAGAGATGCTGGAAGGAACTGGAGCCCAGGATGGGTTAAGCACCTTTCCCCTAGGAGCTGGACTGCCCAGGAGGAAATGGGGAAGCCCCATTCCTCTAGGGCAACAAATACCTCAGCAGGAATTTTCCTTGTCAGGTACGGACATATTCCCAATGGTGGTAGAGTGTACTATCTGCAACGGAGCCATCCCCCACTCTTGACCCTAATGATGGACCGATACTTGGCATACACAAATGACTTGGATTTCCTCAGGTAGGTGCTGCCTACCTGCCTCTTAAAACTTAAGAAGCAGCACAGTTCACATTTATACAGGGCTCAACAGCCCTGTGAGGTTGGTAGGAACTGTTCCTATTTTATAGATGAGGAAACTAAGGGTCAGAGAGTTCAGAAGAATTGATGAAGGTCACAAAACTGGTAAGAATCCGAGGGAAATCGTGAACCCACATCTCCTTATTCTGCCTGTTCTGGCCACTGGGTCACACTTCCCACCGTCTAATTTCTAAGAACATGTTTTTACAGTCTTCTTAGGCTCACTAAAGGGCTTTCCTCACAATGGCCTTGTGGAGTGGGCCACATGTTGTTGAATTTCCATTTTAAAAACAAGGAAATTGAGACCTAGACAGGTGCCTTCAGTTGTGATGCTAGTAAGCACCACACCACCCATCACTTCTTGGCAGGCAGTGTGGCGTAGTGACTAGAGAACTGGCTTTGGATCTTGGAATATCTGACGGGTTCAAATCCTGCCTCTGACACATAATGACTAGAGATTGTGGGGGGAAGAGAAAAAACAGAGACAGAGACAAAGGGGGGAGGAGAGAAAGGGAAGAAAGAGGAAGGGGAAAAAAAGAGAGAGGGACAGAGAGACAGGGACAGGCAGAGGAAGTCAGAGACAGAGACAAAGGGTAGACACAGAGACAGACAGAGATGGGGAAAAGGTAGAAAGAGAAGGAGAAACAGAGACAGAAGAGGGAGATAGAGAGAGAGTGGTAAAGACAGAGGGAAAGAAAACGGGAGAGAGAGCCAGAAGAGGGAAGGGAGAGAGACAGAAAGAGGGAGAGTAAGAAGGAGAAGGAGAGGGAGGGACACAGAGAGGCAAAGGGAAAAAAGCAGAGACACAGAGAGAGATAGAAGAGGGGAGGTAAAGAGAAAGAGAGAAAGTGGTAAAGACAGAAGGAAAGAAAAGGAGAGAGAGAAAGGAGAAGAGGGAAGAGAGAGAGATAGAAAGGGACAGAGAAACAGAGACAGAGAGAAACACACAGACAGAAAGAGATCGAGGATCGTTCAAGCGTTAGAATGATATCCCTGAGATCCTGAACAGTGACTGAGTTAATGTCTGGCTCTCCAACGCAGAGAGAACATTGATACCCTGGAACTGGAGCTGGACTTCTGGATGCGTAACAGAAGTATCACCATCAGCCACGAGGGGGAGAACTATATCCTGAATCGCTACCATGTACCCTATGGGGGGCCCAGGTGAGGCGAGGTTCCTTCTTTGTAATGTAAAAAACATGGCAATACGGTCATTTCAGGACCCCTGAGGGTGGGGGAGAGTCACAGCCTGTCAGAGTCATTTGGCAAGAATCCCTACAAACCCACTCAAAAAAAGGGACCATTCAGTCAGTTATGGAAAGCTCACCTCACCTGAGGCAGTCCACTCCCCCTTGAAGATGGGTCTCATATTTAAGACTTGTTTTATCTATCTATCTATCACTCTGTCTATCACTCTATCTATCATACTATCTATCCATTTATCTATCTATCTATCTATCTATCTAATCTAGCAGCTTCCACTCATTGCTTCCAGCTCCAACCAGTGGGGCCAAAGAGAGCAAATATTGCCCTCTTCCACACGTCAGCCCTTCTAAGACTTGAAGATGGCTACCATGTTTTCCCTCTACATGTACCTCCAAGCTTTCTCTTGTTCAGTCCAAATAACCTCTGTTCCTTCACTAAGACTAACATGGTCTCAAGTCCCCTCACCAGCCAGGTCACTGTATACATGCTAGGTTGTCAATGCCTTTCCTAAAATGTGACCAGAATTAAATACAATATGTTAGATGGGGAAACTGAGCAGGGCAGAGTAGAAGAGGACTGTTACTTCCCTTATTCTGGACACTCTACTGAAAGACTAAGTCCTTGTCCAAGGTCCCATGACAAGTTAATGGTGGACTTAGGACAGGGCTGTGATGGAGCCAGCTATAACTGGCTTGTGAGAGGCAATGGTTAAATTTTCAGTATGAGCATGTACACTTCAGAAATTGTCAATTACTGCAAATCAGAGTTTGTTTTCTTATTTTGTTAATTGTCTAGACTTTAGAAAGTATCGATGTTGAAGATGAAATTTAGAAGTTTGTGTACATATTTTTCTCCTGAAAGTCTGGTTGTTAAACATTTACCCAGCACAACCCTGTTCTGCTCCATGAACATTGCTTGAACTCAACAGGAAGGAGTACAGTAGAAGGTTCAGGAAAAAAGTCATCACCAGGCTGGAGACTGATTAATAGTCAAAAGCCAGTTTTACAAAGTGCTTTATATCCATTGTTTTATTTGAACCACACAATACCCCTGACCCAGGACTACCCACCCTGTTTGGCCAATGACCCTCCTGTCCAAGACGTCCTCGCCTCACCCTGACCCCCACCATCTCTTCCTGAAGGCTGACCTTGTCTTTTTCCCATAGGCCAGAATCCTACAGCAAAGATGAAGAATTGGCAATGCTCCTACCAGAAGGTAAATAACAACATTGGGCATGGACAAGACACAGCCTATCTGACTGAGTGAAGTATTCTTCAATCCGTCTGGCCCTGAATGGTGGCCCCATCAACATCTCTTGCACATTCATGCTGTCTTCATACCCCTCTCCCCCTGACTCATCCCATGTTTGTCACATTCAGAATTCTGACCTATCAGTACCTGGTTCAGTCACCCTCCTCTGCCCACACAGATGCCCGGGAATCCCTGTTGTCAGAACTGAAGGCTGGAGCTGAATCTGGCTGGGATTTCTCCTCCCGCTGGTTCATTGGCAGCAACTATCTGCTTGATAGCAAGACTAGTCAGTTAATTCCGGTCGATCTCAATGCCTTTTTATGCCAGGTGGAGGAGGTACTGGCTAACTTCTACACCAAACTGGGTAAGGATCTCTAGTGAATGTCCTTTTTTAGGGCCACAGAGACTCTGCCTAAAGTTAAGATCCAGGGCTAAGTTCTGCTATCCTTCTGGGTGAGATGTGTGCATCCACAGGGCCCTTCTGTCTACTCCAAAGTCCCTGGGACCTTCTCCTCACTCTTGACTGACCTTGCACTTTCCTTAAAGGGAATGAGACCATGACTCAATTCTACCTGGGGGCCCAGGCTCAGCGAAAGGCAGCCATGAAGGCTCTCCTGTGGAATGAGACCTTGGGCAGCTGGTTTGACTTTCATTTACACAACAGGCAACAAAATCATGCGTTCTATCCTTCCAACCTCAGTCCACTCTGGGCAGGTTGCTTCTCTGATCTTGACACAGTCAGAAAGAATATCAAGTACCTAGAGGTAAGGATGGGGGGGTCTAGAAGGGAGGGAGGTCATATTTCTGGACCCCAAAGCATTATAGATTCCTAGATATAGATTTGAAAAGGACCTTAAAGGCCATCTTGTCCATCCCTTTCGTTTGACAGATTAGGAAACTGAGGCCTGGGGTGGTTGTGACTTGCCTAATATTCCCCAAGCTTCTGGCTTGCTGTTTCACTTTGCTGCTGGGGTCTCATAGCTAGGAAGTAACTGAGGCAAGATTTGAAACCAATATCTCTGCCTCTGATTTTGCTTTTTCTGGGCCTCAGTTCCCTCATTTTCTGTAAATGATGGGGTTGGGTTAAGTAGGGATGGGGAACCTACAGCCTCAATGCCATACATGACCCTCTAGATCCTCAAGTGCAGTCCTTTGACTGCATCCAAAAGGGCCACACTTGAGGACCTTGAGGGGCCATGTGTGGCCTCAAGGCCGCAGGTTCCCCATCCCTGGGGTTGGTAGATCTTTTAGAACCCTTCAGTTTCTAAATCCTTGGCTTCTTAGAGGCAGATGGCAGTGTCTCCCACCCCGATGTGATCCCTACATCCACCAGAGGGGAGCTTTAAGCTTAGCAGCCCTATCAAGAAAAGCTCTGGGATGGGGACAGTCTGTGGGGCTCCTGCTAGGCTTCTTCCAGCCACCACCCCTTTTGGGAAGTCTGTTCCCTGCCTCTGTAAGCCTGGGTCTTCCGGCACTCCTCTCATGGTTATCATGGTTCCTACAGGACAACAAGATATTGACCTACAAACAAGGGATTCCAACCTCCCTCCAGATAAGTGGACAGCAGTGGGACTTTCCTAATGCTTGGGCCCCTCTTCAAGACCTGGTTATCAGAGGTGATGAACATTCAAATAGTGGGCAGATGGGAGGGAGAGAGGAACTCCTGGGTCCTAGTGGGCAGGGAGTTGGGGGAGACTGGATACTTCCTAGAGGTCAAAGTTCCATTCCAGGATGACAGGCCATTGGCACAGCATCTTGGGGTGTGTAATTTCTCTGTGCCTCAATTTCCTTATCTATGAAATGGGGGGGAGGCTAGACTAGCTCTAATTCTGGTAGAACTCTGTATTTGGAGTCAGGAAGTCCTGGTTTCAAGTCCTGCCTCAGATAACCATAGGCAAATCACTTAACCTTGCTAAGCTCCAGTTTCCTCATCTGTAAAATGGGGATAACAACAGTACCTACTTCACCCGGTTGAATAAAGATAAAATAGAAGACTGTATATGAAGTACATTGTAAACTTTTAAGTATTCTGTAAATGCCAGCTTTGATTACTTGATTCTTTTCCATCCCAGGAAAGCCGAGTGAACACAGAATGGCCTCAGTGCAGTAGACCAGTGGGCATATGACCCACTACCCGTTGGGAAGGGCTCTCCTTTGGTCTTACTGACTCTGTGTTCAGGCCACAGCTGCCTTCTCTCCTATCCCCAACAGAGTTTTTTAGCCCTGCCAAAACAGACCATATTTTTCTATTTCTTTCCTTTTTTTTTTTTTTTTTTGGAGGGAGGAAGGCAAGGCAATTGGGGTTAAGTGACTTGCCCACGGTCACACAGTTATTAAGTGTCAAGTGTGTCCTGACTCCAGGGCCAGGGCTGTACTCACTGTACCACCTAGCTATCCCCAGATCCTATTTTTCAACCTTCCCATTCCACCTCACTCTTGCACTGGCCCCAGGGATGAGGGAAGGGACTCTGGGGACCGATCAAGACCCTGTTGGGATTGTGGGGACAGGTTTAGCAGATTCCGGTTCAGCCCAGGCTCAAGAGATAGCCTTTCAGATGGTCCAGAACTGGATTCAGACCACCTTTGCTCTCTATCAGAAGAACAAAGCCATGTATGAGAAGGTAATAAGGTCTTCCTCAGTCCCCTCTTGATAGTCCTTCCTCTTATGGGATGATGGGGAGGGAAGGTGCTTCATCACTTGGGGGCATAAGGATAACAGTGGCCTCTTGGTCATTCCCTGAAACTGCCAGTCCTCAGCTTGGTCCTAACAGTGAGATGCATCCAGCCAGGGTTACCTAGGGATGGTCTCCAGAGTTTGGGAATTGGCAGCTATCTTTAACCCATGACTGTCTTGCCTCTTCCCACCTCCCCACAAAAAGAATTAGCAGTCCAACGATGTCTAATCACAAGGCTCAGGTTGGCAGAGTTTGCTTTAGTGGTAGAGGAGAGGTTGTCTGGGCAGGATCTGACCATTGGGCCAACCTCATCCTCTCCTCTAGTATGACATCAGCACTGACTCTGGGAAGCCTGGTGGTGGAGGAGAGTATGAAGTGCAGGTAATGGTGCTGGCCACTGAGGCAGGGGGTGGGAGAGGGATTATGGCAGAGGAGGGGGAAAAAAGGGAAATGCCATAAAGTGGAGATGGTGCCGGTGCCCAGGGTGGTTGGTACAGAGGTCCATGAGATAGAGATGGGGCCTGTCCCTGGTGCCAGGCTTCACAGAGGATAACATGCCTTCCCCTACCCCTAGGAGGGCTTCGGTTGGACCAACGGGGTTGCCCTGCAATTCCTGGATCGATATGGTGACCGGCTGACTTCTAGGTCAGGAGCCATGCTGCCCAATGCCAGCTGGCTGCTCGTGGCACTCCTGCTTCTGGGTTTGTTCTGCTGAGATGGAAGTACTCAGCCTGGGAAGGTCTTGCACCGAGTCAGCGTTCCTTGGGGAATACACAGGGCTCCCCCAATAGAATGCAAGCTCTTCCCAGGCAGAGACTTTCACTCTTGCCTTTGTATTGAATAAATCCATTCTCATGGTCATTCTAGCTTCCACACCTTCACTATCCATTTCTGAAGGCCAGGGGTTGGGCTAGTGAGGCCCAGGCCTAGAGGGGTCCAAGGCATGGGATGGTAAATTGAGTCACTTCAGAGCCATAATGTATTCCATACCGATGGCCTCCATAGTTCCTGTTCTCCCCTCTCCCCAAATCAATCCCTTCAGCTGATTATTTCAAATGCTTTATTGTTTTTGCTGAATTGTTTACAAATACTGGAAAAAAAAACAATCAACCCCAGCTTTGACCTAGACAACTCAGGCCTCAGGCCAACGGGGAATAAAGGCAGGAAGGAAAAGAGGTCTGGACAGAAGGAGGATTAGTGTTAAGGCCTAAAGGGCTGGAACCAGCATGGGTGGGAGCCTGGTCTTCCCCGAGGCTGAGGGTGGCAGGGGGGCACACTTCATCCCCCTCACTGGTTCTTTCCACTTTGCTAGTTCTAGTCTCTTCCGGGAAGTGGGGGTGGACTCTTCTCCTCCCTGGAAAACAGTCTAAGGAAACCCTTCCTAGGCCAAGGATATGACTCAGGACATACTCCACCACCCACCCAGAACCATGGCTCCTTTCTGGGTCTCTGTACCCCCAGACCCTGGTAACCTCTGGCTCCAGTCAAGGCACGCGTGGAGGGGGAAGGGGCCCAGACCTAGGGCCAGGTTAGGGCTAGTGCATTGGGGCCCGGTGGTAAGAGAATGGGGTGGGGAGGAAGGGGTGGGTGGTCAGGTCCTCTCTCCCCAATATAAGATGTTCAAGGGCCTTATGGTAAAGAAATTTTGAGCAAGTAGCCTTGGGAAGACTCGGCGGTAGGGCCCACGAGAGGTGCCTAGAGCCACAGGGGGATGAAGATAGAGCAGTGATGGGGATGGTGTAGGGGGACACCACTATGACATGACCATGGCTCTAGATTGCTGGAGATCAGGCTGTGACCACAGTAATGGTACCACTTCCTCTGTCACGAGCAAAATCATATAAAATAAACAGGGGGAGGAGGAAGGAGGAGAGAGATCAAGGGGTCTTGGGAACTAGAGCTCCCCACCCTTTTACCTCTTCCAGGATGTGGCCTGTGCTCAGCCCTCAGGGCCCCTGGGAAGGGGGCTGAGATGAAGAGGGGATCTTTGGCAGATTCTGGTACCTTAAGCATGTCCTTTCCAAAAGAGAAAAAGGGCCTGGGAAACCTAGCAGCCCTATCCCAAGCCGAACTAAGAGTCTCTTCAGACCCAGATGCCAGTCAGCACAGGCATGTTTCCACGGCCCTCTGCCCTGACCACATCCTTGGAGGGCATCGGAGGGCTATGCCAGGTGCCGAGACCCAAGGAGGACACACAACCACATCCCTGCTTCCCTTTCTGGCCAGCTCCCAGGAAGCCCAGAGCCTGGTATCTCGGAAGGAGGGAGAAGCTTCTTGGATATTAACAAAGTGTCTTATAAAAACCATCAACATCAGGCTCTCCCCTCCCAGGGGATTTCTAGGAAATATCCTGGTAGAGTAAGTTCTGAGCCTCAGGAAAGATGTTCCTATAGGAACAATGAGGCTGACAGCCCCTAGGAGCGGTGGGGGTGGGGGAGGGGAGGGGCAGATGACTGGGTGACTCCTCCCCTGAGGAGAGGAACACAAAGGGTGGCCCCATCACCTCCCGGTCAATTCATGAACTGGGTGTATCCCTCAGCCCCAGTGACAATGACATCCATCCAGATGCGCATAGCCTCTGGGGAAGGTGCCACCATATAGTACAGCCGGTCATGTGTCTTGACGCAGAAGGTTAGGGCCGGATTGGGACTCTGTAGAGGAAAAGGAAGACAGGCCAGTTGAGTCTGAGACTAGGCATAAGCTCTTGCCCTGTGGCAAGAGTGTGTGACTGACTGGTTGCCAGGCGGCCTGTCAGCCCCCCACTCTAGATCTCATCATCCTTCTTTTGTAAAGGCACTTGAGTTTGAGGGCTGGGCCTTGCTGGCATCCAGGTAGGCATGGACAGATGGGTAAAATCAAAGACTGGCACCTGCCCCACCCCACCTGGCAGCCTGTCTATTCAGAAAGTCCCACCAGGGACAGATGCCAGACCCAGGGTCAAGCTTGGCGCCCCTTTCAACTCTCCCGTCCTGATCTCTGTCTCGACCATCCTCAGAGCTTATTTTGTGCCATCTGCAACAAGGCAGATCTAGCAGTTTTCCCTCCAGTTCCCACCCACAAAGGAGAAAGCTTTGAGAATCAGAGACTGAGCAGTTTTAGAGAAGGCTACTCATCTCCCTAGGAAAAGGAGAACAGAGGAAGGAGGGACCACTAGAGAGATAGGCCAGCACCAAGTAACCCTGTCCAGGCCCCTCAGAAACGTTGCAGATTGAAAATTAGACACACTTAGGCAGTCAAGGGGCTGTGGTTAGAGCTGGGAGCTTGGCGGGGTTAGCATGGGAATCAGGGTTAGGTTTAGGTGAGTGCTTCTGACTCTTAGGAGGCTGACTGGCTCCAAATTTCAGACATGGCTCTGCCCATTCTACTTGCAGACCTCTATCCAAAGAGGCTAGAGGGTTGGTCAAATCAGTTTCCCTTCTTTCCCAAGCTTTTGGCTTCTGGCCCACCCTCTCAAGATATTGCCTATATTCACTCCTCTTCCTCCGATCCCCCAACTCCACACCCAGGCAGGGTGAGAGACAGACAGCTGTCACTCACAGACTAAGCAAGATTGAAGCATTATGGGCATGGCATTCTAGGAGAATACGCTCGCCCCTCATCTGTCGACCTAGGCAGCACCATCACCTTGCTGACCTTGCCCTTGCCCCTCTGTCTCTGACACCCACTGCAAGGCTGAGGGAGCAGGGCTCTGGGAGGGAAATCGGGGCCTCAGTCAGGATGAAAGCAGAGATAGCATTGGTTAAAGGACTTTGGGCTGGAAGGCAGGGGTACCTCAGTCACCAGGCTGAAGTTGAAAAATCTCTTCTGGGGAAGGGGGAGGTATGAGGGAAAGAAAGGAAGAGAAGTTGACAGGAGTGACGTAAGAAGTCAGAGCTTGGAATTTCTGATCCCCTCCTGAACCATGCCCAGTATCTCATACTGCTGCATCCTCCCACCTCAGTGGCCTCAGTCTCCCCCTGGCTGGTGCTCTCAGAGGGCTTCCCTTCTCCCCTGCCCTCACCTTGGCAGCACTTCGAAGGTGGTCATAGTATACTTCCTCAATGGCCTGGAAATAGATGACACCCTTGAGCTTAGTTTCATGTTTGTCTGTGTAGAGAAGAGACAGCAGCTGAAGAGTACTGGTCCATATGACAAGGAAGCCTGGGAGGTGGGAGTCCCAGGGCTCCCACTGATTTCCTGGCCTGCCTCGAAGCAACCTCTATGGGCCTCAATTTTTCCATCTGTGAAATGGGGAGGACGATCCTTGCCTATCCTCTGGGTCCCCTGCCTTCACAGAGCTGTCTCTCCCAGGATTGAGATGCAAAATTTCAGTCTTTAGAAATAAATTATCTATATCCTCGGAGCCAAGCATGAAGACAACACCGTGCTGGATAGAGGAAGTCACAGAACTGCAGACCTCAGTGACAGCCAGGTGGCGCAGTGGAGAGAGTGCCCCACCAAAAGACCTAAAGATACTTATTGGCTGCGAAACCCTCAGCAAGTCACTTGATCTCTGCCTGACTCAGTTTCCTCATCTGTAAAATGTAGATAATAATAGCACCTACCCCTCCCCCTGCCCCAGGTGTTGTGAGAATCAAATGAGAGAATAATCATAAAGCACTTAGCATGATGCCTGGCACACTATAGGCGCTATATAAATGTTAACTATTGTTACTATTCTAGAGGCCAATCAATACCAGAAGCCTCTTAAAAAGCACACGAAAACAGTGGTCATCTGCCTCTGTCTGATGGTATCAGGGCAGGGAGAAACAACCCACTATCTCCCGTGGAAGCCCTTTCCTCTGGGAGAAAGCTCTAACTGTGAAGAAGGTGGTTTTTTCTTACAGGAAGCCTACATCTGCCTACTCATGGCATCTGGCTCTGTCCATGAGGCAAACCGAAGACCTCATGGGAGCCCTTCGGTCACTGCTTCAAGGAATCATCTCCACTCTTCCCACATCCACCAGCAAAGTCTTGTCATTTCCAGGCTAACTATCGCCCACTGCTTCAGCTCCCCCTCCTAGAGAGATGGGCAAGGGGAAGGGCAAGATAGGAAGCAAAGAGATGTGTGGCACCAAGAGAGGCTGAGGTCAAATGCTGTGCCGGATTACCTTCATTAATACCAGACTATCTTCCTGTGTCATCTCATTAAAGGCTTTCCTCAATAAACCTGTGAAGTAGGTAATGTAAGAAGGCACTTAGTTGGTAGAGGAGATAGAGTGCCTCACCAGGAGTGGTTCTTAGGATACCTGGGCTTGAACCTTGCTTCACAAATTTGTCAACTGTGTAAATCACTTGAACCACTCTCAGCTTCAGTCTACCTCATCTGTGAAATGGGGTTAATAACAGCATTTACCTTATAGTGCAGTCGTGAGGATCAAGACAAGATAATTTATGCAAAGTGTTTTTCTTAAATTAGATATTAGCTAGTATCATTCCCCATTTTACAGATGGGGAAATTGAAGATGAGAGAAGTTCAATGAACTTGCCTACAGTCACGCTGGAAATAAGCAGTAGAACCATGGTGAACATGTAGAACTTCAGATTTCAGGCTCTTTCTACTGCACCCACTGGGTTAATTTATAATGTTTTGGCATTTAAAATTTAATTAATTTTTAATATTTTAATCTAATTTTTTAATTAAACAGGGAAGGAGGGAGAAGCAGAGGGGAAGGAGTAATTTGTCATTTATCCGAAGATCAGAAAGCCAGTAACACACTCAGGAGTCCAAAAATAGGTTAAAAAAAATGCTTACCATCTCAGGGAGGGGGGAGGGGAGGGAAAGATAGAATTTGGAACTCAAAACTTTAAATAAAAGTGTTAAAAACTGGAGGAAAAAAACCTTTGTGTAGTCAAAATCAGTTTTAAAGCTGGGAGGAACCTGGAAAGATCATTTGGTTCAACCTCCTCATTTTACAAAGAAAATGGAAACTGAGGGCAGATGGCCGGACTCAAGTCTGCCCAATGGCCAAGGTAAGGAAATACGATACTTCTTAGAAGTGAATAGCCAATGATTGCCATATCAACACGGAGTTTATGGGAGCAAAAGTTTAGCTACCTTCACAGCAATGGGACAATTGAAGCCGAATGTGGTGAAATGATGACCAACTTTGGCCCCAAAGAGACTGGAGAAGGGATCTCTGGCCATTCCTTGCGGGGCTGGTGGATGACGGGTATGGAATGCTGCCAATAGCTTTGTACTTTTTTTGATGTTTTGATAAGTTTTGCTGAATTGTCTTTTTTCTCTTTTTTATTCTTTGTTACAGGGATGGATCTGGGAGGAGGGGAATATACTGGGAAATGTAATGGATGTAAATGAAAAGATATCAATGAAAATGTATTTAAGGAAACAAATTCCATTATTGGAAAGCTTGGTTACGTAGATCACCTCCATCACCAGTACTACCAGATAAATGAGATGCTGTATTGAGATACGTGTGTATATAACCATTTCTTAGTAATTACTGCAAAGGCAGCCTAACACTATGGAAAAAACCCTGGACTTGGAGTTAGGAGAGACTAGGTTCAAATCTCACGTCAGATGAGAGACCATGAACAAATTGCTTAGACACATGGAGTTTAGTCGGTAAAGAATTTTGTCAGTATTAAAGCTACATAAACGTCTGTTCTTGACCCCTGCACCAACACGCTTTGGGTGGGGGTTGGGAGTGGGCGGGAACAAGGATGGAGGGAGCATGAATGTTCATGGAAATGATCCCTACCCAGTCTTCAGGGGGAGAGAAGTGAGAGGGACCCAATCTTGGGGTTAGTAAATCTAACATGCAGATAATCCACCATACAGATGAAACGGATGACTGAGAAGCAACCAAATGTCACTTTTTAAAGAGTTTTGTGACTTGATGATGCATTTGGCTGATGTCTCCTTCTCAAGAGAAAATTTGCCAGGTAAAGTAAGAGTCTGGGTGTCAACGTGCTTGGAACCCTTGGGGAAGGTCAGGAGGTTCCGAGGGAGTACGACCAGACCCTGAGCAATGTATTTGCAGACCTTAAGCAAGGTTTGAACATTGCATCCTCTGGGTGTTACCGTCCACAGGAGTGTTCTACCCTTCTTAGAAATGAATAGGGCCTGATTTTTTGGGGGAACAGACTTGTGATTTCATGGTGTCCTCATATCTACAAGGCAGATCTGCTCTTGGTCTACAACTTAGAGAGTTAATAAAAAGGTCAAGTGATTGGCCCAGAACCACAGAGTTGGCATATGTCAGAAGCAGGATTTGAATCTGGCTTCATCCTGATTCCAAGGCTGGCTCTCTATCCATGATGTCATGCTTACTATCTGGAGATTGAGAAATCCTTTTCTCTCCCCACAACCATCCTACTGAGATTGGTAAATTGTGTATTATTTCCCCCATTTTACAAATCACAAGACTGAGGCTCAGTGAGGTAAGCTGACTAGACCAGAGTCACATAACTAGCCAACATCTGAGGTAGAATTCCAACCCAGTTCACCTGGGCAGCTGGGTGATGCAGTGGACAGAGCGTTGGACCTTGAGCCAGAAACATGTGGGTACAAATCCAGGCTCAGAAACTGACTTAGCTGTGTGATCTTCAGCTAGTCAGTTAAGGCCAGTTTGCCCCAGGATAATGAGAGCATCTTACCTCCTAGGGTTCTGGCGAGGATCACAAGATCATATTTGTAAAGCGTGTGGCACAGTACTTGGCACATGGTAGGTACTATATAATGTTAATGATTCCTGCCACCACTATTCAGAATAATAACCTTATTTCCAGTCTGACAGAGCACTGGGCATACCAAGGAAACTGCCCTCCTTGCATCTCTCCAGGGCCACAAGGGGCATGGCAGGGGCAGGGGCAGGGGTGACTGAGCTCTATGGTCCAACTTCCCAGGGATCTGCCCAGACCACTGGAGGTGGAATTGGAGGAGGAGCTGCTGCGGACATGAGCCTGCAGAGGGGCATAACTTACCAGCGTAGTAGGAAAGGGTGCGCTTGAGCCGGTCAAAGACAAACCAACGCTTCTTCCATGACTTTATCTTGCCACCCATCTTAACCAGATAGCCCCGGCAGACCTTGTAAGAAACCAAGATAAGGAGAAGATCTCAAACCAGCAGATACCACCTCCCCTCTCCCCTCCCACCCATATTCCTTGACCTCTTTTAAAGGTAGAGCAGGAGCAGGGCTGAAGGGAGGGGAGGGCATCAGAATGGTGGAACCCCAACGGGCTACATGAGCATTTAGGTGATGAACACCATAATCTTATCCTTGCACTCCTTTCCTTATGGGGTAAGATCTTTGGGGAGAGGACTGTGAGGTTAGAGCACACCTAGTTCAACCCTTTCTTTTTACAGAAAGAAAGAAAACTGAGGCCCACAGAAATTAAGTGACTCACTTAAGGTTGAAATAGCAATCAAGATTTGAATGCATGATCTTTGACACCAAGGGCAACTAAGTGGCTCAGTAGACAGAGGGCCAAGCCCAGAGTCGGGAAAACCAGAGTTTAAATCTGGCTTCAGACACTTACCAGCTGTGTGACCCTGGGCAAATCACTTAACCCTGTTTATCTCAGTTTCCTCATCTGTAAGATGAGCTGGGGAAGGAAATGCCAAACCACTCTAGTATCTCTGCCAAGAAAACTCCAAATAGGGTCATGAAGAGTCAGACGTAACTGAACAACAACCTTTGACACCACTTAACGTCCTCTGGATGACACAGCTTGCCTTATGTCATGTTCCTCCAAAGTCCCCCAGAAACACTGAATACCTGCCAGCTCAAGTTAGAGCAGCTCTAGGTGGTTTTTCCCTTTGTGTTCCCATGCCTTACACATGCCCTCAACACTGTCCCTGACCCCACGAGGGGGCTTGGCCAGAAACCGCTGAGGATTTGAGATAAGGGAGGGAACATGATTGTTCTCAAGACTCCTAGCTGTGTCTGAGACTGCAGCAGTGAGAGTCTCCCTGCCCTCACTACCTTATCCCCAGCTCTCACCTACACACATACCTTGCTGCTCAGCACAACATGTAAGCAGGTGTCCACACCATGGCCTGACGATTCAATGTGCGTCTTCAGGTCAAAATCCTCCTTCCGGATAGGTAGGTATCGGGTTAGGGGCCGTGCCTGTGCGATGGGAGAAGAGGACAAAGGGGAATGGACCTTAAAGACATCTTCTCCCTCTTTGCTGTGATTTATCTTGGGGAACCTCCCCTTCCTTCACAAGCTGCCTCTATGGTCCTTACCCACTCCACCTCAACAGCACCATTCTGTTCTTCACAAGCTTTTCAGTTGAGAATTAAGGTTATTTGGATTTTTGTCTTGGCTACATCCTTGATCTTGACCCTTGCTGGGTGACCTTGGAAAAACTACTGACCCTCTCTGGGCCTCCACTTCTCCACTTGTGATGAGGAGACAACCACCCTTACCCTTTCTTTCCTCCTTCCATCATGCCTATAGCTAAAGGGAAGGATAAAGGAGAGGAGAGTTATAAACTACTTTGGAACAATAGGTTGAATACAGAAACCCATAGTTTTTCTACTGTGATTACAGTACTTATCTACTCTAAGATGTTCCTCACTATAAGCAGTGCAGAAAAACCTTGATTACCAGAATACAGATAACCACTTAACTTCTGTTTCCTCATCTGTGCAATAAAAGTCATGGGCTAGATAATTTACAAGGTCCTCTCCAGCACTAACATTCTAGGATTCATATCCTTGGTTGGATTTTTCTTTTTCTTTTCTTTTTTTTACAACCTCCATAGGAGACATGCAAACAATAACAACAAATTATCTGAGACCAGGGTCTTCCATTTTATGGAAAGCAGCAGTTCCTAGAGTTTGCCCTGAAGTCAGCCGTGACTCATCATTATCTCCTACAGGGTCAATGGCTACAGCACAGTCATCACTGACATTGAGGACAGGGGCCTTTGAGCCCTGCAAGGACCCTCCATTTGGCACACTCTCATTACTAAGGCAGGAAAAGCAAATTTCAGAATTTCATTTCAGAAATTATCTTCTTTCAACATTATGTTCTAAAACAAACAGGATGTTTGTTTAGTCTTCCAACTGGACAGTTTAACAAGGAAAAGTTAACTAGGCCAAAGTCCTCAAGATAATCAAAGAAAGGAAGAATTTCAAAACTGGAAGAAAACTTAGGGGTTATCTGGTTCAGGCTCCTGTGCCACTGATGACTCTTCACTGTGCCCGCTCTGAAAGGTGACTCTGTCTGAATACTTCTAGCAATAGGGAAATCATGTTCTAAATAATTCTCAGTTGTTATGAGGTTCTTCTTTTCTCTATTTATTAATGACTGTATCTGTGATTTCATAAATGTTCCCTCATCAGTGCAGATCCGTGTTTTCTCAACACCTTATAGACTTAGAGCCTTGCCTAGAATACTAAAGAATTAAGTGATTTGCCACTGTATGTCATAGGCAGGACTTGAACACAGATCTTCTGCTTCTAGGGCCAGCTCTCTATCCACCACACCCCTCTTTCTCCTTGTTCTCCCCTCTGAAGTCACAGCAAACTGAATCCCTTTTCCATATGACAGTTTTTCAAATAAGTGGAAAAGGCTAGCTTAGTCCTCTCTTCCTCCAATTTCTTCCTTCCTTCCTTCTTTTCTTCCTTTTTTTTGGAGGCAATGAGAGTTAAGTGACTTGTCCAGGGTCACACAGTAAGTGTCTGAGGCTGGATTTGAATTCAGGTCCTCCTGACTCCAGGACTGGTGCTCTATCTACTGCACCACCCAGCTGTCCCTATCCCCTGTTTCTTTAGCAGATTCTCACAGGACATGGTTCTGGATGGGCTCCGGGTTGTCAGAGGTCCTTCTAAAATATGGTACCCAGAACTGTACACAGTCCTCTAGCTCTGCTGTACCTGAGTTTTAAAGCCTCATTCCATAGGAAAGGGTGCCCTGGGACTCCTATCTCCAGCCTGACTTTGGCAGACATGCCCTCCTAGGAGGGGTGGGGGAAACAACTCAAGACCTCTCTTAGTCCCCCAAGGGACACAAAATACCACTTGTGAGATGTAGAAAGACTGATGGGCAATTTTTCCTAAAGAAAAGCACATCATAGGGTCTGATACATACAACTATGAAAAGACGGCAAAGAACAGGGGCTAGAGAAGTGACCTGGAATGCAGGAAGAACTGGGTTTGAGTTTACTTCTGACATGTAAGGGCTTCATGTCCTGAACAAATCACTTGATTTCTCAGCCCTGTAGGAAACTCTCCAAGATCAGAAGGTGTAGGAAAGGTACTGCCGACAAGGGACAAAGAAGCTTCCCTCTCCAGGAGTCTCTACCGGTTAAATCACAGATTCAGTTCTTACCCCTTCCACAGAGTTATGGATGTATATCCAAATATAAGTACACATGTGTGCATTGTATAACTGTGTGTATATATACATACTCACAATACATACATGCACACACACATATGTGCACGCACACACCATATATTTAATGTGTGGTTATATGTGTTTGCACATGCATGTACACGCATGCACATGCGTATATATAAGTTTGGAATTCCTCTCTGGTTCACTACTGAGACTTCCCAGGTCCTACCTCTCTGGGGAAATTCCCCTGTCCACACGGCCCACACACCTGGGAGAAATGCTTTTCCCGCATCTTGACTTCCTTCTCCACCAGCTGCTGCCTCCGGGCACTCTCACTCTGGAGCCGTCTTTCCACCTGCTCACGTCTCCTGCGCTCCTCTTCCAGTGCCTGCCGCCGAAGTTCCATCTCCCGTTCCTGTGATCTCGGTGAGGATAAGGAAGGAGGGTGAGGTCCCAGAGTCACTCATCACCAACTGTGTCTCAGGTGGCTTGGGTGGGGGGGTATGGCACCCTTCCTGACAAATCAATGTAAGTACCCTTCCCAACTCATATGCCCTCCTGCATGGTATATACTTTTAGGTTACATCATTACAGAAGACCACACTCAAGTCCTGGCACCAACAGCCATTTATTCTGTAACCCTGCACAAATCACTTCATTTCTTAAATTTCAGTTTCCTCATCTATAAAATAAGGATAACGTCACTTGCGCCTGCTAGGATTCATGAGAAAAATATTTTGCAAAACGTTAATGTGACCAGTCATCACTAACATAAGTCAACCAAGATGGCCTCAGAAGGCAGACCTTAGGAGTGGAGGGAAGGATAAGGCCATATTTCCCCCCAGGGTTGGGGGTGCTTCCTCTGGAGACCCCACAGCTCCCTCTTGGTCCAGGCCAACACACAGAGAGACTGAAGCTGGTCCCACTATTAATAAGGTTTCCTCATCCTCCTATCTCTCTTGGACCCTTCCTTCAGAGGGACAAGATTGTGATGGGGGGGTACACCCTTTCCCAGTACACCTGCCCCTGAATTCAGGAAGGAGGAAAGGGAAGCAACAAGCCTTTATTAAGCGTCTACTGTGTCAGGCATATAAGTGCTTCACAAATGTTATCTTACCTGTTCCTCACAATAACCCTGGGAGGTGGGTAGGTAGGTGCTAATATTATGCCCATTTCACAGATGAGGAGACTGAGACAAAGTAGGGTTAAGTAACTTTCCAAGGGTCACACAGATAGTAAGCATCTGAGGCAGGATTTGAACTCAGGATTCCCTGACTCCAGGCCCAGCGATTATTCAATTCTCTTGCCCATTTACTTCCAATCCAGTCTACGTCCCCCATCAGGCTCACCCTGGATTCTATGAGTCGACTCTTCTCAGCATGGGCTTCCTTCAGCATCTTCTCCATCTCCTCAATCTTCCCCATGTCCATTCCACTGGCACTGAGGGTGGAAGAAAGGAGAGGTAGGCACACCAAGGGAGTGGCTCAGGGGCCTAGGCCAACCTCATGAGCTAATGAGCAGATACAGCAGGTACTGGGGGTGGAGCACTGGGCGCAGTGCCCATGGTAGGCCTTACCTGGACATGTTGTCGGGGGAGCAGGCTGAGTTGCCCCCTGTGGAGATGCTGGTTTCCATGCTGTCTGAACTCTCCAGGCTCAATGTGTCATAGGCATGCTCCCCCTCCTCTGCCCGATCCCGACTGGCTGGCAGGTGATGCAAGATGGAATGGTGCATGAGAGGGGGGTAGCCTGAGGGGGCTGAGGGGTAGAGGGCCGCACTGTGCAAGGCCTCCCACTGGCACTGGGCCTCCACTGCTGCTTTCTGCTTGAGTTCAGCCAGCCGTCGCCTTTGCTCCTCGATCACCTGCTGCCCTGCACGGGGAGAGGATGTCATGGTGGGCACAGTGCCCAGATGAGAGCGTACTGGCAGCTCCCTGGACAAATGTGGTGGGATCAGTGGAGAAGATCTCCTGGGGACAGAGCTCAACACTGGCAGCAGCTGGCCCTGCCAGGTCCCCCCAAGGTGCCCTCCCTCAAATTGCTCCAGACACCCAGTAGCTCAGGGTCTCCAGCTCTCCCAGCCACAATCAGCTCAGGATTGCACTACTCCCCCAGCCTCCTGTTCACCTCTTGCCTCCACATTGATCAATGTCCACCCCACGGACCCTCCCAGTGGTCAACAGTTGGCCAGCCTCTTCCATCTTGCAGCCAGGAGCAAAGGAGGCTGGGTAGAGCACATGCATCAGACCCCCTTGGGGGGAGGGGGTGGGAAAAGCAATGCCAGTCAAAGGCAGGCTCCTGGCTTTGCCAGGCAGGCCTTGCTCAGGTCCTACCCAGGAGATGCAGCAGCAGCCAAGGTGGAAGAGGAAGGAGAGGGGTAATCGACAGGGGACAGACACAGGGGCCAGACCTGAGGAGAGGGCACAATGCCTCCAAAGTATTTAGGGTAAAAGCTACTTCCTCTACCCTCTATGGGTCCTAAATGCCCAAAACAGCTTAGCATGAGAGCCATCAGCCCTAGGAGCCGAGGGCCTTGGCATGGAGCCTCGACAGAGAGGAAGACCTGCTGTCATGCAGCTGCCATGGGGGAAGGGAGGAATTGCCGGGCCAGAAGCAATGCCCATGGTGCCCACCGCTCTACCTGCTGTGTCGTCGAGAGGCAGGGGCTCTGCAGGAAGTGACTGGCCTGGCACGGGGGCAGCCGGACAGAGGATGGGGGTGGCAGAAAGGAGGAGACACAGAGGGGATGAGAAGAGAGAAAGGCACAGACGTGGGCTTTCAAAACATTCATAGACTCCAAAACGTGGGACATGGGAGACGAGGAAGGGAGGGCACACAGAAAACAGGGATTCCTGGGTCCCCAAAGTAGAGTCCAGGACACCATCCCTGAGGGCTCTCCAAACTGTTGTACCTAACTAACTGTGTTAGTTAGGCTCACGGGGGTCTCTCCTACTTACAGAAACTTCTAGGGAAAATGCTATATCCCTGGTCAGTTCAGTTAAGTTATACCTACTATGTGCAAGGCAATGTTCCCATGGCCCACAATCTTCCCCACTTTTTGTCAGGAAGTACATACATTCATGTGTGTGTATATACATGTATACACACATGCATATATATGTATGTACACTTACACACATATATCCTAAATCTCCCCTGCTGTTGACTAGGGTCTTAATTCAAATGAAAGTTGTCCTACTGAAGGAGGAGGTGAGTGCACTGGGGGTGGGAGGATGAAGCTGGGCAGCACTCACCCTTCTGCTGCAAGGCCAGCTGCCTCTTAGTCTCAATGTCCTGCAGTGTGGCTGCTAGATTACGGGGCAGGCTCCCTGTGCCATTCTGGGTAAGGAAGGCACTCTGTGGGTGAAGTGAAGAACATCAGCATCCCGGCAGGGGAAGCTTTTTGATGATTCTGCCCACCCCATCCTCAATGTGAGGACAAACACGCACAAGTACACATGGGTATCCTCTCTGAGGTCCCTCCCTCCTTTGACCTTCCCTCACCAATCTCCTACTATCCCCAGTCCCAGACCTTAGGAGAAGGGCTTCGACCCAGGGTAGCGACACTGAGCTGAGAGGAAGAGGATGAAGACCCAGAGGAGGAGGGGATGGGCCCACTGCGGGTACGAGGCAGGGGACTGACAGCCTCATTCTCCATCTTGGAACGGTAAACCTGGGAAAGAGGAACATAGCTCATTCAGCACAACTAGAGCCTCCCACTTAAACCAACCACCAGCATACATACAAGGCAATCCTGACCCCAGAAGGGCTGGTATCAGTCAATGGAGCCAGGGTGAGCCAGTTCCTAACAAAGTTCCCAAACAGATGAAGTTTGGCCTCTTTGATAGCACCCCTGTACTCCCCTCAGAGGGCCCAGGATCCTTAGGCCATCTCCCAAAGTTAGCACCCTCCCCCCGCCCCACTGAGGCCTGCCTTCTCTGAGCAGTATCTCCCGATAGGGCCCCCACGTTTAGTCCTGATCCCTATCCAGACCTACTCTGACTAAGACCTTGAAAAAGATATGATGAACTAATTCATGCCAAGTTACTGATGGCTCACAAAGTTCCAAGAGGAATGAGACTTTTCTTCTTGTCTCCATATGGCAGAATTAGGAGTAAGAGAGTGGAAGCTGAAGAGACCAGTTCAGACCTCTTAGAGATCTCCATGAGGGGAATGAGCATAGTGGGAGGTAGTAAGTTCCTGGAGGTCATTCAGTATCTTTAGCAGAGACTGGATGCCCACTTGTTGGAGATGCTACTGCAGTGGTTCCTATTCAGCGATGAGCTAGACCAGGGGTAGGGAACCTGCAGCCTGCCTTAAGGTCACATGTGGCCTTCTGAACCCTTAAGTTCAGTCTTTTGACTAAATCCAAATTTTATAGAACAATCCTAGGATTGCAATTAAGGATTTAGAAGGTCATATGTGGCCTTAAGGCTGCAGGGTCCCCACCCCTGAGCTAAACTCAATGCCCCCTTAATCACCTTACATCATAAATTCTGTATCTGTTTTATAACTCGTAGGGATGAAACAATCCACGGTACCTGTTCCCAACCTTCTTTCTCAAGTCCCCAAAGTGACCCCACCCCCATCTGTCAGCAAATGACTTCAGCTTTCAATCAGACAACTACTGCCATCTACCAAGAGCTCCCTCATTCCTCCTACTCCACACCTCCAATCCCCCTTACATCCTCCCCTGTCCTCACCTTCTCGCTCCAGGCTCTAGGGTGGCCTACTCTCCAACGCATAATCTCATCCCCACCCTATTCTCTCTAGGATTTTCAGTTTCCAATCTCTCCTTCATCATCTCCTTCCCTATTGCCTCCAAAATACCCAGGTCATCACCTTCCTTCATAAACCATCACCTGGTCTTCTTATCCCCCAAGTTACCATCCTATTTTTCTCCTCTTCACTATCCAAATGCTAGAGTCATCTCCCATTACCACATTCCCTCATCTGTTCTGTCACTCTACTGAAACTGCTCTTCCCAATCGGTGAACTCAGAGGTAAAATCCTATGGCCATTTAAACTCAGTCTTCACCCTCCTTGACCTCTCTGAACCCAAAGGAATGACTCTTCCATGATGGCATTTCAGGGACCATTGATGTGGCTGGTAGAAGGCTGGTGGGGTGGAAGCACTAGGTATTTCAATGCTCCTCAAATTATAGGAATCTTGTCATGATCTTCTCCTTTGCCCAAGGCTATGCACTCTATAGTTTTCAGCAGGACTTGGTTCTCTACTTTTATTTCCAAGGACTCCAGCCCATTTTATGTTTAATAGATATCTCTATCTTCTCTATGTAAACCTGTTGTCTCCCCAATTTGAATGTAAGCTCCTTGAGGGCAGGAACTGTTTGGATTTATCTTTTTCAGTTCTGGCACCTATCACACAGTGCCAGGCACATAGAAGAGCTCAACAAATTTATTAATTTATTGATTAATCTGATAACCGATAATTTAATAATTGAGTAGGTTGATTTCATGTGTACTGCCCCTCCCTTGGACATCATAGGATAATAAGATGTGGCCAATTTGATCCAGGAAAACAGTAGTCCTAGAGGACATAACCTCATGCTCAGAGCTAAGCTGGATAGGCAAATTCTCCCAACCTCAATTCCAACCATAAATTTAAGTGGAAATCATCTAGTATTTGGAATTCAGGGCTCAGAGAGAAGTGCCAGAGTGAAATCTGCCTCCCATAGATAGCATGGTGCTGAGGATACAGCAAATGACCAATAAATACCTACTGACTAACTGATCTACACCCTCCTCCCCACCCTGGTTCCAATCCTATAGAGGAGATGCCAATTCAATATTTCCTCTGGGACCTTTCGCTCCTTGGAGCTATTTCATTCTGACTATTGACTTCTGGGCAACCCGCTCCCCAGAGGAAGAACCTCATGGTCCCTGGAGCCCCATTCCCATGCCCCTCCTCCATTCTTCTCAGCCAAGCATGCTCAATTTAGTCCTAGGTGAGAGCTCACCAGGAATAAGAGAGAGCAGAAAGGAACAGAGCTGGAGTCGGGGCTGAACTGTGCGGGGAGGGGAGGTGTTACCTGTAGCTGTCGGGAAGCTTTGGCGGGCAGAGGTGGAGGGGAAGAGCGGGGGGAGGCAGATGGGCCAGCCCCAAACCCTGCCATGAGCTCCTGGTACCACTGCTCTAAGTCTAGGGCAGGAAGTAACAGCTTCTCCATCTGGAGAAAAAGGGGAAAGAAAGGAAGAAGGGAGAGGAGAAAGAAAAAGAGAGGGAGGCAGAAGGAGGGAAGAGGAGAAAGAAAAAGGACAAGGAAGGAAGAAAACAGGGAGAAGGAGAGAGGAGATAGAGAAGGAAAAGCAGGAAAAAGGAAAAGAAAAGAAGGGAAGGAAAGCAGAAAAGGGGCAAAGGAGAAGAAAGAAGGGGAAGGAAATGGAGAGAAAAGACAGGGAAGGGAGAAGGGTGGGGGATTAAGGAGAAAGAAATAGAAAGATGAAAGTGAAGAAAGAGAAGGGTGGGAAGTGAAGGAATATAAAAAGAAACACAGTGAGAAAGCCATCACAGTGAAGAGACAGCAAAGAGAAGCAGCAGCCTTGGGAACAGAACCTCCATTGTCACAGAAATACCCTTATGCCAAAGATGACACCCACCAGTCAGACCCCACGTTCTCTGACCACTGCCAGCTAACCCCAGTAGGCCTGCAAGCCAGGGTAGGCAAGACCAGAGCTTCTGACGTGGGCAGCCCCAAGAGCCACATTGCAGCACTGGCACACACACACACAGAGACACGCCCATGGATGATTGTATGGGGAGGGGAGGAGACGGGGAAAAGCAACAATACAGGAACCACAAACCTCAGGCAAGACCGAGGAAGAAGTAGAAGAGGAGGAGGAGGATGGCAGCATGGTAGGAAGGCAGGTGACTGGTGGTGCAGCTCGGGAGGCAGAGCCTGGGAGGGGAGGGCCGAGTGTGGGGTCTGGGGATGTGGGCACAGTGCCCGTTTGGCCACTACCCCACATTTCCTTTAGCTGCTCAAGCGTCACATACTTGGGGGCACAAGGCATGGAGGGAAAGCGAGAAGTTAGCAGAAAGGCAATGCCTAAGAGAAGCCCCCTAGCATGTTGATAAGGGAGAGGAAAGATGATGAAGGACCAAGCATGAGGAGTTTGCCGGCCAGCTGGGAACTTCTATGGCGTCCAGGGCACCCAGAGAGCTGGAGATTCCTATGCCCCTTGGTGTTCTCACAGTGTCAGTAGGAGGTCTAGGACCTTCCTTATTATAAATTGCTGAACAGGCATTGAGATGCCCTGAGAAAAAAAGAAAATAACTATTTCCAACCCACCCCCATGCCAATCCCATGCCAAGTCACCCATGCCCCTCTCCTTTGGGGGCATAGGGTCATGCCCCTTTGGGGAAGTAGTTTCTTTAATCACTGCTGATGTCTCCTTGGGTATGTGATCCAGAAGGGCCTAGAACAGGGAGTCCACTAGGCACACAATGAACATCAGTGGGCATATTCAGTGGTGGGTACCTCATTGGCAGGCAGGGAAAGAATGAGAGCAGGGGGAGGAGCAGAAGCACTGGGGTCCAAGCGGGCACAGAACTGGAGAACATCTGCCAGACTCACATATTCCTAGACCACATGGCAAGAACAAGGAGGAGGAAGGAGAAGAAATTAGCAGCACGCTGCCCTGACACCAGACACCCATCACTCCAAGCCAAGTCAAAGAACCAACAGTCCATGCCAGGCAGGCAAAACCAAATCCAGAGGACAGAAAACTGCTTAGTTTTCCCCCACAAGATCCACCATGGGATGGGAACCCTGGCACCTTCCTAAGAGCTGCTTCTGTCTCCGTAGCCTGGCAACATCCAGACTTATGGCCAAAAATATCCAGTCCTCATGTCACTGAGCTTTGCCAACTTGACTTCTAACTCTTCTGGCTATGGAAACCACAGCCCTCCAGACTGGGCATTGGATTTGGCCCAGCTTAATGCCTATAAGCATGCCACTTAATGCCCACTAAAAACCAGAGCCCATTTTCAAGGTCTCCAAGGTTCACATGCCTGAAAAATACCCACAACATCAGGAACACACACATGCAGCCTTGGCAAACTAGCAAAACCACCACCGAGTGCCATCCTGAACCCCCATCTATCCTAGAGAAGATGCAGGAAAGGAGGCATGGAAAGTAAGAGTAACTATCAGAAAGATAAGAGGGTCCAAGCAGGGATCAGCAAAAGATTCTGGCAGAAAAGATGGCACAGTATCTACATGAACCATCTTCAGGCAGGGCCAGGCCACATACCAAAAATCACAAGAGAAGAGGAAGACAGGGGAGAATTTTTTTTTTTTTGCTTTAAGATAGGAGACAAATGAAATACAAAATATAAGCAAATAAAATTTGGCACAGGTCAACCAGGCACATTATGTTAGGAAAGAATCTCTCACACACACAGTTCCAAATTCTGGAGCCAAAGCCATCATCCTGTGTTTGCCACCAACACCACTGTGTTTATTCTTTCTCCAGGCTGAGCTGCAGCAATGGGGGCCAAGCAGACACAGGCAGTGGGCATGCAGTTAGCAGTGATTACCTCTTGCATCTTGGGGCAGAGCTGGGTGGAGGCGGGTGGGGTTAGGGGACCAGCAGCGGCCCCGGGCAGGGAGGGCCTGGGCAAGGAGCCCAGAGCCTCAGTCTCCAGTCCCAACTCTGAGGACTCAGAGATATGCAGTTCATCCTACAGAGAGGGGTTGGGGTGAGTAGGGGATTCTCACATTCTTAACCTCAGTACAGTCACCAACCCCAGGCCCAATGCACACTGTCTGTGGGGAAGGAAGAAGCTAGGGGCTACAATAGTGTGAAGGGAGGAGACAGGGAGAGAGAAGATAGAGAGCTAGATGTATGTGAATCCCAGGGCAAGACCAGTACTAGCGGTTGGTTCCATTCCTGGCACATGGACGTAAGCCCATATTTCCTGCCAGCAGCCCTGAGGCAGTCAGAGCAGAAAGAAAACTTCGATTTAGAAGACCCATGGGAATTTTAAGCAGACTAGTTGTGTGAGCCAGGGCAAATCTGGCCAAGCTTTCTAAGCCCCAGGTTTCTAATCACTAAAAAGGAGATAAGATTTGAACTCCCTACCCCAGTAGGGTGCATGGGACCTTTGCGAACCTTAAAATACCAAAGAAACACAAATGTTTATCATTGTTTTTTAAGGCCCCAATGCCTATTTGGGAGATATCAGCCTGGATTGAGATTTTAAAACCTGTCCTTACCTCCCTCTGCTATACAGAAGGGGAGTCGCTGGATGATGAAAACTACATATATAATGTCACACATACATGTTGGTTATTGTTGCTGAATTTTCCCCTTCTTTTAATTGTTTGTCATGGGAGATAGTTCAATACATAAAGAAATGTCAATGATGCAAAAACAAAGGTATTAATAAGAGTTTTAAAAACAAAAATAAATAAAAACCAGACCTTAAGTCCAATGTTCAAGGAAAAGTGGCTAAATTTCCTGCAGTACCTGGGCAGCCAGTTTTGTGACACTTCACCCCAGTCACCCCATGCCCCAAGACTCTTAGCTGCTCATTGAGGAAAAAAATCTCATCTTCAGTTCATCAACACCTTGATATTTGAGATCTGTAGGCTTCCTCAACAACGTCACCCACTGAGCCAGGACCAGTGGGCTCCCCCAGAAAGGCAGCAGCTGGGAGCCCCAATCCTGAATTCCCTCCTCCCAAACATCTGGTTTAATATAGAGTCAAGCTGAATGCCTTCACTACCCACCCCACTCCCCCAGACACAAACACAATCACTCTCCAATCCACATTTACACATAGGAGGTGAAAGTATGAGGACAGTCCTCAGGGTGATCCCTTGGGCTTTGCAGCCTCCCATACCCTCTCTAGCCCCAGAATTCAGTTACCTCTTTGAGTGCTGATGTTGTCTTAGGGAAAGGCCTGCCCCCTGTGAGTGAATGGTATCGTCTCTCCAGTGCAGCCAATTTCTCCTTCTCCTAGATTCCGGGGGAGCCGGGAGAGATATCTCGATAAGGCTCCTTCCCATTTATCCCAACCCAGTCCCCTTACTTCCTAACTCCTCTCCCCATAGCCTCTTCCTTCTCCATCCATGGTCCCTGGCCACACGGTACCTTCTGCAGCAGCTGCAGGGAAGAGTTCTTCTCTCGGGCCAGTCGCTCTGATTCCTGGACTGCCTGGGCCCGGATCTGAGTCGCCTGGTTTTCCAGCACTACCAGGCGCTCCTAGGGAAGGGGACAGGAGAACAGCTGGTCAGAACCCAGAACAACAGCATGCTGGACATGATGGATGCTGAATGCTAATCACCAAGCATGTGTAAAGCACCTACTATGTTTGAGGCAATGAGGAACACAGAGACCTAAGTAAGAGACCCTGCTTTCAAAAGGCATATGTTCTACTAAGGGACAGAATTTTATTGAACTGCTTCAGTCGTGTGACCCCATTTGGAGTTTCCTTGACATTTGCCAAGGGGTTTGCCATTTCCTTCTCCCATTCCTTTTACAGATGAGGAAACTGAGACAGACAGGGTTAAGTGACTTCCCAGGGTCACACAGATAGTGTCAGAGACCAGATTTGAACACTATACTACCTAGCTGCCCAGACAAGTAAAAATAAGCTAATTTAAGGAGGACAGCCCCAATAATGAAGTCAATCAAAAAGACAGAAGCACTTGAGCTAAGGATTTTAAGAGATGGAAGGGAGCAGGACAGCATGCCAGGCATGGGAAACAGTCTGTAGAAAGCCATGGAGGTCATGGATGGGATGCTGAGTTCTGCAAGCAGCCTGGTTGGCAGAGTAGAAAGTGTAGAATAGGAAGTAGTTGTTTAAATAAGTTTAGAAAGAAGGCTGGAGTCAGACTGTGAAGAGCTTGGAATGTCCAGCTGAGGAGCTAACAGAAATGACACAGGCTAAACCACCTTTTAGAAATGGGTATTTACTATGGCAGAATAAAAGGTCTGGGATGTGCTATCTCATCAGTAACTACAGAATCCAAGAGAAAGTGGGCTCAAGTGGCAAAGGAGTAATCTGCAGATCCTGGAAGTTCTTTTGTTGGAGACTCAAGATGTACATGAATGGGATAGCTTTTCTTCTGGGATCTGTGTAGAGCCTTAAATCTGCTTTTCCTCATTGATTCCAGTGGAGAGCGGGCTGGGTCTGGAGTCCGAAAGGCTCATCTTCTTGAATTCAAATCCTACCTCTTATCTCACTAGCAGTGTCACCTTGGGCAAGTCACTTAGCCCTATTTGCCTCAGTTTCTTTATCTGTAAATTGAGCTGGAGAAGGAAATGGCAAACTGCTCTAGTATCTTTGCCAAGAAAACTCCAAATGGGATCATGAGTTGGACATGACTTAAATGACTGAACAACAAATTTATACCATCATTATGATTGGAGGAAGCACATGCTGAGGGTTCATATTTCATCCTAGAGGCAGTGAGAAGGCCCCTAAGGATTCTTGAGTCAGAAGGACAGGGTCAGGTCTGTGCTACAGGAAGATTTAATGTTTGCTGAACAAGGCACAACAGACCCCAAGGCACAGAGTTCTAAACTAGCTGTTTGCTACACTAAGTGAAGATTAGTTATGGCCTCTGCCCTCAGGAAGTTTCCAGTCTATAGCAGAAGACCCACCCAATTCTATCATTACAACAATGGCCAGAGGATAAGGAGGGGAAAGTGTGCGGATGCTGGCAGGCTAAAGAATAGACTGAGTGAATTTAGATGGAGTGAGGAGTTTTTGGAAGGGGTGCTCTTAAGCTTTGTCCTTAAAAAAAAAAAAAAGCAGCAAAAGAAGGAAGGACAGTTGTTTTAGGCCAGTGGTGGGAAATCTGTGGCCTGGAGGCCACATGTAGCCTTCTAGATCCTTGGGTGCAGCCTTTTAACTGAGTCCTGGTTTTACAGAACAAAACGTTTTATTAAGGGGATCTGTTCTATGAAGTTTGGATCCAGTCAAAGGGCTGCACTTGAGGACCCAGAGGGCCACATGTGGCCTTGAGGCTGAAAGTTTTCCACCTCATTTCAGGCTAACAGGGCATTCAAGGCAAAAGGCAAAAGGCAAAAGGAAATTGAACACAGTAGTCTGGGAGAAGAGCAAGAGGCTGTAAAGGAGGAGGCCAAGAGATAAAATGGCAGATTAAGGGCAACGTGGGGAAGCAACAGGAGGGGAAGCTTTGACACCTTTGGTCCTTACAGCCTGTCAGGAAGAAGGGATATCTTTTGCCAACTTTAGAAGTGAACTAGGATTTAAGCTGAATTATTTCTCTTAGGAGATGACTGGAACAAAGATAATGTGATCTTGTATGAGTCCTTCCTCCTACTCCCTTTTCCCTTTTGGACAAGTACCACTATATCCTCCTAGGATTCTGTCCCTTTGTTTACCCCCTCTCTCCCTAATTTTCAACCTCTCCTTGTCCACTGTCTCCTTCCTTGCTGCCTACAAATATTCCCAGATCTCTACCATCCTTTGAAAACAAGGAAAAACTTCATTTGATTCTATCATTTCCTCAAATTGTCATCCTTTCTCTCCTTCCTTTTAAAATAAAAAAATCTACCTACATCATCTCCACTGGCTGAGCTCCTGCTCCATTTTCAACTTGTTGGAATCTGGTTTCTGATCTCACTCAAATGAAACTGATTTTTCTAAGGTCGCTCCATGACCTTTTCTTAGACTTTGTCTTTGTTGACTTCTCCATGGCAGATACCTTCTCTTTCCTGGATTTTGGTGACATTATTCCTTTGAGGTTTTCTTCCTACATGTCTGACCACTCCTTCTCAGTCTCTTGTACAGGATTCTTGTCCATGTCCCAGCTCCTATGTATGGCTATGTCCTCAAGACCCTGTCCTGGGCCTTTCTGTCATCTCTCTATCGTCTTGCTTGGTGAGTTAATCAGCTCCCATGGGTTTAACTATATCCCAAGGTAGAGGACTCCCAAATCTAACTACCTAGCCCAAAACTCTCTCTTCAGCTCAGTGCACATCACCACATGTTCCTGATGGACATAATAATAACAATAAAATAAAATATAATAAAATAATAATTAAAAAACCAACCACTTATATAAGACTTCAAGATTTATAAAGCACTTTACATAAGATGTTCCATGATAACTTAATATGTTTACTGTTATTTAATATGTTAACACATTTAAAATCAGGGACCATCTCCAATCATCCTGATCTATATCTTGCCGCTGGACTCAGATGGCTACAGAGGAGAAAGTGAGGCTGGTGACTTTGCTCAGCTCTCCGTCACTTAAATCCAATTCACTCGCATGTTATAGCATTGCTTCCCTTAGGTCATGGTCCTCTTCCGGAACGAAGGGCAAAGAACAAGGATATCTAAAGTCAATCTCATTATCTTTCTCCCTAAATCAATCCCTTCTCCAAACTTCACTGTTTCTATCAGGGACACCATCACATGGTTGTAGTAAATCAGGATCACTCCCTCAGAGTCATCTTCCACTTTTCACTTTGCCTCTAGACTCATATATCCAATCAGTGGCCAACTGTCAATTCTACCCCCACCCCCAGCATCTCTTGAATCTGTCCCTTTCCCAGCTCCTGTGACCAGCATCCTGGTTCATGAAGCCTTTCATCACCTCTGGACTATAACAATAATTGTTTGTGCTGCCTTCAGTCTCTCCTCTCCCCAATCCAGCTTCTGTACAACTGCCAAATGGATATTCATAAAGGTCAGATCTGATCAATAGACCATGAGCTCTTCAAGAACAGAGACTGTTGGGGGCAGAGTCAAGATGGCAGAGTAACAGCCTGGACTTTCTAGAGCACTCCCGCCAAGCCCAGACAAATATCTATAAAAATGGCTCTAAACAAACTCTGGGGCTGCAGAAACCACAGAATGATGGAGTGAAGCAAATCTCTAGCCCACGACAGCCTGGAAAGTCACCGAGAAATGTCTATCATGCCACACTGGGAACATAGTGCAGTCCAGTGCAGGCTGCAAGTGCACAAATAGGACCTGAGCAGGCCTTGGGAAGACTATCTCACAACTGTGATGGTTTTCAGACTTCATGATCCCAAAATACTGAGGATAAATTGGAAGGTCAGTGGGAAAAGCCTGTGGGACCAGTGCAGGAGAGTAGAGTGGCAGCTGAGTGGGGGAAGTGGGCAGAGGAAACTGCAGCAGCCACAACAGCAGCAAGGGCAGCTGCAGCCATTGTTTCTGGAGCACTAGGCTCACAGACTGTGGGGGTATCGAGAGGCTGACAGTACACTCCCCACCCCTACTAGAAGCAGAGAACAACCTTGACAAAAAGCTTAAAAGTCAAGTAAATGGCTGAGGAAATGAACAAAAACTGGAGAAAAGAATCAGACTATAGAATCTTACTTTGGTGACAAGGAAGACCAAAGCATGCAAACAGAAGAAAACAAAGTCAAAGCTCCTCCATCCAAAGCCTCCAAGAAAACTATGAATTGGTCTCAGGTCATGGAAGAGCTCAAAAAGGATTTTGAAAATCAAGTAAGAGAAATAGAGCTAAAATTGGGAAGAGAAATGAGAGTGATGCAAGAAAATCATGAAAAACGAGTCAACTGCTTGCTGAAGGAGACGCCAAAAAATGCTGAAGAAAATAATACTGTAAATAATAGATTAACCCAAATGACAAAAGAGATCCAAAAAGCCAATGAAGAGAAGAATGCCCTAAAAAGCAGAATTGGCCAGATGGAAAAGGAGATCCAAAAGCTCACTGAAGAAAATAATGCCTTAAAGATTAGAATGGAACAGATGGAAGCTAATGACTTTAAGAAAAAATCAAGAAATTATAAAACAAAATCAAAGGAATGAAAAAAATAGCAGACAATGAGAAATATCTCACTGGAAAAACAACTGACCTGGAAAATAGATCTAGGAGAGATAATTTAAAAATTATGGGACTATATGAAAGCCATGATCAAAAAAAAGAGTCTAGACATTATCTTTAATGAAATTATCAAGGAAAACTGCCCTGATATTCTAGAACCAGAGAGTAAAATAAATATTGATAGAATGCACCAATCACCTGAAAGAGATCTGAAAAGGAAAACTCCTAGGAATATTGTAGCCAAATTCCAGAGTTCCCAGGTCAAGGAGAAAATATTGCAAGCAGCCAGAAAGAAATAATATGAGTATTGTGGAAATACAGTGAGGATAACACAAGATCTAGCAACTTCTACATTAAGAGATCAAAGGGCTTGGAATATGATATTCCAGAAGTCAAAGGAGCTAGGATTAAAACAAAAAATCACTTACCCAGTAAAACTGAGTATAATACCTCTGGGGAAAAATGGTCATTCAATGAAATAGAGGACTTTCAATCATTGTTGATGAAAAGATCAGAGCTGAACAGAAAATCTGACTTTCAAACACAAGAATCAAGAGAAGCATGAAAAGGCAAACAGGAAAGAAAAACCATAAGGAATTCACTGAAGTTGAACTGTTTACATTCCTACATGGAAAGATAATATTTGTAACTTGAGACTTTTCTTGGTATTTGAGTAGTTGGAAGGATTATATACATACAGACAGAGGGCACAGGGTGAGTTGAATGGAAGGGATGAGATCTAAAAAATAAAATCAAGGAGTGAGAGAGGAATATATTGGGAGGAGAAAGGGAGAAACAGAATGGGGCAAATTATCTCTCATAAAAGAGGCAAGAAAAATTTTTTTCAATAGAAGGGAAAAGGGGGGAGGTGAGAGGGAAAAAGTGAAGCTTACTCTCATCACATTTGGCTTAAGGAGGGACTAACATGCACACTCAATTTGGTATGAAAATCTATCTTACACTACAGGAAAGTAGGAGAGAAGAGGATAAGTGGGGTGTGTGTGAGGGGAATGATAGAAGGGAGGGCAAATGGGAGGAAGGGATAATTAGAAATAAAGGGACAAGGTCAAAAGAGAGGATAGAATAAACGGTGGGCAGGATAGGACAGAGGGAAATATAGTTAGTCTTTCACAACATGACTTTTATGAGTCTTTTGCATAACTACACATGTATAACATATCTTGAATTACTTGTCTTCTCAGTGGCGATGGTGGGGAGGGAGGATGGGAGAGAAGTTGGAATTAAAAGTTTTAAAAACGAATGTTAAAAATTGTTTTTACATGCAACTGGGAAATAAGGAATACAGGTAATGGGTACAGAAATCTATCTTGCCCTACAGGAACATAGAGGAGATGGGGATAAGGAAAAGGAGGGGTGTGATAGAAGGGAGGGTAGATTGGGGGAAGGGGTAATCAGAATGTAAGGTGTCGTGGGGTGGGAAAGGGGAGCAATGAGGAGAAAATTTTGAACTCAAAATCTTGTGGAAATGAATGTTGAAAACTAAAAATAAATAAATAAATTTTCAAAAAAAGGAATGTGCTAGTGGTATGTCATTGTGGGAGGAGAGAGGGGAGGTTGGGGAAATGAAAGGACAGATTTACCTTTCTGTTCAATTCAAGTTATTATTAAAATTAGTCTTTTATTGTCAAAAAAAAAAACATACCCTGTTTTTGATACCTTTTGTATCCCTGACACTTGGCATAGAGTCTGAGGCTTAGTAGACACTTACTAAACGCTTATTGACAGGGTAATTGATCATGCCATTCATCTTGCTCAAGAAGCCCTATTACCTCCTAAGATAAAATATAAATTGCTTTGTTTGACATTTAAAGCCCTTCACAATCTGGTTCCAAGCTAATTAAATTTCACCTTATTCTCCCTCATGCAATCAATCTATATTCCAATCAGATTAGTTTACTTTTAGGGTCAGAAGAAGACTGTATTTTACATTTACTTAATGTTTTCATGCTGTTTTCTCCTAGTAGAAGGCAAGCTCCTTGAAATCAGAATCTTTTTAATGTTTTTATATCTTCAGGGCCTAACACTGTGCCCAGCACTTTGTAGGTAATTAATAAATGCCAGGGGAATTGAATTGAAAGGCCAAGGGAAAGGAGATATCTAATTAGTCAATGATTAAGAAGGAATTTAACTCTAAAAAATAGGAAAAAGAAAAGACATTGATTCTTATTATAACTATGTGTTAGAGAAATTTAACTAATATAAAAAGTTGCCAAAAAAAGACCAAAGGAACTTAGAAAAATTCTTTAGCCAGCAAACACTTAACAAGCAGAGACAGGGCAGCCAACAGCAAACACATTTAGAGTACAAACTCATTTGCAAACCATTACAAAAGATTAAAAACAGAATTACTTCAAAAACAAACCATAAACAACAAAAGGCAATGGAGAGAGAAAGGATCCTAAGAAAAAAATGGAACAGGAGCCAGTCAAACCAAATTATTGCCAAGATCAAACAACAAGTCTGCTAGTGTTTCTACAGAAATTTACTCTCATCATCCCATGCCAGGGCAGTGGCAATAGGTACTCAATCAATGGTATCTGAAGCAGCAAAAATGACACCTAAGAAGATGACATCGGAAAGAGATTACCCCTGACCAAATCACATACTGGGGAATCCATGCTGGAGAGGCTATCATTGCAAAGATACTTAAGGACCCATTTAAAAAAAATATCTCAAAGAAGCAAAGATTCTAACGGGACAGAAAAGATTACAAACTTCAGTTTTCACTTTTTTAAAAAGGGTGACTGAGAAGACATCAGCAACTACCATTCCAAGGAGTACTTTGTCACTGCTAGAGCATCTTTATGAAAATGATTCACATGTGAACTAACGGTATCCTTGGGTGGAAGCATGAGAAGGGAACAGTCAGGCTGTCATGGATGATCGTCCATAACAGAGCACATTTTCATAGTAACACAGCTGACTGAGAAAAAGAAAGCACTCAAGATCTTCTTGTGTCTACTGCGTGATGATTACAAAAAACCATTTAACTCAGTGGAGTAAAACACAGCCTTGGGGAGTCTCTTCCTACAAGGGTTCCCATGCATATGACTAAAATTGATTCCATGACAGATGCAACCATCGAGATAATCTTGTTTAACAATAATTCAACAACAACAATCTTTTGCCAATATCAAGTGAAGAATAAAAAAACCAGATAGACACTTGTTTGCCAAAGATATTCACTGATGTCAGAGAGGATTTCTCCTGGTATTGTCATCCAAATGGAAGATTAATTCCCTTAAGATGGTGAAGTTTTCCAAACACTCCTGATTGCAGATGACAATGAGAGTGACTGCATCAAGTGCTAGACCACTCCAAAACCTCCTCGGAAAGATTCAGGGTCACTTAAAAGAGAGCAACTTTAGCAATCCACAGAGGAAAAACCAAATGGATGAAGAATGGCCATTGCCTAGACTATGACAAATGGTTGGACGCAAACCCTAGTGAGCCTTGCGTGTGTGTGTGTGTGTGTGTGTGTGTGTGTGTGTGTGGGTGGTCGCATGCACAGATAGACAAAGAACAGGGCCCAGAATTGAAAAGGAATAGGAAATAAGGGTGAATAACATTTTTTTCAGTCCTGTCTGACTTTATGACCCCATTTGGGGTTTTTTGGGCAGAGATACTCGAGTGGTTTGCTATTTCCTTCTCCAGTGTATCCCCATTTTACAGATCAGGAAACTGCAGCAAATAAGGTTAAATGACTTGCCCAAGGTCACATAGCTAGTGTCTGAAGGCCAGATTTGAACTTGGGAAGATGGAATCTGTCTGGCTCCAGGCATAGCAATCTATCCACCTACCATTTAGGAAACTGCAGCTTTTTCACTAATCCCAAGCTTCTCCATGAAAGAAAAGCTCATCTTTTTAAACATCATCATCACCATTATTTTGATGAGATAAAAGAGGCCATTCTCTACCTCATTTCTTACCTAGTCTTAATTACTGAATGGATGTTGCTTCAGTCAAACTGAGATCTGTTAACGACCTTAGCTTAAAAAGGCCAAGGTATCCCCTGGCATCCAGAGCCATTTCCAGTCTTCCTAATCCACATCTAGCCACTGGACTCAGATGGAGGAGAAAGCAAGGCTGGTGACTTTGCATAGTCCTCCCTCACGAAACCAAATTCATTTGCATGTCATGGCATTACCTCCCTGAGGCCAAGGTTCTCTTCAAAAATGAAGGATTCTATTCATCACTAGGAGAATAAGAGAGCATAAAAAGATATGCTTTTGATGCCACCATGTAGCACTGTAAAGATAACACATGGCACTAAATAGGATGTGAGGGGAGGGGCCCAGAAGTTGGCTGTGGGAGGTTGGCTGTAGATTGGAGTCAGAGATGACTCACACACAAGAAATGGTATAAATGATATCACTAAGGACAAAACAAGTAGAGAAGAGTGGATGTTGTACTAGTATCCACAAAGTATTTTGAAAAGAGGGAGAAAGGCCTCCTACATGTTGGGGAGGTCCTTTATGGAAAGATGTGGACATGAATCACTGAGGATGAAAAGCTGTTCATGAGTTATGACATATAGTGCAAAAGGGCACACTTTCCAATGGGATCCTGGAGCCACTGAAAGATGGTTAGAGACACAAAACTTTCCAACTGGTGTGAGATCGTGAAATGGACAACTCATGCTCCTAACCCTCACTCATGAGATTTAACTGAGTTTGTGGCTCTCCCCACAGGGCATCAGAACTGTAAAGGGCTAAGACAGGCTGATACTAATGATGACGCTAACATTTAATATTTGAAAAGGGTTTATATCTATTATCTCACTCTATCTTCATAACAACCCTTAGTTGTTGCTGTTCAGTCATTTCAACTGTTTGACTCTTCATGACCCCGTTTGGGATTTTCTTGGCAGAGATACAAGAGTGATTTGCATTTTCCTTTTCAGTTCATTTTACAGATGAAGAAACTGAGGCAAACGGGATTAAATGATTTACCCAGGGTCACACAGTGAGTAAGTATCTGAGGCCAGATTTGAATTCGGGAAGACAAGTCTTCTTGACTCCAGGCCTGGCACTCTATTTGCTGTGCTGCCGAGCTGCCCCAACGACCCTGTGAGGGAGGTTATTATCACCCTCATTTTACAGATGAAAAACCTGAGGCTAAGAGAGGACAAGGTGCTTGCTCAGGGTCACACAGCTAGTAAGTAGATGGGGCAGAATTTGAATTCAAGTATTCCTGACACTGGCGACTACAGCACTCAGTTGCCTGTCTGAGTTTACCTACTGTGTACTTCCAACTTTCCCTCCCTAAGCAATCTCTGAAGATGGGAAGAGAAATTGAAATCAGTTGAGTTCACAAGGAAGAAATCAGAGAAAAGGGGACAGCCAGATAGCTCCCAGTCATTCCCAAACTTGCCTGCTGAGTTGCAAGGTCCTTCCTGCCCACCTCTTCATCACAGTTCTTTCCATAATCCCCTCACACGGGCATATACAGTTCTTTTTCTGTCTCAAAGTCATTCTCTCAGCCCAAGTCATGCTCTTTCTACTGCCTCTCCACCAAGTCACAGCTCTTACCTCCTGCAAAGTCTCATTCAGCCTTCATCTCTACTTGGAGGGGCAGCTAGGTGGTACAGTGGATAGAGCCCTGAGCTTGGAGCCAGGAAGATTAGCATTCAAATTTGACCTCAGAGTCTTACTAGCTATATGACCTTAGCTGGACAAGTCACTTAACATTGCTTGCCTCAGCTCCTCATCTGTAAAATGGGGACACACCAGAGAAGGAAATGGCAAATCACTCCAGTACCTTTGCCAAGGAAACTCCAAAGACTGTGTCCATGGGGTCATGTATCACATGAACATGAACAACTTTTCTTAAGAAGCTTTCTCTAGATTTACCTCCTTCAAGGGCTACCTAAGAACAGAGAGGGAATCTTTGATCCTCTGAAAATGAAGGATAAATAACCACCACCTCCTTCTCCCTATCCCCTGACCTAGCCTTCTCTATTACTTTATACCATGGAAGTGCTTAGGTCTTCCTCAGCTGCCTATCGATGCTTAGGTCTCTCAGTATTTGTGTCTTGTCACCCACTAGACTGAGAGGGGAAGACCAGACTTTTTCCCAGTCCTAGTCTCTCTCCTCAACTCCAGTCACACATCACCAATCACCTCTAGGACATCTTGAACTGGATGGCCCAAAGGCACTTCAAAGTTAAAATGTCCAAAATAAAATTCATTTCCTCCTAAACACTTCCTTTTCTAGATCTGCTAGTACTGTTAAAGGGCATCACAATCTTCCCAGTCACCCAGGTTCATCATCCTTAGCTCCTCCCTCTTAGCCCTCCTATCTAATCTGATGCCAAAGCTCATCATTCCTACCTTCACGATATCTTATTCATGGCCCCTTTGCTCTCCTTACATAGTCACCCCCTAGCTCTGGCCTCACCCCCTCTCACCTGGCCTATGGCAACAGCCTTCTAACCAGTCTCCTCATCATAAATCTCTTCCTGAACAGATCCATCTTCCTATCAGGGGCCAAGGTGACTCTTCTAAGTGGGAGGGTTGACTTCCTGCTCAGAGCTCCAGCGATCCTCCATGACCTCCAGCGTTAAATAAAACTCTTCTGTTTGGCATGTAATGTCCTTCATGAACTGACCCCTTTTCACCTTTGCATTATTCTCATGCCTCAGTCCCTTCTACACATTCCAGAGTTCACTGGCCTACCTGCAGCTCCTCTCTCCATACCTTTGCATCAGCTATTCCCTCATTCCCACCTCTTGGTTTTTCTGACTTCTTCCAAGCCTCTGCTCAAACCTCACCCTTTCCACCAGGTCCTTCTATGCCCTATAGCTCCTCACATCTCCTCCTTTTGGATGACTTGCCATCTGCTTAGTATGTGTGCATCTAATATGTGCTTAGCTCCTTACATAGTCTTCTCTATTAGAATGTGAGCTCCTTTATGTCAGGGACCATGTTTTTCCCTTCCTTGGTATCCCCAGAATTTAGCATATGCCTGATATACAGAAAGTGCTTAATAAATGTTCGCTGACTGGCTCTCTGCCCACTCTCAACCCATTTGCCCAGGACAGGGCTCCACATCCACTAAAAGCTCAAACAGGGTAGAGGCTGACTTGATTGCTCCCTGAGAAAGTAGGGGCCCTGGGGGAAAGGGTTTCAAGTCAAGAAATGGGGGCGGGGTCCCACCTTTCTCTTGGCAATGCTCCGATGCAGTTCTGCCCTGCTGTGGAGCAGTCCCTGGCTAGCCAGCTCCCGCTCCTCCTCCAAGCGGCTTTCCTTCTCCAGCTGCTGGAATTCCAGGTCTTCAAAGAGTTTCGTCTCTGTCTCCAGAGCCTCTGCTTCCTTTGATAACAATGGTTGTGAAGAGGTTGGTACTCAGTCATCATCCACTGTGCCAGTCTGGGGCCTGGTGGGCCAGACTGTCAGGGAGGCAGCAAGTACAAGGCCATAAAGAGGTGTTCTATGCAGCAAGATGTTTCTGGGATTGGGAAGGAAAAAACACTCCACCCCCCCCTCCCCTGGGCACAGCTCTACCCTCATGCCCCTTTGTCTGGTGCCAAAAGGGCATCTTGGAGCCCATGCCAAAGGTGGCAGGAAGTACAAAAAAAATAACTGCATAAAGGGGCCAATTCCATGCTCCCTCCTCTGCAGAGCCCTCGAAGGGAGGCTTATCCGATGTACTGCCATCCTGCCCAATGGCAGCGTCCACTCTGCTCTCTTCTCTGCTTGAGGGACGGCCCCTGGGGGCAGCTCCAAGACCATGGCAGGGGAGTCAGGATAGGGGCTGGTGGTTTATGAAACTGACCCTTTTCAGCTGCTCCTGTAACTGTTCCCGAACAGACTCGGGGCAGTTATCGAGCTGGGTCTTGAGCTCGTCATACAGCGCCTGGCGGGCCTCCAGTTCACTCCGTCCCATGGCCAGCTCCACCCTCTCCTGGAGGGAGGTGGGGGGGAAGGGGTACACAACACAAAAAGGGGAGAAACAGAACACACACTTCTAACTCCATGCCATGCGACTGGGGATGGGAAAAGGAAAGGGGCAGATGAGGGGAGGGGAGTGGAGAAAGGGAAAAGGATGATGAGAGGGAGGGAAAGAGAAAGAAGGGAGGTGGGATGAGAGAGAAAGAGGAAGATGAAAGCATGGAAAAAGGATAAAGGACGAAGGAGGAAAGAGAAATAAAGAAGAAAAATCCAGGAGAAAGAAGAAGGGAAGGAGATAAGGAGAGTCCAGGTAGGTACTAGGGCAGAGAAAAGATGATGAGAAGGAAAAAGGTGGGGAGTCATGGATCAGGGCAGAAAAAGGAATGTGGAGGAGTCAGAGAGAGGACTTAGGCTTTGGTCTCAGGAGATTCCCAGAATTGGAAAATTTTGTAGGTTCCACATTGATGCCAAGAGATTGGTTTTCCTGCCAAACCAGCTGGGGCCATGGTTTGTCCCATATTACAAATGAGGATATTTGGGTTCCCTCCCACCTTCCTATCCACCAGCACCCAGAGACCAAAGTCTAACCTGGGAAAGGAGCTGAAATTAGTGGCTGTATGTGTGGAGGGGGAGGGAAAGCTGAGGATATTAATGCAGCAGCTGACATAGAGGAGGGGACCCCAGCACCCTCTCCTCTCTCCACCCTCCCACCCCCACCCTCACTCAGTCTTCTTTTCCCTCCCACCCAGGATGTAGAGAGATGCTGGCATCTGAGGTCTGAACCATGGGCTGGGCTGAGGACTGCAATTAGTGTGACCGTCGCCATGGTAATCAGAGCCCCAGGAATGGGTAAGGGGAGGAGGGTGGATGGCTCAGTCTGGGGAGAGATGACACCTTTAGGGGTGGGGGTGGGAAAAGAGGGGAGGAGTTGGTGAGTCACCCCATGGCAAAGGATGGGCAGAGGAGAAACCATTATTATTGACTCCCAAGCCTGGGAGCCTGTGTGGGAAGAAGAGAGTTCATTAAGGCTAATCATCCAGCCCCTACACGGCTGAAAAGACCCTCTGAATAATCCCAGGTAGAAGGCAAATCAGGTTGAGATCCCACAGAACCCTCCTAAGAGACTGGACATTAAATCCTAAGTAGTACCAGCTTTAAGTCTGAAATGCCAAATAAATCAAAGCTTGGAATGTAGGCTCAGGCTGCCAAGAAGGCTTGGGGCACACAGCTCTTCCTCCTACTCCTCCTTCCAGAAAGCACTGTCCTCCCCTGCCTGCAAGCTCTTGGGGCACAGCTTGCCTTCCCTTTGGGGCTTAGTCTTTTAATGTTCTCTGTGGCTCAAGTTGGGTACCAACTTTTCTAGAGCATCTGCCTCCCCAGCTCCATCCTTGGGGACTTGCTCTTTGCCCTAGTAGCTTAAGTGCCCAGTTCTAGGTATGGCACCAAAAAGAGGGTCTAGTGCTGGGATTCTTAATCCGGGGGCCGTGAACTTGGAGTTTAGTGTTTTGGTGACTGAATTTCAATATAATTGTTTTCCTCTGTAAGCCTATGTGTTTCACTTTATGCATTTAAAATCATGGTCCTTACAAGGGATCCATGATGTCAGAAAGGCTCAGGGCCTCTGGATTAGGGAGAAACCATTACCAAGCTGGCAGATGACTCTCTGCCCTTCCTCGGGACATGGTCAGTTTGGGGTGGGCTGATTGTTTCTCCTTCCTCTGGAACAATTTTCACTGCTCTTGACTACTGCTGCTAACAGATTTCCCTGTTCTCCCTGATCCCCAGTTGGTCCAAATTGTTTTGCATCTCTAATGCACAGATCATGTAATGATATTATTTATTTCTGTTTGTTCCTTATTTCTGTTTGTTCCTTATTTCCCACTACCCCCACTCAACTGTCAGTTCCATGAAGGCACAAATGGAGTCTTCTCCAAACTTTGCACTTCCTCCACATACACAGTGCCTGGCCCAGTTCTCTGCAGAATAAACCCTTAGGTACCTTGGAGTTCCTGATGGTGATTAGGCTAGGATGTGGTTTACTTCAAGGCCCTTCTACAGGTACATTCCCCTCCCCCCCCACATTATACCTCCTCGGTGCCCCACAGAAGAGCATCTGAGTTATACTTGCCACCCCTAGATCCCTTTTCTGATTAGGGCCTCCGGGGTCCCACACCAAGAAGAGAAGGAAACAGCATTAGAGGGGAGAGGTCAGGGGCACACAGGTGCCCATGGAGTTAGTGCAGAAATGGGCAAAGCCAAGAAGCTGCCCTAGGGGCAGTGGGCACAACTCCTACCTAGGGCAGCATTGGCAGTTAGGATGGCATGCGGAGGGCCTATGGAGGGCCCACGACAATTATTAGAGAGGGTGTTAGTGCAGGCCTGGCTGGCAAGCATGGAATTAATCTGGCACAGACTTTGGGAGTGTGGTTTGGGGGACCCAGAGCCCAATGCTCCAAAAAGAAAAAAATAATCAAAGGAAAAACGTTCCTCAAATAAGGAGAGGAAGAGGAAAAAGACTTGCAAAAATTCCAGGAGGGGTAAAGATCCTCATAAAAATAATGTCAGATCCAGAAACAAATGCCCTCTCTTCACTTCAGACCCCTTGGCACGATGTTGGGCTCTTCAGGCTTAGCTGGCATGGCACTTGTGAGACGGAGTGGCCCTGCAGGCTGGTACAAGATCTGAAAAGTTCAGGGGCAGAAAGCTGGGACTATCTGGGGTGGGGAAAACTGCCTATTCCAGAGGACAGGCACCAGGGTATAGTAGGGACACAAAAGGTCAGGGGCAAGAAGGCAACATGGGGTGGTCATTTTCTGAGAGCTGGGTCCGTATTACCCGGGTCTGGACACGAATAGGGCTTTGTCCAGTAGGGTACTAGGTACTAGGGCTGGGTCATACAGAATTTCAGCCAACCGAGGGGGGACATCGAAAACCGAATTACTCCTCTGTTCCACTGGTGTTTCCCTTACTGAAAAGGGGTCTCTAGACCTTTGCAAAGGATAAGCCCAGGTACCTATTAAGTGCCCAGGGGAAGCCGGCATTGGCAAAATCCCTGACACCCAGAGGCAGCAGAGAGAGACCTAGAGAGAGGAGAGGCCCAGATACCAGCCCAGCACCCTGACAGTGCCCCTGCCCAAGCTGGCATCGCCCACAGGGACAAGGCTCCATGACTTATGAGGGTGGTATAGAGAGGCCCCATCCCCAGTGGAGAGGGTGATAGCGACACCATTTCCATTTCTCACAGACAGTGAGTGCCTCAGAAGCAGCTGAGGTGCTGACTGGTGGGTTACCTTGTCCCTCTCCTTCTGCATGCCCGCCTCCAGCACTAGCAGCTTCTCCTGCACCTGGTCAACAGCCTTCTGCTCCTTCTGCAGCAGTGCCCGCTCTGCCTCCCGTTCCCCCTGAAGCAGGGCTCGTTCCATCTCAGCCTGTGGGCACAGCCCGGGGTCCATGTCACAATGAGGGGCAGGAGGGTGGCGAGTCCTTTCAAAGGCCACCAGTCTGTTCTGTAAGCGCACTCACCTCTCTTGCCGATTCCTGCAGTTGGTGTTCCAGCTCCTTTACTCTGCCCTTGAGTTGCTCCACACGCCCAAGTGCCTTTGCCCGCTCCTCCTCCAGGGCCAACACCTCACCCTGGAGCTTGGAGCCCGGAGCATCTTCATGCTGCAGGACAGAGAAGCCGTAACACTTAGAGGGACTGGGCCAAACCTTGGGCCTCCTCTGGAGCATCAGACTGGAAGATGGTGAGAAGAAAACAGTCATCTGCACCATCCTCTCCCTATTTCCCCGCCCAAGGGACCCCACAGAAAAAGCTGACTCATTTAAAGTGAGTAATGACTTATAGTAGGAATGCCAAGCCTAGGTGGGGCCTCAAGGCCAAAGTTGGGGGAGGGGGTCATAAAAAGTTTATGGTCTATGAAACCTGGAAAACTGTCCCCCATGCCACTTCTCCACTCTCCTCATCTCACCTCCCTTCTCCTCCCAGTATCCCAGCCCTCAACCCCAGCCTCCTTTTTTCTTACAATCCCCAACCCCACTTCTCAACCCTATCATACTACCTCATCCCAAAGCCCCTCCCTACTTTGTAGAATCTAATTTCCCATCTCCAGGCCTTTCCTTTTCTTGTCCCCAGCCCTGGTAACCACCCCCCATTCCAAACTCCATTCCCCAAATCTCCCTGCCTGGACTCCTTCCCATCACCTCCCATGCTATTTCTTGTCTAGACATCCCCAGATTCCCTGTCTGTCCTGCACTGCCTCTGACCCTAGACCTGGGACCCTCACCTCTTGCTGGGTGCTCTCAGTACTGCTACACTCCTCCTTGAGATTCTCCTCATCAGAGCGCTCCATACTCTCCCAGAGCCTCTGGGTGGCCCCACTGGGCTCCTCAGGGCCTCGTCCAGAGGTCCCAGTTGCCCCAGGCAGGCTCCTGGAGGGCCTTCTGCCTGCTAGGGCCAGGGCCATGGCAGCTTCGCCGATGCTGGGCAGCTCCCCTACCTCAGAGCCCCCATCGGCCCGACTGTATTCAGCACACAAGTTCAAGATCGTCTCTAGACGCTGGCGTTCCTAGGGGGAGAGAGCGACGAAGACTAACAGCATGGCCCACCCATCTCCAAACCTGACCATGACTTCCACCTCCCAAACGATGAGAAAGCTTAGGTCAGAGCATCTGGGATTGGGTGAAACCTCAGGTGCCATTTAGTCCTCTCCTCTGAGGCCAACTCCAGTAGCAGTGTGTGTGGTCTTAGCAAGCCACCTCAACTGTCTGGGTCTCAGTTTCCTCATCTGTAAATGAGGGGGTGGAACTAGGTGGCCTCCAGGGTCCCTTCCAGCTCTCCATTGATGGAGAGCTCCTATGACCCTCCCCAAAGCTGGATTCATACTTTAGGTAGGGGGTAGAGAGATCCAGAGGACAGGCATACAGCTAAATCTTCCTAGTCTTCCCAACCTAAATCCAGAACTCTATCCACTCTGACTGCCCTGCTACCACTCTCATGCCAATGGGGAAGGCTAACACCAAATCCCATGAAGGAGCAAGGGACGGTTAACTCTTCCAGCACTGCCTAGGATACCGTGTTCTAAATCTGGTCCGTGTCTTAGGGTCCTTGGTCCTTCCCTCATCAGATTCTACCTCCAAGAACCCCTGGGAGAATGGGAAAGAAAGAAGAAAGGAAGGACTGCACCCTAACATGGGCTGAGTAGCTAAAGGCACCTCCCTCTGCCTGTCCACATGGGTAGTCATCCCTCCCCACCTTTACCCTGGTTTCCTTTCACTTTTTATTCTGCACCCCAATAGGGCACTCGGACATGCTGACAGTAACGTGTAAAATACAGAGACACACAGACAGGTACATGAGCATAGACCAAGAGATATACAAAACACACAAGGGTAGGGATACAGCTTTGTCTTCTCCTTCATACCTTAGCCCCAAATCAACATGAGCCTTGGGCACCATGCCAACGGGTAGGGCTAACTCCCAATCCCATTGAAGCTTTCTTGAAGCTGTTCCCAGGCGTAGGTCTTGTAGGTCACAGTATCATGGCCTGACCCTCTATCCTTGGCCCCTTAGTCCCATCCCAGTCACCAGGATATAGGTACCATCTCTCCTCAGCAAGGGATAAGGGCCAAATCATGCTCCTAAGATACCCATGTATACCATAGCAATCCCCCCAAGTAAGAGACTGGGTCCCACCCTCACCCACAAAAGAACCCCTGGCCCTGCCAAAGTGCTTTGCTTCCTCGGAACCTCCAAAGCTCTGTTCCCCCTTCATCTCCCACCAGATCAGACAAATATCTCACCTGACCTCCCTCCTGTACTTTGCCCAGTTCCATGGCCAAAAAGACCCGGAACCCACGTCCTGCCACCCCAGGAGTCTGGGCTCTCTTTCTCCTCCCCTTGCCTCAGGACATAGATAAGCAGCTGCTACAGAGATGGGAGGGGCAGGCAGTTTCCAAGCCTTAAAGTGGCAGGTTGGGGCAGGTCAGGGCCTTTGCCATGAGGGAAGTGGGGGAAAAGAGAACTGGACCCACTACTCAGTTCCATAACCCATACCGACTGTTCTTCTCCCAGGACAGGGACATCTCAGGATCTAGACTAGGCTATCAAGAAAAGCTTAGGCAAGCCCCTCCTTGGGAGTGGGGAATTCTTTCCCAGATCTGAACAAAAATAGTGAGGGTGGGAAGATGATAAAGAGAATCTGCCCTTCCTCCTTCATGTTCTCCCTGCTTTCCCCCAGCCCTCCCTTTCCCTGAGCTATCCTGGGAATTCTAGGCCCCCACCCAGCTCAGATGCCAGCTCAGAGACAGCTGCCCAGAGGCTTTCCCATCCCCCAGAGCCCTCCACATGGGGAGAGAAACATATAGACCTGGCCTTAGGGGCCTGGCCTGGCCAAGAATGCCCTCTACTCTCTAAGCAATCTCCCTTCTCAGATCATCTGGCCAGATGAGCAACAAGACTTAGAAGTTCACAGAGAGGTATCTGAGGCCTGTGTGGTCCCAGGCAATGGGCTGGACTGTGGGATGAGAGGCTGGCTGGGGACAGAGAGAGAAGCCTATCTATCCTGCTCCACACATCCCTGCTGCCCAGACCCACCCTTCATCGATCCCGTTATCACTTTGGCAGAGCATTCTCTGCCTGGAGAACTGGCTAATCATCTAAGCCCCTTCTTGCCATGGAAGGGGAGGGGAACCCTAAGGGAGGAGAAGAAAGGAGAGGTGCCTGGGCCCTGAGAGGTCTTCCCTTACTACTCTTCAAAGATGATGTTAACGATAATAACAACATCTCATTTCAGTAGCACGTTAAGGTGTAAAGTGCTTTCCTCATGACAACCCTCGTGGTGGGTATTACTTGATTACACCTCCTCCTCCTGTTACAAACAGGAAAATTGAGGCCATCTTGCTGATGGCCACATGGCTAGTAATATTCCAAAATCATAAAGTTCTTTATAACTGTGAGTACAGATAACTTTTTGAGCCTGGATAACTCATCTGACCCAGAGGTGTCAAACACACAGCCCCTAGACAATACTCCTGGATAGACCCAGATCTGAATAAAGTATAATTGGAACTTATTTAACAAAATTAATAAAAAGGTTAAATAATATAGATGATATTACATTTTAAAACTAAAGCAATATGCAGCCCACAGGGATCCTTTACTGCAAAGGAGAGTTTAACATCACTGATCCAATGCTTTTAGGTTCTTCATTTGTAACTGTGGATAAAAATGGAATCTACCTCACAGGCTCAAATGAAATAAGTACATGAAGTACTCTGCAAACCTTAAAGGACTATTTAAATTTATTTATTTAAATGCCAGATATTACTACTAGTAGTTATATTGTTATACTGTTATATCAAATGTGAGGGTCTCCTGACTACCAAGTTTCCAAAGATCCTCACCAATCTCATTAAAATGGCATTCATGCTGGTGTAGTTAGAAGGAAAACAAAGAAAGGTAATAGGCTTTAAATAGAGGGAATACTGGACCAGAAGTCGGGAGAAATAAGTTCTAATTGTGTGTCTACCACTAACTAGCTGTGTGACTTTGGGTAAGTCACATCCCTTCTCTGGACCTTAGGTGCTCATCTGTAATAGTATCTCATTGTTTTAGGGTCTTTTTGATTTCTCTACCAAGCTTATATCCCAAGGAAGTCATAGATAAGAAGAAAGTCCCCATATATTCCAAAATATTTGTAGCAACACTTTTTGTGATAGCTAAGAATTAGAAACAAAGTAGATGTTCATCGATTGGGAAATGGCTAAACAAATTGTGGTATATGAATCTAATGGAATATGACTGTGCTGTGAGAAATGATATGTGTCTATTGTGGGAGAGCAGGTCAAGGGAGAGAATGGAATAAATGAAGGGCAAGACAGGACAGAAGGAAATGTGGTTAGTCTTTTACAGCTTAAATATTATGGAAGTGCTTTGTATTGTTACACATGTATGACTTATATTGAATTGCTTGTTTTCTCAATGAGGGTGGGTGGGGAGGGAGGGAGAGAATATAGAACTCAGACCTTTAATAACGATTGTTAAAAACTGTTTTGGCATTCAACTGGGAAATAAGATGTACAGGCAATGGGGTATAGAAATCTACTTTGCCCTACAGGAAAATAGAGGAGAAGGGAGATGGAAGAAGGGGGTGTAATAGAAGGGAGGACAGACTGGAGGAAGGGGTGGATGGGGTACATGCTTGTCCTGGGGTGGGGGATGGGGAGAGATGGGGAGAAAATTTTGAATTCAAATTCTTGTGGAAGCGAATGTTAAGAATTGAAAATAAATAAATTACTTTGTTTTTTAAAATGACATGTGTGATGAATACAGAGAATCATGGAAAGATATGTATGAACTGATACAGAGTGCGGTAAGCAGAGCCAGGAAAACAACATACACAACTACAACAATTTAAAGGGAGACAACCACTTCACACCAAAGAATCAAAAGTGAATTACCAAATTTATAAAGATCAAGCATGACTCAAATGAAGAGATATGAGGATGCCCTGAACCAATCTCTTCTGACTCTGCCTTTGAGACCTGGGTCTAAATCTTAGCATCGTCTTATGACTCCCAATCTTCCCCCATCAGATTTCCAGTTGTTATTCATTGCATATGTTTTTCAACTTTTTCAATGTATCAGCTGTGCTGGTTTTTTCCTCTTTAAAAGAAATACTAATTGTTATATAGAATGGTTCTCTGAGAAGGGGAGGGGGAAAGGTTACCAGGAATACCTATGATGACGTAAGAAACAGAAGACACTAATAAAAACTTTTAGAAAATGTGGAGGTCTCTTCCGCTTCACGCATTCAGCGGGTCTTGCGCTCTGCCCCGGGGAGCCCCGACCCCCGCCGCACCCCGCTCACTCACCAGCCGCTCCATCTCCTGCTCGCGGAGCCGCTCCTGCCTCTGGCGCCGGTGGTATTCCAGCAGGTCGTCCTCATTGTCGCTGATTTCCGTGATGCTGTTTTTCCTCTCCCGGGGAGCCGGCACCCGGAGCTCCCCGCTGGACAGCTTCCTCTGGGCCCGAGGACTCTGCCGCGGGGAGGCTCCCGTGAGGGAGCCAAGGCTGTAGGCTGGGCTCAGGCCGCCACCAAGGCTGCCCTTCCGAGGCGCCAGCGGCTCTCCCAGGGTAGGTGAGGGGCTCCTCGTCCGACGGCCCCGCCCGCCCAAGGCCAGGGTGAAGTCTTCAGAGGAGGCTGCGTGTGCGGCCCAGCGGCGGGACCTGGGACTCTCAGCCACTTCCCTGGTCAGCTTCGTGTCCGGAGTGGCTCGGGCAGGCATAGGGGAGAGGGCAGAGGCCCGCCGAGACAGGGACGGGCTCAGAGGGGGGAGCTCCCGCATGCTCTCCGGGCCTCCCCGCAGGCCCAGGCGAGGACTCTCTGGTGGCTGCAGGGATCGGCTCCCCATCCCGTCTGAGAAGGTTCTGCCCACCAGCTGGCGTGAGGGACTGGCCGTCATTGCTCGCTCAGTACCTGGCAGCTCCCGGAAAGGGCTAGGTGGCCGCTCCTGGAGGGTGCTGGCCTTGCTCCGAGGGGCAGGGATGGGAGGCTGGAACTTGGGACTGCCAGGAATGCTAGTGGACTGGCTTCGCACGCTGCCGTCAGGGTATTCACTAAGGCTGATGGCCACGACGGGCAGCGACACCCCCAGTCGTGGGTTCTCGGTGACTTTGCGGGCCTCTGCCAGCACCGTAGCAGCAGGACTATCAGTCAGTAGACCTCGCCGCCCTGGGCTCGAAGGCCCTTCATGGATCCCTTTCCTGCCCAGCCGGGGGCTCTCCACAGGGCGGGCACCACCGGGTCGGATCTGTGGGGGCTGTAAGGCCAGATGGTAGCTGGAGGAGCGGGCAGGGACCAGGGGGGGAATGGCCGGGCTTGGTTCCTGCCCTCCAGGTGAGTGGCTGGCACAGCTGCCGCTGCTGGCCGGTGAGGAGAGAGGAGAAAACGGGGGAGAAGTGTTCTCATAGCTGGAGCCCACAGACATGGCCCCTGGGCTAATAGGGGGTGAGAGAGTGTAGCGCCCACCATTGGAGAGCGGGGAGCTTGCAGGGACCTTCTTGCCAGGTGCCCCCGGCTCCTCCAGCACCAGGGAGTCCATGATGTCCTGAAGGTCCTTCTCAATGGAGCTCACCAGGGAGCTGTGGCTGGAGCAAGCAGCATGACCTCGGCTGGGGGGCTGGGGAGTGTGGTTCCCATTCACCAGGCTCTCTGACTCAGCTGGGACAGAGCAGACCGAGTCACGTGGTAAGTCAGGTCTGAATCCCTTACCGGTCCCGTACCAGGTCGCTACGATCTAATCCATTTTCCCCTTCCTCTCCCGAAACATACAACGGTCCCAAGTTCCAGGTTTTGATTCCAGCCATTTCTATGACTTCAGGCAAATGATGTAACCTGCCCTAGCCTCAGTTTCCTCATTTGTAAAGTGAGAACGTTGAACTACATTATGTCTAAGGTTCTTTCCAGCTCTATCCTAATTCCCAGAGAACAGCAGGAAGTAGAGATCATGGAGGACCAAATGCTGAGCATCCCTGGGTCCTAGAGCCTGGATCCTTATTCAACACCTCCCAGTGACTTGGTTTCCCCAGCCTCACTTAACTTCCCTGCAAGAAGGGTTTTTTGACAGTGTGCTATGGAGATGAGAGAAGTCTGCAAGGAAACAAGGCCAGGAACCCAAAGCGGGCATAACCTGGCAAGGCCTAGGCTAGGAAGCATCGAATATTTCCCCCATCCAATTCAGGGGAGCCCAAAGAGGAAAAAAAAAATCACCTGCCTCCCTCCACCCACCAAGGGGGAAGGGAAGGCTGGAGGTGGCCCCATCTGCAACCAATCAGGAGCACTTAGAGGCCAGAGGGGTGGGATCTAGTGCTAATGGCCAGTTCCTGGAAGCTAAAGCAGACATCTAGGTACAGCTCTCTGGCTCCAATTATCCCCATTAAGCTGCTAGCCACAGGAGCTCTCCATTCCTGTCTTGCCCTGCCCCTCCTCTCCTCCCACTGCCACCCTGGCAGCTCTAGAACCACTGCCTGCCTCAGTCAGACAGGCCTGCAGTGAGGCTGAAGGGCAGGGGAATGAAGAAGGGGTACTGGAGCAAGATGCAGACCAGAAACCTGGTCCTATAAATCCCCAGGGAAGTAGAAAAAGTTGTGCTAATGAAGGCCAGAAAGGGAAGGAAGTCATCCCTATCACAGGTTTGGAAACCACCATCTTGGAAACCCAAAGATAGAGTGAAGGATCCGAGGGCAGAACAGCAGGCAAAAGGGAGAGGGCATTTTCCTAGGCACATGTGGCATCGGCCTGAGCCACCCAGATTATTCTTTTGTATCCACCTTCCCTTACATCTCCTACCTAGGCCTAACCTTAGTGGCTATGGAAGCTATGCCCACTTATTATTGGCTCCAATATTAAGTTTTCTTCTAAAGGTAATAACCATGGAAGGGTTGTGTGCATCCAGTTAAAAAGAGAGCCAACGGTATCTCTCTCCCCACCCAGTTACCTGGACAGATCCAGGCCCCATGGGCAATTCCTATCCTCTCCTACAAAAATCAATAATTCACACACTAGCCCCAGCTGCTGGACTGAGTCACCAGCTGCCAGAGCGCACTCTGGGGGTGGGGCACAAGGCAGAAAACTTCAGTGCTTGCCAACAGGCAGGAACCAATCTAGCCAGTTTATGGGCATTTGATTGGCATAATCCTTGATCTTCTGCCTCCCCTCAGGCTACCAGAAAGAGTAAAGACAAGGCATTTCAACAGTGGCATAACTAAAGGGTTCAGGCCTGGCATCATATTGTGGGGAGTGAAGCTGGCAAAGCTCTTTTTTCTCCTAGGCACATGATCCCCAGGAAACCCTGATACCAGCTAATTGGCACTGCCCTGGATCTGTCCCAGAGCCTCTGATGCCTGGCATCCCCTCTGCCTGCTGGGCACTCAGTAGATGAGAGGGAGCCAAACCCACTGTATTGTCCTGTTTGGACACTCCAAGTGTGCTCAGCCTGGTAGGGGGCCCAGTGGTGGACACTAGGAGTCACTCTAACCCTAGCTTTTTGCCAGGTCAGGCAGACTTCATGGCTCTACTTTACTCTGTGGTACCTACCTAGGGCAGGGGTATAAGGTGCTCCAGGGCCCCTACCTCCGGACGGGATCATGCTTTTCATCCACTTGGCTTCTGCTGGGTGGTTAAATCGGAGGAAGGTGGATTGACCCAGGCACAACATGCAGCCTGTAAAAGAGAAAACCAGAGTTCAGGGATGTCTCTTTTTATTTGACATCCCCCTCAATGTGAACCTCCAAGCTAAGAGTCAGTCCTGGGAACCCAGAACACATACAGAAATTCATGTATTTGCTGCACCTTTCCTGACTTGCCCAGGGTTACCCAGCTAGTAAGTGTCTGAGGCCAGATTTGAACCACGAAGATGAGTCTTCCTGACTCTAGGCCTGGTGCCCTATCTGCTGTGCCACCTAGCTGCCCCTCATTTATTTATATGCCCTCAGCTATAACAGATTCATGAGCAAAACTTCACCTGTGCCCATATAAGTGAGTCTTCCCCTCCCCCACAAATACATATCCATGCCTGGCATGTCGTGTAGTACATGAAAGGAGCATTGAATTAACAGGCATAAGACCTGAATTCTAGGCCCAGTTCTGTCATTTAAAAAATATGTGGCCTTGACCAAATCATTTGAGCTCTATAAACCTCAGTTTCTTTATATGTAAAGTTGGGAAATTAGCCCTGCCATGTACATAGTAGATGTGGGATTCATATATGATACGCTTTGTGGACCAGAACAGGACTCTTCACCTTTTGTGAGTGACTGGACCCCTTTGGGAGTCTTGTGAAACCTATGGCCCGCTTCTCAGAATAATGTTGTTAAATGCATAAAATAAAATGGGATTACAAAAGAATCCAATTATATTGAAATCAAAATATTAAGTAAATATTAAATTTAAATATTAAAAACACAAGTTCACAGACACTAAACTAAAAACCACTTGTGATCCATGCAGTGCCACAGGGACAGATATCCATATAAACATGCTTATAAGTACCCATATACTTCCTTCTAAATGACACTTTGAAAGTGGACCCTTTACAGCGTAAGGGGATAGGGATGGAATGAAGGGGGAACAAATGATCCTCCTGCTAAAATCTGTAGGCTCTGTTTCTAATTCTGCCTTTGACTGACAGTGTGGCCCAGGCAGGATGTCAATGAGACTTGGTTTCTTTCTAAATTAGAGAGAATCCTGATATCCAAGGATACTAGAGAAGAAAGCAAAGTAGTCTAGAACTAGGCTATTTACTGGCTATGTGACCTTTTACCTCAAAGGTCCTCAGCTGCAAAACAAGGACCTTAAGGTCTCTTCCAGCCCTAACACTCTAAGCTTTGGTTCAGAAGATGCTTTGTCAGGAGAGTAGCAAGGGCAAGAAGACATAGAGGAACCCCAGAACTGGAGCCACCCAAGTTGAGACCCCTGGATCCTGTCCTTACTAAACTAGTCCCCAGCCTCAGAGTCTAACACATTCCTAGGCAGAAGCACAAGCCTGGTCCTGCCCACATAGTCAGGAGAGTCAGAGCAGGAGCCAGGGAATGTAGCACCAAAGCAGGTGTGCCTGCAGGCAACCTAGGCACGAGTTAGCAAATCTTTTTCCGCCTCCATCATTACCACTGTGCCAGCTGTCCTACGGGCTCCCATTCACATAAGTTTCTGAGAGAGGTACCCTAGTGGGGAGAGGCAGAGAGGACAGGTGGTTCAGGGGATACCCTCAGTGGTCTGTGTAGATGCCACTACCCACTCTTTCCTCTGCCCACACAATCCCTCCATCCCCCACCAGCCTCCAGTCTGCCTAACCTGGTACCACCTGGCACCCCAAGCTGTATGCCAACATGCAGTTGAGACTGGCAAGGAAAACCACATTCTTGGACGCTGAGACAGTTTTGCTCAGGCAGGCAGCAAGGGTAGGGGGCATCTCAGGCCACGTGTCTGGCCTGGCAATTCCCTCTGCCCTGCAGGGAAGGGAGCTGATAACTGCTGATGTGTCTGGATGCCAGGGCCATGGACAAAAAACTGTAGAAAGAGCTTTTAGTTTTATCCTAAGATCCTAGGGTGGTCAGTGATCAGTACCACTGATAATGGTACCAAATGCCTTATAAACAAAGGGCTTTCCTGTCCTCCTCCCTAGGGTAGAGAATATCAGAATGTGGCAACCTAGCATGGCCCCAAACTCTCCTGGTCTCCCAAGCCATGCTAGAATCAAGGATCCCAAAGAATGACAGGCAGCCATGCCACTGGTCACATGGAGCCAGCATGAGAATAATCACAACTTTACTAATCAGTACTAATACCAAGCCTAGCTATTTTGAGTTATCCAGTTCTTGCCCCACCCACTGCCCCCACACACATACTTTACAGCTATACAACAAGTTAACTAATGAGCCACTCTTAATAACTGGCCCAAGTTCCAAATGAACTGCCTAACCCCAAGAAAGGAGGGAAAAGGGGTGCTTAGAAAACCGCAGTGTCCTGGTGGAAAGGGGTTAGAAAGGGTAGATACTGATGGCCCCTTAGCCTCCCCAGCCCACCCAAGCAGTAGGCAGACAGGGTGGGACCCCCACGACTGGATCCCACCCACTCCCTCCCTCCCTTCTCCCTCCAGCAGAGGGGGTGTGACCATATTTCCTCCAGGGCTATAAATAGGGGATGCCAGGCAGCGGGGTGAGGGCTGTATTAATAGAGTGGGAAGGAGGCTAGAAGGACAGAGGTGGTAGGGCTCCAGACCAAATTAACTTTCTATTTGCACTTGCTGAGGGAGATCTGGAGCCCCGGTGGCTGCCTCTGCTCTGCCCCCAACCTGTCCCAGAGCTCATCTGAGCTTTGACTCGTTCTTTCTCTCTACTCTCTACTCCTAACCCATTTCTGTTTTCCCCAGGACTGTCTTCCCTCCCCAACCAGGGAACCCAGGAAGAGTGTCACCCACCCACGGAGGCAGAATCACGGACCCCAGTGTGCTAAGGAGCCCAGCCATGACTCGGCTGGGTGCCAAAGTCGGGGGGCCGCATATTTGGAACAGGAGAGGAGGTACCAGAGGTGAGGGGAGTGAGTCTGCCTTGGAAAGGCACACAATACAGACTCTGTATACTACAGGGCTCTCACTCTGCCAGAGAGACAGGCAGACGGGATCGTCCAAAGTGAGGCTGGAGCAGGGAACAGGAGAATGGAGGTGGCTCCACCAGAGACCCGTTCCCTCTTCACCCCCACCCCCCTACTCCTATCCAGAACGGGACAAGGAGTTCAGTAAAGGTGTCTTAGGCTCTCATTCCCAGCCCAACACACCGGCGAGGATCGCCCTCTGTCCCGGAGGGATAGAGAATGACTGAGGTTTGGTACCCGACCCGACAGTGCCGGTGGAGCCCGAGACCCAGAGACCCACCGACCCATGCCGGGAGCCAGGGAGCCACGACAGCACCATCACCCCGAGGCAGTCCGCCCGGCGCTGGGTGAGCACACACACCCCGCTAACAACAGCTGGAAGGGGAGAAGCACCCCCGCCGGCTCCCGCAACCCCGATCCCCCCGCACGCAGCACGGTGTGCCTCCCAGTGCCCGAGCCACTCTCCCCGCCTCCGGCTCCCGGCCTCAGCTTGGCCCCGAGCCAGTAACTCACCAGCCGAGCCTGGACCTCCCTGGGCGCTCGGGCTCCAGCTCCAGCTCCGGCCGGGCCAGGCTCGGCCCGGCCCCGGGCTCCGACTCCGGCTCGCGCTCCGGCTCCACAGCCCGGCCCGGGGCCTATTGAGGGGGCGGGCCCGACCTCCGGCACAGCCACTGGAGCGGACCGGGGCGGGGCCGGGGCCGGGCAAGGGCTGGGGCCAGGGCCGGGGCTAGGGAAGTGGGGGGAAGGAGGGAGGAGGGACAAAGGAGGGAGGGGAAGAGGAAGTGATGGAGGACTGGGGAGGGGAGGAGAGGAGAGAGGGAGAGGACCAAGGGAGATGGATAAGGAGATAGATGGATGGGGAGAGGGATAAAGCAAGACCCCGACTCCCAAAGTCTGCGGGGGCAGAGTGGGAAAGGGAAGAGGAGACGGGGGAAGGCGAGCCGCACAGAGCAGTCCTGAGTGGTGGTGGAAGGAGGAGGTTGAGGGGAGCTCTGAGGTAAGGGTGACAGGAGACTACAAGCGTCTCCACCCACCACCCACCCTTCTCTAAGAAGCTGGGGAGAGAGGATTAGGAGTCAGGAGACCCGGTAGAAGGGCCTCACTCTGCCATTAACTTGTGTGTCCTTGCGCAACGGCTGCCTGCATTTTCCCTCCAAGTAACCCTGTGAGACAGGTCCTGAAAGTATTATCCCCATTTTGCAGATGAAAAAAAAAAAGGAAGCGTGGTGCTTTAGAAAGAGTTGGAGGTCTTGGGCTCAAACCTGCTTTCTGCTACTTACTAAAGGACAAAAGCAAATCACTTCTCTTCTCTGTGATTTCCTAGTCTCATCTTTAAGAGGAGAGGGTTGGTCTAGCTGGCCTGTGTGGTCCCTTCCAACTCCAAAGCAACGATCTCTATGGCTCTCAGTCACAAAGCTCCTAAGTCCTGGGTCCTCTGCATGAGCCCAAGCACTATGATAGCCAGTCCAGGATTATTTCAGCTTTAATGATCAATAATAATATAGATAATATAACAATATACAATAACATTTATATGGCACTTTGAAGCTCATGACACTCCTGAGAGGCAGGTGCTATTACTGTCTTTCCCATTTCGCAAATAAAGAAAACTTAGGCAGTCAGTGGTTAAAAGACCTGTCCAGGCTCACACAGGCCGTGTGTCTGAGGCAGGATTCAAATTCAGATCTTGATTCCAAACCCAATTCTCTATGCACTGGGTCAGCTTGTTCCGTTTAATCTATGCCACTCCCCTCTAGAAATACTCCTCTCTAGGTCTGAGTTTCCTCATCGACAGAAGGAGCAGGGTAGATTAGATGATTCTGAAGGCTCCTTACAGCTCTGTCATTCTGTGGTTCTGTGTTGGGGGGAAAGAGAGGAAGTAGGTAAGAAGACTCTGGAAGACAGTCTGAAGAATCTTCAGGGACCTCTTTGGGTAGTCTTCTCTAAGAAATGACTAGCACAATGCTTCCTCTGAATCCTGAAGGCTTCTTGCAGAGAAGAAGGTCTGTGGTGATGGTTTATGACCATGAAAGAGAGGATTTATATGTTTTAGGCTTTACAAATCTCTCATTGGATCCCCATCACAACCCTAGGAAATAGGTAGGATTGTTATTCCCATTTCATAGGGGAAGAAACTGAGGGAGACAGAAGTGACTTGCCCCAGGCTCTCACAGCTGTAAGTATCCATGACCAGATTTGAACATGGATTTTCCTGACTCTAGGCCTAGAGAGCTCCATCCACTTTACCACATAGTTGCGTTGGATGCCTGTAATATGCAGACAGCTTGTGAACCTAGACCTTCTCTCTTCCCTCATTTAACAAATTCTCCTCCCAAACCCACCCACAGGGCTCACAGGGATCAGGCTCAATTTTTTCTAGGTTCCCTCAGCCTCCCAATGTGACCGGATATATTGTCCAAGCCAGCAGCCTGTTTCAACAGCTGGGTTTCCAGTGCTCAGCTCCTCCCTATCCCATCCTGAGAATCACTCACAGTTACCTTGTAGCTGGAAACCCCAAGGTCACAAGCAGGGAGGGTCAGCTAGCCAGACACAACACCAACCCAACCACCCTCCCTAAATAGAAGTCCCTGACACACAGTGAGCCAAACCAGGCATTGTGGTACACACATGAAGACAGACACACAGATTCTCACAAAGAAGTGCTTTTTCAAATAGAGGTTCTCCTTTCTTTCCCCTCCCCAAACTCTCTAATTGCTATAGTGTTGAACACAACCTTAGAAGCTGTCCCATCCAATCTCTTCATTTGAAAAATGAGAAAACTGAGACTCAGAGGGCTTAAATGATTTGCTCAGGTCACACAGCCAGAACTGGGCCTCGAACCCAGTCTGGATCATCATGTTTCTTACACGTGAACACTTACAAACACTCTTCTCTTTCCTACAAACGCATATCCACTCTGGCTGTGTAGAGAAATAGGCACATTTCTTGTCCAACTCACTCTTCTCCCTTTCATATAGTACTGTCTTCTCTCATACAATCGCACATAACACTGACACCCACACTGTACTCTCAACCACATATCCACACAGCTCTCAAGAAATTCTGGAGTATGACTCAGATTTCAAGACAAATAACCAGACACACTTTCCATCTCCAATGAGCTGTCTCTCCTATCCTGATGGGAGGGGAAGGAATCAAAGAATTTCAGATGCAAGTGGGGAAAGGCTTTTTTAAAAAAAAAATAAGGAAATCTCAGCAGGAAGAATGATTCACCCATCTGGAAACTATGACAGCAAGCTGGACAGATACAGACCAACACAAGAGAACACTTGCCAGTGTGAAATATTACAGAAGGCCACGTAAGGGAGGAAAAGTTTCACCATCTCTTCTTTTCCCTCTGTTTTTTTTCCAGTCTGACAGGAAAGAGATGGGGCTTCTTTTCTTCTTCCCAGAAGGAATCTCATGGGATCATGGAACTAGAGGTAGAAGGGACATTAAATGCCATCTAGTTATAGATGAGGAAAGTGAGGTTTGGGTACTTGCCTAAAAGAAAATGACTGAGCTGAGATTTTAACTACAGTTGTCTGAATCTAGGTCCAGTAGTCTTTCCACTGTAATACTTAGCAGATGATGGCTGCATTCCACTGATCCTCAGGTTATGGATGAAGCATGTTTCTCTGAGTCACTCTAAATTACTAAGGGAGTAAAGGATGTTCTAGATCCCAGAGGTAGACAGCAATAAGACCCAATAATCCCTTTGTTTGCTCTGGTATGAACCACTGCACATCTAGAATGGTGTCACAGAGTGGGAAGGAAGTGAGAGCAACCTCCCCTGAAAGAGGGGAATGAGGGATCCTCTATCTAGAGATCCTGAGTCTTTAGTAATATGGCTTTCTGATCCTTTCTCCAAAGCTTTCTTGGCTTTTCCACAGGGCTCTTTCATGTGGTCTGTCCCTGTGGTCCCAGGGTGGAAATGACCTGGTCCCAGACAGACATCTAGCTCCTTGGTTGTTTTGCTGGCTCCACCCATTGCTCTGAGCAAAGAGGTCAGGGTAGGAGGTACTTAGGCATTCAAAAAGGGTGGAGGGAGAACTAGTTGCTTCTCAGTTCTCTCATTGATACTCTCTTTTCCCACCATGCCAGGATAAAGTTGGCATATGCTTCTATCCCCTCCTTCCGTAGGAGTGTGCCTGCCCCTGCCATCACTGCTAGGCATGATGCCCAGGATGAGGTATAGAGAACATGGTCCAGTCAGAAATGGGAAGACCTCCTCCTTTCACAGGGGATGGTTGGGGTACCTGCTGGCAGCTTGGATTAGAAGACAGTGCCTGGGGAAGGGAGTATGATAAAGAAAAAAAGTGATGGACTTAAAATCAGATGACCTGGATTCAAATCCTCCTTCAGACATTTACTAGCAGTGTGACTGAGGGTAAATCTAATTAATGTTTTAGAATTCTGGTTTGCTTACATGTAAAATGGGAATGATAAATACTTCCACTACCTATCTTACAGGGTGATTATAAATCCAAAAGCATTTAGAAATTTTAGTTACTATCATTAATTATTGTTACTACTTTCTACATATACATATTGGCCCTTCATACCACATACATTCTACACATTCATCCATAGGCACTAACAGTTATATGAACAACTAAGCACATCGAAAGATTAGATAAAATTGTACATTTAGGTAAGAGTCTCCTAAAATGCAGGCTCACATGCTTCTTGAATGTTTACAGGAACACATGGTTCCCAGAGAGGCAGAAGACATGGGTTCATGTCCTCCTGTCCTCCTCTCCCTCCTAGACCTCAGACACAAACTAGCCCTGTGACCATGGACAAATCACTTAAACTTTCAGGACTGCCTCCCCCCACCCCAATTCTCCAAGACCAGAAGTTTCAGATGCTGATTTGTGTCAGTGGAAGGAGTTTTCATACAAGTAGTTCCCCACACTGATGAAATATTTTAAAGGTCTGGGCAGAAAAGAAATATATATGTACATATGTATGTGTATATGTGTGTATTTATGTATGTGTGTATGTATATGGGACATCTAGGTGGTACAGTGGAAGAGCACCAGACCTGGAGTTAGGAATTCAAATCTGGTCTTAGACACTTACTATCTGTGTGACCCTTTGGCAAGTCATTTAACCTCTGTTTGTCTCAGTTTTTCTTCTGTAACATGGGGACACAATGGAGAAGGAAAGGGCAAACCCCTCCAGTACCTTTACCAAGAAAAATCCATGGACAAAAGTCCATGGAGTCACATAAAGTCAGAATACAACTGAACAACAACAACGTATATATATATATCTACCTATCTCTCTATATATAAAATATAGCAAATAAACAGACACCCTAAAATTTGTGCAGATAGACACACAGCTATGCAAACACAAGGATGATCTCCAAACTCACTCAGATGCACACATACTGAGATCTGTAAACACATACTAAAATACACAAACACACAGAGATACCACATATGCATCTGAGCCACTCAGTTTCCAAGGAGATGAACTCTGAAGAATGTCCAGAGCTGGGCCAGCAATAAGGGGGGATGGGATGGGGGGAGAGCATGAGGGGGCTGGTGCCTTGCTGTAGAGATGAAACAAGGCAAACCCTCAGCTCCCAAGCCCCAGGGAGGGGGAGGAGACAGGATGTAAAACACCGGCTCCTTTGTCTCTCTGCACACCCCGCAACTTGCTCCCCAGACTGCCAAACCCCTAAGAGACAGGCGAGTCCAGACAAGGAGGCTGGCGGAGGTGGGCTTCAAGGGAAAGGGGGCATGGGGTTGGTCCCTGTCCTTCTGTAAGGCCCAGAAGGGAGAGGAGGACAGAGGAAAGGACAGTGGCAACACATGGGGTCATTAGGAGCACAGGAAATTCTTAAGGACAGTCCAGCATTGACGCCAGACCCTCCCACTCCTCAGCAAGTTAATGGGTACATTGTATGAACTGTGTACTTACAGAGGAGAAGCATTTGGAGAACCCCAGTTCTCTGGCTCTGCTCTTAGCATGTATGTATAGGCATGTTCATATGCATGTATGTGACATGAATTAGTAGGGAAAAGCTACAGCCAGGTCATCATTGATGACTCTTTGAATTTCAACTTCAGTGCCTTATTTTACTGCTACTTTAAACACTCTTCTGCCACCTCACCCCACTAGTTTCTTGACTAGGGGTAAGGGAAGATGCTTTGCCTAGAACTGCCCAGGGGGAGACATCCAAATATCATAGAATGTCAGAACTGAAAGGGCTATATTAAAGAACATCTAGTCCAGCCCCTTATCTGGCAGATGAGGAAAACTGAGGCCCAACAAGAAACTGGATTGTCCAGTGTCACACAGGTGGTAAATAACAGAGCTTTAATTCAAAACCAGCTTTTCTGATTCAAAACCGAGAGCTATTTCCACTATACCACATTGCCTGCTTCATTTGCAGACCTTAATGCCTCCCAAAGTCAGTCAGATAGTCAAGAGGCAAGAAGAGGTTGATTCATCTTCAGCACAGGTAGGAGAAAAAGAGGAGGGAACAAACATCAGAGTCACGTGCACCAACAAGTGAGGAGGGAGGCTACATTGGGGTGGGGGTGGGGGGTAGATTGCTGACTTCTGCAGGGAATCAACTACTAATAACAATGAACTGGTCAAATTACTCAATCAGCAAAGATTTACTAGTCACCTAAAATGTTCCAGGTACTCTACTAAATCCAGGAGATAGAGATAAAAGCAAAACAGTCTCTTCCTTCAATAACAATAACCTATATTTACATAAATCTTTCTATAAACCACTATGTGAGATGCAGAATACAAGTATTATTCTCTTCTATAGTTGGGAAAACCAAATCCCAGGGAGCTTTACTAGAAGATTTGATCACACCATAGCTCATAAGGACCAGAATCAGAACTCAAATACAGATCTTCTGACTCCACATCTAGCATACTGTCTCCTAATCAAAAGCCCCAAAGGGATGTGATGAGGAGGGTCAAGAACCAGAGCAAAGTGGGTAAAAGGTGCCTTCTATATACCAGCTCCACCAGACGCTGAGAAAACCCAGATGGTTTTGTCATTCCAACCTTTCCTCCACAGAGGCTGACTTGGTTCTGAGTCCCCATCCCCACCCACAATTCCCCCTTAACCTGATCTTTTTCCTCCCATGCTGGCCAAAGGGAAGAAATGAGGTTGGATTCCCTATTTCCATGGCAACCCAAACCGGTACACAACAGCAGAATAAAGGAAAAACCCTGGCCCACCCTGGTAACTATAGAAATCAGGGGCCAGGTTTTCAGGGTTACCAAACATTTTACTCTGCCACAGATACTCTGTTGCTATAGGAAACCGTGAAAGTGATGCCGGTCCCCATGGCAATCAGGATGCTACTGTTGCTTCTACAATATTGTCACAGGACTGGAGAATATCTCCCCTGCTTTCCTCCTTGTTGTTCTGGTAACTGGCGCCACCACATCCTTCTCCTGCTTTGCCAGGAGATCTCTCCTTTCCTCTCCGCAAAGGGATGCCCAGAAGCCCGGGCTCTGGGAGGACAGCTCCCAGTGGTGCCTAGCTCCTTCGTACTCTCACACAAACACCATCATTGTTCCCTTTTCTAGCTGCTCCAGCTGATGCTTTTTACAGCTGTCACGCCACCTTCTCCAGTGCCCTTTGACAATTAATGATGTAACCCCACCCCTTGCCAAGGACTGTGGGGTGACCAGGAGAAAAGAGAAGGCTGAAATCAAGACTGGGAACAGGCATAAGGCATGGAATTTGAAAATCTGGCTTCTAGTCCTGGTTCTTCCCCTTACCAGTTATGTGACCTTGTATAAATCATTTCCTCTCTCTCTCAGCCTCAATTTCCTCAGCTGTAAAATAGGGATGATCACAGTAGTACTTTTAGCATGGTATAGAGGATAGAGGGCTGGACCTTTGAATGCTACTTCTGACAATTACTGTGTGACCTTGGGCAAGTCACCTAACCTATAAAAAAGGTTCACAGCGTTGTTGTGAGACACAAATGAAATAATATATGTAGAACACCTTGCAAAATTCAAAGTTCCATATAAATGCCAGCTATCATGATTACTGCTATCACATAAGTCTTGTTGGGGTCAAATGAGCATGTATATGGAGGCCTTGGTGACTTGGAAGAGGCTGACACAATCCCAGGCATTGCTATCCTTGCTATCACTGCTATTATGATTGGTTATTAGAAGAGAAGGAAGACTGGTGAGAGACAGAGAAGCTGAGATCAGGAGCAGGTAGAGGGTTTTTTCCTCCTCCAACCCTGGATACCTCTCCCAGCCTGACAGAGCTTTGAACATATACACAGAACCCCTTTGAATACCCCACCAATAAGCCCTATCCCCAGGTAGTTTCCAGGATAACACTAAGACTAGGATTTTACCAGCACTTGAAACTCAATCCTATTAGAACCTACCTTTAAACCCCCTGCCCTCAACTCCGCTTAATCAATCAACCATCAGGTTTGGAGATGTTTAGGACCTTACCCTGGGTGAGGCGGGTGGGCTGGTGGATGGGGAGCCCATCGATGGTGCAGATGTTGCCACAGGGGTACAGGGTGAGGGTCCCTCGTAGGTTCTCAATGTAGCAGTGCTCAGGGGCAAGACCAGGACCCTGTAGTGAGATATCCTTGGCAGCAGAGCCAATCACTGTCCTTCCTAGAGAAGGCAGGGAGGGAGTGAGGAAAAGAGTTAGAGGTGTTGGCCCAAGGATAGGCAGGAAATAGCAAAGACACCCAGAGCTGGTACTATATCCTCTAAAGCGGGGGAGAAACAATAGTAGGACAAAAGATGCCTACATCTTCCCTAATGTGTCCCCTGTTTTGTTGGACACAGCTAGAAATGGTAGCAAGCACCCTCAGAAGGGGAGACGATACTTTGGATCAGGGAAAGATGGAGAGGGACGTCCGGACATAAGCATCATTAAAAGCAGCACAGACTCAGTCAGGGCCTGAGGAAGATGTTGCAATAGCCCACTTTCCCCTCAAATAGACTCCTCTCCATTGTCCCTCCTGCTGCCACCCCTCTCTGGCCAATGTCTTCCCCCTCCCCTCCAAATAGGTCTCAGCCCTTTCTGCACAAGCTCCTCTTCCACTTCGTTCTTCTTTTCTTCTCAGGCTCCCTTCTTTCCCTAGCTCTCTGCTCTGCCCTCTTCTACCCTGTTCCTCCTGCCTTCTGGCACTCCCCTCCCTCTCAGACCCATGTCTCCTGCTCACAACTTCTTCACACCTACACAGCTTCCCCATACCCCACCCCTAGCAGAGCCCCTGGGGCTGGTATTTGGAGAATGCCAGGAATGTAGGATCACCCAGGCAACAAGTGCAGCTCAGGAAGGAGCGAGGAGGAGGAGGAAGAGAGAGGAAAGGAGGAAGGAGCTAGAGGGCAAAAGGGATGCTCTGTCAGAGCTTCTTCTCAGGATGTTGCCCCCAACTCTCTGTTTATACCTTCTCTCCAGAGATTTCTAGATCCTCCCTGGGGTCCTCCCTCCCTTTTCCTACTCTGATCTCCCATCCTTCCAACCTCCAAGTCCAAGGCTCCTAACCATGGATCAATGGAGTCTTTTGCTCCTCTGCTCTAGCCCTATTTTCTCATTTGATTTTTAATCCTAGTCTTCAGAGAACTAGATTATCTCCATCAGAGGATAGGTGATAGGAGAAAAGAAGAGTGGAAAGGGAGAGGGAAACAGCAGAGGAGATGACCTGATGGGAATGGAATGCATCACCCCAATGTTTCCCAGTAGGGGATGGGAGTGGGGCACCACTACAATATTCTTCATTTCTTGATTATAGGAAAGGTACTTATTTTTCTGCAGAGGCTCCTGGACCTTGAAGAAGTTGTGATTATAAGGTTGGGAGGTGGTTTGTGGGATAACCTGGCACAGATGCCTTCTCCTGACTCACCTTCCTCCAGAGGCAGAAGGGTGATGGCAGTGCTCAGGCGTCCACTGCCCAGGCTCACCAGGTGTGGCTTGTCCGTCTGCACCTTCAGCCCTTTGCCTGTCTCAATTAAATCCAGGGGCCCATTCTGAGGGGAGGGAGCATCATCAGTACGACGAGGAGTTGAGACACCAAACCTCAGTCTAAGTTCTTACTGCCTTCAACACCCACATAACATTCTCCCCTGCCTCTTCCCTCCCTCTCCAAATAGTTCATCTATCCCACTGTCTGTTTCATCAGCTTTTTCTTTGTATTAGCTGACCTGTCTTCTCTTTGTTTAGTAGAGTAGAGATAAATGGGGAGTCAGACACCAAGGTAGGAGAGATTAAAAGCCAATAAAGCCCCAGGGAAGGATGGGATGGACCTAGTTCATGATCAGTTGCTTCTAATGGAGTGCACAAATTCATTGGAATCATAGGATCATACGAGTTAGACCTAACCAGGTCTCTGATATCTATGAGCTTTCTTGGGTGAGTCATTTAAGACTTCAATCAATCAATCTATCAACATTTATTAAGTGACCACCATATGTCTGGTACTCTACTAGGTTCATAAAGATAAACGAAGCAGTCTCTGATTTCAAGGAGCAGGCTGCTTTGAAGGTGATTTGGGGAGACAAGGCACTGCCTAATATTACCTACCTCATCAGATTGGTGTGAGATTCATGCAAACCTTACAGTGCCATGTAAATTTAGTTGAATTGTGTCATTTTCTTCAGTCTCATCTGACTGTATTTGGGGTTTTCTTGGCAAAGCTACTGGAATGGTTTGTCCTTTCCTTCTCTGGCTCACTTTACAGATAAGGAAACTGAGGTAAATAGAGTTAAGTGACTTGCCCAGGGTCACCCAGCTAATAAAGTATAAAAGTCCAGATTTGAACTCATGAACTCATGAAGAGTCTTCCTGACTCCAGCCCCAGCACTCTATCCATGGCACCACCCAGCTGCCTCTCATACATTTAAGCTTGCATTATATTGGTGTTGGTTATTCTTTTCTACCTTTGAGGAAAGTGCTTTGTAAGCTATAAAGTGCTATATCAAATAAGTTATTATTGCTACATTATCAAATTACCATATTATCTGCACTTAGGAGTAAGGATAGAGTAGTGAACAAAAGGTCAGCCTCAGAGTCAGGAAGACCTGGCTTCCGGTCCAGCCTCTGAGAAATACCCTATATATGGATATGGATACCTGTTATCTCCCCTTCGTCCAGAAATCAGAGACGAATTCCTCATCATCATATGTCTTTGTCACCAGAGTCTAGCAGAGGACCTGGATGTAGTAGGCACTTAATAAATGTTCATTGGTATTTGCTGTTCAACCTAAGCATCTTACTTAACCTCTCAGGGGCTCCAGGCTACAAGCCGAAGAACAGATGTCTGCAATGGTAAAGAAAGTCTCAGGAGACCATACATTCCTTGATGTCAGGTGCAGTTGGTTTCTTTGTATATCCAGTGATTCGTACATAGTAGGCACTTAATAAATTTTTATTGAATTAAACTGGGACCTGACCAGTACAGCAGGGTAAATGTATTGGGGTAGGGGGTAAAGGGAGGGAGAAGAGAGGGAGAAAAGGAGTACATAGCACAAAATATCCATTCCAAAAACATCCTGGAAGTTAAGTTCCAAGTCTTTTCTGGGGATATTCTATGGGTGAATCACTTAACCAGATTAGATTGAAGAGCAAGCTCTTAATAGGATTTTGAGGCTTGGGTCAAGAAGGCAGATTCACTATTTATCTCTCCCCCAACTCTAACCACCAGTCCTTTCCAGTCCAGAGACCTGGGGGCACAAAAGTAGTCCCAGGGCTTGCAAACTGCCAGTCTTATCCCTCAGTCTACCCCCCTCAGCTTCTACTTCTCTTGACTCCAAATTCCAACCTGGTAACAACTCACCTGGACTCTAGCTTGGATCTTGCACCCAGAGCCTGCTGTATTTCTGTTGAAAGCATCCATGGCTCTGTGTTTCCAGAATTCCTAGAGGCATAGAAAAGGAGAAAGAAAGAACAGAGTATGAACAAGAAAAGGAGGGGTTAGGCCGAATGTGCCAGGGAGGTGAAAGAAAGAACAGAGTATGAACAAGATTTGAGCCCATCATCCAGCAAAGGACACAAAGATACTCCAGAAACTGTTCTTTGTTTCTTTACCCTGTAGAAAAGCAGATGCAGCCAAAGAGAAGCCCAAAGAGGAAAAGAACACTGCAGTGCTGTCCATTCTTCAGTTACAGCTCATAGCTACCCCTAAGCTAAGTCTTCTGCATCATCAGCCTGGGCACCCCACTGGCATAGTAACATCACATCAGGATGCCCTGCTTTCTTCTCAGTGCCCTGTCCTTGATCTGATCCCAAGACCAAGAATGAACAGTACCAAGGGCCCACCATACCATGGTTACTTGTCTTGGCACCTGGAGTAACCAGATTTTCAAATAATTAGCAGCTAGGTGGTATAGTGCATAGAGTACCAGGACTGGATTCTAGAAGAATCATTTTCCCTAAGTTCAAATGTGACCTCAGAAACTTACTAGCTGAGTGACTCTGGACAAGTCACTTACCCCTTTTTGCCTCAGTTTCCTCATCTGTAAAATGAGCTGAAGAAGGAAATGGCAAACCACTCCAGTACCTTGGCCAAGAAAATCCCAAATGGGGTCAAAAAGAACCATACATGACTGAAACGACTAATCAACAATGGGTGTATAGAAAGTAGGACCTTCTGGGGCAATTTCTGAGAATTTTTTGAGAACAGGAACTACACAGGCTCCTTCCAAACAGGTGAGTGGCACAGCTAAGGCTGTTGTAGCTCTCAGCTCCCTCTCTCAGCCCCTCCCATTTTCCCTTTGTCTCCTTTCCCAGGGGTCTCAGGAGGATCTATTTTCTTAAAGGGGACACAACAAGAACAATTAGATTTCCCTGGCACACTCATAAGCATACTCCTGTCCCAAGTTCCACGATCTATCCTCTCGAAAAAAAAAATCACCTCATTCTTACTCCCAGTTCTTTAAACCCTTCCTTCACCCCAGTAACAAAACTCAGTGGGGGAGATACTGGTTTTATCGTGACCAAATACATAAACTAACTGGGTGACATGGGGGCCACATAGATGCACTGGGAGGATGAAGGCTGAGCGTTTCTGGGATATAGCCATTCCCTATAGTATATCCTCTCCAGGATAAAAGGTACATGCTTTCCTCTTCCACACACATATTTATCAGGGATCAGAGCTGTATACAAACACATGTATGTGCTGATAGCACACACATACGTCTATGCTTACTTGCATGTTCCTTACACAATCTGACAAAGACAAAAAATGTTCTTTGATGTTATTGAGAAAAGTTAGAGGTGGATGACAGGAAGGGGAAGTTGGGGAACCCAGATCAGCTGCCTTTCTCCTCTAGCCAACAATCAGCCAATTTGGAGAGGAAGCAGCGTCGGGAGCCAGGAGGAGCTCAGCCTCGGTCTCTGGCATGGGGGCTGAAGGGGCTAAGCCAGGGGCGTTACTAATTTTACCCTCCTGACTCCCACCCTTCCGGAGTCCGACTGCAACGTCACCATTTCCACCCAAGCTGGAGGAAAAGAGTCTGGAACTGGCCCTAGGAGCCTCCCCTGGACTAAATAGCAAGAGAGATCATGTATAAGAGGTTCAAGCAGAATGGGCACAACCCTAGGATGCCAGGCTATTGACCAGTTTCTGGGGACTTAGGGCACTGTTTAATTCTCTCTCTGGCTATTACTATCAATCTGAAACATACCTTCTGCCTCAGGTCATGGGTGATTTTAAATCCTCCAATATTCTCTGCGACAGTCCATGTTGTGTGGGTAGGTGAAGGGAGGGGGGACCCCCAAAAAGCTGGAGAAAGTGATGGACTGTGAAGGTAGGATAGAAGGGAGAGAAATTAAAGGTAAAGAGGTCAATGGAAGAAATTTCATCACAGAGATGCTAATGATGGTGGAGAAAGATAGAGAGGAAAGACTTGGATAAAGAGAAATATCTTGGAAAGAGAGATAAGAAGTGACTGGGTACAGAAACAGCCAGAAGAAGATAAGGTTAAGAGAAGAGGGGAATTTGGGAGGTGAAATGCCTTGGCACTAAGAGAAAAATGAGATCCTGAGATACGGAATCCCCTAGAAGTAGGAAGAGAAACTCGATCAACTGGACCTCTTACGGTAATAGCTTTTCTCTTCGCTCCGAAGTAGCCTCACTAGATTGGGGTGATTCTCTCCAGGACAACCCCCCCCATTTACCCTTTCTGGGGAGTTTAGCCAGAGGAACTCGAGGGTGTCCCCTTCCGGTTGACTCCCCCTTAGGCGAACGCTACAGCTTCTGACCCTTCCTTCCCATCGACTCCAGCTGCAGCCCGGAGGGTTGTAATTACCCGCCCCACCCCTTCTTCTAAGGCCTTTCTGGGAAGTACAGCTAAGTCCCGCAGCCAAAAAAAGGTCCTTGCGGTGTAACCCAGGCCAGAGGAGGCGGGGGGTGGGGGGTGGGCCTGAGAGAAGGGGACGAGGGCGGGGGGGGGGGCCCTTGCCTGTAGTAGCTTCCCACTCCTAGATCGGGCGTGGCTCCCTGGGGGAACCCTGTGCACCTCACCCTGACCCACAAATTCCCGACACTGGTACTCTCGGCTTAGGTTAGCTGCGATTTTGTCAGATATTAACTTAGAGTATACGAGGCATCCTGTTATCTGGGTGAACCCTGTAGATTAAGAGCCCAGGCAGACACCACCTCTGCAGATGCTTAACCGGTTCTTATGGCGGACCACTCAATCATTTTGAAACTCAGCTGCCCCGGAGAGAGTACCGAAACACAGGCACGAAGCTGTACGTAGGTACCAGTTGGTAACTCCAAAGGCGGGTCTTTGAGGGTTCTGATTGAGGTCCCCAGGTCATCCGGTCACTCCCCATTCTCCTCCAGTCCAGGTCCCAGAATAAGGGGTTCTCCGGGAAGGCGAGAAAACCCAACCTTAACTCCCTGGTTGTTCGGCATTCTCTCCTCCCCAAGAAAAAGTGAAAGGTTTGGGTGGACCAAGGAGGAGAGGTGGAAGAACAGGATGGAATAATCAGATTTAGGAAAGTCAAACTTTAAATTAAAAAAAAAAGAAAAGAATAGATTTTCGAGGTCAGTGGTGTAAATCAAAGACAAAGATAAAAAAAAGGAAGAAAGCCCATAGCCAGAAGCCAAAATCGGGGAGAGACCCAGGTGCTTCTTCAGTATTTCTTGGGACCACGATGGTCAGATTTCGATGTTTGCTCCCTGAGTGACTCCAGCTCCTGCTCTGCTCTCTAAACTCCCCAACCGTCCCATAGTGACTTCCCCCGCCCTTTACCTGTCCCTGAGGCAAGTAACCCCGTTCTGGCCCCGATCGCTGCATGGCAAGTCAAATTGCTGGGCTAAACTGCACTCCAGTCAGCTCCGGCCTGGCCAACGCCTCCCCTCTGTCCCTACCGCGCACATCCGCTCCCCAGGACAAGCGCCGGCCCAGGAGACGAAGGAAGGAGTCTGGAGGGGAAGGAAACTGAGGCCGGGGAGGGAGGAAGCGGGGCGGAAAGCGGGTATCCGCCAGGACACTGGACTGGAATAAAGAGGAGAGCCTGGATGGAGAAGACGAGGCCCATAGGGACAATGTGGTAGATGGAAGGACAAGAGGGCAGCAGGAACCGACCAAAAGAGATTGGGGGTATAGAGAGCGCGAGTGCGGAGCTGCGAAGAGAAAAAAACTAAGGTACACAGAAGACAGGGAAGGAATGCTGAAGCTTAAGGAGGTCTGAGGCTCAAGAAAAGGGGATCTTGAACTCCGGCCAGTTTATTGCTTTCTTAGGTTACTTGGTTGATTCAGGTTGCCTGAGGCGGGAGAGGAGACCAGACGTGAGGCCAAACCACTGAGACGTCAGCTCCCTAGGCCTCCAGATGCCCGGGCACCTGGTCCAGCTTCCCCAGTTCTCCCTCCTTTCGTCCCTTCCTTTTCTCCCTCTCTTTTCCTGGGCAGGGGTCTGTGCAGCGCGTCCCCCTCCCCTTCCTAGTTTTGGCCCGGGACAAGGAGGCTGTGTTGGGACCTTAGCCACAGCCGGCCCCGCCCGTCCCGGCTCCTGGACAAGAGTCCTTTCTTCTACTGAGCTGGGGAGAAGGGGCCGCTTGTTAGGCTGGGAAGCTGCCTGGCCTGCCCGGGAAGTCAGGGGGAGGGGGCCGGGGCTACACGCTCCTAGGCCCGCCCGCCAGAGCCAGACTCCTTCCCTGGTAAAGGCAAGCAAACTGCCTCCGGCTGAGACTGAAGCGAGGTTAGGAGAAGCGATCGGTTTGTTTCCGCTGCCCCTGGGGTTTTAGATGTCTGTTTCTGCTTGCAAGTTGTGTACCACTGCTCGCGGCTGCCCCTCTCCCGCCCCCGCCGCGGATGAGTCAGTGCTAGCGAACAGCCTGGACCGCTGAGTTAACCTGGCCAGAATGTGTCGGCCCGCCTGTCTCCTGGTCGCCCACCCCGGTGCCCTCCGTCCCCGGTCCCCCCACCCCTCTGTCCCTGGTATAACTCTCCAATACTATCCCAAGACCGCAAGGCAGGGTGGGGCCAGGGTGGGGATGAAGCACGTCGACCCAAGAAGACCCTCGGTCCAACTTTATCCAGTTCCCATTTCGTTCCTGGAGGTCCCATCTGGGTCAGGATGGCCCCTATAGAGGCCGATAACAATTGCTGATTTTCTCCCCGCCTTCCTCTCCATTCTCCAGAGAAATCCTGGCTCACTAGGCTTGGTCGGGTGCTTCCCCAGCCCCAGGGAAGGATCAGGATGGGATTCAAACCCACGACTCAGTGGGCATCGTTGGCTGGAGAAATTGAACCCCTAGGTCCCTACAGCTCTGCCTCCCAAGTAATCTCAGGACTGGGGCCATCTGCGGGAGAATGTTTCCCAAATGACACAAAAAAACCAAGTGTCCCGGGCCTCCCATTGGAGCACAGCCTGTAGTGAACAGCCTCTTTCCCAGCTCCCCAACTCTTCCCTCTCCCCTTCCTGGACTCTGTCTTGGATAACTTGCCTTAACTGTAGGAGTTGGTCCATAGGGGAAGCCCTGGAGGAGTTTCCCTACTAAGTCCTTTCCCGATCCCCTGGGATTCCTGTCCCCGCTAGAGCCCAGTCATTGGCCGCGTAGGAGGGTGATGAGCCAGCTAGGAAAGAGAAATAGCTTCACCCGGATCCCGCCTCCTCTCCTGCCTTCCCATACCTCAACTTCCTTTCCTGGCTAGTCCCGGGGACCAAGCCTTAGGGTTAAGGCATCCCATTCTGGCTTCTGTCCCTTTCCTCTACGCCCACCTAGAAGCCAAAGTCTCTCGAACAGGCGAGCACCTCGAGTAAAGTTGGAGGGCGAGAAGGCAGAGCCTTTTAGAGGTCCGGATACCCTCCAGGTGGGCCAGGGCGGGGGGCGGGGATCGGGGGATCCCTCTAGCAGTGGTGGAGACAGTGGCTTTTCTGTACCCCAGGGTGGGAGGACTGGGCGCCTCCCTACATACAGACTAGGCAGGCTCGGTTCAGGGTCAAGGGTGGGGGTGGGGATGTAGAAAAAAGAGGCTTGAGCTTTTACCGAAACACCTCCTCTAGCTCTAAGACTTTTTTCCCGAGCTACCTCAGGTACTCAAATCCCGACATTTCACCACCCCCTTCCAACTCACCAGTCTCGGATGGGACAAGACACGAGGGGGGGACCCTACCTGTGGGAGGGAGGGAGGGAGGCAGTGTCTTCTGCCTTGGTCGCTTCGTGCTCCAGCGCCAGGACGCGCTTGTTTCTCCCCTTGAGCCCTGAGAGGAGGAGAGAACTCCGGGACCGCCCCCCAGGCGAGGACCCGCCCCCCATCTCAGTCTCATCCCCCCCATCCCAGCCCAGAAAAGCCGCCCTTGTTACAGGGTTGGAGTGTGAGGCACCCCTCTCTTCCTGCAGCTGCACCTCCCTTCTGCCGTACAGCGTCGGCTTTGTTCTTCTCTGCAGCTGGGCTCCCCCCTCGTGGTCGGCCTCCCCCCATTTTCCAAGATCACCCCTTCAGGTCTGAAAAACATGATAAATGGAGGGGTACATTTGAGAGCTCCAACCTGTCCCTCTTTTATTCCCAAACTTGTGTATCTTCTATCCCTTCATAAATCACCATTTATTTCCCCCGAAGACTTTTGCTCGTCCCTCTTATTCTCTTCAAGCCTACTTGCAGTTCATCAGTAACCCCAGGATTCAGGGGCCCTTGTCCCATATTCTCACTCATCCAGTTTTGAGCAGCCAAACCTGAGGGGTTAAAGATGTCTCTCTTGCTGCAGCCCCATACCAAATCTGCTAGGCTAGAGTTGTGGGGAATACCACCCAAGGAAGTGGAGCTTGGGAAACCCAAGAACAGTATAGAAACCGAACCTGGCTGGAGCTGTTACCCTGGGAAACCCAATGCTAATCCAGGACAGTAGATCTTTAATTTAGAGCTTAGCCTTTGCAAGGTGATTGACAGGGGAGGCTCCAGAAAGCTATCCATAGGACAGACCCCTAGATTGTGGGACTTTATGAATTCTGTCCTCCTCCTCCTCCTGGAGATCTTCTTCCTCTCCTGGAAACTTTTGGACAGAGAATGGAAAGATATAACATGCACCAAATGTTTTGTTCCAAAATTGAGACCCCCAAAATGAAGGCAACTTGACTCAGAGCAAAAGACAGACTCTGAGCTTTGACTCGAGAACAGAGGAAACCAAAATCTCCAGACTCAGTTGCTGGTCCAACAGTTCACCACCACCAGCACCCCCTCTCAATCCCATCCCTTCCCACACCAAGAACAAGAGGAAGCTGGTTTGTTGGTCACTTATTAATAGGACCAATGTCCAGCAGGGAGGCCCCCCTTAGGGCTGTAGCTGACTAGAACTGAGTAGTGTGGAAGTCATGTGGAGGAGGGAGTGTAGGGATGACTTTTCACATCCTGCATGACCCCTACTTCTTGCTATTGGCAAACTAGTTGTGCCTTTTGGGCAGAGATTGTGAACCATTGCAGACAGTTCCTTTGTAACCTGTGCCATGTAAACTGAAAGTTCTCTAGGCTGTGGAGGATGGCCATCTCTTCTCTAGCAGGCTTAAGGAAACCACTTAACCTCACTTCAGCAAAGAAATGCTAAGGGACTTTCATCCTAACCGGACTGAGAGATCCTATCTTTGTGACACCAATAAAATCATTACCTTCAGGAAAAGGACCTGAGTTGGAAAAGTTAAGTAATTGGAGAATAAGCACTGGACCTGGAGTCAGGAAGATCTGAATTCAAATCTCTCCTTAGACATTTATTGGTTGACTCTAGGCAAGAAGCAAGAAACTGTCTGCTTCAGTTTCCTCATCTGTAAAATGGGGATAACATTAGCACTACCTTCCAGGATTATTGGGAGGATAAAATTAGATATTTACAAAGTACTCTGTCTATTATTATATTATTATATACAGAGGCGAGGAGAATCAGAAGATAGATTAGGGTCCTTAGAGGTTCTGGTGTATACAGAATGGCCTGATTCCTCTCTGCTCCACCCTTTCTCTTAAGGCAGAGGCTGCCCAAGGAGGAGTCTCCTCCAGCTGCTTCAGGGACAAACAAATTGGTTGCAGAAGCGGCTGAGGCCAAGCAGCAGGCTCCCCTCTCCCTATCCTCCCGCCCACTCTCAGCCGGGCTGACCCCATGACAAAGGCTCTGCGCAATGTGCCCTCTCCTCTCCCACTGGGGCCAAGCTCCAGATTCCCACAGTTGCAGGGTTGAGAGGACTTGACACCCTCCCTTCCTCTTGCTATTCCTCACCCCAACCTCCACATCTGGAGCCCATCAAACCCTGTACTCTCACAGAGTTACGCAAGAGGCTGCAAAACGGGGCGGGGTGTATGGGGGGGAAAATTTTTTTTCCAGGCGCTTCATACTTTCCAAAGCAGAGGAAGGAGGAGAGGGCAAGGGCTTTGGGAAAGAGGGAGGAGGCCCTCTACACTTGGCTTTGAGTGTTGGGAGTGGGTTTCATACCAATTTTGCTTCTGCCTTGTCTTTTTCCCACCTCCTTTAAATCTGTTATCCTAGCCTCAGAGAAGAATGGCTGTCATAGTCCAGGGCAGAACCTTTATACATATTTACAAAGATTCTACCAGAAGCTTCTAATTCTCTGGTCCTTTCACCACTAGCATAGGCTGTTGGTAGTAGGTGTGTCATCAACGGCTTCGGCACCAAATAACTTCTCTCTCCAACTCGGAAGGAGTTCAAACCCTGCTAAGCAGCTCTGAGAAAGCAGACTCCAGTTATTCTAGGTCCTTTTAAAGCCCATAGAAACAGCAGCAAAATCTAGCATTCCACCTGGGCCAAAATACTTCTGAGTGGGGCTGGGATCTAAGGAAAGGCAGAGAGTAGGTCATACCTGCTACATTTGTGTAGAAGCTTCATATAAGCTGAATAAGGACAGGCCAAGGAGAATGAGGAGAAATAGAACTATTTAATTTGCTCTGCTTTTTCATCTAGTACTTGTTCATAAATTAGTCAGGGAGATGGATAAGAATACCAAAGCTTTGCTAGTCAACTTTTCTTTTCTGTAAGGACTCACATTCTCCTAAGAGCATGGCAGTGGATACCACATCTTCACACAGGCTAGATGACCACTTGTTAGGGATGCAGACATGCATCTGATAAAAAGCAGGATTTAAAAGATAGGCGTTAGATGGTTCAGTGGATAGAGCATTGGAAAGGAAGATGAGCTTAAATCTGTCCTCAGACAACTAGCCCTGGGCAAATTACTTAACTTCTGTCTGCCTCAGTTTCCTCACCTACAAAATAGGGATAATAATAGATCTACCTCCCAGAGCTGTGGTGAGGATAAAGTATTTGTAAAGTGTTTTGAAAACCTTAAAGTGACATACACATACTATTAATAAGATTCTGTGACTATAATTTTTTAATCTGGGAATCCAATAATTGTTGACTAGAGTAGGCAGCAGAATTGGACTACTTTACCAAAGCAGGCTGAACAGCCCCATGATTACAGGTTGAGTAGTTTTCAGAAGCCCTAAAAAAAATGTAAAAAATCTTTGTCACGCCACTGAGGTCGATCTCGTTCAGTTACAGGTTGGAGTAGCTGACCTCTGATCTCCCTTCTAACTCTTGAGATTGTAATCACTGGAGAAAGCTGTGGTTCCGAGGTGGTTCACCTCAGAACGCCTAAACAGCCTCCAGAGGCTAGATTACACTAGAGGTTATCAGTTATCAATCAATCAACCATTTATTAGGTGCCTGCTCTGTACCAAACACTGCTGCTAGGTACTTTGGAAACAAAGGCCTTATGTAGTATTTGAACTGACCTTTGAAGAAAACCAGAGATCTAAGGAGCAAAGAGAAGGAAGTATGCATGAACGCATGGAGAAAGGAGACAGACTATTCTGTATGACGAATTGCAAGGAAGCCCATTTGGCAAGCAGGGGTGGGGAACCTTCGACCTCGAAGCCACATGTGGCCTTTGACTGAATCCAAACTTCACAGAACAAATCCCCTTATTAAAAGGATTTGTTTTGTAAAACTTGGACTCAAGTCAGAAGGCCAAGCCCAAGGACCTAGGAAGGCTACACATGACTTTGAGGCTGCAGGTTCCCCACCCCTCCCTGGTAGAACATGAAATGCATGAAAGGGAGTAATGCCCAATAGGAGAGGGGCCAGACTTGTAGCATTTTTGCACATTCTCTATAACATGGTCTTAAAGAGTTGCCTTCAGAACTGAGGGGGTCATCTCTTGCCTAGGGTCACGTGGCCAGTGTCAGAAGTGTGCCTGGAACCCAAGTCTCCCTGGCTTTAAATTTTCTATCCACTAAGCTATGCATTCTCAGTGATGCATAAGCACCAGAAAAGTAAGTTGGAATCAAGTTATGAAGGGCATTAAATGTCAAAATGAAGATTCTGAATTGTATCCTAGAAATAATAGGTGGCCACTGGAATAATGTGGTCATACATATATGCTTTAGGAATATCGTTGGCAGCTGGATAGAAGACAGACTGGAGCCTTGAAGCAGGGACACCAATTAGGAATGGTGCTACTACAACAGTCTAGGTTTGAAGTGATTTATTTATCCAGTGAGTAGAATCTTGAGGTCATCCAGCCTGGTGGGCTGAAATTCAGATAGAAAATCAATCCTTAAGGGCAGCATACTGACTTGGAAAATCACAAACTAATAATATCTGTTACATAATATTTAATACTGCTAAATGTTTCCCAATTACATCTTAACCCATTACACAAGTTTGATACTTCTGACTAGCCCAACCTAAATGTGAATGTGATCAAGTAGGGTAACAAACTTTTTTCTTCTTTTCACAGCAGGGAAGGGTAAAGTGGCCTCACCTCCTGAAAACTGCATGTCCTATAATGCTGGGAATGTTCAGTTGATTCAGGAAAGAAATCCAATTCTGCTGCCTACTCTTCATCAATCACTAGCTTTCTGGGATTCAGAGTTAAAGAATCATAAAGTTCCCTTGAAAAAATTTAAATCCAACCTATTACGGAATGTAGGTCAACTTCACTGTGTAAGCGATCACCTCGAATGTTTGAAGTGAAGCTGGTACCTATTGCTAGGCTCTGTAGAAGGATCTCTTTTGGGGGTCCCAGTCATGAAAAGGCAGCTAGAGTTTCCTCTTGGACATGCTAGGAGGTTCAAGAGGCTCCTAATAGTGAACCTATTTATCTTTTCTCTTGGGCAGAGAAACATAATCCTTTTAGGAATTTTTCTCCCTTTTTGAGTTATTTTTAAAGTGCAAAATGGTCAGAAACCTGGCCCAGAGGAGGCATTTGGCAGAGCGTGGCCACTTCAAGAGGGTATTGCCAATAGTAGTTGGCTCTCATTTTAAAGGGTCCCCAGAGGCAGGTTTAATCAGAAAACTGGATTTAAGGTCTGCTTGTGCAACGTGCTGGGGGGGCAGTATTTGCTGTTTCTATCCAATTCTCAATTTCCTTGTCTGCACTACCTATACCTAATGATCGCTCTATCAAATAGGATACAGTACATCAAGTATTTTGCAAGTATTGAACCATTATAGGTTGCCTATTATCACTTTAATTAGGCTACAAAGCCTCCTATTTTTCTTGTAGCAACACAGGGTCAAGCATTTATTCCATACGTTGATTAAAATGTTGAGCAAAGATGTGGGCACTTGATAGTGATACCTGACATTTACAAGTGATTGAAAATTTGCAAATGGCTTTATGCACATTCTCATATGAACTTCACAAAAATCCTGTGAGGCAAGAACTACAGGTACTATTATTCCTACATACAAATAAGGAAACCGAAGTACAAAAAGGTTAAGTGGTGCCTATGGTCACACAACAAATACTTGCTCAAAGTAAAAGCTGAATTTGAGGTAGACAGGTAGCACACTGGATACAGCACTGAACTTTAAGTCAGGAAGACTCATCTTTGTGAGTTCAAATCAGACACATACTAGCTGCGTGATCCTGGTCAAGTCACGTTTCCTCACCTATAAAATGAGCTGGAGAAGGAAATGACAAACCAATCCAGTATCTTTGCCATGAAAAGCCCAAAACGGGGGCATGAAGAACCAGACACAACTAAACAACAAAAGTTGAACTCAGGAAAGTCCAGCATTCTATCTACAATATTATGCCCTCCTGACTCAATCATAATTAAAATGAAAAATAATGGGGTTCTGTCCTTTTCCCTCACTCATTCCCATCCTGAGTAATATGACTGTTCCTTAACTAGTCAAGTTAAAGGATAACCGTTCAACAACTACATGAGACCCTGTGGTTCTTGCCTTATGGGAAAGGTGGTAATTAAGATGCTATTTGAAAGGCGGAAGTCCTTAGCAGTAAGTGATAGACAAAAAGGTTAAAGAAATGGTTACACTTGGAACTCAAATAAAAATATTAAACCTCTACCCTGCAACATGAAAGGCACTGTGCAGTCTCTAATGGACCATTTGGATTTATAGCTATTTGGCATATACAAAAGACAGATATATTCACCTCCTGGGTGAATTAAAATAAAAAAACCTCACCAGATTAAACTGATTCAAAGGAGGAACCCCCACAATTTTCCCAAACTACATCAAACAACCTAGTCAAAGTTTATTATCCTCTCACCTTTCCTCATGATAAAATACAAATTTTTAAAAAATGCCATTGAGGCATCTCTTCAGAACATCCCTTCACAAACACAACATGAAATAAGCATAACAAGGACTAGTGGCCAGTCTTGGAAAAGATACATGACAGTGTAACTACCAAAGTTGCCATTTGGCAAAATGTACACCTGAGCCACCTAATTTAGCCTCAATTAGACCAAGAGCATACCATATTTTTTCCCCAAGCCAACTCAAATCTGTCCCTCCTTAGAGAAAACAATGTTTCTGCTTCCACTACTAAAAAACGCAAACATATGTTACAGGCTCTCTCATTTGAGAAATTCACCTTCTAAAATCTCATTATGCTGCATGACGTTTTTCAGGTGGCAATAAAATTAAAGTGAAAACAGAAGTTTCTGGTTGCCCATTCCTTGTGATCACATCCCTTTCCTCTAATAACTAAGAGTTAAGAGCTTCAAAAATCCATTAAAATTCCCAAGGTAAATAAAGTATCAATGATCAATTATATAAGCTAATAAAAGGGAAGCAAAAAAAAAACCCTCTCCAAATTACATTTGGAATGCGGTTCAACAATTCAATCCAATATTTAAATATTTTGGGAGAAGTACCCAGTTTAAAAAAAAAGTAAATGAAAGGGATTCCCTTATTTTATCTCATGAATTCAGGAGTACAAAAGCAAGTTTTCTGAGTGAATGGTAGAACAGAACAACTCAACAACTGAGACAGTAAATGTGCTAAAGAATTTATTTTATAATACTCTTTATTTGATTAAAGAATTTGTATTCTTTGTGTACACTGGAATGTTATATTCCCTATGTAATTATTTTACAGGGTTACAAAACTTCTTTCATTTTAAATATTACCCCAAAAGTAATTGCAAAAAAAAAAAAAAGGTCCTGTGAAACTAAACCTGACTTTTAAAAATCATATGGACAAGCAACTCTTGAACAAAACTGGATTAATAATATTTCTCACCTACTTAACTACAGGACAAATTTCTTTTCCCTGTCTCCCTCCCCCAAAACCCTCACATGGAAACCACCCTGATGCAGCAGTTAAGAGAAAAAAAGGGGGGAGGCCAGGAACTTCTTGGAAGGCAATCCCAGGGCCCTTTGCAAAAGTATGAACTGCTTCAAGCACACTCTCTACAAGGGAGAGAGAAGGGTTCTTTCATTGGCTAAAGGGGCAGGAGTATTTCTATACATGAGTTGTTTGCTTGTCCCCTCTGCCAGTTGCTGCTGCAGCAACAAGATGCCATTTGCTGAAGCCAGGCCTTATCAAGTTCAGTGGACACAAATTCGGCCTTGGCTGGCTGCTGAGTTTTTCTCTTACTGGTGGATGAGCTGGCATAGAAAATCAGCCAGCATCTGAAGCTATGTGGAGAAAAAAGTTTAAAAGAAAGGGAAAAGTAGGTTTTTCAATAAGTGTTTATCTAAATGGCAAGAGCCACAAGGCGGAAAATGGGCTAGGCAAAATGTTCTATACCAGGACAAACAATAAGAAATTTCCATCTGCTTGTTTAAGGACCTACAACCTGGTAGCAATGGGGAATCCCTTCAATACTACAGGTCAATGGGACAGTTTACGCTCAATGAATTCAGTCTCAAAAACCACCATTCTATTTTTGTCTAGGATTCTGAAGACATAACATTCAGAATGGCCAGGAGGGAGGTGGTGGTGACAGGATTTTAAATGAATCACAAATAGTCTAAAGTATGAAACTTAAACCTTTAGCCAGAGTGCCCCAAATAGAATAACTGCAAATAGGGGAACCGCGGCAACAGACATGATTATATCTATGGATGGTTAAGCTCTAATTTGGGGCCCCAAGAGCCGAATCATTCTACAGGTCTATCCTTTCCCAAGTAAAGATCATGAAGCCCACCTGAGAACTGCCACTTAGTCCCAAAGAGAAGGCAGCTACCTCCCATTCTTGATTTCAAACTAGATTCTCAGCAGTATTTTCTTGGGGATGGGCCTGAATAAGGCTATCTTGGCTCTTGGGAGTGTGCAGAACAGAGAAGGAGGAGGAGGCAGCAGGGAGGCTGAAGGGAAATGGAACAGGGACATAAGACATTCTTTGTGTTTTCACTCCAGAACCCCATTACAAAATCAAAACTTCCAAAGTTCTACAATTAAAGACTGGCCAGATCAGTTTGTTTCAAGGAGTGACAAACAAATGCAGTGCTTATGTACAAAAAGATCCCAGTGCCTGACTGACGTGACAGAAAAGAAGGCTAGGAGCAGAAGAGATTTAAAACCTCTATCTGTAGAGAAAACCTTTTAAAACAAAGTAGGAGGTGCAACTGCATTTAGGGAATGAAATGAGGGGTGGGGCATGGAAGATGTTTAACCAGGGGCCTTCTCTGGGAGCTTGCTTTCTGGCTGGCCAGTGAAAATCTGCCAAGTAAGTCAGCAGCCTTTCCCTCCACCCCGCCTTTAGCTTGCATCAATTCTTTGCCAAAGAATGTCTCTGAGACCCTGGAACTGGGGATGAGTTGAGGGTCCTTGCGCATACAGAATCGTGCGTCTTATCAGAAAAAAGGATTTCCAGTGGCTTGCAGATTTGGAAAAAACTCTTTAGCCATTGTGGGTTTCTTCTTTTATTTAAAAATCTTCTTTTTCGGTTCCCTTCTCTTGGTTTTACAGGATTTCATATTTATCCACAAGGAAGGTGGTCTCCGTGGAAAACCTTACAGGACTATTCCCATCCACTTGGGTCACTTTGGTAACCTAGAAAAACACAAACAGATTGGGGGTGGGGAAAGTGAGCCTTTAAGAAGCTTATTAAATTTTCATCACAGCCCAGATCAAATCCCTTGAGCATAATGGAGAAGGTAGCTTAGGAAAGATCAACTGAGATCCACGTTTGAATATTAAAGAAATTCATGTCTTCAACTACCAATGTAGATAGAGCATGATGGCAAGGGTAAGTGGTACCTCTAATGTATGATGGAAGGTGCCAGAATGCTTGTATGACCTGGCTGTGGCACAGAGGTACATATTCTGATTTTTACCACAAACATCTTTTACTGCTTAGCACTACTATGGTTTCATCTTATCCTCAACTTACAAAAATGATCTGCTGCTTCCATCACTGAAATGTTGCTACTTATGAACACAAAGAAAACTACTAAATAGAAAATAAGAAACCATTCTGGATTCCAAAGAATAATAGTGACAGAAAGAGAGGCAGCACAGTATTCATGTAAGTAAGCATATATAAAAGACAGACTAGATCAGGGTGATACAAGAGAATCTATCTCCCCCACTCTCTTCCAGGCCCAGTCCCCATCTCCACCCCACTGGTTTGATGTTACATTCTACAGACTGTACAATAACCTTGATTGGACAAGATTAATGGTTTAAATCTACCTCTAAAGAAATGATATCGAGAATGATTGTGAATTAAGGGGTATCATCCTAATTCACTACCATTACTTGGCTGCAGCATGTGTAGTCTGCCCCGATGGTCTCCTGGCAAATATCTACCCAACTTATTTCCTGAGTTCAGCTGGGATAACCGCCCCTTTTGAGGAATCATAAAACTTTATTCTGTTGCATATACTTCTGATTGTCTAAAGAAGAATAGTGAAATTGTTCAGTGCAATTCCCACCTAGCAGACTGTTTCGTTATGTGACATGCAATATAGATCAAGCTATATCAATGACAAGGAAAAGAGAGTGTCTGATCTTGGGAAGAGTCCAGCAGAGAAAGCTAGAACTTCCTAGCCACTTATCAGAGTGATGGAGACTATCTGGAAGATAAGAGAATGCCAAGACAGTCAGTACTTCCCCCACCCTCATGAAAATACAATAAAAAAGGGAAGAAGACAACAGTCTGACTGGATCTGTTGGTGATATAATTTCATAGACAGAAGGAACAGTGAGCCAAAATGATGCCCTAAAGGAATGATTCCCACCAAACCATCATAGCTATTTCTCAGAGATATGGGAGCGAAACACTGACTAATGTTAGAGCTGATCCCTATATAAACTGAAAGGAAGCAGAAGAGCAGATATCCCAGAGATCATTTCTCCCGGATATTGGCATCTACGCAACTCTTTTCCAAATTATCTTCTACTTAAGCTAAAATGAAAAAAATGCATTAAAATGAATTTGCATTCCTTGAACATCAAGTCATGGCAAAATAACATAAAAGTATAAATAAATTTTTGTGTTGAGTGGCAGGAGGCAACCAAGCCAGTAATCACAAAGCAAATTAGCCACATTTAGATAATTGTCTTTTCTATAACTGCTACACATTTCACATGGATCATTTAACTTATCCTCAATTCAGTTAGTATTGGGAAAAGGCAGAAGAAGAGAGAGGGTAAAGGACTTGCCTAAGGTCGTAAAGCGAGTCAGTCTTTTGAGGCTCCTGCCCTGATCCTGAAACCATGCTGCTTACCAACTGCCATCTACCCCATTACTTGAGTTGTACATCTCCCCTAGGCATGGGTACCTGTATGTTGCAATAGTTCTTTTTGGAGATGAAAGAGACTTGCACAGGAAAGAAGTCATTAGGCTGCCCAGCAATGCTGAATTCTAGGCTGCCACTCTTGTTTTTGGCATCAATCACTGGCAGGCACCATTCCAAGGTGTTGCGTCGACTGTCATGGCGATATTCACCATCAATCTCACCGATTACAGGGGCACCGACTCCAGACCTGTCACAGGCAACACGTACAAAATCAGCTTAGTTGGCCAAAGACAAAAGGAACTCATTAATGATGACTAGCTCCAAATTAGATCAAATGTAATTTTTTACACAGCCCTTGAGAAATTGTAAGGGCAAGCAAAGTAGAATCTTTTGCTCTTTCTGTTTTGCTAAAAGTGCCTCTGATTGAATAATGTATTAAGGAGGCTCTTTCCCACCCAGAGTCAGGCCTGGGAAGATTTGGAGGAAGGTCCCAGCACTGTTAATGAGGCACTAGTTTCCAGGGATGTGATGCCCTCTGGCTCTACAAAGTGTATAAGGACTCTGAGGGGCAGCTCTATTTTGAGGCTTACTGACTGGAAGTGTTTGGCCAGAAGAGGACTCTGGGAGGCCACCAAGGAGTCCTCAGTTTGGAAAGCCCAGACGTCAGTGCTTCCCTCTCTGATAACTATGGTCAGACAGACAGAGGAAGCCACGCTGACTTTTGATTTCCTCTGTATTTTCTTTGAAATAGGCGAATGATATATGTGCTTGGTTAAAGGAATGATACATGTGCTTGATTAAAGTGACGGTTAACCCCTCAAAAGTTTCCTTTTATGAATGCAGATCTCAGAACCTGTGACAGCAAGCCCCCTATGTATGTTGGGGTGCTTACTGATAAAGAAACAAGGTTCCAAATGAGGATAGAGACCAGAGGCCTGACACCCTCATCTTTGGACACTTCTACTTTACTCTGAACAGCAGACATTGAGCAATAGTATCTATGAGTTGCTCTTGTCTCTCACTCAGGCCACAAGAAATACAATCTCGCTGAATCAAAACATATGGTCTCTGCAAACCTTATATCCCTGATTTAAATCCTGTGTTGTGGAATTAAGAAGAGATTTTAATACTGGTGCAGATACCCTTTTAGGTATCACTAGGAAATAACAAATTGGCACAGGAAAACTTTTTGTAACCAAACCTTTAATTCTGTAGAGCAGAGGTTGTTGAGTTTGGGTCTTATAGACCATGAGTCCCTGGCTGTACTTATAAGATTAGAAGCTGGACTTCGATCCAGTAGGTCAGCATTTAACTTGACAGTGAAAGAACTCTTGGGCAAAGTGTCTAAGTGAAAAAATGAATCATGGTGAGGGAAAGAAAGATGTCTGGTTACCCTTAGTTTACAAGAGAACTACTACCAGGGCCAGTTAGGGCATATTTTTCATTATGCATGAAGCTGACAAGCAATGTCGTCCACTCCCACACATTCTAAATTTACCTTCCTTTAATTCACCGAGGAACGTTATGCTTATGTTGGTGATAAATAAAGGGGACAAAGAAAATTCTATAAAAGTGATATAAAAGACTAAAGGCTCTTCTCTGTCTAGTTGATGGTCCCAATTCTATTTAGTGCCCTTCTCTCCATCCCCAAATCCGATTCTGGCCACTTCTGACATGAGCAATGGTAGAACACAGGGCACAGTGGGTTGTATAAGGGTCTCTTGTGGAGAATATTGCAAAACTGAGAGAAGACACAGGAAACCACCAAACCCACAATTACAGGGTAGATGGCAAAGCTTAAAAATTGTGGCATCCTAAAAATAGTCCAGTAAAATAAATCTTGACAAACAAAAACCACACCTGTCACCCAAGTCCAAGCTCTATATAACAGCACAAGGCAGCCATCTATTGTTCCAAAGCAAACTGGTAATAGGATTCTGATTATCAGCTTAGGGGATGTGCAAGTACATACTCTCTGAATGCAAATTTAAAGGGCAGCATTGATAAAGACAGGCATACTATGTAAAGGATGTAAAGGCCTAAAATACTTTTCATGCAGGAATTCGATATGAAGTTACAAATTAACTATTTTCTCTCTCTCAATTATCATAGAGTCACACTAGTGAGTAATGTCAGAAAGAATGCTATTGTTTCTCAGAACTCAGCTATAGATTTGGTAGATATGGAAAAATCTCTACATCAAATAGAGATAATGTAGGGAGAAAGGGAGCAAACATTTATTAAACACCTATTTCATTTAATCCTCACAATAACCTTGGGAGGTAGGTGCTAATATGATCCCTATTCTACAGTTGAGGAAACTGAAGCAGGTGAAAAATTAAATGATTTTTCCGAAAAAACAGGAAAATAATAAATGTTGGAGATGTGGAAAAACTGGAACACTGATTCGTGGCTGGTGGAGTTGTGAACTGATCCAATCATTCTAGAGGGCAATTTGGAACTATGTCCAAAGGGCTATAAAAATGTGCATACCCCTTGACCCAGTAATACCACTTCTAGGACTGTATCCCAAAGAGATCATAAAAATGAGAAAAGGACTCACATGTACAAAAATATTTATAGCACCTATTTTTGTGGTGGCCAAAAACTGGAAAACTGAGGGGATATCCATCAATTGGGGAATGGCTGAACAAGTTGTGTTATTTGAATGTAATATAGTATTATGCTATAAAAAATGATGAATAGGTGGATTTCAGAAAAACCTGGAAAGACTTATATGAACTGATGTTGAGTGAAGTGAGCAGAACCAGAAGAATATTGTATACAGTAACAGCCACAGGGTATGATGACTGATTTTAATACACTTTACTTCTCAGCAATGCAAGGACCTAAAACATTTCCAAAAGACTCAGGATGGATAATGCCATCTACATCCACAGAAAGAACTATGCAATCTGAATGCATATTGAAGCATACTATTTGCTCTTTTTTTTCCTTTCTCATGGTTTCTCCCATTCATTATAATTCTTCTATACAACATGACTAATGTGAAAATATGTTTAATAGGAAGGTGTGTGTAGAGCCTATATTGGATTACATACCATCTTGGGAAGGGGAGAAAATTAAAAACTTATGGATGTGAATGATGAAAACCAAAAATAAATTGATTTAAGAATAATTTAAAAAGGAAAAAAAAAACTTTCCCAAGGTCCCAGAGTCATTAAGTGTCCAAGGCTGAATTTTAACTCAAGTCTTCTTGAGTCCATGCCCAACACTCTATCCACTGTGCCACCTAGCTAGAACATAACCTCATGGTAGAAAGTGTTTCAAGGAGATTACCTGGGAATATGGGCAAATATTCTACTCAACAGGAATTTACTGAACATGACTGCTGTGTGCACAAGACTAGGAAATATCTTTTATATGGAGAATTGAGAGGCTCATTGCCCAAGGAGCGTAGTTTATAATAGCTTCAAAAAAGATCACTAGTGTATATGGGGGCCTCAGAAAATCTAGCCCCACCCATTACTAAAACACTAGTGGCTAGTGAGCAATGTGCGGAAGAAACAAACTATCTCTAATTCCCCTCTGGCTCCCCTTCAAGTCTCAGCTAAAATCTGACCTTTTACAGGAAGCCTTTCTTGGTTCCTCTTCCCTCTGTTGATTATTTTCTCTATCACAGGTTGTCACAGGTTATCACAGGCTGTATCTGCAGGCTGTCTCCCTCATGAGGCTGTGAGCTCCCAGAAGGCAGGGGACTATTTTTTGCCTTTGTATTCCCAGTGCTTCTTAGCACAGTGTTTGGCATGTAACAGGTGCTTAATAAATGTTTACTGAATAACGTTGTAAGAAATTGTTCATTTCTTTGTGACTTGTGATCAGAATCTAAATCAGAAAACTGCTTTGGAACATTAACTAGCCCATCCTTTAAAAAGACCAACTTCCCAAGCTTCCTAGAAAGCTGGACAAGGTCAAGTGAGGTCCCAGAGTTGTTATCAAAGCTTTGATTTATCAGCTAAGCCTAGGGAAAGTGTGATTTCACTTACGGAAGTGGGATGGTGATGACTACATCATTCAGTTCCAAGTTCTCTTCTTGCAGCTCATATTCTATGTTGACATCACAGCCGTTTCCACTCTCAGAGGGCCAGCAATTAACTAACGGCACAAAAATGAAGGTAGGAACACTGAGGTATTAGGAGAATCACAAAATGTCAGAGCTGGATGAGACCTCAGAAATCACCACATCCAACCTCCACATTTTAGAATGTGAAGCTCAGTGACTTAGCTAATCATCAGCAGAACTGACTCTTAAATCCATGTCTCTGGATTCCAAGTCAATGATCTTTCTGCTTACAATACATTTCAAGGTGACAGAATAGCAAATCAGAGGTAACTGACTGCTACAATCCTCAAACAATATGAGAAATGACCACTTCAAACTGAAGCTACTGGAAAAAAATGCCACAAAGTTAAGTTTTATTTTAGTTCTGAGAACAGTTCAATTTATTGCCAGAAGAGTCAGCACTACAACCAGTCCTCTCAAAATGCAGAATCTAACTCAATGGCACAGACTAAAGGCACTCACTTGTCAATGGAATGAAAGATTCCTCTGTGGTCTGTAGCCTCCACTTTAGCACTCCAACATCACTGTTGACTGGGAATGACTTCTCAGGGTTCTTCAAGCCAATTAGAGATTCTGCAGTAAAGAGTTTTTTGTCCACATTTGGGTGGGTCTGATATGACAGAGAAAGAAGAGCGTTAATTAAATTCAGATAAGACAAGACACAAAGTGTTCCCCTCTGGTCTTATGTGGTACAAAGCTTAAACTGAGGGAAGAGAAATACCTAAAAAAAGCACTCATGACAAATCCTAGGAAGGGATTTCTCTCACAAACTTATAGGATACTTAAGTATTAATTTCAATTCTTATTCCTCTCTATGGAAAAGCCCAACTTCTAAAATGTAGTTTGGTTTATGGAAAAAAAATTTGCAAGTAAAAAAGTAAAGAATATCACCACCTTTTCAAATAACATTTTATAGGGAGCTACTTCATGGAGGGGCTAGATATTAATCTTAGTCTTTTATAAAGAGGGAGCAGATGGAAGGAAAAGACAAAATTCTAAATCACCAGAAAGCTCTACGGAGAGCACTATTGTACTTGTGACTAGAACCGAGTCTTACCATAGCAGAGAACCTGACTGGACAGACTTAAATAAACTTTAGCTGTTTAAGAATTGATCTCATCTTGTTATTGTGCTACATAAACTTTTGGAGCCAGAGGAATTTTTATCTTTTAATAAGGAGTTGTCATTTACACACAGACACACACACACACACACAGACATAGACACACACACACACACACACACACACTCGCACACACTTATTAATAATGCCATCTTCAAGAAAGAGATTTTTCAGTTTGGGATGGGTAGTGGGAAATCAGGAGATTGTCACAAAGATTTTTGTTTTTAAAGGGAGAGAGCATTGAGGGGAATGAAAATTACTACTGTGAAACTATGAAGTTTAACAAATTTGGTTCACATCACAGTCTTTTTGAACTATGTCAAAAGATAACAGTATCTCTGCCATATCTCAAGTTGCCACGTTTTGAAACCATACAATAGATTTCAAGCCTTCCTATAATACCTAGTCATTAATAGCTATTCTAATTTGATGAAATCCTTGAAGGTTTTCCAGGCCCTCTGCCTTTCCTTACTTGTAGCTGTACTCCTTTCTTATCTTCATTTTCCACATGTAGACGAATCCGACCAAATTTGTCATCTGAGATTCTTAGCATTATCATGCCATGTAGCTCCATATTCTGCAATCCTCCATCTCGTCCACAGGTCAACGTAATTTTTTCTTCAATCTTCATATGCACACTGCAGGTATAAGAAAGTCACTCAGGTTGGAAAAGGAAAATGAGGTATTGTTCAATGTTAAATTCACCACTGACAACACATTTTTAAAGATGCTACTACTTTGGCCAGCATTGTGTGAGGTCTGTTTTTATTCTTACTCTGACCTCACTTGACTTATAAGGCTGTAAAACATCCTGGAATGAGGAACAAGGAAATAAGGAAGATTTAAGAATTTTACTCTAATCTGACTTTCCTTGTCCTCTTAAAGACAAAGTCTCTGGTACCAGGACCAACCTCTATGAATAGTGCAAAGTAGAACATTATATTCATAGGAGCTCAGCTAGTGTTTTTTGCACAACCACCGAGTGCCAAAGTCTTTTCTGAATAGCCTAACAAATTACTGATTCTAATTTATTCCCCTGACTCCAAACCATCTTCACAAAGATGTCAGAAGCACACCAATCTGATATTACACTTTTACTAAAAAAACCTTCAGTGGTTTCCTCATTGCCTAATGAATTATAATAAACTACTAATCTAACCTGGCATTTCAAGGCCCTTTACCATCTGGCTCCGATCCATCTTTCCTGCCTTAACTCACATTATTCTCCCTCACCTACTCCGTGTTCAAGTACAACTAGATTATTCCTCATCCCCCATTTCCACTCTCTCCAGTCTTATCTCAATGCCTTTGGGTCATACTGTCCCTGAAGCCTCAAACAGGCTCCCCCTACCCACAAACCCCATCTACTTAAAGCCCTTTCTATCAAAGAACAACTTAGGTACCCAGTCTTCCATGAAGCACAACCTTTGGGCAAAAAACGATCTTTCTCCTTAAATATTTTACAGTACCTTGCCTGAATCTCTCCTTTGCATTGATTTAACTCCATTCATCAGTCATTTGTGTACATATCTTTCCTTCCTGCAAATTCTTGGATAGAATGGTGTCATAAATACACACATAGACACACATTTCTTTGTATTTTTCAGTGCCTAGCACAGTACACTTTATAGTAGATGCTTATTTTTTTAATGGGTAGGTTAGAGCTCCAACTATCTCCTTCAGTCCAAACTGCCACTGCTGATAACTTTCTTATACCAGAGACATTTCTGCTTCAGGAAGTCAATCTGCCATTTCTAACAAAATGACTCAACACTGTTGTGCTTCACACAGAACTCAAAGGGAATGAATATGCCTCCTTTATACAAACCTAACAGAACTGTTCATCCAGACTCATCTTTCACTTGACCTCAAAACCACCAGCAACAGTAGAAGGCTCTGGGCTTCAATACAAGAAATTTGAGCTGTGAATATGTAGACTTGCTTCATAACTGCTACTTACTTACAAGTTTTTTCCAACCAATATGAATGTCTAGAGTTAATAAGAACACTCTTCATGGGGTAAATATTTATAAAGAAAGAATTCATATTCATATGTTTATATAATATTTATAAACTCTGGATGAGATATTGAGTTTTTTCCAATTCAATTTAGAAGAGTGGGAAAGACAACACCAATGCACATTTACAGATCTAGTTCACCTAGTCAGGATCACTCTGAGATAGCACACTAGACACTCCACACATTTGTCAAGGAAATAAGTGTCTGAGAACAACTTAGGTAGTAAAGAGTTGAGAAAAGGCAGTCTACAATGAAAAGAAAAGGCACCTACAATGTGCAAGGTATGGCACTAAGTGATATGAATACAAAGAAAGGAAAACAAATAACTAAAAACAACCATTAAACCCACCCCTGCTCTCAAGGAACTCAAAGTCTACTGAGAAAGACAATACATAAACAACTATATATAAATAAGATATACAAAGATAACCAACAGAGTGAAGGCACTAACATTAAGGGGAGAGACCAGGAAAGGTTTCTCATAGAAAATGCAATTTTAGCTGGGAATTAAAGAAATCCAGGGAAGCCTAGAGGCAGACAGGAGGAAAGAGAGAATGCCAGGCTTGGGCAATAGCAAGCAAGAATGTGCTTAGAGATGAAATATCCTGTAGAAGGGATAGCAAGAAGGCCAATGTCACTAGATGGCAGAATACCTAGGGATGAAGAAAGATGGAAAAGGCAGGAGGAGGCCTGGTCAAGGACTGTGGATGCCAAGCAGATGGTTTTTATAATTGACTCTGCTGGGGTCAATTGACCTATATGGTCAAAACTTGTGCTTTAGGAAGATCAATGACAGCTGAGTGAAGGATGGAATGTAGTGTGGGGAGAATGAAGGCAGAGAGATTAGACAGAAAGCTAATAAAATACTCTGGGTGCAGTGATGAGGGTTTGTACCAAAGGCAGTGGTAGTGTCAAAGAAGCGAAGAGTGAATATCTGAGAGATGAAAAAGGGAAATCAATAGGCCATGGCAATAGCTTGTATATGGGGAGGAAGAGATAGTGAGAAGTCAACAATAATACCTACTTTGAAAGCCTGGGCAACTGGAAGGATGGTAGTTCTCTTGAGAGTGATAGGATAAGTGAAGAGTTGGGAAGAAAGATAATTTTAGTTTTGGACATAACTGAGATATACAAATAGGCAGCTGGAGATATGAAATGACAGGTCAAGAGACAGGTTAGGACAAGGAAAACCATCAGCATAGAGATAATTAAATTCATGGAAGTCAATGAGATCATCAAGTGAAAGGCACAGAAGAAGAGGAAAATCATAAATGTTGGAAAAGATGTGGGAGAATTGGAACACTAATTCATTGTTGGTGGAGCTGTGAGCTGATCCAACCATTCTGGAGAGCAATGTGGAATTGTGCCCAAAGGGCTACAAAAATGTGCATACCCTTTGATCTAGCAATGCCACTTCTAGGGCTGTATCCCAAAGAGATCATAAAAATGGGAAAAGGACTCACATGTACAAAAATATTTGTATCACCTTTTTTTGTGGTGATCAAGAACTGGAAATTGAGGGGATGCCCATCAATTGGGGAATGGCTGAACAAGCTGTGGTGTATGAATATAATTAAATACTTTTGTGCTATAAGAAATGATGACTACGTGGACTTCAGAAAACCCTGCAAAGACTTATATGAACTGATGTTGAGTAAAATGAGCAGAACCAGGAGAACAGCAGTACACAGTAAGAGCCACAGTGTGCAAGGACTGATTCCAATAGACTTAACCCTTCACAGCAATGCAAGGACCTAGAACAATTCCAAAGGACTCATGATGGAAAATGCCATCCACATCCAGAGAAAGAACTATGGAGTCTGAATGCAGAGTGAAACAGACTATTTTCTGTTTTGTTTTTCTTTGTCATGGTTTCTCCCACTTGTTAGAATTCTTCTACAAACATGACTGATGTGAAAATGTGTTTAATAGGAATGCATGTGTAGAGCCTGTATCAGATTGTATGCTGTCTTGGGGAGGGAGGGGGAGAAAACTTAAAATGAATGGAAGTAAATTTTGAAAACTAAAAATAAATAAATTAATAAAAAGGAGAAGGTCCAAAATAGAACATTGGGGGATAGCCTGAGAGCAAGCATGACCTGGATAAAGATCCAGCAAAGGATACTGGGAAGGAATAGTCAGATAAGTAGGAGAATCAGGAGAAAACATTGTCACAATTAAGAGATCATTAGAAGCTTAGAAGGTTTTAGTTGAATGATGAGGAAGCTAGATTGTAGCAGGTTAAGATAGTGAGAAGAAAGGAAGTAGAGTTATCAATTGTAGAAAACTTTCTCAAGGAGTTTAGTCACAAAAGAGAGGAAAATTATGGGATGATAGCAGAGATAGATCACAAGAGGGTTTTTTGAGAGTGAAAGAGAAACAGGCATACTTGTAGACAGCAAGTATACAGGGAAAGACTAAAAATAAGTGAGTGGGGATCTGTTTAAGAAGACTGGATGAAATGGGACAACTTATATATGTAGAGAGGTTTGCCTTGGCAAGGAGGTCTACTTCTTTATGTGACAAGATAGAGAATGTGGTGAGTGGGATAGTGAATCAATTAGAAAGGTATAAAAGAACCGTCTAGCCAAAGTAAGAACCTAGTTGAGATTATGTAGTATAAATTTGCAGTGGATGAGTCAAAAATCGTTTTGAATTTTTTTGTCCAGTACATGAAAAGCAGTGTACAGAGAAGGTGGGAGTAATCCTAGGCTAAGGCTCAGCATCGTAAGATCAGACAGAAGGATAAAAAAGGCAAAGGACTCAAGGAGACAATGTAAAACTGAACTAGTTCACCAAAGGGCCAAAATAGGAAAAGGAATATAGCCAGTGTAGGGGTGATGACAAAAGAAAGAAGTGAGGGACTGAGAAGGAGGTGGTCACAATGAGGACAAAGAACAGAATTAGGTCTTGTAATACTAAGGAAGAAATGGAATGACAACAGATTAAGGCAAGATCATGGAATTTCAGAGTTCACAGACAAAGAAACAGAAATCTGCAGGTGATGGAAAGATTATCTCTATGCATAACTGAGCAAAAATAACGGAGAGGAGGTCGTCATGTGAAATGAGTAAACTGAGGAACTAGAATGTTAGGGTGCTTGAGGAAGGAGCAATACATATGTGTAAGTCCTCTAATATTAAGGCAAGTGTTGGGGAAGACAAAAAGATGATGAGCCATTGAGGAAAGAAGACAACAGCTACTAGAATTTTGACGCCATGGTAGACAAAAATTGAATGAACCTCAAAGGAGAAGAGAATACTAAATGATGGTGGTAGAATGTGAGCCTGGATGTGGCAAGGGGGAGCAAGCAGTAATCTAACTCTCCAATCTCAACCACAGAACCAGAAATGAATGAAAGTGTAACTAGTATTGGAAAGGGTAGCCAAGTAGGTTATGTGAACAGGAGAAGCCTGAAAGCCAGATGATAAAAGGAGCAGGGAAGGAAAAGCTTTAAGATGAAGGTATGCTTATTACCTACAAGGCAAGTATTCAGGGGAACACATTGAAAGGGGTAAGTAACTCTAGAATGAAACATTGGGTTGGTTGAGTTGAGGGGAATGATAATAAGGGAGCAGGCAGAGGGATAGAGAATGGGGTTTGGACACTGACTCTAGGGGTTCAAAATCACTAGGATAGGGATATTTATGGGAAGAAACATGATAGGCAGAAGTTTTCTTCCTCAAAATATTTCAAGATATTTTCCTGTATATTAATATTTAGCTTCTACTTTAAATATATCTTTAATATAAAAAAAGTTAAGAACAGGCAAAAGAAATTTACAAATGCTTAAAGGAGAGCTACATTAGTTATCTGGAATGTTCATAATGCAGAGATAAATTCCTACCTTTCCATGTTAATAGGTGGAGTGAGTACTTTGGCTGCTTCAGAGGTACGCTTGCCTGCATTGGAGGACATAATGGTTTCACCTTCAGATTTCAGTTTGTCCACAAAATTATCTACTTCTTTTCCTTTGGCTCCAAGTTTCAAAGCCTTGCTTGGACCTGAAGGCCTAAAAGGAAGGATGAACGATAAGGTATTAGCTGCTGTAGAAAAAATTCACTACACTGACTGACAAAATAGGACCTTAGTGATCTTGTCCAATTTTTACAGAAAAAGAAACTGAGGCACAAAAAGGCTAGGTCAAACAGTGAACTAGCAGCACAACTGAGGATTAGAACACAGGACTGTTAAGAAAGTACTTTAGAGATCATTGGTGGTACAGTGCATATAGTACTGGATCTGGAGTCAAGAAGACCTGAGTTCAAATCTAGTCTCAGACACTTATTAGTTGTGTGATGCTGAGCAAGTCATTTAACCTGTGTTTGCCTCAGTTTCTTCAACTATAAAACAAGATCTACCTTGTAGGGATATTATGAAGATTAAATGAGATATTTATAAAATGTTTAGCACAGTGCCTAACACATGGTAGGCTCTGTATGTCTATTTTTTTCCCTTACTTAATGCATTTCCCAAGCACACTGCTTCCTTACTATTGGATCAGTAATTTAATTATCATTAATTTCCTCAGAAGCCCTTGTTAGGGTGAATGCTTAAGACTTGAAGATTGACTTTGAGAGATACCTAAATTTTATGGTATAGTGGCTAATGTACTGGATTTAGTTAAAAAGGCTCGATTTAAATCTTAATTCTGATCCTTACTATCTATGTGACCATGACCACTGGATTTCTACTGAACCTCAATTTTCTAATCTGCAAAACAGGGACAATATGTATAGTATTTTTCCCTCACAGGATTGCTGTGAGGCTCGTATGAAAAATGGCTTCGTATACTTTAAAGTATTATGTATATATTTATTACTTATTTATTTTACTACCTAAATAGACATTCTTAAATTTACAGAATATTCTTAATGAAACTAATTATCAAAGTTACTGTGAATAATGTATTTCTAGGATCCAAAGGCCCATGGAGACAGCCGTATGTGCACTGATGATCAGTTCTAGTTTCCCACAGGGAGTACCAGTAGTTAAACATAACCCCAAAGCAACTGTTCTGGAAATGGAAATAGATGGACATTAACTTATCACAGGAACACTTACACAAAAGGAGAAACAATAATATTTCTCCCTCACCCCCATATTAAGTTTTCAAGCTTTACACTTCACATTATTCCATCATGTCATTCTTTATCATTAGCTTGTCTAGGTGCCAGGTAAAAGCATAAAAGAGATATGCATAGAGTCTTCATTTGGCTTTCTAGGGCTGCTGGTCCCACACCAGACTTATACCTGGCTGGTGCAGGTGCCACTTTTGTTTTTTCTGTTTCAATGATAGTCTCTGTGATCATGGCAGCTGTGCTGCCACCTGAAACTGCTGAGCTTCCAAATCCTCCAAAGCCTGGAGCTTTTTTGCCCTGTCTCTCAGCATCTCTTCGGGCCTGCTGTAACTCCTTTGCTTTACGCCTCATCTCAGCCTTAGCCTCACGCTCCTGAGTCTGCAAGAAAGAGGCACATATGGATCCAGCTTTGAGAGAATAGTACACAGAGGCAACCAATGGTACAAAGGAAAAGGGAAAACGAGAATGATCACTGGAAAAGTCTGGAAGACACATCAAACACTTCAGACTGACAAAGTCTCACAGTACCAATTTACCTCTCGAACTGCTCGGAACACCTTCTCCTCGTGAGAGTCCATTTCTGTGAAAGTCCGGATTTGTGCCAAGTTAACATTCTCTCGGTAACCCAGGGCAACAATCTCATCAAAGGCAAAAATCAGGTCAAAGCAGTGCTCAGATATCTCATTTTCTTCTAAGGCTCGGCAATATTCAGGAATCTGGTCATTGATGGTAGTGACAAAGGAAGAAGATATTTAGAACTTAATCAGGAGCTATCTTCCCAAATCAGCTTCAGAAACACAGCCAACTCTACCAGGCTCGAGAATGTCCCCAATCTAAACCCTTCTCATTTCTTTTGCTAGTTTTTCCTTCTAAGAAGTTAATTCTTTTTGTCACAAGGCATCTCTTGTGGCTCTTGCATAAGCAAAACAACAATAACAAACCCAGTAAGTTTTAAAACTTGTTATTTAAGCATATACCACTAAATAATGGCAGATACACATAATAGCTAAGTCATTTATTCAAATTTTACACACACACATATATACACATACACACATACATATATACATATACACATATACATACTTCAGTTTGGTAACACAATCATGAAAGTATGAGCCCTATATAATCCTTACTAAGATCTGTTTAAAAACATTTCTTGGAATTTTTCTGGTTACATAAATTTTCCTGGCAAAGGATAAAGTTTTATTAAAAATGCTATAGAACCACATATTGCAAAGACATAATCAGCAAATATTTTTTACAGCTGTGTTTTTACTTTAGGGATGAGTTCATACAAGTTCTCTCCAACACAAGAATAAATTTCTTCGTTATGAGCAATATCTGATAGATATCAGCATACTGGCCAGTTTGTTTTAAATATCAATCTGTTCAAATGAAGGCTTGCTGTATTGTTTCTTCTCCTCAGATTCTTTTTAGGAAGCACGAGCTCTCGCAAAGAGAGAGAAAGAGAAGCAAAAAATCAAATCTGAAACTACAAAAATTTTACCACTCTAGAGAAGAGTCGTAGGGTCTCCAGGTCCTCCAGGATGTTACTATTTTTGGTGGTGATCAGAACCATGTACAGCTTCTCCATAGGTTGATAGACGTATCTTACACTCTCTGTCTCAACAAACGTGTGTTGCTTTCCAGTGTTCATAAGCTTGGGGAAAGCTGCTAGCAACCCTTCAATTCGAGTCCGGGTCATTTCCACAAACTGTCGAGAGACTATAGCTTTCCCTGCTTTTGTGCAGACGGCTGCTGCCAACAGCACCTGTCAGGGATACAAGCATAACTATAGTTATTTCAACTTAACTAGAATTAAATATATTGAAATATAACCACCTAAAGAAGAAATTGTTTTCAAATATGCTAGCCTTCAATGCCATTTTTAAAAAAAGTTTATTTTCTCAACATCCTCAGGGATGGATCATTCCTACAAGGGGAAAAAAAAAAATCAAAGGTCCAGAGATACTTAGTTTACATAGTGATTTAATGACAGAACCATGATGAAAATATTCATTTAAATTCTAGTCCAGAGTTTTTTTATTTTAGTGACTAATAAAGAAGATGGAGTCAAATGAGAACAAAAAAGAAATGAACAAGAAATAGAAAAATCTGTTTTCTGAAAGTAAGTTCTTTCTGTGGAATATTTTACACACTGCCAGACAGTGTTGGTTGGTTCTATGGAACTGTTTTCTCTGTCTTTTTAAAAAAAATTTTTTTTAAGAGATGGCTCACAGGGTACACCATGGAAAATGAATGTAGTAGAAACAAAAGTGAGGTTTAAAACAAAAGACAGCAACCTATCAATAAGCATTTATTATTGGTCTATTATGTACCAGGCACTAGGGATATCAATTAAAAAAAGTTTAAATTCTCTCAATTTAGTAAAAACAATTTTTTTGGTTGAGATCTTTTTTTTAAATATATTATTAGATTCTACTTTCACAACATCTCTTTTATACAAGTTACCCCCCACTTCTCCTCCATAAAGCCTCTACCTTGATACTATAAAACCTCACTATCTCACAGACTTTTTCAATAGCTTTCAGGTTAGTCTCCCAAATGCAAGTCTCTCACTACTCCAGTCATTTTACTAGCTATCTCCCATACCTGGAATGTTCTCTTTTTTCCCCTCTACCTCCAGGCTTTCTTCAAGTCTCGGCTAAATTTTCATCTTCTGAAAGCAGCCTTTCCCTGTGCCATTTAATCTTAGTGTCTTGTCCCTGAGACTACCTATAATTTATACTATATATGTTTTTATATATGTATGTGTATATGTATGTATGTATGTGTATATGCATATATGTATGTATACACACACATCTTTCTTGCAGCCAGTTGTTTGTTGTTTCCCTCATTAGAATGTGAATTTCTTAAGGGCAGGGGCCCCTTTCTTTGTATCTCCAGGGTTTAGCACAGTACCTAGCACATGACAACCACTCTGTAAATGTAATTTCCCAGTATATTCTTTCCCTTCTCCAACCCAAAGAACTATCCCTATTAATAAAAAATAAAAATAAAAGAGAAAAAATGAAAGCACTTCAGCATTTAGGGTTAGGGTTAACCAACACATCAAATGAGTTTGACAATATTCTATCCTATATGTTCCATATCTATCTATCTATATATATATATATGTATACATATCCAATATTTATCTTTATACTTGTATCTCTGTAAAGAAGAGGCATATTTTCTTACATAAGGGTCAACTTTGGTCATTATAATTACGTTGCAAGGTTTCATGTCTCTGTTGTTGCTTCCCTATTCTTTCCATTGATGTTGTCCTAGTCCTTGTGTAACTGTTTTCCTGCATCTGCTTACTGGAAACACACTACTTTCAAACTTGCGAATTCCTTCCTGGTGAGTTCCCTCTGATTCACACATGTGTAGCACTCTGCTTTGGTGAACTCATAATCTTGAAAAATCTTGTGGAGTAGAATTTCTGAAACCATAATGGAGGGAAGTCTGACCCTGGTAAAATAAAAGCCTAAGAGGAAGTTAAAATTTTCCTCCCTCATCTTTAAGTGGAATGAGAGCTACTGAATCTAATCTCCAATTTGTGCCTTTTCACTTCTACCCACCCCACTTGGCCACAGTGACAATCTGCAGAGGAAGAGAAATGACTCCAAATAGCATACAGGTGTTGACACTAAACTGTGACCAAAACTTTGCAGCCTTTCTAACAACTCTTTCAGAATCTGGCATTTCGTGAAACAAAATAAATAAAAGCACACAGGGAAGAGACCTCAATTGCCATTAGAGAGGATAGTAAGGAAATTAAGTACAGTGTTAACAATATCTTCAATGGAGCCACCCAGAATACTGCAAAGATTACAAAAAGACCACTTTTACATTTTGGAAGTCATAATGATAAAAAAACAACCTCTGAAATATCAACCACATATGCTAGTATTAACCAGCCTGGTCAGCATTACAATGCTACTTATCTCACACACAGGTGGGCTGCTTCAAGAAATGGTCGCAAATGGTCCCTGAGAGCCCTTGCAACTCTCAAATTCTTCCATTCTGTGAAAACTAAGTCAATTCATATAAAAAGGCTTATAATATCAGCATACTACACTGCATATTACACAGAGGAGAAAGTACTCCTTACTCATCTAAAAATAGGAAATGAGGTTATCTGAGGAACAATCACCATCAAAGCAATAATGCAGCAGATAATCCACATGCAAAAGCTATCACAAACAATTCACAAGTTCATAGACTGTTAGAAATGATAGGGACCAAAGAGATTCCATTTTTTCCCTTCTCATTTTCACAAAAGAGGAAACTGAGGCTTAAAGAGGTTAAGTGATATGCCCTTGACTATACAGTGAGTAGCTGTGGTTTAGCTTAATGAACAAGAATTTTTAATTGTACCAACCAATTTGCTTTAATTGCACACAGGTCTCAAGAGATCAAATGTATCAGCTTCATAGTAAAAGCTCCATTCCAAAATAAAATAATTACAAGTTAGGTTGAAAGCTGACTTAAAGGAGCAATGCAACCTCACGAAAATTAGTATGCTTTTCATTTTCCACCAACTTTCTGATTCTAGTTCTTTCCTTCACATTGAAGTTTGATTTCATCATCCCAACTTTCAAGTTGATTTTGTTCAAGATATATTCCCAACTAGTACCAAATTTATCTTTAAGTTATATACAGCTGAAGGAGTAGAGTAAATGCTAAATAAGAAGAAGAAGAATCTAACTCTCTGGGGTTAGATTATTTTTTTTTGGCAAATTAGTCAATTCTTTCTGAATTTTTTAGGGTCAGGGTTAGTTTGATGAGAATACACAGGAGCTCCTTTCCAAAAGAATTGGTGATATAACTGTTTTTTTCTGACTTTAGAGATAGACCCTTACTTATTTTGCCACCATACTGTTCGAGTTTTGAATAACCCCCTGAGTAAAAGGTGTCTGGACAAGGATCTGATGAGAAAATATGACTCAAATCTCAATTCCTAGGATATTTTTCAACGGTAGTGCCAACACTGGATTAGGTTGGTCTAGTATGAAATTATGAAAAGAGATCCAATGAATCATTTTTTAGTCCAGATATGTGATTTGTCTGTTTGGGGTACTTCTTGGTGTAGAAACTCACTCCCCCCTCATCTTTTTTTTGCACAGGGAATATAGGAAGTACCATACTTCTTCACTCCAGTCATCATCCTACCCCTGAGTAACTGTTAACACTGACACAGCTTAAATGATACATGCTTAAAAAGTACAAAATTATCTCTATATCTGTAGGAAAGGAGCTCATTGGTGTATGTAAATCCCTCTATACAAGATCAAGTAGCATATTATAAATGAGCACTAGATTTGAAATGAGAGGGCTACAGTTTGAATCCCAGCTATTATTTACTGCCTTCTTATATAAATTTACACAAGTCACTTCATCTCTCTGGGACTCAATGTATGCATCTATAAAATGAAAGGCTTGGACCTGCTCACAGGTTGCCCCCAAACTCTAAATCTGTGACCCTCCAACCATGGGCCATGTTCCTGTCATGTTGTTGCACTCAACTCCCTGGGCCCACGACAACAAGTGCTCTTTTAGTCATTTTTCTGCAAGTCCTTTGCCTCTACCATCTTCCCCACCTCCACTTTCCACCTCTAATTCTAAGAAAATAAAATCAACACAATTATTTCTAGAAATGACTTTCAATAATTGCGCTATGATTCTACACATCATTCCAGTAGCCTCTTTTTCAACCAAATCACTCTTCCTAGCCACCATATCCCTAGTATTTCTTGTTTCCCCCTTTTAGAATGTAAGTTCCTTGAAATCAGGGAATACCTTGTATTTTTATTCCCATAATAAGTACTTAATAAATGTTCATTCTTTCTCTCTTTAATTCAATAAATGTTTCCTTCCTTTTTTCTGGTCTTTCTCTGCTTTTAATCTGTGATACTTGCAAGGCATGTTCTACATGTCAACCAACTCAGCTATCATTTAGGGTTTGTTAAATGAGATTTTCAATCGCACATAAATTCTTAACCTGAGATCCATGAACTACTTTAAAAATCTGATAACTGTATTTCAATATAACTATTTTTCTTTGTAATCTTATGTAATTTCTTTTATGGATTCAAAAATATTATTTTGAAAAGGATGCACAGGCTTCAGACTGCCAAAGGAGTCCATGGCACCACAGAGTAACTCAGTTTAGTAAGGATCTAAATTAAGCAAAATTAGTTGATGTAGCATAGTCATAATATACAAAACAACCTGCTAATTTAAAAAATTTTTTTTTTTAATTCTGGTTACATTTTCAGTTCCAGTCTCCCTCCCTTCCCACCTCACATGAGAGAAGGTCACCATTTGACACAGATATATATATCTGTGTGTGTGTGTATATATATATATGTGTGTGTGTGTGTATGTATGTATATGTAAACACACATATACATGTAAAACCATACTTCTATTTATCAATTCTTTCTCTAGAGGTAGATAGCATCTTTCTTCATATGTACTTTGCAGCTGATTTGAGTATTTGTAATAGAGTAACTTAGTTGTTCAACTGCATACAACATTTTCTTGGTTGTGCTCATTTTACTCTTTAATATTTCATGCAAATCTTTCCATGTTTTTCTAAAATAAACCTGTTCATCGCTTCTTACAGCACAGTAGTATTCCACCATAATCATATAACACAACTTGTTTACCCATTCCCCAATTGATAGGCTCAATTTCCAGTCCACCATGTAACCTGCTAATCTAAGAAAAGAGGTCTCAGAAACTAGCAGCGTCTGGCATATAATAAGAACCTCCTTTCTTCATATGTGTATTTGTTCAGTCAAGTCTCAGTCATCTGTGGCTCTTGGTGACTCCATCTGAGGTTTTCTTGACAAAGATACTGAAATAGTTTCCCATTTCCTTCTCCAGCTCATTTTTACAGATGAGGAAACTGAGTAAAACAGGGTTCAGTGACTTGCCATCAGTCACACAATTAGTGTCTGAGGTCATATTTAAACTCAGGAAGATGATGAATCTTCTGGACTTCAGCTCCAGCCCTCTATCCACGGCACCACCTAGCAGCATACATATTTAAAATTCATCTTATTTGGAATTGTTAGATAATCTCATAAGGATTCAATGAGGCCCAACGAAGTATCCCGTAAGTCACTTAATCAATAAGCATTTCTTAAATAGCAGTTATGTACCACGCAGTATGCTGGCTGATGGGGTCACAAGGGATAAAGGAAAGGTCTCAGACCTGTAATTTCATTGGTAAAAGTAATTCTAAGGTGATGAAATTTCTCTAGAGTACTGAGAAGCTAATGATCTGCCCAGATTCAAATACTGTGTCTAAGGAGACCTTGAATCCAGGTCATTCTGGCTCATAGACCAGTTCTCTCTCTAACACATGCTGCTTCTCTATGATTACAAAGACAAAACTGAAACAGTCCCTTTCCTCAAGACATATACATTCTAAATAGAGAGATAAAGGAAGTTATGTGATACAGGAGCAACAACATACCCATACATGAGTACATGTAAAGAAGACACAAGGTAACCTTGGAAAAAAGAGCAGAGGGGACCAGAAAAGGTCTCATGGTCTGTCTTCAAGGAAGTCAAAAATGCTAAGAAAGGGCAGGGAGAGTATTTCAGGCACATGGCAAAGTTCATGTAAAAGCATGGAGACAGGAAATGGAATGTCACTTGAGAAGAACAGAAAGGAGGTTTGCTTGGTCAGACCATAGAGTACATATAGCAGAGTAATGTATAATAAGATTTTAAAGGTAGATAGAAACCAGGTAGTAAAATGCTTTTAAAAAAAAAAACAAAGGAGCTTTTATATGGATTACACAAATGTGTAAAACAGATTAGAAAAGGGAGAGACTTGAAACAGAGACACCAATTAAAAGATTAATACAATAGGCCAGACAAGAAGTGATGAGGATGCTTAGTTGAGAGAAGGGGATAGGATGTGAGGGATATTGTGGAGGTAGAATGTCAAGATGTGACAGCTAGACTGAAAAAGATATAGGAGTTTTAACGAACTGCAAACTCAGTACATAAACACTGCAATTACACAAAAATCTTAATGTGCTCTTAGGCTCCATCATGAGAGTTGGTGTCTGAAACTAGATAAATGAAAATCCTGTTGCACTGTTTCAGTCAAGCTACATGTAGAGTACTATGCTCGAATTTGACTACTACATTTTCAAACAAGTCTGGAGATTACACCTTTATGACTACTGGCTGAAGCACCTGGAGATGTTTAGCCTGAGAAAGGGGTAGAACATGACATTGGTCTTTAAATATTTAAAGGTCTGACCCATGTTAGAGGGATTAGACTAGTTCTGCTTGGCCTCAAAGGATAATCCTAGGAGCAAAGTAGGCCTAAAAGGAAATGATTCCTAAAAACTGGAGTGTTGCCAAAGTGCAATGGGCTGCCTTAAGAGGTTATGGGTTCCTCTTCAATGGAGGTCTTCAAGCAGAGGTATATTCCCCATTTTTCTGGTTTGTGGTAGAGGAGAATTTTATTTAGGCATGGGTTGGACTAGATGCCTTCTAAGGTCTTTCCAGTTATGAGATTGTGAAAGTTCTTTGGCACATAATAATTTCACCACAGAGATTGTGCTATAGAGTTCTTCAACAGCCCCCCAAAGTCTCTAACAATAAAGTATTACACAAATGATAACTCTGAATTACTATAGTTTTTAAAGTGAATACTTCTGCACAATCTATCCAGAAGTCAAATGCATTTTTAGCACTTCTTCCTGAGCCCAGATTGTCTGAAGGAGTACTAGCTAGCATTCCCCAAATAGGAACTCACAGTATATACCCTAGGGAGGGCTCTGGGTTTCCGCTGATGTAATACAATCACTGATTTCTATTCCTCCTAATCAGCCTTCTGTTTGTATAATACATCAAACTTTGAGATATGGACATAAACAAGGTTAGATATTTACCTTAAGGCACAGAAACAAAACCATATGACTGCCATAGCCATATCCCTGCCTATAAACAAGCTACATGTACCACCTATTGGACTTAATGGATTTCTAACTTAAATATCTTGAGAACCAAACTTGAATCAAACCTGTCTCTTCATAATGTGCATGTGCATATGTTTGGCAGAGACCTCTGATTTCACTGGCACAGGGAAATCCAGTTTCAGGAGTTGCCTGAGAACAATGAGAGTTTAAGGGGCTTGCCCAGGGTTAAAGCACCATTATGTGTAAGAGGCCGAGAATTTGAGCCTTAGCCTTCCTGACTCCAAAACTGCCCCTTTTTTCACTTCATGAGGTTGACTCTATTATCTATATATAACAATATTAAAACAATTATTTATATTCATGTAAGCAAGCATCTCTTCCTGCTGTAATTTAAGCTTATTCTTGTCTATTCAATCCTCAGTGAAAATAGAGGGGAATCATCTATAAAAAACATTAAGTTTTTTTACAAACCTGAACACTACTCCAGAATTTTTTTCCCTTTTAAATAGCCAGAATTCACTTTCCCCAGAACAATGATTATAAAGGTGAACTGGGGACACTGTAGTTAGGATCTAATAGCAACTCCTTTCTAACTAGAAATATTCTAAATGAATTAGAAGCTGTAGCATAAAAAACAATGACTAAGGAATCAGATACTTTTAGTAACTATCTGGGTTATCTTTGGGCAATTTACTTAACCTCTTGGGCCTCAGTTTCTTCATCTGTGAAAACAGAGAACCGAATCAACTCATCTCTAAGGGCTCTCTCAGGTCTAAGATACTATAATTCTAATTCAGGTTTCAGAGTAGCAAAGGAAAGCTGACTCCCTAGTATATGCATTTAAAATCTACTACTGTAGGGGTAAACACTGGATCCTTCTATTTACATGTGAGTTAAGTTGCAAGAAGACACCATCCGATCAAAGCAACCCATCACTCTCCATTCACTCATGGTAAAAATCCAAGTAATCAAGGACAGTGATGTGGCATATTTGATTCAACAAATATCATTAGATACTATGTACATAACTAAATATAATTTCCTAATTTTAGTCCTTATCTAACTTTTTGACCTCTATAGCTTTTGATACTGTTGATCACTCCCTCCTACTGGATACTTTCTCCTCCCTTGGTTTTCATGACATCACTCTTCTTTTCAGTCTATTATATTGGATCATTGTCCAAGTCCCCCCTTTCCACATGGATGTGCTGCCCAGGGTTCTCTCTGGAGCCTTTTCCTTGTCTCCATTACTCTTAGTAATTTCATCAGCTCTCACTGGTTCAATTATCATCTTTATGACAAAGTCTCCCAAATCAACATAACCAGCCCTCATCTCTCCTGAGCTACAGTTATACATCGCTAATTGGCTGTGGTATATATCTTCTCCTGAATGTGACATCGTCTCAAACTCTACATGTCCAAAACAGATGGCATTATTCTCTCCTCTAAATCTGCCCTTCCTCCTAAATCCCCTATTTCTGGCAGGGGCACTATGTCTGATTTCTTCTAATCTCCTTCTGCAATGCTGGAACCATAACTAATGCTTTACTCTCTCACTCTATTACTATACTCAATCATTTGCCAGGTTCTACCAATTCTCTCTCCAAAACACTGTTGTATCTGACCCCTTCACTCACCTTAAGTTTAGGTTCTCATCATGTATATTGCTACAAAAGCCTCATAATTTGTCTCCTGCATCCAATCTCTACCTTCTCCAATCCATTTTCCAGAGCCACCAAAATGATATTCCTAAAGCATGCAGCTGACCATGCTCAAGAAACTTCAGTGGCTCCTAACTGCCTCTACAAACAAAATATGAACTCCTATTTATGTCTAATATTTAAAACCCTTCACAATCTGATCTCTAGCCTATGTTTACAGACTCATAACATACAACTCTTTCTCCATTAAGGACTCTACATTCTAACTAAACTGGTTTACTTGCTTTCCCCCATACATGTCATGCCATTTTTTCTTCTATGACTTTGCACTGGCTGTCCTCAATACCTAGAATGTTCTCCCTTCTCCTATCATCTTCTTGTTTTGGAATTTTCAGTTTCCTAAAGCTATTCTTAATCCCTCTATTCTAACTAGTAGTGCTCTTCCCACCCATTCTGAACTATACAAATCTATACAAATGCAATAATCTACCAAGAGAATATAAGCTCGGTAAGGGTAGAAACTACTTCATTTTTGCATTTATATCCCTTGTCCATAACAAATGCTTAGTAAATGCTTGCTGAACTGATCACCTGTAGCTTCCATCTATTTCCTGATGCTTCATTATTCTTTACTCCTAAAGAATTATATGCCAAAATAAAAGTTTATTGCTCCCAATTTGGACAAGTAATTTCTCCTCCTTAATTAAATGTTTTGTGATAAAGATACAATAGCCATGATTATTTCAAGTCTGGTCTCTACACCTTCAAAGAGATTGGATATTTTGTCTTCTGTCCTTTTATGAAGTACTTGCATAGTAAAACAGGAGAAAATATAATAATGAAACTCAGACCATACATCAAAAATTTTAAATGAAAAAAACAAAAAACAAAAACACCTTCAATGGAAGCTTTGTGTTTTTCATATTCTTTCTACTCTTAAAGAAAAAGGGAAGCTTATTGAGGGTAAATAGAATAAAGGCAGAGCACAGTATCTTAAACTAGAAAATTTGTTTCTATCTCCCTATCATTCTTCCATAAGCAATGGAAGATGTCAAATATCTTTCCAAGTTTGAAATGGAAACTTTAAGCCAAATGAAAGACAAAGACATTCTTTTGGTTCCTGATCAAAGAAAGAGTAATTAGTAAATCAAAGAGAACTGAAGAAAACTTTTTCAGCTTTTATTCTCTTTTAAGCAACCAAAAAGCACAGAAGCAACAAATGTAATAGCTGCTATGTTGTGTGGAAATGGGAAATAATAAGCAATAATAACCCCCAAGCAATGTAGTCAGAAATTCCTCTAATAAAGGAAAGTCATTACCATGTGGAGTTCTTTACCTGGAATGGTTTCTTCCTAGCACTTATACCTACAGAATTCATGCCAATAAATAAGAAACTTAAAAAATGATGAGTATAAATAACCTTTACCCAAGATAACTCTATCTAAAATAAGTGATTGTCAGAGATCTCTGCTAGAATCCCTTGAATCTGTGCCATTAGTGTAGCTAAAGAAGGTGAAAGGGGATCATTTTAATGTGTCCTAAGGGAAAATGGCAGTTAAGTGGTATAGTAAATAGAACACTGGGACTTGAAGCCAGAAAGATATGAGTCTGAATCCTACCTGACACTTACTAGCTATGTAACCCTGAGCAATTCACCTAACTTTTTCCAGCCTCATTTCCTCTGCAAAACGGAAATAACAATAGTACCTACCTCATACAAATGAGATCATATATGCAAAGTACTTTATAAGTCTTAAAGCCCCAAATAATTGTTAGCTATTATTATTAATTGAAAGAAAAGAGACGGAGTCAAGTATTAGTTTCCCCAGGCTATGGGAACTCAATAACAGGAAAGAGTAGAATAGCTAAACTAAATCCCTGAGCATTCATTCAGGGCAAGAAGTAGGTTGGATCAGAAAATTTCTAAGGTTCTATCCAATTGTAAAGGCTGTGGGAGAGAATGGAACTGATTTGGAATTAAAAGAACTTGGATTTAAATAGTGGCCTGAGTGGTCTAGTGGTCTTGGGCAAGTCATTTACCTTCTGTGAGACCCCCCCCCTTTTCCTCAACTGTAGAATGAGGAAAGGACTCACTTTGCCAGCTCTAAACCTATAATCCTATGACCTCCAGCAATGGTGCCTCATGAGGCAACTAATTTCCATTTTCGGATCACTCTAATTATTAGGAAGCTCTTCTAAATAACAAGATTAAGTCTGCCTCTATATAATTTCTATTCATTGGTCCTACTTCTACCATCCATATTCACATAGTACGTGTAATTCACATGAAAGACCTTCAATGTTTGAGGACAATAGTTGTGTTCCTTCTACACCTTCTTCTCTGGACACAATGCCTCTCTTACTATATTTAAGACCAGAAGTGAATATGATGTTCCTTAGGTGGTCTCACTGGTAAAGAATACAATGGGAATACTACTTTTTAAATTAATCGATTAAGAAATATTTATTAAACCACTAAAATGTGCCAAAGGGCAGCTAGGTGGCACAGTGGGGCCTGGAGTCAGGAAGACTCATCATCCTGAGTTCAAATCTGGCCTCAGACACTCACTAGTTGTGTGACCCTGGGCAAGTCACTCAACCCTGTTTGCCTCAATTCCTCATCTACAAAACAAGCTGGGGAAGGAAATGCCAAACCACTCCACTATTTTTTCCAAGAAAACCCCAAATGGAGTCTTGGAGAGTCAGATATGACTGAAAAATGACTTAACAACAACAAACATGCCAAATACCCTATGAAGCACTGGAGTTACAAATATAATGAGATAATCACCATTTACAAGGAGTTTACATCCTAAGAGGGAAGACAAGTACACATATAACGAAAATAAGTGTAACGCAGCATAACTAAGGAGGATTTTGGACACTAGTAGATGGGGGGAATCAGGTGCTTGACTTGTGTCATGAAAGAAGAAAGGGACCTTATGAAGTTGAGATAAAAGAGGTAGTACATACCTGGAATGGGACACAGTCAGCTACAGCAAAAGCCTGGAGATAAAGAGTGTTGCATGTAGGGAGTAGAGAGAAGGGCAATTTGGCTGGATTGAAGAGGAGTAATGAATAAAAGAATGGCAAGATAAGTTAGAACAAGATTGTGAAAAGCTTTAAAAACTAAACAGAGTGATTTCTATTTTATCCTGGACACTATGCTCCTTTTAAGGTCATTTAACATTAGCTTTTTGGATGCTAACATCACACACGGTTGACTCATATTTGCATACTACTGAAGTCCAGGGTCTTTTCCAAAATGATATCTAACCTTGTCTTTCCTGTACTGTACATATGTAAATGATTGCTTGAAAGCACAGGACTACAAATATATTTTTCTCGATTAAATTTTATTTAGTTAGACCTGGCCCATCATTATAGCTTTTCAAGATAGCTCATGATCCAGTCACTATCCCTTCGAGTTTCATGAAATCTACAAATCTGCTATGTACTAACATCTGTATCCTCAGCTAAGTCACGGATAAAAATTCAGAATAAGACAGTCCTATAGCTTGTCATTAGGAATCTAACTCCAGGATGACATTAATCAAATTTCTTTGGGTACAGTTATCCAACCAGTTTTAAATCCACCTAACCATGTCACCTATATTTCTCTATCTTGTCCACCTTGTTGAAATTCAGACACATAACATATTTACATTTCCCTTATATACCTGTGCAGTGATTTTCTTTAAAAGAAAAAAGTTAACTTGGTATGACTTCTGAGCCCCACCCTGGCTTTTATGATCAATATTTAACTTTTTCAATGATGATAAACAATGTTTAATAACTCATTTTAGAATTACATCAGCAATCAACAGCAAGTTCACTAGTCTAGAACATAGAGAAAAGACCTCTATTCTAAAGGTTAACAGAGATTTTTAAGTAAGTGTGCTAGAATCATAGGAATTTAGTACAGAGTCCATGCATTCTGGTACAATTTTACTGCAGAAAATGCAGTGCTAACTAAGAAGACATGGTGTCTAATAATTTTGGCTTGTTAATTTTCAGAGTGTTAAAAGGGAAATTAAATCAATCACTTCTCCAATGAAGTCATCAACAAGAACTTAAAGAACTTTAAAGTTCACTTATTTGCAATTTGAGATTAGAGCCTTCTTAAAGTATGTGGCTTTTGTTAAAAAGATATATTATTAAACATATTAGGTTTAACAATATCACAGGTCCCATCCAAGTGAACCCTGAAGGAACATTTGTTCTGTAAGATGTTTCTCATGGAAGTTTAATAACTCTTTAAATACTCAAGAATGTGCTCTCTGAGATTTAGTTTCCTCATACGCAAAAAAACAGTTAGATGTCTTTCAGCTCGCAAGCTATGATCCTGTGATCACAACCATCCTCTTTCCTTAATTCTTCTCCCCAAATTGGAATGATACAACAAGAGATTACAACAGCAAGCATTTAGCAAATACTTAACAACAGTAAGCATTTGGCAAATACTTATTATGTATATGGCATTCTGATAGCTGATGGACACACAAAGATAAAGAGACATTGGAGTATCTATAGGAGGAAGATGGAAAAGATGTGTGCCTATCATCTTCCAAACATCTGAAGACCTTTCATGTGGAAAAGAGTTACTCGTATTGTATGGGGTAGTCCCTGCTCTCAAAGAGTTTAGTTTGTACAGGAGGGGGCATAACATTTATACAGATAAGTAAATAGAAGACAATTTGAGGAAACAGAAACGCTTAACAAAGAGAATCAGAAAAGATTTCCTACAGAAAGTGAAACCTTGAAGAAAGTTAGGGATTCTAACAAGCAGATGAGAAGAAGTGTTTTTCAAGTACACAAGATGGCCTGTGTTAAAGTATAGAGGCTGGAAATGGAATACCTGGATTGGCAGAACAGTTACCTACACAGGGCTCTCATTTATCTGGAATTTTTGATTGAGAAAGCAAAGCAGGGCCCAGGGTCTACAAGTTGAGGTGGGGCTGGCACATAAGCAAGGCTCTGGCCTGGAACAGGGGGCACAGATTTATTGAAATATACACTTTACTATATTCAAGAAATTACCATTCTATAAGTAAACAGAGAAAGAAAATACTTCACCAACCTACCAACAGCACTCAGGACTCTAGAGAAAGTTGTGATATATTCCCCTAAAGAACCCATATTTTCATGTATATGGGTCATGCATGATCTAGATGTTCTACATGAACATGTAAAGTATACATGAACACAAAAACTTATCTTACAATACATTCATCTAAACAAACAAAAAGTGCAAAACTCATATACCATCTGAGTTTGCAATTCCAGTTGTCTTTTTAAAGAAAGATTTCTGAGACCATTCACTTAGCTTAAAAGACAAAACTTTTAAAACCCTAAACTTTGAAGCACCAAAACAGTTACATTCAGAATTAAATGCACTGAAATTTGCTAAAAAGGATTTCACCCTGTTAGAAGGAAGTGTAAAAATCCAATGTTTTGGTGATTATTGGAATTTTAAAACAAGATCTGTTTTTCTGGAAACTTTATATAATACTGAACAAAAATGTTACCAAGAACTACTGTTTTATGCAATTTATCTAACTAAAATAACCCTCTCAGTTTCTTAAAGTCCAAGCAACATCTTCCTTCATATCTCAATGGACCATCAGCAAAAGCTATTTTAATCACCATCAAATCACACCGTCATCTCTTCAATATGTGGAAAGATATTTTAAATCAGAATACTGACATACTGTTAAATGACTAGAAAAAGTGTAATGGACATGAAAACATTAGGTATCCAAAACAGCAAAATAAGCTACTGAATTTTAATTTAAAGGTGTTACCAAAATCAAGTTTGGGGTAATTAGAAGCTAGAGTATTCTCATATAAGTAAATTATTAAAATTATGTTTTTTTTCACCATGTGTTACTAAACAGTATTATTTCCACACTAGAACATATAATCACTCTCCCTAGATGACTGCGGGCCAAGAGCCCTAGGATCAGTCCTATACTTAATTATCTATTCACTTACTCTTTTTCTACTTAAGAAATTGAGCTATTTAAACAGACTGAATTTGTTTAAACATCTCAATTTTTAAAACAGTTTATGAAAACTGAAGACTTTAAAACGAAGGAGTTTCTAGGGTAGCAGATGACACTACCTCTCTAACCCTAAACTCCTCGAGGGTCCCGGAGGCCTGGTTTTCCACGTTTCGGTGCCTTCCACGGGACATGACTGCTGGGGTCTGGAATCAATGGGGAGGGCGGGAAGAGATCTCCCGAGAACCTCTAACACAGGTCACTCTTTCCTGTACTGTACGGAAACCTAGGACACGGAAGCACCGAACGGGGATGGGGAGATCAGCGGTCCACGAGCAGTCCCGGAGACTCAAGGAAAGAAGCGCCGGGCGAGGGCGGCCCGGGACACCCGGCGCCCGCCCGCTCGCAGCTTCCTCGTCTACGTATCTCGCAGGGGGAAGGGGCCCGCAGAACGGAAGGGACCGGAGGCCCAGCCCGTGTCCGAGCCCCCCGGGCACCGGCGGGATCCAGGCGGGGGAGCGGCGGCCGGCCCGGCGTCCGGACGGCAGCGGGGCCCCTCACCGGATCGCCAAGGCCCGGCGGAGGGCCGCTCCGGGGCATGGTGCCCGCGGGGCCCGGGCCACTCGGGCTGAGGCGGGGCGGTCCGCGGGCAAGGCCGGCCGGCCGGCCCGGCACAGGGGCCGCCGGATTCCCGGAGGTCGGACGGGGGGACCGGCTCGGATCTTACCATGATGAGGGCGGTGGTGAGGCGAGCCCGCGCTCCGGCTCCACTGGGCAGAGGGCTGAGGGACCCGGGAGGGGAGGACCGGCCACTATGGACCTGCCGCTCCCCTGACAGGAGCCACCAGCGCTTCGCTTCTTGCCAAGATGGCGGCCCCGAGCCACGTCTCCAACCGGAAACGGCGCGGGTTAAAGGGCAGGGGGCGGGACCAGTGGGGCAGCCATACCCGCCCACCCAGTCTGGACCCGTTTGATCTCACGCCTCCAGGCTGGCTCCGGCCCTTTCTCCGCTGCCCCTTCCTTGGTTCCACGGTCCCGCTTGCCCCCCTGGGCCCCTGGGCACCGGGGCGCTTCGGCTCACTCCTTGATTTCACCCCCTACTTCAGCGCCATCTGTGATCCAATTCGCTTCTACTTAATCCAACAACCATTTCTCAAGTACCTACTGTGTGTATTCCGGGTACCGTAAGACCACGGAGCAAGTCCCTGCGGTCCAGGAAGCGGGGAAGACGCGTGTCAGGCGCTTACACTCTGCTTAAGACTCCAGAGAACCGAGGCAGAGTGAGTGTGAGCGGAACCGGGAGAGCATTTATACGATAACAGCCATATTGTCAAGAGAAACGACTTTTAAAGTGCTTAGCACAGTGCCTGGCACTCAAGTGTTTATTGTCGTAAAAGACTTGGAAACTAATCAACAAAATGACCACCCCATCGTTCAGGGGTCTCCTGAAGACATGCTACCCACCTCCTGAAAGAGATGTGATGGACTCAGTGCACTGAAATACACACACACACACACACACACAAAACATATAACGTAGCCAGTGTTATAGCTATATATGGTCGTAGCAGGGGTTTGTTTTTTCTTACTTTGGGAAGGGAGAGAGAAAAGATGGATCTTTGTTTTCAAATAACATTTGTTTTCTTAAAAAGGACTTTATTTAGAAAGTCAGCATATTTTAAAACTTTTTCACAGGCTAGAAGCTCATGGATTCTTCGTCCGGGGTCGAAACAAAGAAGTACTTGGGCTGTGTAATTCGGTGACTGCCACTCATCTTGCTCCTCAAGGCTTTCGGGGAAGTCATCAGCCAATCTCGGCTGCAAAAGAAGGAGAATCTATTCTGGTGCACACGTCTTGTAGGGTCAAGATTCGGAACAACGGACACGTCCGGACAAAGTGCCTACCAGACCACCATCATCCCGCCCGGAAGAAGGAATGCTCCTGATACCCCCTTTTCCAGCTACTTCCTTTCTTCCCTCAGGAGAATTTTCTGGGTCACAATCTTTTTCTATTTTCTTCCTCCTTCTTTCTCCGTCTTCCAAGATTTAGCAGATCCAAGCGGTCTGGACCTTGCCCTCCGTCCATTCTTCCCTGGAGGATCTGCAGATCTACCTTGAAAGAGCTGACTGACCAGAGAGAGTGGCTCCAACGGCGGGCGATCCCTGGTGGGACACCCCGTAAACGGCTTTTCCAGGTGGGTCTCCGCCAAAGCCGCGTTGCCTGAGGTTGGCCGCTAGATGTCAGCACAGGCGCACTTCCCGAAACCACCGATGCGCCGGCCCGGCTGCCCAGGGGGCTCCGACCCCTCTAGGCTCTAGGTACCGCGCCCAGAAAGCCTCGTTCTGGTCCCGGGAGAGGGGGAAACCCCAAGGGGGCTGGGCCGGAGCTGTCACGAGGTCAAACGGGAGGCCAGGAAGTCTCGCGACGGCTCCTCTGTCTTCCAGACCGTCCTCACAGGCGCTGCTCGAGTTGGAGGCTCTTCCAGTCGTTAGGCCTGAGGAGGGGGGGAGTCCGGCGCTCTCGGCCCCCAAGTCCTTTCCAGATGGAGGAGACGGATTCGGAAGGACTGCAGGTAACCCACCCAGCCCGGAGAGGCTAGAGACCCCCCCCCGCCCCCCGCACCGTGCCGGACAACCCGGGAGGACTCCGTGTCTCCATGGCAACCGCCACGGTCTCCATAGCAACAGAGGGCCCGCCCCCTCCCTCGGTGCTTCCGAAGAGACGCGTCCTGCCTGGGGAGGGGGATGCATTTAGGAGTTCAGGATGGGCCTGAGGGAATGGGATTCCTCCTCCCTTTGGGGCTCCAACAGGAGACTTCCTCCCTATTACCCCCGGAGATGACCCCAGGGCAAAGAGGGGGACTGGGAACCCCTTCCAGCTTGAGAAACTCCCAACAGCCATGGGGGGACCAACTGAGCCAGAGGACGTCTCTGTGGAAGCCCTTGGGCTGGGATGACCGCATCTTACAGGTTTCTGAAGCGACTTTGCTGTATAGGTGGTCCCCTTGCCCCGCTCCCCTCGAGCCAGCCGCAGAGCCCTGCAGCGCCCCCTGCAGTGGCACCTCCGGGCTGGGAGCGGCGCGGGGGGAGTGTCGGGTCGGGCGGACTTTTCCCTAGGAGCCCCGTCAGCGTGCCTCTTTTTGCGCAGACCAAGGTCGTTGAAAACCAGCCGTATGATGAGAGTCTAGAGATCAATGACTCCGAAGAGGTGGCGAGCATTTATACTCCCACCCCGCGGCACCAAGGTAAGGAAAGAGGGCTTCTTCTCTCATGGCATTCTCCAAACAGTTACATTTTTTGAACTTAGAACTCGGTAACATTAAGCCCAGTTATTTCGCTCGTCAGCAGTTTCATTTTTCCCACCAGCAAAGTGAGGGAGGGAACTAATCTTCCCTAATTTTAGTCTGTATTCCCCTTCACCTTAAATACTACCTAGTTTCCTTTAACTCTTTCAGCTACTTTGGCAAGTCTAAACACTGCTTAGCTTTCTTTTTAATTAGATTTTATTTTTTTAATTAACAGGAATTTATTTTCTCTCCCTCCTACCTTTCTCCCCCATTGGAAAAGGTAAAAGGAAAACAATCTGCTTATAACATAAAATATGTATAAGCAAGCAAAACAAATTCTCATATTGATAATATCCAGTCTCTTATTTCTACATGTGTAGTTATCATCTGTCTGTTAGAAGGTAAGTAGCATTTCTCATCATGAGTCCTCTGGAACTAAGAATAACCATGAATTGATGAGATCTTAAGCCTTTCAAAATTATTTGTTTTCACAATGTTGTTATTGTATAAATTGTTTTTCTGACTCTGTTTACCTCACTCTCATCAATTTAACAAGACTTCCTATATTTCTTTTAATCATTTGTTACTGCACAGTAGTATTCAGTTGCATTTATATATTATAATTTGTTCAACTATTCTCCAATTGCTTAGCTTTCCAGACCCTCTAACAGTTGGCCTTAACCTACCTATCCATCCCTGAATTATCACTGCTCTCAAACAGGTACCTTCTTTTTCTTACCCATTACTGCCCGTGTGCCTTCTTTGGTTTCCATTGGGCAAGTCATGTAACCTCCTTGGACATCAGTGTCTTCATCAGTAAAATGAGGAAGTTGAACTAGAAGATTCTTAATGTCCCATCCATGTGACTCTTGTTCCCCTTGTCTTCTCCTTGACTTTTGCTGATTCAAATCCTGCTTATACAAGAAGGCCAAGGTCAAGTCCTTCCTCATTGATGAGACCTTGCTTGACTTCTTTAGTTTTCAGAGTACCGTTGAAAGAGCCCTTGGAGTCATCACATCTGGACTTGAGTCCTGACTTTGACTCTTACTAGCTGTATGGTGCTCAGAGAAAGCAGTTAATTTCTCTGAGCCTTAGTTTCTTTTATCTGTAAAATAGGGAATTTTTACTACCTACATCACAGAATGAGGAAAGTGCTTTGTAAACCCATGTGGGAGAAGTTGTTCTCTGCCTCTGTATTTCTACCACTTTTATAGTTTGTACCTCACAAATCAGGACTTGATTAGATGCTATTTTGTGCCTGTCATATTCAACAGCAACAGGCATTTAAGTACCTTCGAAATGCAAAATTCTAAGTGAGGCACAAGGAATGCCAGGATCAAAAATAATGCAGTCTTTGATCTTTGGGAGCTGGGAGAGAGGCAACATGTGCACACATGGCAAGTGAAGAGGGCAGAGGAGAAATTCAGAAAAAAGTGGTGTAGGACAATTTAAGGAGGTCAGAACACTTTCATTTATGAAAAGAAATTTGAGGTGAAATTAGGGTAGGCTACTTCCAGTTGTGTGCAGAATACCATGCTAGATGATGGAGGAGATGAAGAGTTTAGCCAGAATTATCTTTGCCCTCTTAGGCCTTAAAGTTTAGTTGCTTCCCCAGTTAGGATAAGTCTTATGTCTTGTTCTGTTACCTCACAACATGAGTGTTACTGTGTCATACGTAGTATGTTATTGTATATTTCTTCATTTTTTTGTATCTTTTATTAAGAGAGGCAGAAGTGTTATAGTGGATAGAGTACAGGGTCAGAGTCAGGAATTCTTGAGATTCAGATCTTACATCTGATGCTTTCCAGCTTTATGACCCTTGGCAAGTCACTTAACTTTTCTCAGCATCAGGCAACTTTAAGATTTTAAGTTACAGATAGGTTACCAACTGCATCCTATCTGGAGTTAGTTTCCACACTATGAAGTAAGATTTTATTAATGCATTTTGGTTTTTATACCACATTTATTAATATAGTAACCTTCCCACTCTCCTAATATAAGTAAAAATAATTAAATAAAACCTACTAGTGCAGTAGTTGTGACCAGTATATTATATAACATTCTTTACCCACTTTCTCTACTAAAATTGATGTGTTCCAACACCAGTTATGTGAAACCAGTATCAGTGGTTGCATTTGATCTGGGTTCTATTGTCTTTTATCACTGCCTTTATTTAGATTATTATAGTCAGTGTTTATATTGTTCTCTTGGTTCTGATTTATTCATATATTTTCTCCTGTTTCCCTCCAAATTCCTCAAACTCATTGTTCTTTATTATTGGGCCAATATCCAGTTGATGTGCCATATACATTGTTTCCAATTTTTTGTCACTGCAAACTGTGGCATTTTGTGTTTAATAACAGTCTCCCATATAGAATGAAATCAAATAAATATATTTGAGTTGTTAATCCAAGTGCATTTTTATGCCCTCCACATGCTGTCTCTTTCAATCACTAGTCAAGAACATAGTACTCTAATTCTATTTAAGCAGGTTTTTTTTCCCCTTAAAGTCCCTTTATTCTTATTTGTTCTAACCTTTGTATGTATTCTTTACACTTTAAAAAAAGAGATATTTCCTTTTTAGAAGCTACAGGATGCATTTTCATTAATTTTTCATATGATCTTGAAACTAAATGATAATTTATTATTTTATTAACAAAATTAACAAAAACAGGTACTCATGAACTTTGAGGAGGGTTCCATTTCCACTTAAACAGAATAATTGCAGGTATTTCAGGGATATTTTTCCAAAGCTATACTAGAAAAAAACATAAATACCATGCAAAAACACAGATGTTTCCATTGTCTTATTTTAAATAGATTAGCAGTTAGAGTAGATTAAAATTTTTTGTTGCTATTTTAGTTATAAATGGGTAATTAGTTAAAAAGAAAGAAAGCAAATAAACTATTTTAGTCAGGTCAACATAAGAAACTTAGATTATAGATTATTGTTAAATTACAGCATTCATTTAGTTTTTACTTTTTTTTGTTTATCTTTAGACTGGAAAATACAATGAAATTATCTAATTTATTCAGTTCTCATTAATTTTTTAATTTAAAGTGAATTAGTTCAAAGGAAAAAAGGACTCATTACCCATAGAGAAAAATTACTGCAAAAGAAAGGACTGATCAAATGTGATAGGATGTCCCACCCTCCCATCTTATATGTAGCATGAGCACTGGAACTACTCACCCGCTCTTCCACACATTGTGTAGACAGTCTGGGTCCCTCAGAGGCCAGCTACCAATTTTCTCAAGAATTATGGGGGACCCTAATGGGATGAAGAGTTTCTGATACTGTGGCTTACAAGTTCCTACCAGTGCTTTTCTCATTGATTATCAGTTCTTATCCCTTAGCTAGCCAGAGTTAATTAGCTACTTCTCTGTTATCTCCAGAACTTTTCACCTCCCTCTTACCAGAACTCTGTCCTCTACCTATTCTACCCTTGACTCTGCTGGTTCTGGTAAGATTTTGCCTTCTCTAGCTGGAGCCCAGGCCTTCACACCATTTCCCTGTTGCCTTCTCACCATGCCTAGATGTGTGCCTCTCTCATCTCCACCATTCCCCTCTGTATTTGTTTTATTTCCTCATTAAAATATAAGCCCCTGGAGGGCAGAGACTATTTTGATTGCTTGTATTTATATCCTTAGTCCTTAGCACATATCAAGCATTTAATAAATATTCTAAAGATTTGTATTTTTTGTTGGTTACTTAAGTGGGGGTGAGGTGATTGACAAAATTACCTCACATACACCCTCCTTAATCCTTGCATAGATAAAGAAACTGTCTCATAGCTGTGGGAAGAGCTTGGAATTAGTTTGTGAGATTAGAATGTAAGTGTTATGTCTTACTAGTCCAGGAGAAAGGTAACATAGCATCATAGATTTGTATTTAAAATATTTAACCGTACCTTAGATTTGTAGTAGCAAAAACGTATGTAGTACTTTAAAGTTTGCAAAGCACGCTATCTCATTTGATTCTCACAATTCTGAATTTTGTACCACTAACCTAATTTTACAAACAAGGAAAGTTAAGGTTGTCCATGATCGACACAGTAACAATGGGAGATGGGATTTAAACATTTCTTTCTTAACTCTAAGATTCAATGTAATTTTCATTATACTGTGCTGCTTCTCTGACTTTTCTTTTTTTAAATAATTATGTTTTTTTTTCAGTCAACAAAATTCTGCCTTCTCTCCCTAAATCCAAGTTTGCTTCCAATAATTGAGAAGGAAGTAAAAACAGAACCCTTGTTACAAATATATACAGTCAGGCAGAATAAATTTTCCCATTGACCAAGTCCAAAATATACATACACATATACAAACATATACAGAGAGATATACACATACACACATGTGTATCTATACATACATGCATGTATACATACGTGTATGTGCATGTATATGTGTTGTTCTGTACTCTCAGTACTTTATCTTTCTGTCAGGAGGTGGGTAGCATGTTTCATGATTAATCCTCTGCAATTGGGGTTGATCGTTATACTAATCTGAAAGTTGTTTTATCTTTACTACAACGTTGTCTTTGTATAAATTGTCTCCTGGTTTTGTTCATTTCATTCTACATCAGTCCATATGAGTCTTCTCAGGTTTCTCTGTAACCATCCTCTTCATCATGTCTTATAGTGTAATAGTATTCCATCACCGTCATATGCCTATTCATCCAATCCCTACTCCCCCCCAATGTTCCCATTCTTTGCCAATTTAAAAAGCGTTATAAATATTTTTATACATTTTTGTTTGATTTTCTCAGGATTAATCCCTTAATCTATCCTCCCTTTAATTCCCCCTTTTCCCCTTTCCCTCTTATTTCCCTGTTGAGTAAAACATATTTTTGTACTCAACTTTGTGTGTGTTTATGTGTATTTTTCCTTCCTTTACAAGTTCAGATGAGGGGAAAGTTCAAGTGTCAGCCACTCCCCCTACCCTACCCTCATTTTTGTATAAATGTCTTCTTGAGCTTCCTGTTTGTGAGATAATTTTCCCTAACTTTTGTCTGCCCCACTCCTATCCCCAATATATTTCCTCTCTACTTTTCCATCCTTCTTTTAAAATCATCAAAACTTAACAGAATCATTCCCAGGATTTGTCTGACCAGACTCTCTTTATGACCCCTGATGATGATAGGGAACACATTTAAGTACTTTACCCTTCTGTAGACCTTTATTATTGTTCATTCCTCTTTACCTTTTTATGTTTCTCTTCACTCCTATGTTTGAACTGCGGAGTCTTTACACAGCTCTGTTATTTTCATAAGGATGCTTGGAAGTTCTCAGTTTCATTAAAAATCCATTTTTTTCCCTTGTAGCATTATACTCAGTTTTGTTGGGTTATTAATATAATATAATAAGTTATTCTTGGATATATTTGCCTTCTGAAATATGGTTTCCATGTTATCTGTGCTTTTATAGTTGTGGCTGCTAAATTGTATATGATTGTTATTGTGGGTCCTCAGTACTTGAATTCTTTCTTTCTGACTGGTTGCAGTATTCTTCTTTGTCCTGGAAGCTCTGGATTTTTATGTTTATGGCAATTTTCATTTTGGGGTTTCTTTCAGGAGGTGACTGATGAATTCTTTCTATATTTACTCTGCCCTTTGGTTCTAAGAGATCCGGGCTATTTTCTTTTAAGATTTCTTGAAATATGATGGCTTATTGGATTTGGTTTTGGTTTTGTTTGTTTTTTTGTCATGGCATTTAGGTAGTCCAGTGATTCTTAAAGTTTTTCTTCTCACTCTGTTTCCTAAGACAGTTATTTTTGGTATGAGATGTCTTACATCTATTTTTTTCAGGCTCTTGACTTTGTTTTTAATATTTTCTCCTCTCATAGAGTTATTGACTTCTATTTAGTTCATTATAATTTTCAGGGAGTTTCATACCTCTTGTACCAGGCTTTTTTATCTCTCTTTCCATTTCTTTCCCTTATAGCTCCCCTTTCCCAATTTTTTCTTGAAGTGATCTCATTTCACTTATAAAAACAATTTTGAACTCCTTATTTTTAACTTTTACTTCATCTCATCGAGGAATTCCAGTTAAGTTTTTGCCAGAATTGTGTTTTTTCTTGAGACTTTGCTTGTAGATGCTTTAGTCATTCTCTACGGGGACTTGAATGTCCCAGTCACTACAGTTTATGGTGGGATTCTCTTTTTTCTTTGCTCATTCTTCCAGGCTATTTCTTAACTTAACATTTTATCTTAGGACTGAGCTCTGTGCATATCTGAAGAAACTGGAAGGAAGGTCTGAACTGGTCCTGTTGCTTCTTTCTTAGGAATATTGAGTTTTGTGTTCTAGGATCTTGGGACAGCTCAGACTTGGGACTTAACAAGATTTCAGTGCACCCCAGATGGGTGCACTGAACCAAGGTAAAGTCTGATTGCTATGCCCCACCTTGTCTGAGTTCTGTCATTTTTTTCCTTGGGTTTGGGTCTGAGTAACAGTAGACTTCTGCTGGACTCAGCCCCTGTCAGCCACCTGGGAGGCTTTGCTTGTGCAGAGTGATAGGACTCCAGGTTCTCTTTTGGTCTGGAATTTTACCCAGATTATTCCTCTGCAGGCTTCAGACTGGAATGGAGGTTGGAACTACCTCACTATGCTCCCGAGATCTGAACAACACTGCTACTGATTGCTTCTGAATTTGTTCTTTTCTCAGTATGTATCTCAGTAAACAGAAAAGATGGGGAAAGAGGAAGGGGAGAACAGGTGCATCAACCCTGTCAGTCCACCCTGAATCTCCTACCCAGTGCTAGCTTGAACCTGTCCCTGTCACAGTTCTCCATATTGGTCTGGGGCCCCTGGTTGCCCTGCTACACAGACTCTCTCTGGTCACTGTTGTACTCCCTGTGGGGTATACTCCATACTAGTCCTTGTCCCCAGTATCCACAGATCTCTCTGTCTTCTTTTGCCAATCTGAAATAGAAAAATGATTCATTGTGACTTTTTCTTGGATTTCCCCATCAGTACTTAGTCTGGTACATTTTCTACGTATGTTTGAAGGAGTTCAAGGAAAGAAGTCTTCATTGTGCTGATGCTACTCTGATGCCTTTGCAACTTTTCAAAACTTCAATAATAATTCATATTTATATAGTGCTTTAAGATTAGCAAGGTAGTTTTAAGATGGTGATGTAAAAGGCTCTAGAAAAGCCAAACTATGCCTCGAATGCTGTAACAGAGTTCTACCAGATGGAGCATTGATGAAATATCAATAAACTTCCCCATGTAGGACAAAAGTCCATAAGAAGACTACCAGAAACCCTTATATACTCTGAGGAAGATAAGCCAGGGGAAGCAGAAGCCACAGTTCCTGGGCAGCCATGCCATAACCACAGCTGGTGATGGGTAATGCAGCTGGTGAGCCAGCCATGCCAGAGTTGTAGTGGGACACAAGGCCAGTAAATCAGCCAAACAGCACAAGCTCTGGGGGTCTTGTAGGAGGCCTACAGTCAGTCCAATTTATGGTACCTTATTGGAGCTTATCAGGGTCACTGTAGGGGATGGAGCCAACTTTTGGTTGGGAATTATGCAAGGAGAAAGAGACAAAGATCAGACTAGGACCAAAACTTGCATCGAAGAACCCAGAAATGAACCACTCCAGAAGCAAAAGATTCTGGCAAAACAGTGAAGGCTAGCCTTAGACATCCCATCCAGAAAAGCAGCCACCCAATGGTAGCTAAAGTACATAAGTGATAGGACCAAGCAGGGCTTGCCTACATCATTCAACAGAGTGGGAGAGAACAGTCTTTTGCACCTAGGGTTTTTTGTTTGTTTGCTTGCTTTTTTGCCATTTGCTTTTTTACTTTAAAAAGTTAAAAAAAAAAAAAGTACATTCCATTCCCCTCCCTGAATCATTCCATATAACAAATAGTATTTTAAATAATATTTTATTTTCCCACCAATTACATGTAAAGACAGTTTTTGACATTTTTTTTAAATTTTGACTTCTGAGGTGGAGCCAAGATGGCGGACTAGAAAGACACACTTATGCAGGGTCCTCCCCACAGCCCATAAAATACCTGTAGAGAGGGACTTTCAACAAATTTTGGAGCAGCAGAAGTGGAGAACAACAGAGTGGAGGAGATTTCCAGCCCACCGTGACCAAGCACGGAGCCCAGCCCAGCCTTGGCTGAGCGGCCTGGCATGACAAGACTCTGGGAGGAGGACACCTGGGGGGATTGGAATCTCCAGTCACTGCAGCGGGGCCTCAGATCCCTCAGCCCACAAGGGCCTTCCTATAGCTCCAGCAGCAGGCAGCCACCACAAGGCCTGCACAGTAGCCCCTACAGACCACTCATTGTTTGAGCGTAAAAACCCCTGGGGGCACTGAAGAGCTAAGTCTTACCTCAGCCTTGGGTGGAGGCCCTGGGCCAGCTAGTCTTTGTCTCACACTGAATGGTGGCCCTGCCTATCCAGCTTATCTGAAAATCAGCCCCCAATGCTGGCTAGGCCTAACTGGAGGCCAAATGGCTGTGGAAAGGTATCTGCTAAGATTCTGGGTACAAAAATCCATCTCTGCATCCAGACCAGTACACGCTTGATTGTGCCACCTGGGAGGAACTGAGATCTCACAGATTCCCAGAGTATACCCTACTCTTGACAAAGAATCCAGAAGTCAAGAAACTGGTTGGGAAAATGCCCAAAAAAAGGAAAAAAAATAAGACCGTAGGAGGTTACTTACTTGGTGAACAGATATCTCCTCCCATCCTTTCTGATGAGGAAGAATGATGCTTACCATCAGGGAAAGACATAGAAGTCAAGGCTTCTGTATCCCAAACATCTAAAATAAATATTCAGTGGGTCCAGGCCATGGAAGAGCTCAAAAAAGGATTTTGAAAATCAAGTTAGAGAGGTGGAGGAAAAGCTGGGAAGAGAAATGAGAGAGATGTAAGAAAAGCATGAAAAGCAGGTAACACCTTGCCAAAGAAGACCCAAAAAATGCTGAAGAAAATAACACCTTGAAAAATAGGCTAACGCAATTGGCAAAAGAGGTTCAAAAAGCCAGTGAGGAGAAGAATACTTTAAAAAGCAGAATTAGCCAAATGGAAAAGAAGGTCCAAAAGCTCACTGAAGAAAATAGTTCTTTAAAAATCAGAATGGAACAGATGAGGCTAATGACTTTATGTGAAACCAAGAAATCACAAAACAAAACCAAAAGAATGAAAAAATGGAAGATAATGTGAAATATCTCATTGGAAAAACAACTGACCTGGAAAATAGATCCAGGAGAGACAATTTGAAAATTGTGGGAATACCTAAAAGCCATGATCAAAAAGAGAGCCTAGACATCATC
>CM053771.1:233517240-233600015 GCA_028658325.1 Potorous gilbertii
AAACTGTTTACATTCTTACATGGAAAGACAATATTTGTAACTCTTGAAACTTTTCAGTATCTGGGTAGTTGGTGGGATTACACACACACACACACACACACACACACTCACACACACACAGAGCACAGAGCGAATTGAATAGGATGGGATCGTATCTTAAAAAAATGAAATTAAGTGATGAGAGAGAAATATATTGGGAGGAGAAAGGGAAAAATGGAATGGGACAAATTATCTCTCATAAAAGAGGCGAATAAAATGCACACTCATTTTGGTATGAAAACATATCTTACAATACAGGAAAGTGGGGGAAAAGGGGATAAGCAGGGTTAGGAGGATGATGGAAGGGAGGGCAGTGAGAGGAGGGAGCAATTTGAAGTCAACACTCTTGGGGAGGGACAGGGTCCAAAGAGAGAACAGAAGCAATGGCGGGCAGGATAGGATGGAGGGAAATATAGTCTTACACAACATGACTATTATAGAAGTCATTTGGAAAACTACACAGATATGGCCTATATCGAATTGCTTGCTTCCCAAAGGGAATGGGTGGGGAGGGTGGGATGAAGAGAAGTTGGAAGTCAAAGTTGTAGGAACAACTGTCGAGTATTGCTCTTACTACTAGGAAATAAGAAATACAGGTAATGGGGTATAGAAAGTTATCTGGCCCTACAGGACAAAAGAGAAGATGAGGACAAGGGAAGGGAGGGATGTTAGAAGAGAGGGCAGATTGGTGATAGGGGCAATTAGAATGCTTGGAGTTTTGGGGTGAGGGGAGGAGAGAAATGGGGAGAAAATTTGGAACCTCAATGAAAATGAATGTTAAAAGTTAAATAAATTTTAAAAATAAATAAATAATGCTTTAAAAAAAATTTTGAATTCCAAATTTTCTACACCTCACAAAGGAAGACCCTGAGACAGTAAGCAATTTAATATAGGTTCAAGGGTGAGGAACCTGCAACCTCAAGGCCTTGTCCTTGTAGGTCCTTGGGCATGGCCTTTTGACTGAGTCTCAGTTTTGCAGAACAAATCTTTTTATTAAGGGGATTTGGTCTGTGAAGTTTGGATTCAGTCAAAGGACTGCAGTTGAGGAGCTAGAGGGCCAGATGTGGCCTCAGGCTACAGGTTCCCCACCCCTGGGTTATACATTTACAGTCATGCAAAGCATACTCTCCTATTAGTCATGATGTGAAAAAGGATGCAGACCCCCCCCCAAAAAAAACCCCACAAAAATAAGGTGAAGAATAGTATGCATTCAGATTCCATCAGTTTTTTCTTTGGAGGTAGATCACGAGTCCTTTGGAATTACCTTGGATCATTGTCTGACAGAGAATAGTTAGATCATTCATAGTTGATCGTCTTATAATATTGTTATTACAGGGTTGTCCTGGTTCTGCTCACTTCACGCTGCCTCAGTTCATACAAGTTTTTCCAGGTTTGTCAGAAACCATTATAGTTATCATTTCTTATAGTACAATAGTATTCTATCACCAATCATTCACAGTTCTTAAAATATTACTGTTACTGTGTCCAATGTTCTCTTGGTTCTGTTCACTTCATTTTATATCAGTTCATGTCTTTCCAGCTTTTTCTGAAATCAGCCTGCTCATTATTTCTTATAGTATAATAGTATTCCATTACAATCATATGCCACAACTTATTTGGCCATTCCCTAATTGATGGGCATCCCCTCAATTTCTGGTTCTTTGCCACTACTAGAAGACCTGCTATATTTTTGTACAAATATGTCCTTTTCCCTTTTTATAAATAATTGATTGATACATTGAACAAGTCTAAAAATATGTGCAATGTTTAATACTTATGGACCTCCCTTCTCCACAAAGGGTAGATTGGGAGTATCTTCCCTTATCTCTTCTTCCAAGTTGAGCTTGATATTCATAATTTTGTTAATTCAGTTTTGATTTTTTTTGGACATATGGTTCTTTCAATTTACATTGTTACATTCATTTTATATATTGTTTTGTCTCTGCTTATTTCAGTCTGCATCAGTTCATGTTGATCTTTCCATGCTTCTCTATATTCATCACATACATTTCTAACAGCACAGTAGTATCCTAGCAGCTAGGTGGCTCAGTAGATAGAACACTGATCCTAGAGTCAGGAAGACGTAAGTTCAAATCTGGCCTCAGACGTTTAGTAGCTGTGTGATCATAGGTAAGTTATTTAACCTCTGTCTTAATCCACTGAAGAAGGAAATAGCAAACAAATCCAGTATCTTTACCAAGAAAACCACATGGACAGTATTGATGTGTTATGATACACAGCATCACAAAGAGTCAGGTATGTCTGAACAACCACAACATCCCATTACGTTCATGTTCTGCAATTTGTTTAGCATTCCCCAATTGATGGGCATGTATTTTGTTTCCAAAACTTTGTTATCACAAAGAGTGTTCTATAAATATTTTGGTATTGATGGGAACTTTATTCTTATCCATAGCTTCCTTGGGGGGTAAGCTCAGTAAATTGAGTCTCTGGTTCAAAGGGTATGGATGTCTTAGTCACTTAATTGGCATAATTCTAAATTGCTTTCCAAAATGCTTGTACCATTTCATAGCTCCACCAACAGTATATTAGTGTACCTATCATTCTACAATTCTCAAAATTGACTGTTACCATTTTTGTCATCTTTGTCAATTTGCAGAGTGAAAAGTAAAACCTTAGGGTTGTTTTGATGTGCATTTTTCTTCTTATTAGTTATCTGAAGCATTATTTGCACTCTTCTTTTAAGAACTATTTGTTTATATCCATCCCTTGAGCACTTATTTTTGGGGGAATGGCTATTAGTCATATATATATATATATATATATATGTTTTCAGCCATGCTGTCAAATGCTTTCAATGAGAATGAACACGGCATCAAGGTCAACTACTGTGCTGATGGTAAGTTCTTCAATTTGAAAAGGCTACAAGCCAAGACCAAAGTTGAGGAAGTACTGGTACATGATATTCTGTTTGCAGATGATCGTGCACTCAGTGCAGCCTCTAAAGCTGAGATGCAACAAAGTATGGATCAATTCTCTGCTATCTGTGCTAATTTTGGCTTAATAATTAACATCAAGAAAATGCAGATGCTCCATCAGTCACCACCATACCATCCATACATGGAACCATTGATTACAGCAAATGGAGAAGTTTTGAATGCTGTGGATAAGTTCACTTACCTTGGTAGTATACTTTCCAGGGATGTACACATTGACAATGAGGTTGATGCACATATTGCCAGAGCCAGCTCAGTGTTTGGAAGGCTCCAGAGAAAAGTTTGGGAGAGAAGAGGTATTAGAGTGACTACTAAATTGAAGGTCTACAGAGCTGTTGTGTTGACTTCATTGATGTACACCTGTGAAACATGGACCGTCTATCAGCCCTATGTCGAATTCTTCCATTTTAACTGTCTTAGGAAGATTCTGAGGATCACTTGGCAGGATAAGATACCAGACACTGAAGTTCTTGCTTGAACTGACCAAGCATTCAAAGTATGCTTCAGAGAGCACAACTCCGATGGGCTGGCCATGTTGTTCAAATGCAAAATGTACACTTGACAAAAAGACTATTTTATGGAGAACTCACATGGGGCAGGCAATCACATGGTGGTCAGAAGAAGCGATACAAGGACACTCTCAAGGTCTCTCTCAGGAATTTTGGATTTGACTGTGCAACATGGGAGACACTGGCACAGGACCGCTCATTATGGCATGCCCACATAAGAAAAGGTGCTGTGCTGAGCAAAGCAGAATTGAGATAGCACAAAGGAAACGCAGAATGCACAAATTTGGGATATTCACCCCAAATATTCACAAGGACTATCTGTGCCCAACCTGTAGTAGAGCATTCTAAACTCCTGTTGGTCTGATCAGCCACCGTCGGACACACTGAAATGTCACTTTATCATGGTGATGTCATTTTGATCCTCTTAAAACGAAGGACAACAACCAAGCAATATATGTATGTATATATACATATAAATTGTCTACATGTCTTAGATACTAAATCTTTATCAAAGAAATTTGATAACAAAGATTTTTTCCCCCATTTGACCATTTCCTTTCTTATTCTAGGTGAATTAATTAGTCTATGCAGAAGCTTTTCAGTTTCATGTAATAAAAGTTATTAGTTTTATCTTTTGTAATTGCCACTATCTCTTATTTGGTTAAGAATACATCTACTACCCATAGCTTTGAGAGGCATATGATCTGCTTCTTTTCCATTTTTTTTTGTAGGCTGATCATTAATATTAAGCTTGCATATCCATTTAGAATGTATTATGGAATATGGTGTAAGGTGTTGGTCTAAGCCTAATTCCTACCAGACTGCTTTCCTGTTTTCTCAGTAGTTTTTGTCAAATAGGGAGTTTCTTCCCAGGTAATTTATGTTTTCCATTTTATCAAACTCTGGGTTACTGAGTCCTGTTGTTTCTGATTCTCCTTTGTCTAATCCATTCCATTAATAAAGCTCTATTTTTTTTTAACCAATATCAGATGGTTTTGATAACTGCTGCTATATAATGTAGTTTGAGGTCTGGAAGTGCCCTTCTCCCTTCATTCCTATTTTTTCCCCATAATTTCCTTTAATGTTCTAGACCTTTTTTTCCACAAGTGAATCTTGTTATTATTTTACCAAGTTCTATAAAGTATTTTCTTGGTAATTTGATTTGTATAGCAATAAAAGTAAAAATTAACTTTGGAAATATTGTCATTTTCATTATATTGGCATAGCCTAGCCACGAGCACTGATTCTTCCATCTATTTAAGTTCTTTATTTCTTTTTTTAGTAATTGAATCTGTACAAGTCTCTTGTGTGCTTCAGTTGATTGATCCTGATATCTTATGCATTTTGTAGTTATTTGGAATGGGATTTCCCTTTCTATTTTTGCTTCTTGGGTTTTGTTATTATTATATAGAAGTATTGTTGATTTTTGAGGGTTTATTTGATAGCCTGAAACTTTGCTGAAGCTATTGTTTCATTTAGTATCTTTGTTTAGTCCCTAGTATTTTTCAAGTATACCATCACACCACCAGCAAATAGAGATTGTTTTGTCTCCTCTTTACCTATCTTTATACCTTCAATTTGCTATAATTTTCAGAACTATATCAAATTATAGTGGGAAGAGTAGACATCCTTACTTCACTTCCCATCTTTATTCCATGGTGATTGAATCTTAATATATCTTAAGGGAGATGGTGTCATGGAGAGGATGGATTACTTCTCTTATTTTTAGGACTTCCTCGGTCTGCACGTCTCCCTCCCAAAACCATGGCTGACAACAGCAGTGATGAATATGAAGAGGAAAGCAACAAGGTGCGTGCTAACTCGCAGCTTAATGTTGTGGGAGGTAACACCAATATATTTGTCAGCATTTATTGATTGCCCTCTTGAGGTAGAGTGGGGAATCAGAGGTAAAGTGCCTTGAAAAGGGGATTTTTTAAAAATCTAATTATGGGAAAAGAAAGCTTAAAATTACAGCTGAATTTCTGGCAAAAAATTTCCTACAGTTTGAACAAAAGAAAAGGACTTGCTATTTCCTTCATTTTTAGGAGTATGTGAAGATAACCTTACTCGATGGAAAAGTTCTTTAATATGGAGCCATTGAGCCCAGATACCTCTTTGTCTATTATACTTAGAGTATAGAAAATTATTATATTCAGATTTAAGAAAGACAGAAGAATATCAAGTTTCTCTTGAAGATAGAGAAGCAGCAGGAGGACAGATCTACCCTGTGATTTGATTCAACTTTAGGCACTGGGAATAACCTTACTTAAACAATTTATGTATTTACATTTAACAAATCCCCAATGTTTATTGTTAATGCCTCCACTGAGCAGGATATACAGAATAAAGAATTTTTGCTACAAGAAACTTAGCAATATGTCATTTCAAAAGCGGATTTCATAAAATTACAGAAAGGAGAAAATTCAGTATAGGTTCAAGATGGTTCCACCATCTGCTTTAACTTCAAGGAATGTATGGCAACAGTATAGCCATGAAACCATAATTTTTAATTTTTTGGTTTGGATTTTACATTTATTAGATTTGTGGCACTATGAAGACATTTGAGAATTTTTTAAAATTGCAATCAAAAGGCACATTTTAGACATTCTTCTATTGCTTAGAAAGTTACCAGGTCTTTCTTGCCATGAAATCTGGAATCTGTCACAAGTACTAGTACAAATTCAAGGACTCGGATAAAGCACATAAGTTTGGACGGATGAACACAAGAGAAATGACCAGGTTTTCTAAGACAGTCACCCAAATTTTTGGATTACCTTCCTTCCTCTTGTCTTTTAACACTGAAGGAACATTTTAGGCTCTGTTATCTTTTCAATGCAGTGTGCACCCTTAAGCATCTTTAGTAGTTCTAAAAACAGCAGAACCAATTTTCCTTAAAGTGTCCCCTTCCCCAACCCTGAACTTGTTATCTCTGTAACTAAGAGAAAATTTAGCAAATTAAGAGGTAGGAGAAATGTGTTAGAATGTTTTAAGTAAGTAAAAAGCACTGGGGCGTAGTAACAGAATGGACTCTACTACTGTGCCATTAGCTGTCATGCAAGTCTCATGAATTAAAATTAGAATATTAGAATAAGCCTTAATTAGTTAATGTGTAATGAATGTTATTTCTGTTTTTATCATTTATAAAGGAAAACCAAACCTAAAGCAGTTTTTATGTTGTTTTGTAACATATGTCACAATTTTATATGCCAATAGGTACTTCACAATCAAAGAAACAGATTAAGTAATTAAAAACAGACTGGAGCCATACAGCAGTTAACCTCAATATAAGCCTACGGAAACCGAGATTTCAAAACCTACTTTTAAAGGGGGCTATTTGAATGGTCATCCCTCAGGTCCCGAGGGAGGGCATCCCACAGCCCCCAGGCCACAGAGGGAAAGACTCGGACCCTGCCCCTCCTGCCCCTGCAAGCCCCAAGCGCCACCACGCCCCTTCCCGTGGACCTGAGAGGGTGGGATGGTATATAGGGAGCCAGAAGCTCAGAAAGGTAGGTGGCAATGCCAAGGAGCAAACAATCTCTGATGTTGGGATAGAGCATTTAAGTTTGTGCATTTAGCTACCTAAGGGGAGAGAAAAGGGAAGTATACGTAGGGTAATAAGTACCTCATCTAGAAGGGAAATAGCTAAACAAGTGATTGAATTAAAAAATCTACATTTTCTGGAACTGCTGGTCAGGATTCAGATGCAGGATTGACTAAAGTAAAATAAAATTTGCATGGAGCTCTTGGAAGCTTCTGAATAACAAATGTGGATGATAGAATCTTTGCCCTCCCCCCCACACCCCAGCAAAGGAATGGAAAATAGCAGTGAAAAGTGGGGACCCTAGTTAGAGCAGGGGACAGAGCAGAACCTGAGTCTTTCCTTTAGCCCTCTAAAGGGAGTGCTTTCCTTTCCCTGGTGATTTGGTGTCAGGGGGCTGGCTGGTGGTTAGAGGGAGGAGAGACAGAAGTGAGTACCATAAGACCTTTGCTGCAAGTACCCTGATCTTCTCTCTGTCTGCTCCTACTCAGGAGAAGAAAAAGGCAACTCAGATGGCCACTCAGCGTGGTTTCAGTGAGAATGAGGATGAAGATGAAGATGATGATTCATCTGAAACTGACTCTGATGAAGATGATGATGATGAAGAGCATGGTGCCCTTTTGGAAGGGTAAGGAAAGACTCCCTATTGGTAATACCCAAGCCAAAGGAAAATATCTTCTCAAAATTATTGTGCCTTCACATATTCAAGACCTGGGAAGACATCAGATTAAAGATGTGGACAGAAGATCCATAAAACATAGAGTACAAAGGAAAAAACCAAAAGGTTTAGAAAGGGAAACAAACAGGGCAATTTTGTTGATATCTTATTAAATTTAACATATACTTTTAAGTAAAACAGATTGCATATAATCCTCTTTTTCATTCTTTGTATCTTGGTGTCTTTTTGTTTATAACTATTAAATTCATAATAAGACAATTTTAAAATTAAAAAAGACCAACAGTACACACAGTTAAGTGTGAGAATATGGAGAAATAATTTTATGAAATTGAAGTTATAGTCCAAAAATAATTTCTACTTGGCCTTATAATGGAACCTCTTGGTTTTTTTTTTAAAGTATAGTTTAGTTTTTATTAAAAGGAATTTACAATCCCTAAGAACACAATTGCTGACAGTGAATTGATCTAGAAGCATATTTCATAAAGGGGAGAAAGCCAGCCTGACATTAACTGTTCACTGTAGATGATTAACAGAACAATAATTCATATGAGAACCATGGAAACTGTATGTTTAAAATTATTATTTTTTATATCCATGTTACTTGTCACTAATTTGTCTTCCCCCTCCCCCACAGAAGCCTTCTCATAACAACTAACTATAGGCAAACAAAACAAATCAACATGTAAACATAATAACCATGCCTGAAGTATATGTCTCATTCTGCACATATAGTCCGTCACCTCCCTGCCAAGAGACAGAAGGCATGCTTTATCAGCTGCTGAGTCAGTCAGTCTTAGAGCAGCCTTACAAACCCAGCCAAGAATGGAAGTACCAGGTGAAGCAGTGGCTAGGTTAGGATTCCAATGCTTTGTAGTTAGAGCCACATATCACACCACTCCTCCCTGTCAGTCTTGAATATCTTGTTCTTTCCTTCAGTGCCTATGACCCTGCAGATTATGAGCATTTACCAGTCTCTGCTGAGATTAAAGAGCTCTTCCAGTATATCACTAGGTAAGTAGATGGTTTATCACCAGATTCCTCCCCATTCCTAAGGAGTTCATCCTTCCAAAGCAGTGGGGTTCTCAATCTTTTTTATGTGTTGGACCCCTTTGGTAGTCTGGTGAAATCAATGGACTCCTTCACAAAACAATATTTTTAATGTATGCAGTTAATAAATAAGATCACAAAGGACACCAGTTATATTATGTATTATTAATGTACAGTTATCAAAATATTTTCAGGTTAAAAACCCCTGTTCTAAAATTTTATGATTTACTAATGACAGTTAACTGCTTATGTTGACTTCTCTACCCTACTTTGATGGTGTCTCTTAGGTACACACCCCAACTGATTGATCTGGACCACAAACTGAAACCTTTCATTCCAGACTTCATCCCAGCTGTTGGGGACATTGATGCCTTCTTAAAGGTACAGTCCAAAAATCTCTTCCATTTTGTCCATCTCTTCACTCCATCCAATCAATAATAATTATTTTGGTAGCCTAAGGTTCAGAAGCCAATATCTCCTATCCCTGTCTTCTTTGCTAATCAAGCTATTTTTCTTCCACCACTCAAATTGATCTCAAAATCCATGTCTCCTAGAAACCAACCTAAATTGACCTACCAGGAACTAATAATTTTCCTGATTCTATGTTGACTAGAATTAGAATGTTTTTAGCTGTTTCCTTTGGTACACACACTATATTTCAATAATGGTCAAAGTGACCTCTATTTATCTTTGCTGTTCACCTCAAATTTCACTGATTGCTGATATATAATTCTATATGTAGATATATGTGTATAGTGTTTGTGTGTGTATATATATATATGTAAGTATATGTACATATACACACATTCATATTCTACTTTCGTTACATTTATGTCTTCTACTTATATATACATATTGTTGAGTGTGTGTTAAATTGTAAACTCATATAGAGAGTGGGATTGTGTATGTGTAGTTCTCTCTATATAATATCTTCAGTAGAACCATACAAAAACAGTCTGTGACTTGATAATATGTGCTTGATAATGATGATGATAACCTGCCATAGTCCTTTTCCATCAGCTTTTTGAAACTAGCCAGATATGTTTACCCCTATGCCTGTTGGCTAGTTGCCATCTGTCCTTCTTCTCTATATCAGGTACCACGTCCTGATGGGAAACCTGACAACCTTGGCTTATTGGTCTTGGATGAGCCATCTACAAAGCAGTCTGATCCTACAGTGCTTTCCCTTTGGTTGACAGAGAATTCCAAGCAGCACAACATCACAGTAAGGCACAATCCTAGAAAAGGGTATATTGTTAAGATATTTTCTGCTTAATTTGAAAATCTTTCCCATTCATTAATAGGCCCATATGACCTGCACATGGAAGCCTAAGTCATATATGGTAGGAAGAATGGGTGGAACAGGAAGAGTAGGGCAGAACTGGGAGGAAGTTGGTGAGAGAGTTAGGGCAAAGGAGAGAGAGGATACAGGCAGGCACAGCTAGTCTTGTGAATTTGTTTGTGGGAAGCAGGGTTGGGGGGAAGCTTGGGAGTAGCCTTGTCCCTTGGCGGCAGTGATAATGTGATTTGACTTCTTGGTTACTATGATAGATTTGGGTTTTTGGTGTTGGGATTTGACTTTGTGGTGTCTGAATAGATGTTTTTCTTCTACCTTCTATATGGAGAGTTACACTTTGAGATTCAGAACTATGCCAGCATACTCATAGTTACTCTCGGTGCTGTGAATATTGCTTTGGCCATACAAAGGGTTCCCAGCCCAGAGTGGTGAGGGATCGAAAACCCAGTGGGCATTCACAGAATTGACTGAGGTTGGTTAGCATTGACTCCAATAAGCATCTCTATAAGGTATCCTATGAATTTACTTCAGCTGCTGACACATTTACCTTTTCAACAGCTGCCCTATTTTTGAAATATAGCTGTAAGAGATGAATTAGCCCCTCACTACTCAGCAAAAATTGTGGCTTTGAAGGGGATGGCTATCATCCATAACTTCAACTTTTCCTTCCTTTTTATAGCAACAAATGAAGGTGAAGAGCCTAGAAGATGCAGAAAAGAATCCCAAAGCTATTGACACATGGATAGAGAGCATCTCAGAGCTCCACCGTTCCAAGCCTCCAGCCACTGTTCACTATACCAGGTCAGAATTCTCTTTCCTTCCCAAAATAGTCTTCTGGCAATCCCCATACCTTTATGCAAAATGGGCATGGGGTTCAAACAGCTCAATTCAGTGGGTATTTATTAAGTACCAACTACGTACCAGGCATCAAAGAACACTATCTAACCAATGCCAACTGACACAGCAGTCTGATCAAATTTCCACATCTGTAGTCCCCTAAACCTCTGCTGAGAGAAGGAAAGCATGGTGGTTTTTTGGCTTACGATTCATTTTAATTTTTTTCAATTAACAAAAATCTTTTTCTCTACCATCTCCTCCCCTCCCCCCCAAATAGGGAAAAAACTTTTATAACCAATATGCAAACAAAAAGATATTTTAAAAATTGCACATTGGCCATGTCCTCTGTGTGTCTGTATGTGTGTGTTTCTTTATCTGTCTCTCTGTCTGTCTGTGTGTATGCCCAGATACATATGTTTCATTCTGTACCGTGACTATCACCTCTCTATCAAGAAGGGTGGATAGCATATTTCATCATTAGTCCTGTGGAATCAAGGTTGGTCATGACATTGATCAGAGTTCTTAAGTCTTCCAAAATTATTTGTCTTTACAACGTTCTTATTATTGTATAAATTGTTCTTCTGGTTCTGCTCATCCCATCTCAATTCATACAAGTCTTCCAAGGGTTCTCTGAAACCACCCATGTCATTATTTCTTACAGCACATTACTATTCCATTCTATTCATAGAGCATCATTTGTTTAGCTATTCCCAGTTGATGGGCATCCCCTCAGTTTCCAATTCTTTGCCACCACAAAAAGAGCTGCTACAAATATTTCTGTACATATGGAACCTTTTCCTCTTTCTTTGCTCTCTTTGAGATAGAGACCTAGTAGTTGTATCTCTGGGTCAGAGGGTTTGATAGCTTTTTGGGCATAGTTTAAAATTGTTTTTCAGAGTGGCAGGATCAGTTCACACCTCCACCAACTGTGCATTAATGCACATTTTCCCACAGCTCCTATGCCTGTCAATACTTTCCTTTTTGACATTTCTGCCAATCTGATGGTTGTAAACTAATGAACTCACATTCTGATGGAGAGAGTGTATATAGAAGTTTTCACTTGCAAGTCAGATATAAAGTACAGATAGTGATACAGAGTACAGCAGCAAAGCAGACAGTGACATATCATCTTCACTGGTGTTTCCACTGTGTCATTTTCTGATGTTGAATCATCTGACAGTGCCAACTTGAAGGTGAAAATTTTCTTTTTTGGCTCCTCAGTAGCTGTGGCTATAGTACCTGCAGAAGCAGTTGCCAAGCCACATCTCTAAAGGGGTTGCTTCCCAGAATGATGACTTCTGGGCTGGGCTGAAGGCAGGAACTGATCTAGAGGTGCTCTTGGGCCTCATTACCTGTTAGTGCCAATTGGTTAGCTTTTGGTGAAAAGGAAGAGAGGACCCTTCTCTACAATAACTGTTCCCCTAAATGATGGCTGGAAGACCCAGGCTAAAAAAGCAAGGCCGTTGATCTAGAGGGCACTCCTATTCCTAAGGCTCTTGGATACAGGGTTATGGGCTGAGTATGTTGGAACTGAAGAGGAGATCACGATCGAGATAGCAGTGGTAGTTTTCCTTGCTTCAAACATGCTGCCTCCTGTTTCTTCCTTAGGGTGTCCCATTGCCTCAGCTTTTTCTGATCTCCCTAGTTGTCAGTGGTCTTTCCTTCCTCAAGTTATTTTTTATTTACTTATTAACTTTAGATATTATAAACGTGTGGTGGAATGTAAACTTGAGGGGAAGGGATCCTATTTTTCTTTTTGTTTTTGTATCCCTAGAACCTAGCACATAGTAACTACTTAATAAATGCTTGTTGAACTGAATTAAATTAATGTTGGAAGCAACACTTAGGTCTTCTTCAAATCTTGGGCAAAATGAGTATGTTTCCATTTGAAAAATTTTCCTTTGGGTTAGAGCAAAGAGTAGTATTGGAAGGGGAAGATTGCTAATAGCTTTTTCTTCTGTTAGACACAGATCTGATGTCATCAGTCCACACATCCTATTGACATTTGTCTTTACCCTTCCAGGCCCATGCCAGACATTGACACTTTGATGCAGGAGTGGTCCCCAGAATTTGAGGAGCTTTTAGGCAAGGTGGGTAAAATCATAATGCACTAAGGGAATGGGATATGTGCTGACAGGACTGTATTTGGTCATTAGTATTGTTATTTTAGATTCATTAAAGGAGGAGTCTTGAAAAAACAGTATGAAAAAAGTCTGTGAAGTGCTTAGATAGAGATATGGAGAGCCAATGAAGTAGTGGTTAGAGAAGTAGGAGTAGAGGCCAGGGGTGGGGGACCTGTGGCCTCAAGGCCATGTGTGGCCCTCTAGATTCTCAAGTATGGCCTTTTGACTGAGTCCAAGTTTTACAGAGCAAATCTTTTTTTTTTTTTAAGGGAATTTGTTCTGTGAAGTTTGGATTCAGTCAGTGGGCCATACTTGAGGACCTAGAGGGCCGCATGTGGCCTGGAGGCCACAGGTTCCCCACACCTGGGATAGACCCTACTCCACAGGAGACTGTGGTGTCTCTGAAACTAAAAGGCAGGAGAATGTCAGCAGTGTGCATAGCTACAGAGAGGTCGATGAGGATAAGGACTGAAACAGAGCCATCGGAATTAGCTGTTAGGAGGTCACTGGCCATCTCTGAGAGAGGCTTCAGGCCCTTGACTCATCCTCCTCCTCCCATTCTGTTTCCAGGTGAGCCTGCCCACAGCTGACATCGATTGTAGCCTGGCAGAATACATTGATATGATTTGTGGTAAGTTCCCACTGGCCTCTCACTCCAGTTTCTGTAGCTTTTGCTTTTTCCTGTACCAGAATTTCAGAAATTTCCAGCCCTTAATGAAGGGGCTAATGCTACCTGTGGAGAATAGCATCTCCAGACTGTTGTCTGTTATCTTTTGTGTCATTTAGAGTTGAACCTAGATGCTGTTGGGTCAAAAAACAGTGATTCCCTCCCTGTACCCTGCCTTGCCCTGCCCCAGCCTCTGAAATCCATTGTTTCTGGAGTCACAGAAATCATGAAATGGTTAAGTTCTTTCAAGATATATGGAATGTTCCCCTCCAGGAAGAAGAATGAATGTCCTGGAACATAAATAAATGAAAAAAAATTACCTATCAAGTGCCTATTATGTTCCAGGTATGGTGTTTGATGTTAGGGATACAGAGTCAAAAGTGAGACAGTCCTGCCTTTACGAGAATTACAGTGTAGTAAGGGGAGACAGCGCATAAATGAGAGTGGTGTCCAGAGAAAGGAGACAGGATAGGCCACAGGAATATAGAGTGGAGCTAAAGGGTAATTAGCTGTCACATCCTAACCAGAAGCCATTACAGTATTAATATAATCACTATTCTCAGAGCAGCAGGTGGAAAGCTGGGGGTAAGAGAGAGAAACCAGCGTACTTGGGGGGGAGCGGGGCAGGTGGCACAATGGCTGGATGGATGTGAAGGGTCACCTAGAGCTACGAGGATATACTAGGTTGGGTGAGTTTGTACTTACTCTCTAGACAGTACACCTCTGATGCCCATGCCATACACCCACCTCGAGTAGGATTCCAGAGCTGGGTGAATTAACACGCCTAGCAAGGGGGACATGATCTCTGGAGTTCTGGTCCAGAGGATGCTGTTGCATGCAGATGGGGTCAGGGAGGTATCATCCATGTGGATGCAGGTCATCATCTGGGATAAATAGATAAATATCCTGTGACTTCCAGAATTGAGTTTGATCCCATTCCCAGCGATTTTTTATTTTAGCAATCCTCGACATTCCTGTCTACAAGAGCCGGATTCAGTCCCTTCACCTGCTGTTTTCCCTCTACTCTGAGTTCAAGAACTCCCAGGTAAGCATAGCACTAAGAACCAGCTTGATACTATTGTGGGGAGACCTACACGGCAGCAAAGACCCACCACTTCATATACAGTCATCTCTATAAGAATTTGCTATGGCAGTAGAGGATGACTCTGTGCAGTGACATCTACACATCTAGACCCAGCCTAGTAATTAATCCAAAGACAACAGAACAGAGAACAGCCAAGGAGGAATGGCTTTAGAGGGAAGGGGAAGAAACTAGAGGGGGTGTGGAGCATTAGGTAAAGCTTAACGAGAAGTCAGAGAGCTCTTGCAAAGACAGGAAAACAAGTGATAGATGCTGAAACAAGGCAGGAAATAAAAAAGGAGTTCCTTTGGAGCAAGTCTCTGGCTGGTTTGATATCACCAAAGAATTATTTTGGGAATGAACTGATGAGTTACTGGCATATCTCTAATACTCTCCACTTTCTCCTTCCTTAGCATTTCAAAGCCTTGGCTGAAGGAAAGAAAGCAGCCACTCCTCCTTCCAATCCCACCTCCCAAGCTGGAGATGCAGAGACATTAACCTTCAGCTGAGCCCCCACAAGTCTCTCTGTCTCAAACCTCACACCTGGATCCTTCATCCCCCCAGCTGAGAAGGGGAAGTTGATCTCAGCCAAGCTCGAATCTTTGCCATGGGCCATACTTCTACTCAAGGAGAGATCATTCCCTTCTTATTGCGCTCTCGCAACTCAGGGAGAGGTCAGAGAGCACTGCAGACACTTGTTAAAAAGTGCTTACCTATCTTAGCCTCTCAGATTCCTTCCCTCAGGACATGGGTATTCATTGTACACTATGGGGTTTGAGTTAGAAGGATATTCCAGGCACTCTGGAATTTCAGAAACACTAAGGAGTACAGGTTGGGGGAGATGAGGAAACCTAATAGTTCTCAGTTTGGAATAGGAAGGACCTGTTATCTTTTTACTCATGGGGTTTATTGGCATAGAAATTAAAAATAAAATATTTTATCTGTTAACCTTTTTTTGTGTTTTAGGAAAGAGGAAATGTTGACTGATGACTAAGAAATTTGATGTGTACTAAAGGCATTAAAGTTAGTAGCAGTTTAAGTAAATCTTTTAAATCCAACCTGGTACCCTCATTTTTTCTAAGTGAAGGCTATTGATAGCCACATTTTAAAATTCTGCAAGTTTTTTCTGTTTGTACTTTTGAATCCAGTATTATCAGGTCCAGGGGCACAACCCCGAGTTGTGAACTTGCTGTTCACCTGGGGGGACCTCTGATATTAAGTCTGATGGAAAGGAAGGGAGAAGGTATGTATGAGAAGAAAATGTTCCTTGAGGCTTCTGTGAGAATTAGATGATCATTCCAGGCTAATCAGTTTATAGATCCCCTATTCCCTTGGGTAGAGATGAGGCCAAGCAGCCATTTACTCAGTTGTTTCTGTATCAGCCTCTCATGTGATCTCCCTGTTCCAATCTATCTAATATATAATTATAAGGATGATCTTTAGTTTTCAATATATCCAACCATTCAAGGAGTCCCTATTACCTGCTTGCTTTGTGATCTTTGAACAGATCACTTAATTGTTCTTCCTTCAGTCAAATGAGGAAATAATTCCTAATCCACCCATCTTGTAGGATTAGCAGTGAGAAGGAAAAGGAAATATTAGAACAAACTTTTCATTATCATACATATACATTCCATTTCAATAAGCATTAAACATATCTACTATTCAATTCAGTAAACACTTACCATGTGCCAGATCATCGAGGGATAAAATAAAAGACAGTTCCTGCCTTCCAGGATCTTACTTTCCCACAGGTGAAGACAGTACACAAAAGGAAACTGAAAAGGGGGCGAGGGAGAGAGCCTTCAGGGGGCACCCAGCACTGGGATATGATGTTTATGGAGTCACTGGTGGAAAATGAAGTCACCTGGAAAGTGCTGAGCCCTCTACAAAGGAGGCTTTGGGAAGGCGGCAATTGGGAGAGAAAAGGTGTTAGTTATCAAAAACTCAGTCTACAGAGTGATGAACTTATCCAGGGAAAGGGGTGGTGTCTCCTGGCATCTTGACACTAATGTGATAAGGGGATCCCTCTCATCCGTCTATCTCATTACTGCCCAACTTGGCCTTTGATTTTGTCAAGTTAAGTTGATTTCAGTTGTCAGAGCTGGAACAGATGTAGAGTTCACATCAAAACTCATTTTGCCACAAGGAAACGGAAGTTAAGGTACAAATTCTCTCAACTCCTAGTTCTTTTTATTATACCACCCTGCACACTTCATACATTCCCACCTCTGAGCTTTTATGAAAGCCAATTCCCCTGATTAAAATATTCTCTCTTCTCTGCTGATCCATAACCCTCTTTTAAAATACTTCCATGCTTCCATTACTTATGGTCATATTGATGAGGCAGCATAGTACAGTAATAAGTGATAATTTTGAGTCAGGACATGAGCTCCAGTCTCAGAGTTGTAACTTATCAGCTAGCTGTGTAACCCTGAACAGGTCACTACCTCTCCGTTAAATGCCTCAGTTTCTTCAGTTGTAAAATGAGGGCATTGGATTAGATTTTATTTAAATTCCTTTTTAGCTCTAATTTAGTAATGAGCGGTATACTCTACAATAGTACAGATTACAATCCTGTGCAGTTCTTGTCCATACATACCCTTACCCAAATCATCTGTTGGAAGCCTACCCAACATTCTGGGGACCTTTCCCTAAGTCATTTTTAACATTTTGTTTGTACCAGTGCAATGTTCAGGTTGTCCCTCACTATTCTTTCCTCTTTATATGAACAGGGTGACCTTCCGTGGCATACATTTTCTGAATGATACCTTTTACATCGAAGGTTTCAGTAGGGAACAGGAAGGGTTTTATAGGCAACATTTCACAATAGACTCAAATCTTGGTCATCACACAACTGACAACTAATATGGTAGAATAAAACAGCACCTCAGCAAGGTGTGTCTCATGCACACATCAATACTATGGAAGATTTCTTGAAAGTTATATAACCTTTTTCAATGACATTCTGATTATGGGTGTCAGGTGAGACATAAAATAAGATGTATGCTCATCAGATGTGTTCACCATTCTCTGGGTAGCACAGTCTAAGAGGAGCTCCTATAGGTGATGAGATCTTCCAGATGCTTCTGTTTTCAGATAATATTGTATTAATAGCATAGAACCTCAGCACACAGCATGGATACGAATAAAAACCATAGCCTCTCGAAAGAGGTTGGCCTAACCATCCACACATAATAAAATGGGTAAAAAATACCTAATGTCCAAATTATGAGAAAGTTAGATGGACAACCCATAGAGCTCACGTGTGTGTGTGTGTGTGTGTGTATCTTGGACATACACTACAAATGGACAATGAGTTTGCCCCAAATTAAACGAGAGGAGTAAAGAAGACAGGATTGCCTTTGGGAGATTAGAAAACTTTTTTGACCCTCAAACCATTTTTTTCCCCTGAAGCAGAGGTTTATCTTTTTAATATCAGTATGCTTCAGGTAACACTGTATGGTTGTAATTCAGGGAATATTATTGTCTCTGAGGAATTAAAAATGAATTATCACAGAGGGCGATTGAGGGGTGCATGATGGGTATGAGCAGGGTATAATGGAACAAAAAACCGCAAAATATAATCAGAATAAAGGCATCCCCAAAAGAAATGTATGATTCAACATGAAAATAGGCTGGTCACATGATGAGAAAGAAGGTTTACTGGCAACCCATGTGCTCCACTGGACTCCTTGCAATGTCAAGAGAATATGGAATTTCTCAGTATGTGTGAACTTCCTGTGATAAATTAGGGGAGTACATAAACAAGAATTAGATATACAGAAAGATGGCTTGCCATCTCTATCATTAGAAGTAATGTCCACATTGATGCAATCACAACTATTTATATATTTGAAATACATCACTTTTATATTTTTGTTTTTTAAATTTTTGATTAGGAACTTGACAAACATCAATAAACATGAACATTTCTATATATGAAGAATGAAAAAAGAATATTGTATATGAAACAATGAATTTCTATTAGGATAGCTTACTTTTCTAAAGTATTCTAAAGTATAATTTTACATGGTAGTTTCATCACTCCTGCTTGTCCATGTCTCCTGAACGTCGTTCTTCTGTCTTTTTTTTTTTTAAAGTTTCACAGATGTTGTCTTTCTTTTTTTGCTATCACTATCACTGCCCCCTCATGCCTCTCATAATCTTCCCTAATTCCCCAAAATCAAAACTCTCCCTTATATTAAATCAGTATAATCAAATAAAACAAATTCACACATTGGCCATGGCTGAGAATGTGCCACAGCTCCATACCTCTAGTCTATCACCTCTGTCAAGAGGAGGGACCTGTGATTCTTCATCAGTGTTCTGGAGTCATGATTGGTCATTGTTAACAGTTCTTAAGTCTTTGAAAGTTGGTTTTCCTTTACAATGTTGTCAGTATGTAAATCATTTTGACTCTGCTCACTTCATTTTACATTTTTTCATATAGGCTTATCTGAATTGGTCTCTTTCATAATTTCTAAAAGCACTGATTTTAGCATTTTTATGTATGAGTTCTTTCCAGGGGGTGTGCTCTTGAGAACCTATTGCTAAATTTGCTGTGTGATCACTTACACTTCAAAAATTGGAGATCACTACAAATCAGGGCTTCATTTGTTGTTTTTGTTGCTTGTCTACACCTAAGGTGTTGGAGAAAACAATAATATAGATTAAACTTAAAAGTATGTTGTAAGTAGATTTTTCCCCCACAGATCTGGTTGGTTTACCAGGCTATCAGTGGGTCCATTTTTGTTGTTCTTTGTTTTTTACTTCTGGGGCATATACCTAAACGGTGATATCTCTGATCAAAAGGTATGCACAGTTAAATGATTTTTTGGGGTTTAATTCTAAATTACAGAATATCTGGTCCACAGCTCCATAAACAGTGCATTAATAAACCTATCTTCCAAGCCCCTCCAACAATTGTCATTTTCCATTTTTGTCAGTCTAATGTAGTGGAATCTTAAAGTTGTCTTAATTTGCATCTTTCTTATTAGTAGTAATTTGGTGTATTTTTTCATATGGTTAATTGATAGCTTGGATTTTTTTTTTTGAGAGCTGCCTACCTATCTTTTGTTCTGTTGGGGAATGGATCTTATTATATATTTGTATCAAGTCTTTATGTATTGATATGCAAATATTCATGAATTTGTTGATAGGTACTGCTGCCAATTAAAACTATCAGTACACAGAAATCTAGGAGGTAAGACCTAGGTTTATTAAATATATCATTCAGCATAAATCCAGAGTTCTTAATTAACTCTGAGCCTTGAACAAAGATTTCCTAAAACTTAGATAGTTTCTGATTACATCAGAGAGAAAAAAGGAAAAATACAATTCTGGATTTATAGATGCCAGGAGAAAGGAATTTATAATCACCAAAAGGAGAAAGTAAGGATTTTACTTTCACACATACAACTGTAAGATTTACATTGCGAAGATATGCTTGTTAAATATTCAGCAGACAGAGGAAAGGAGGTGTGCATATCAAAAGATAACTGAAGAAGAAAAATCACATCAGATCTGGCTGTGGAATTTATTAATAAACACTAAGAAGGGGGAGTCTGGGATTTACAACCACCATGTAGGTATCATAAAATTTCTTTATCCTTTTCCCATTTGTTATCTCAGTCAAAATAATTTGGAGTCTTAACTAATTTAGCATGCCATAAGGAAAGCCTCAGCCAGTTCTGTGATTTTCCTTAAAAGACCCAAAAAATGAAAGCAAAAAGAATTTAAAACTCTATGAGAGAAATTTGTTAGAAATGTTTTTCCCCGTTAACTGTTTTCCTTCTAATTCTATCTTCACTGATTTTGTTTCCATAAAAACTTTGTCATTTTTATGCTTTCAAAAATGTCCATTTTATCCCCTGTGAATCTCTTTATCACTTATTTGGTCAAAGAACTCTCCCACTTTCCATAGTTGTAAAAGATAACTTCTTTCCTTTTCCTCTAATTTCTTCATTATTCTGAATGTGACAAATTCCAAGAAGCAAGAACATTTTCCATATACAAAGAACAGAAAAAGATTGGCTAAGAAACCACAAATCTCTATTACATACAGCCTATATTTTTTAACAAGTAGACAGTAGTCACTATATTAGTTTCAAAGATGTCCTGTCTCTCTCTCTGACCTTCACTCTGTTATGTCCATATTTCATTATTCTTCAGTGAAACTCATATTGTTTCTTTTTTCTTTTTGGCATCTCTGTCCCTAGCACTATTTACCCTGGATGATATTGGAAAGAACCCTAGAATTTCTCCTTTACACATGACAGCTACCAATTTTAGAAAAAAATTATCATCTTAACAAAAGGTTATATATACTATAGCCTATACTTAAAAGAATTTTTAAAAATCATGAATGGGTGTTGTATTTTGTCGAAAACTTTTTCTATATTGATATGGTGACTTTATCATTGCTTTTATTTTCTATTACGTTTATAGTTTTCCTAATAATGAATGAACCCTGTCACAACGTACGGTCTTTTTGCTAGGTACCAGGGCATTCTGCTCCTTCTGTGACAGTGGTGAGAATGCTGCTTCCCCCAGCACCTGGTTTTGGATTGCCTCAGCAGAGTGCCCTGGACAGAGCTCATTTGTCTATTCCACAATCCCATGCTCATTGTAAGTCCTTAAGGGAGCCTCTTGATCCCTGGTGGTCTTTTAGTGTTCCAACCACATATGCCTACTTGCTCATTATCTAAATTATCTTTCTAACCAAAATAAGGAGGAATCAATCCAAAAAAGAAACAATCCCTAAACCCAGAAACAGATTCCAGGAGGACAGTGTGGTAGAGGGCTGGGTTTGGAGTCGGAAGACCTATGTTAAATTCTACCTCTGCCATTTATAACTTTGTGTGATATTGGGCAAATCATTTAACCGGGATGAGTCTCAGCTGTAAAATGAGGGAGCTGAACCAGATGACCTCTAAGATCCTTTGCCAGTTCAAAATCTTATGATTTTGAATGTGTTTCTGAGAAAAAAAGTCTCCCCTTCTCCCCTCAACCCCAAAAGAAAAAGATCCGTTAAACTGGGCCAACCAAGTCAGTTGTTGAAGTCGGTCTCAGAAATGTTTACTCTTCAAACTTTTTGGTTTCTCGGCTTCCTCATTCCCTTATTAGTAAAATTTAATTTTGAAGAATTCTTTGTCTCAGGTAAACTATAGGGGAAAGGGCTTTTCCCCACATAGGGGATCCATCAGCGCTTCTCAAATATGGTTCTGGAAGAGGACCATAACATCAGGAAGGTCATGATGTTATGTCATGACATGCAAGTTATTTGGACTTAAGTGAGGAGAGGCTGGGCAAAGTCCCCAGCCTCATTTATTCTGTTCAGGACTTTGGGGCATTTAGCGGCATTGCCCTAGGAGTGGACATTCAGGCATCCCTTAGTGCCCAAGAAGACACTAAGCAGCATTATGAGAAGGCTTAGGTTGCTGTTCTGGATCACTTTCTTATGGGGGAATCATTGGATGGAAGGAGAAGGAGAGCAGGTTTTGTCTTTGGCAAATTCCTATGTCTTCCATTTATCCCTAGCTGAGCTAAACATCAAGCCAGTCAGGGATAGCATAACACCCACTAACCAACAACCACCATTTTTTAAATTATTAAATTTGCAGAGAAGTGGGCGGGGTATGTGATAATGATTCCTTTCATGTACAGGTTGGACTGGATAACTATCTCAAGGTCTCTTACACTGAGGTCTCTTACAGCTCTCAAATTCTGATCATATGAAAACATTTCAGGTCAATGCCATTTTATGTCAGCTTTATAATTACTTTTGTAGACTATTAGAATAACATTCCTGCATACAACTCTGAGTCAGATTTCTCAACTAAAGGATGATATACTTCCTGTGGGCAAGAACTCTATTATACCCTCTGTGTCTATGGTCTCTCTTTTCCCCCTCCCCAGGCTGCCAATGCACCCCCAAAGAACCCTGGGTATACCATCAATGCTACTGACTGACAGAATGATGTCTTTCAGCCATGGCCATCCCTCTGGAAATTTCCTCTAGAGAAAAATGGCAGCTGCATGGGACAAGATGAGCTTGGTTTACGGCTGCCAAAGGATGGATACCAGACAAATCAGTTCTAGAGGATTGAAGGAGGTAGGAGTAGGGTACGTAAAACATAAGAATGAGAAGTTTTGACAGGGGAAACCCTAGGCCTACATGGTCCAGGGCACTCACAGTGAATCTCTAGGAGGCCTCATATGTAGAAGCATTGGAGACAAAGCAGAAGCCCTGGGGACTCTTGTCACATCCCCTCTCCTATATGGGACACTCTTAAAGTGCTGACATTGCAAGAATAGGTGCATAGCTTCATGCCCTTGGAAAGGCATTACTGGCCTCCCTCACTCCTTTTCTCTCTAACCTTTGCTGATGCCCAGACTAACACTGCTCACAGCAAAGATGGCTTGGGTCCATCAAGGAGGTGAGGAAAGCCCATCTCCCACACCCATCACATCACTATATGCAGTACCCATGGGGAAGGAGAGACAGGAGGGGAAGTCTTCAGCCAAAAGGAAAAGGTTGTGCTTAGTTTAGCCCATGCCAATGTGCCAGGGTTGGCACACAAGGAAAGGACAGTTTGGTTTTTACCAAACTGAGGTAGATAGGTGAGGCATAGATAGTTAAAAGAGGAACAAAGGGCAGTGTCCAGGGCATGCAGCATTCTCCCTATCCTCCCCGCTTGGCATGCTCCCCATATCCGTTGTTTAAAGGGCTAAAGAAAAGCAGGGGTATGATTTTGAGATGTCAGAAAATGTCATGTCCTCTCCTAAAAGCTACATGCTATTTGAGCACAGCAGCATTCAGCTCATTACATCATTACCCAAGCCTCAGGACCAATCTGAGTTAAAATTAAGTGACCAGTTCTCATGGGTAGCCTCAACCCCATGCCTAAGAGAGTCCGATTCCAGTTTGAGGTCCCAGAGATACCAGTCAAACTCATTATATGTATAACAAAAATTACCTCCCCAGTCAGGAGGCTAAGTACAGGCTCAGGAGAGGAGCAAAAGGCAACCAGAGGAACAAAAAGACTTCCCTCTCTTGCTCACAGCCAAATCTCATCACTGCTCATACTGGATGCCCGATAGATGTAGCCCAGCATCGGAAGGTGTACAAAGCCTGTGGAGTGAAAGGGATCCAGAGCTGGAGCTCCCAATACTATTGAGTAAGAGATGCTTGGTCTAGGTGCCAACCCTCTTTCCCCAGGAATCTCACTCCAAGAGATGTAAGTATAGAAACCTGGGTTCTTTCCAAGTCTTTTAGGAGCTACAGAATCTATATAAATGGGCAAGGAAGATGAGGAGGTGGGGAGGTATGTGCCCTGTTGGTCCCCATTTCCCTTGCCCTAGATACCTTGGCTGGTGAAAAGGACACCATTCTCAGGGTCCAGGATGTCAGGCCTCCTGGTGTTCTGTGGTATCTGTCCATCAGCTGGTTTGGCTGTTGGATGATAAAGATGGTGGTGCCTGGTGCCCTCCAGTGCCAGAGGAGTTCCTTCTGGTGCCCATGCTCCCCTTTCCCTGGTAGGGCTTAGGGGATTGCAAACTCAGGAGCCAACCCAGTGGGTAAGGGCATGGGGAGGGTGGCTGTGGAGCCTTAAGTGGCAAGGGAGGGCAATGGGAAGAGACCATATGGCATGGTCTCTAGTCATCTCACAATGCTGGTCCTCCTCTTCTGAACCCACTCTAGTTTTTCAATGTTCTTCCTAAAATGTGGCACCCAGAACTCAACAATACACTTTGGATATGGCCTGACCACAGCAAAATATACACCACCTCTAGAGTTTGCAGTGAGATCATTGAGTTGCAGGTTGGAAGGGAGGGACATGTTTTCCCGAGGCAGTCGCACGTTGTTGAGTTTCAGATTGTTGGAGTCACTGCAAGGTAGGTAAATGCTGACGTCACCCTTGACACTAGCTGGGATGTGTTCTCAATTTGTGGTATGGCCCAGACCTACCAACCTCCAAGAAATCTCCCCAACACCCACACTGTGTATCAGTCTTGCCCATCGTCTGGCAACCCACAATACTAACCAGACTGAGGGCATGTTACCTGGAGAGGAGAGATGGTCGTCGAGAGACGCCTGGGGAAAAAGAAAAGGGTGGGCCTACTGACTCTATCCCATCCCAGTGCACTCAGGGCCAACCCAGCTGGGGAGGTGCTCTCACATGCCCATCTCTGACAGAGAACTCATGATTTTTCAATTATCTGACCCACATCCTCATAGCTCTGGTGTCTCCTCCATCCTGTCCACACCTCTCCAGTTATCCCATGCAACTTGTTCTGTCTAGCTCCCTCAGTCCAAGATTTGCTCAGTTCTGCCCCATGCTCACCATGTTTGGCTCTGTCACCACTTGGTAACCTTGTTACTTATACTTCCTCATCCCTGTTTTTACTCACAGCCTCGCTCCCCATCCCTCCTCCCTGTGCACACACCACCCTTCCCTCCCTTGCCTTCCACTCCTCTCCCTACCTGTAGTCTTTTTGTCCTTCCTGCAGACCAGGTAGGCCACCAGAGTGCTGAAGCCCACCAGAGTGCCCAGAGCAAGGGCTCCAGCCACAACAATGCCCAGCATCGGCACTTCCACCTGGGTGGCCAGGAGCCCTGTGGGGCATCCCTTGGTCAAGCCCAAGTAGGCAGTGTTCCTGCCCAACCTGACATGCAAGGGGAAAGAAGCCCTGGCAATCCCTGTTGCTATGGGCAAGATGTCCTGGCAGGATTTCCCAGTACAAATTCTTATTTTTTCAGTAAGAGATCTTCTCACCTTTCCCATATGCCACCCTTGTGCCCCAACCTTTGGCAATGCCTATGCCAGTTTCTGTAGATGCTTACCCTTTGGATGGAGGGGCATCCACACCACCCAAGCCCCTCTGAACTTTGCCTGACTCACCTGAGACTGGGAGAGAAGAACTAGTGACACCCACACCATTGGTGGCCACCACAGAGAGGTTTTGGGCCAGGCTGTGGAGTTGTAGTTGTACAGTGTGGTTGGTGAGCCAGGGGTAGCTCTGGGCATCCAGTACCAGAAAGTCAGAAGTGTTGACAGTTACAGGTCCATCCCGATCAATCCATGTGACATTGGCAGGTGGGTTGGCTCGCACCAAGGCAAACAGGACAACCAAGAGCCCTGGGCCCTGGGCTTCTTGGTACTTGGCCCCAACCTGGGCAATCTCTGGTTTGACTGAGGCAAAGCAAAAGCCACCCTACTCCTATCACTGGCCTTACATCATACCCTCCACCAAAACCCTCCCAAATATACTTTTTGGGAAGGGAGGAGAATAAGGAGTCAGGCTCCTGGGACTTCTGCCCAGACATGGCTGGGGATCTGGATACCCAGGGTCTCTTCTCAGATAGAGCTAGCCACTTGGGGCCCTTTTTTGGACAGAGAATGAAATATGGCAAGATCTGGGTCTGGGCATAAGACCAAAGGAGAGGAAACAGGGCCCATGAGTTCCTCCTGAAGATGCTAGTGAAAGTAAGAAACAAGAAGGTAGGCTGCCTTTGGTTGGCCCTCCCAGGTCTCATATAGTACTGGGGGTGGCACAAGGACAGATCTGGGAGCCTGATGGCTAAGGTGGAGGAGATTGGCACTCCAGGAACACAATGAAAAGAGCCCTCTCCCTACCTCACCTGTCCTCACCTTGACAGACACTCACATTGCACGTTAAGGATGACAGAGGCATTGGTCACCCTCCTGGTGTCCGGATCCTGCAAGGAGCAGTTCAGCTCATGCTGAGCCCTCTGAGCCGTGATTGTAAATGTGCTAGTGCTGCCTGTGAAGGCCTCCCCACCCACGCTCAGCAGCCTTGATGTGTTAGCTTCCTGCAGTTGACCATCCAGGTACCAGGCCAGCCTTGGAGGGTCATGCCCACCTTCTACCTGGCAGGTGAAGGCATGGCGTTCATTCTCCCTCAGTGCCCGCTCCGCCCATGTCTGCCCATCGATCTGAGGCGCCAGCTCCCCCTGGCCTGGAACAGAGTAGGGGCCCCATGATTGAAGGACCTTGGGAACCCTTAGGAGCCATTATAGGCATCAGAGAGAGCATGGAGAGGCAGAGTAAGGTGGGGATACAAATCACGTTGGGGTGTAGGAGACTACTATGAACACACCATGGGACTAAACCCAAATGCTTGAAGTCACATGAATGGGGACCTAGGAAGAGAGAGGCAAGGCAGTCTGAGAAATGTTCTAGGTCTGCTATCTCCAGGTAAGGGGGTGGTGGGGTGGTGGCACCTGGACAGGCCTGGGAGCCTGGTGTCTAGGGTAGAGTACATCAGCAAGGGAGGGAGGTAGGTAGAGACAGGGTACCTGGGTTCAGCAGGGCCTGTACTAGCAGCAACGTGGGAGGGAGGGCAGTGAGGGTCCGGGAAAGCATCTCGGTCAGCCCCAGTTTGAACCCACTTTGGCTCCTGGGGGCAGAGGGGAGAGGCCTGGGGGTGGGAGGAAGGAAGAAAGGGAGGGCGGGCACGAGGGCCTCCTCCCATACACAATCCATGTTGAAAACACGTGATACGCATAGAGATACCCAGAAACAGACAGACACACCGATGAACACATACCCTCTTACGGACACATGCACCGGAGCCCCCCAGCAGCTTCTGTACGTACACACACTCACAGACATACGTACACACACTGAGATGTACAAGCACACGCAAGCCTCGGCCAATCCAGCCTGTCCCTCCCCCGAAGGTCACGACCTCCGCGCCCCGCCCCCAGCCCTTCCCCGCCTCTCCTTCCCGGCCGGCTTGGGGGGTGGGGGCGAGGGGCAGGTTTCACCTTGGGGCAGTGGGCTGGGGGCCCGTCCGCCGGGCCTCACTCACCCGGGGTCCCGCCCCTGTCAGCCCTGGCTCCGGGCGGGCTCCTCTCCAGGACTGCGGACAGCGGCTGCTCGGGTCGGGCGACTACTGCGGCACGATGCGGCCCCGAGCATGGGCGGATCACCGAGCGTGGGCGGATCACCGCCCGGCCCGCCGCCCTCGGCCCCTTCCAGCTCCCGCCCCCCCTGCGCGCTCGGAGCGCTGCCGGCGTGTCCGCAGCCTCCGCAGGGACGGGCTGCAGCCCCCTCCGAGGGAGCTCCGCCGGGAACCGAGGGGGGGCGGGGCGGGGCGACGCTGCAGCCCCGCCCCCGTGCCGGGCCGGAGGCCCTCTCCGGCCGCTCCCGTTGTCTTCTCTGGAGCTGCGGTGGGCCGTGACCCCCGCCACTGCCCGGAGAAGGAAACCGAGGCACGCCTCTCCCGATACCCCAGAGTCGGGGCGGTCTGGGAGCGGAGCGGGAGCCGCGGTCTCCCGAGCCCAGACCCCGCCCCCCGCGGCCTGGTGGGCGGAGCCTGGGAGCCGGGCGGAGCCTGGGAGCCGGGCGGAGGACGCAGGCTCGGGTGCAGGCGGGGTCAGCGCTCGCAGCCGCAGACGCGGGGCCCGGGGACGCAGCAGGACCAGGAGTGGGCGGAGCAGAGGCGGCTTTATTGGGCCCGCGCCCCCCGCCCCACCCCACCCCACCCCATCCCTGGGCCGGGCTGCGCTCGGGTGGCGCTGCTCAGGGCCCGCCGCCGCCCCGCAGCTGCCTCATCACGTCGGCCAGCATCCGGTTGCACAGGGCCGCGTAGGGGTTGAGCAGCACGAGCTGGCGTCGGGCGAAGGGGCTGCCCAGCCCCGCCGCCCTCTCGAAGTCGCTCCGGGCGTCGTCGTCCCTGCCCTGCAGGCGGGCCACGAGCCCCCGCTGCACGTAGCTCTGGCGCGCCGCCCGTCCTCGGCCCCGGCTCAGCTGGATGGCTCGGTCCAGGTCCTCCAGCGCACCTGGGCGGGGAGAAAGGCGCGATGGTGGGGCGGGAGCGGAGCGGGAGGAGGAGACGGGCGGGGAGAAGCCTCGTCCGGCCTCCTGCCCCTTTCCTGGTGAAGTCAGGGCGCCCCTGGGGGTCACATCGAGAACCCAGCCCGGGGTGCAGGGCGGTGGGGTGGCGGTTGTGCTGTTTGCCCTCGGTTCTCCTAGAGGACCGGGACGTCGGGATGATGACGTGGGCCAGAGCCGTGCGGGCCCGGTGCCCTTGGGCCGACACCCGTGGGGTGAATGGGCTTGCCTAGGTCACCCGAGGGATGGCCCTTTAATGACGAAAGCCCAGCAGGGCTCCGGGGTAAGAGAGAAAGTTAGTGCGGAGGGGGAAGCTGCCTCCGCCTGGCCCCGCCTGGCCCTGCGTGACGGGGATCGGTGGGAAGCGGTGCCTCTGGGGGATATTTCCCTTTCTCCTTCTCTCGCCGTTCTCCGAACAGACGACCTTCACTTTCCGTGAGGGAGCTGGGCCCGGGAAAGGGAAGCGCCCACCCACGCCACCCCCCGCGCCCCCCGGTCTGCTTGCCCCCAGGTATCCCCTGGTCCCTCGGTCAGCCCGACGTCGCTTTTAGGCAGGGCCACGATGCCTAGGGGCCTTCGCTCCAGCGCCTTCTTTTGGTAATGTCGTGTCTATTTATCTAGACGTAGCTCGCTAGGGGCACGTTTGCTTCGCGTTGTTTCCTCCGTGAGGCTGTGAACCTCGTGTTCTTTGCTCTCTATCTGTCATTTACCACAGTGGCCGGCACACAGTAGGCACTTAGAGAGGTTGCCTGATGGGTAGCCACGGAGGGACGTTTAAATTCCAAAGGTTAGAGGAAGGCTGAAGGAAGCTACGGGAGAGTAGAGGGGCGTCCGCCCTCCGGCAGTCATGGCGCTAAAGTAAGCGCTCTGAGAAGCCGTAAGCAGCTAGGGCTTCCCTGACAGCACACTTCAGTCAGGACCGCAAGGTCCCAGGGCAGAGCTTCCTGACCAGGAGAAAACGTCCAGGGAGTAGAGAAGGTCACGGAACGATGGCCAGCCTTTACGCAGCGCCCTGCTGTTGCTTGGCACTGTGCTAAGAGCTTTCACAAACATCTCCTCCAGTTTGGTCATTATAATACATATTATCTCAACATGATCTTATTCTTAAAACATCCCTTGGTGGTGGGTGCTATTATTTTCTCCATTTTACAGATGAGGTAACTGAGACAAACAGGGGTTAAGTGACTTGCCCAAAGTCACATAACTAGTAAATACTTTGCAAACCAACAGAAAGAAAGAATTGAAGTATAATGGAACCATTATAAGGATCACATGATTTAGCAGCTACCATCATAAAGGAGCAGAAAACTCGGAATATTATATTCTGGGAGGTAAACTTTATGGGCTTATAGAGAATACCTTACCCAGCAAAAGTGAGTAGGATACTAAGTCTGAGTTTTGGCTCAGACTCTTACTGGCTGTGAGACTTGGGCAAGTCACTTAACCTTTCTCAACCTCAGTTTCCAGATTTGTAAAAAGGGAATAAAAGTACCTACAGGGCAGATGAAGGGTTTCTCCTGACACCTCCACCTCAATTGTGCTTAGAAGAACATGAGCAGAGGCACACAAAGCATGCCTTCTTGAGCACAGCAGTCCCATTTTTTCAGTTCTAAGAGGGGTACTGTGAAATCACAAAGTACATGTAATGATACCAAATTGGGTACTGCCATCTTTTAAACAACACCACACTGAATCATCATGAGCGTTGTGATTTTTTAAATTAGAATTATGGTTTTAAAAAAAAGCAATGGAAAGATGTGTATGTGTGGCAGACCACGTGTAGGCCACAGAAGTACACAAGATATTATTCAAGAATTAAGAATATTTGAAAGACTTGGAAGCAGCACATGCACACTCAAGTAGTATACTTGGGGAGAGCAAATGAACCAAAGGAAGATCCTTACCACGTTAATGTTAGTATTCATAGAGTCTGTGGGAAAACATGAGGAATAGTTACACTGGATAAGAAAGTGGGAAGGGATTGGAATCTGCACCAGATCCATGAAATCATGACAAGCAAATTACCAAGGAGTCTATAGCTTTAAAGATAAAATATTGCTGGACTACTTTTTTTTAAAAAATGAAAGAGAATGGCATAATCAATAAGGAAACAAAACTCAACAATATGCTACATAGAAGAAATATACAAAAAATTAAGACACATAGAAAATGAAAATGAGAGGCTGGAACAAAATTTACCAGGCGTCAGGTGATAAACAGCAAAACAAATGAAGCTTAAGTTTCAATCATGCTATCAGTCAAAATATGTGAACACAACACAGTTCCAGATATGGACAAGTATAACTTATTGCTCTCTTTCATAATGAGTGCCTAATTAGATGCTACCCCTCAGAGATGGATTGCTTCCCAGGCCAACTCTAGCTGGCATAGGTGAGAAGTAATGTGGAAGCAAACAAGCATAGTGATTATTGCTGAAGGGTGAAGGGACAGAGACTCCAATATAGGAGGGCTTGTGACACAGAAAAATGTATCAGACAATCTGGAACTCCCTCCAGAAAATATGCCATTGGATGTAAAATTCCTAGCCTTAAGCCAATCTTCCATATCCAAGATGAAGAGACATGATTGGAAGTGGACTCAGTTGCAAGATGCCATCCCGAGTTGTACTAGTGGCCCAAAGAAAGGAATGTGATTACCAGAGAATTTGACTAAACAGCTGAAGGTCAGCTATTATCATGAGAATGTTGGAAGCTGAAATTCATTCATGGATCATCTTATTGAATTGTGCAAGATCTCCTGTGAGGTATTGCTACTAACCAATGCTTACCAATACATAGCTTGGAAAGCCTTTCATGATGATTTTGGAAACCTGTGTTAAGAGAAAATTCTGTATCCGACATGGCACAGATATGTATGAAGTCTGAGACTTTCAAGCAAAGCTTTGACAAGTAGTGGATTGTGTAATAATAGAAATTGCTTAGCTGAATCAACTGAAAGGGTTCTCAATAACTCTCCTTATTAAATATCCTTTTCCTGGTATGGCAAAGTAAATCTCCTTTTGTTAATTACTGAATGATTTATGAGTACCTCATGTTGTTCCAATATTAAACCTTAAATTAAAGAGGACTGGCCTGAGTCAGGTTCAGTCCAGAATACCTTGCAGGGATCATGCTTTTGCCTTTCTTTGTGTCCCCAGTGTCTGGCACATAGCAGGAACTTAGTAAAAGTCTGTTGACTGACTGATATTCAGGAGATGGTGACCAGCATGAGAGGACTAGAGAATTATCAGGATTGAAAGAAGGAACTGGAGAGTTATCTTGAAGAAGAGAAGACTTCAGGATAGGGGTAAAATAAAATAATAATCTTGAAGTATCTGAAGGGCTGTCATGTAGAAGAAGGAGTAGACTTAATCTGCTTGCCCCTAGAAGACAGACCTTGGAGTCATAGGTAGAAGTTACAGGAAGTCAGATTTCGTTTCGATATATTGGGAAAAAAAATCTAACTAGAGCTGTCCAAAAATGGAATGGGTTGCTTTGGGAGGTAATGAGCTCCCCTACGCTTCAAGTTGAGGCTTGATGACCAAGGGTTGGGCTCTGTTGAAGTGGGGATTTTTTTTTAGGTATATGCTGCACCAGATGACCTCTGAGGTCCCTTACAACTCCACCAATCAATCCAGGAGTATTTTTTTTTTAAGTATCTACTATGTGTCAGACACTGGTGCCAGTGCTAAGGATTCAGATAAAAAAAATGATCTGGACTCACAAAGTGCTTAAATTCTAACAGGAGACAAGGATATATGTAAGTAAATACAAAATAAATTATAGAGAGAATAAATAAATACAAAGTAATGGGAAATAGGAGATTCTAACAGTTGAGGGATCAGGAGAAGCTTCATATAGAAAGTGGTGCTTCAGTTATACTTTGAAAGAAAACAGGAGATGAGGAGGGAGCACACAGGCAAGGGGGTCACCCTGTGCAAAGGAAGAGAGATGGGAGATGGAATATTGAGTGTAAGAGAGAAAACCAGTTTGGTTGGATCTAATAATTTAGAGCTGAGTGATGTCAAAATGAGACTGGAAAGGTAGATTGGAACAAGGTTGTGGAGGGCTTGAAAAGCTAAACACAAGAGTTTATATTTTATTTTAGAGGCAATAGGAAGACACTGGAGTAGGGCAGTGACATGGTCAGATTTGGGCTTAAGGAAAATTACTTTGCAATGTAGAGAATAAATTAAAGTGGGAGGAAATTTCAGGCAAAGAGGTCAATTAGGACGTCATTGCAATGATCTAGGCAAGAAGTGATAAAGGCATGAACCAAGATCTTTGGGGACTCAAATTGCAATGATCTAGGCAAGAAGTGATAAAGGCATGAACCAAGATCTTTGGGGACTCAAAAAATTGGGGAGGGACTTTTTTTTTTTTTAACAAATCACTTTAAGATTGAGCCCATTGTCGCCAAGGAAAAGTGTGCCCTTGATTCATGATGGTATTGCATAATTTTTATTCTTGCTATACTTTCTCATTAATGCCTTTTTGTAAAAGCCAATTGATGCCTACTGTTTGATTGATATTAGAAGCATATCTGATGGAAGCTCACAGCAATAGTCCCAGTAACCCCATCACCTGATGATAGAACACCAAGGAGATGTCTTCAACTACAAAACAGTAGTTGTGAGTTGAAGTTGGGAAACTGAGTTCAGAAGAGATGCTAGGTAGGTTAACTTCATAATACTCCCTTTCATGCCCTTCAAGGTTCAGACAAACTAACCTACTTGTACCCTGAACTCATTCCTTCTCCCTTCTTTTGCATAGGCCATTCCCTCCTGCTTGGGATGACCTCCTTCCTCACTTGTTGCCTCTTGGAATCCTTCCTTCAAGAAAGGAATTAGCTTCCTTCAAGGCTCAGCTTATCTGTACAAGTGCCAAAGCATTTTATTTTATCTTTCCCATTACTGGGAGGTAAAATCTAAGAAAGCATTTTATAATCTCCCTAGTTAATACTTTCTCCTGTCTCTATTATATTTACTTATCTCTCTATATGTTGTTATCCTTTATAAATTCCTAGAACAAGGACATATTTTCCCTTGTGTTTCTATTAGTATATTGGAAGTCTTGGGAAGACAAAAATCCTCTTATTGGTAGCAAAGTGTCCTGGTGGGTATGGAACTAGAACTTAGGCCATAGGTGAGTATGCTCCTGATAGTTCCTTCTCTCCCACAGATATTGAAGGAATACAGAATTAAGTGGCAACAAGTTACAGCCAAGTGTCCAAAACAGCGAGGGCAATGAGCAAGGTGCATCAGTGCCTGCTGTCAAAACTCAAATAGGGTTATCCTTACCCAATCCAGAGGTGAAACTCATTTCTCTATTCCATGTGCTTCTCTCTTCCACCCCAACAGTTTCTAGAAGTTCCTTACACCTGACATAATTTACATGAATTTTTGCCAAGTTTACACACAAGGGGAGCAACTGGTCCACATGCCACCACCAGACTTTTCCAGGCTTAAATAAACCCATCTCTTTTCCTCTGTGGTGTCTTTTGCTTTCTGCCCTTTGAGACCTGTGAGATTTCACCTCATACGTAATTGAGCAACACCAATCCCTGGACAAATCCTCAGAGGGGGGAATTCTCTGGAAGTTAACATCTTTGCCTTACCTTGTTGTCTTAACATCTACTCACCTGCCACATCTCCCTGGAGCCTTCGGGCCTGGGCTCGGTTGTTATAGGCTGAGGCCCTGCCAGGCAGCAAGTTGATGGCCTGACTGAACCTCTCAAGAGCCGTGCTCAGGTTCCCAGCCTCAGCTGCTGTCACCCCTTGTAACTCTAGGTTTTTGGTCTGTTCCAGTAGGTCCCCAGGGAAGGTATCATCTGTAGTCAGTGGATGTGACCCAGGGAGTAGAATGGGGAAGAGATGAAGGAGAATCAATCTTAGGCTTTGGGAGATTATGACTCTGGGGACCTAAGCTATGTCACTGGAGGGTAAGGACTGATCTGCTTAACTGCTCTGATTGAAGCAGTAGAGAGGGCATGGATTTACTAGGGTGTATTAAAATGATCTAATTATTTAGACCAAGAAGCAACCTTATTTTACAGAGAAGGAATTTGAGACATAGAAGATTGAAGTAATTGACCTAATACCACCAAGGTAGTAGTATTAGCTGGGATTTTTACCCAGATGCTCTTCCTCTAAATTCAATGTTCATTTCACACCAAGCTGCCTCTCCCAGATGGTTTTAGATTAGGCCTGAGAGCCATTTTTCAGGGTATATTTAAAAGTCTTTCTAGAGGCAGGAATATATATGAGCATCTATAAATGGAAAAGGACAGATGGATCTTAGCATCCATGCTCTGATTTGGCATTCAAGGTTTTCCGTACTCTAACTGGTTAATTTCCCAACCTCATCTTTCATTCTTCTCCCAAATGAAGCCACCACTAACCAGACTGACTTACTCATTAACCCAAGTACATTCACTTCTATTTCTGCCTCCATGTTTTTACTCAAATAACACTCCTGCTTGAAATGCCATCGCCTGTTATGCCTTTCAATTATTAACATCCTGATCAACCTTCAAAACTAGCTCCAATTCCACCTCCATGAAGCCTTCTCAGACCACCCAACCTCCATGATCACTAAAATCCTACAGTATTTACTGTCCATACTGTCTTATGTCATTATTAATCTTTTCATAGAGGTGAAAGTCTCCGGATTTTAAACTGAAGGGCAGAAACCATGTTTCTGTAGTCGCTGGATCCAGCACAGTTCATCGCATCTTTGCCTTACCTTGTTCTCTTAACAAGAGAACCTTTGTTATTTGTTAACAAAAGATGTAAGGTAGACTCGAAGTCTTTGGAGATGAAAGGAAAAGGATCTTAGAGGTTCAGCCTCCATCCTTTATTTAGCTTAGTACCGTTTAGATCAGTTCTGCAAGACTTTTTTTTTAACTTTCATCAGTGAGGGGAGGGTAAACCCTGATGGCACCCAGATTCACCCCATTCTCCATCTGCCTCTCAAACACTGCAAAGAGCCCTTGGTACTCCATAGAACTTATTTAACCACTCTTTTGCTGAACCCAAGGCAGAATCCTATCACTGACGACTGGGCAAGTATACTCTAATAGGGAAGAATTGGCTTAGATACACATCAAAAACAGTTGCTACTCAAAGCTCTCCTTTGCTCTCCAGATCTGTTTCTTTCATCCCACCTCCACCACACACAGGTCTCTACTTCTACCAGACAACATCCTTTTCCACTCACTATCCCAAAGTATCTTTTCCACTAGTGACAAATACTGGCAAAGATGTAGAAAATACGTGCCCATTTACACATTAAAATTTGGCCAGGCGGTTTGGGATGGTAAGAGACAAAGATTTCATATATATGAGGTGGTCCCCAAGATAGATTCTAATGCTAAGTAGCAGGGTCACTGGCAGCAGGCCACGAGCAATTTGACACTATTGGCCTCTATTTCCTGGGGATTTTACACCAAGCTCTTAGATTAACAAACTCCCTTCTCCCAGAGAAAGCTGAAGGACATAGGTAGTAAAGGGTGTCAAACCCTCTCCAGATGAGGGAAGCTTCTGGTCTAACTCCCAAATTTCTAGGAGGGATCAGTATTCTAAGTTGGAATTGTACCGTAGCAATTTTAGAACTGAAATTGAGGCTCAGAGATGAAATGGCAAACCCACGGTCATACAGGAATTAGCTCTCACCTTCATCTTCCACCTGATTTTTCTCTATTTGATCTTCTCCAAGTTCCCACCCAGGCACATCTCCAAAAGGGGTGTCTGGGCTAAAGATGGCTCTCAATACTGCTTGATCATTTGGAGTCCCCATGGTATCTAGAATCTCGGTCCAAGATAATGACCCAAAGAAGAGCGAGGGGAGGAAACTGGGAAGGGTTGAACTACCAATCATGGGAAGGGTTGAACTACCAATCACTGGGAGGTAAATAGGACACTATTTGAAGACAATCATTCCCTTCTCCCCCACTATCAGGGCCTCCACTGTAATGTGATCCAGTTAATGAATGACTGGCAGAATGTTTTCAAATATTGACTCACCTATGCCCTGCAGGAGGGTGACAGGGCCTAAGGACATCAAATTTAAAGCTTAAGGTGGGTTGAAAAAGGCAGAACTGATTTTCAGGTTTTATTTGGAAAGTCTAATTTGGATGATCTATGATCCCCTGGCATTAAATAGGAGCAGTCATATAAGGCCAGAAGAAATCTGAAAAGTAGTTAATCCAATTATTTTACATGTGAGGAAACTAAGGCACAAAAATCATTCACTTGTTCAAGTTAATACAGATAGTAAATGACAGAGGCAGGATTTGAATTTGGGTTTTCCCAACGATTCCAAATCCAGGGTCACATCCATGACGTGCCATGTTGCCTTTCATTCCATTACTTCTCGGGAAGTTTTCACCATTTGTAAGAAACACCAGTATTGTTTCTTCATTGCTTTCCATCCAGTGCATTTGGAGGCAAGTCAGTAACAATCCTACAAAACATTTTTGTTTAGCAACTCTAATGCAATTATGTAATTATGATTTGTAGTTGTATTTAGAGACTAAAAGCTCCTTCTAGGAAATGACTATCTTACCCACTGTTACTTTTTTCAGTATCCAATACAGTGCTTTTAAAAAGCATCAGGAGCTTAACAAATACTTGCTGCATTAAATAGTTGGACAAAGGAGGGAGGATGAGCAGAACCACGAGGAAATATTTCATCTCTTCTCTAATTCAATCACTTCCCCTGAAAAAAGGGAATAGAGTTGAATGGGAATGAGTGTGAGGCTTGGTAAGGCAGGAGTCGTCATAGGATGACAACTTTAGAAACTGAAGCATCTTGCAGGGACCTTGTTTTTAAAATGAGGGAAATGAGGCCCAGAGGTTGCCCATGGTATAAGAACTAAATACAAAGCATTACAGCCAGGTCCTTTGACTCAGAACTTAGCATTCTTTATCCTGCATCACACTTGGATAGAAATGGGGAACATTTTTAAAGTGATATTCATTTCTGAAAAAAAGGGAAAATGACAAGCACTATGACCTGAAGTCCCATACCAAACCTCCCAAACTATCCCTCTACCGAAAGGAAACAAAGTTCCACTGTCTGCAGCAATAAACTTGACATGTTTATTAATTAAACTATCACTTAAATAAAAAAAAGTGCATAGAAAATAAACATGTTTAAAAACTCCTTTTTTTTTTACAACTATGTACACTTTTTACTTTTACATTCAGTCTTTCGTAGAGAGCTTTCAGCATTATTTTTTTAACTATTAAAGTATTTTCCTTCATCCCTGTCACAGGGAGTTAACACTGATGGACTTGAGACACATTCCTTTTTTTTTTTTCTTTCCCCCCCTATAAACCAGAAGCTTGGAAGAACACAACGAAAAAATAAAAACAAAAAGATCTGTTATACATGATAAAGTTAAGAAATGTCTTATTTCTGGAACAGAATTTTGTCATCTGTTCAGTTTTTGAAACAATTATTCAACTACCTGTATTTACTAAAGAGACTGTTGAAAGTTCAATAAAAGAAACACCACAAGTATATTTTCTTGGTTGATAGACAAAACTAGAGTACCTCAGAACAAGATACCAGGAAAGCACGGAACACAATTTTTCCCCCCTAAATGCAGGTGGTAATCTCAACATTCATAACCAAAAATAGAGAGACAAGAAGTACAGGTACTGACTGGTAACATTCATGGGCAGAAAAATCCTCAGCAGAGAAGCTCCAGGTGACATGGTTTTTGTGCAATTCTTTCCAACCCCTGGTGTGGGCTGGTCGATGCATCCCTATTAGACGACACTTCTGCAGTTTGGTTGTTTTTTTCTTTTTTTGCCTTTGGGGACCCAGAGGAATACCAGACTGATATTTTCCTGCCTCTGCTAGCAACTGTAACACAATCCTTACCTATAGTGTTAAGAGAATTAAAAGCCATGGACTGATACTGAACTAGGCTTTGTTACATGGTGCATTACTATATTAGTTCCTATATATATCATATTTATATTAATTTGAAAATTCAAAAAAAAAACTTGCAAGTTGTCAGAGTGTGTGAAACCAGTAAGTAGTCTGCACTTGACTGGAATTCATGATTCGGCACAAAACCATCTGCTCAATAACCTCGTATTGCTTTGAAATGAAGGAAATGAAACAAAGTTTACACCCAGCCCTTTACAATGACCCGCTTTTTCCTTTGAGAAAAAAAATTATTACAAATATCCCCTTCCCTCCCCCCTCCCCCAAATAAATTCAACAAACACCCAACAAGGTTTTGACCTTTAGTATTTTCAGATATTTGTGATTGAACAGAAGTCCTTTAAAAAGATACATTCATTTTTAAAATCTTTTTTTTCAATTAAGGGAGCTGCATGGTGTTTACTGAATTGGCCAGGGTAGGACAGAGGTAAGCAGAGTGGTGGACTGGATCCTGCAAATGTCAATGAGTCTGGTTGAAAAATTCATAGTAGCTGCCAAGGCTTCTCTCCTCCAACCTTGTTAATGGTCTGAAAGCAGGAGGGGCTGTGCTGGAGATCGTGGTGGTGGACGGTTATGGAGGAGAGGCAAAGGGACCAAGAAGACCTGGCCAAAGTGTCAGTGCCATGCAGCCGCTCGCATACTGGAATAGTTTTCACCGGCTGCAATGGCCACCAGTTAATGCAGCCACAACAGGTTCTAGCAGCAAAGCTATTTAAGTGAACTGGCTCTCTCACGGAGAACTAACCAGAGACACAATTATTACTCCTCAGGGGCTTGGGAATTTCTGAAGGAAGTTTCTTGAAAGATTCTTAGGAATGACCCAATGCTGTTTGCTCAGTCTGAATTTCTGTGCTAAAATCCTCTGGATACTTTTCAAGATGAACTCAGAGGCATTTTGTGTTTATAAGTGAACCCCCTTATTTTCCTACTTCTGTTACTGACCCTCTTCTCATTCCCACGCTGCTGAATTTTGGCAATGGCAAGCTCAAAGAATGAGCTGGAGTCACTCACAGAGGTGCTTTCTTAGCTTCTGGGTTAGCAGGGTGGGATTAGGATATAACTTTCTTCCTAATACCCAAGATATGGTGGGAAAGGAGTGAGAAGGGGGTCTCTCACAGTATAGCACTGCCTCATAGGGCAGCAACTAGGTCTATTCAGCTGAGTTCTCCCTATCCCTGACTGGCCTTTGGGTCTTCTTAGAGTGAATTCCTGACCCATCAGTGCATCAATCATTTCAGTAATAAATGCAGCCTAAGGTTTTTTTGTTTTGTTTTGAAATAACAAGAAAAAAAGTAAGATTTACAAAAAAACCTCACACAGTGCAATAAGAAAGAAAACTAGATACTAGTGGAACACCTTGAGTCACTGTATCTTGTCATAGACTGAAGAGAGAGGGAAGGTGAGATATGAGTGGTCTGTTCTTCTTAGCCCACCGCTTGCCCCTCTCCACGCTGACAAAGTAGCTTTTGCCATCTTGTCCACAGTGCTGGCGAGAGTGATGGTGTTTCAGCAGAGCCACCAGACAAAGTTCTTAAGGTCACAGGAGATGAGGGAGCCCGGTGGGAGGGTGCAGGTTGAATCATGGGTCCTGGGGCAGAATATGCTGGGCTGAGTGATATTGCTTTGTTAAGTTTCCACAGGGCGGGCTTCTTGTGACCAGGAAAAATGTCCCACTGAGAGCCGTTATTGATCTCCTGCTGGACTGAACTACTTTGAAAACCAGTTACCAAGACAGAGAGAAAATCTGTTTCTCTGTGAACGATCTGACTGTGCTTTAGTTCCATTGGGCCACCCTGGAAGGTCTAGGGGGTAGTAAGATTTTTTTTTTTTTTTTTGCAGATATGAGGATTTGGTAGGGAGACTGGAAGCATAGATAAAGAGAAGCTTCCAATGAGGCAGATGGAGATGGGAAAATGTCACGTTGCCTGCCATCTAAGCTCTTGTTTTCTAACTCAGAAGTAGAAGAGACTGGGGAAGTACAAAAGTCTGCCTCTTGCCCTGAGGCTGAAACCAGAGAAAAAGAGATACATTTTTGGGAAAGGGGGGAGGTGGTGGTGAAAGAAGAATTGTACCAACATAGTAATGTAGCCTGCTGGGAGCTTTGTAGAGGAAGGAAAGAAGGGAGAAGCCCAATGTATTTAGGTAACCACCTTCCTTCTCTATAATCTAGGAGCAACCCAGGAAACAGTTACCTAAGTCAACAAGGCATAAACAAGCTTACACGATAAACAACAAAAAAAGTATACCTTCTGAGGGCAGGGATGGGGGGAACTGGACAGGAAAAAAAAATCAGACTTTGCATGTACAGCTGAATATTTTCTCTAACTTCATCCTATGAAAATAAAAAAATTATTAAAAACAGATCTTTTAAATTAGGATAATACCACGGTTTAAAAAATAGCCTCGTCATAAGTGCTTCTCCCTATGAAGTGCTTCTCATAGAAAAATATACAAAAAATATTTACATTTATAAAACCTTAAATATTAAACTGTAAACAGAACAGAGTAAAATCCAATGACTTAATTTAACAGATTCAGGACACTGTCTTGGGGAAAGGGAAAGGGAGGGAGGAAAGAAGAAAAGGAGAGAAAAAAGTCAGTCTGACGCTGCTCTGACCATGTCCTGGAAGAGGAACCTTGGCAGTAGTGTCACAAGAGATTTTTACACAGATGGCAGAGCTCCCTCAACACATGGTAGCTACTACTCCCTCAGGGTCTTGCAACCTTAGTGTTCTGCCTTTAGCTTTCAATGGAGATGGACTATTTAGGAATCTGGTCTTCTTTGTCTTCAAAAAGAATCAAAGTAACTGTATCCTAGCAATGGGGGCTTTGGAAGGGGAGGATGTCATCAACTCGGATATAAAGTTCTTAGTAAGTTACACAATGTAAATGCTATTTAAATTCTTTTCCCTCTTAAAACAACCCATGCTACATTTTTTTTTTTAACTTCCACTGGAGCTTGGGCTGGTAATTTCCTCCCAAACTTGTCTATTTTTGGTGGCTTGTGTCCATATCCCCTCTGGAGTGCTTACTGGCTCAAAGGATTTTTTGAAGACACAAACTGCCCAGTAGGGTGTGTGTCCTTGAACAGGGAGTCAACTTCACCCACCACCCAGAAAGAAGAATGGATAAGTGGTGGGATGGAAGCCAAGAGAAAAGTAGAAAGAAGAGAAGGAATGGGAGAGGGAAGAAAGCTGCTCCTACTGTCAAGAAAAGTAACTGGTTGAGATAAGGCTTATGGGGGTAACACTCCCACTACAAAGCCTATAGGCAGGCTCAAGTGTTTAGTAACTCATTGGCACAACCCCAAAACAGCCCTTTTGGTCAACAAAGGCGCTAGGCATCCTGCCTCCTGACCAGAAATGAATTATTAGGTGGAACGGTGTTAGGTTAAAACCATTACACATTTCTTTCAATCAAGAGATGGATGTAGGCTGGGCCTGGCTGGCCAACTCTGAGGTGTCTGACCTATACTGTTCTCTTGATCCTGCTTGGCAACTCTGGCCACCTCACTAACAGTGCTTAGAAAATGGGCCAAGCAGAGGCTGGCAGCAAGATACCAACTTTCCCTAAGGAGATGCTCAGGAAAATCTCATTTCTCCTGATAAAACCCTTTACAGGCTCTCTCTCCAGGCAAATCTGTTAGGGGCCCCTTTCCTCTCCTCATATTGGTGTGCGAATTCCAGAGGTTCCAGAAAGAAAGTTCATCACCAATCTTCTCTGTGACCTCACCTCTCACCAGGATTATGATCACATTGCATGATGTGAAGATGGGACACAAGGGAAAAGAGCTCAGCTGTAATGGAGATCCCTCAACTGAGCCCACCTAATCCTGAAACCCTCGGCTGCTGTAAAAAGCCTTCAGCATTGCTTTGGGTGGCCCTGGGTCTTGCAAATCCCACAATGGGGAATGGGAAAAAGAGCAACATTAGTTTAAGAATTTCCGGCATTTCTTGGCGCCACAATTGCAGGGCAGCTTATTGCTGGCATCCTCAATGGGGAACTTATAGTCATAAGTGAGTTCCTCTCCACGGTAGATCTTACGCATTGCAAATATGACAATGTGCTTCTGCCCATCAATGTTGATGACCCGAGAGTAGCAATTGGGCTCGCATGAATGGTTGATAAATCGTGCAGCATTCCCATGCATGGTGGCATCCACTACCTCTGAGTCATCAATTCGGAACATGTAGCAGCCAATGCCCTATATGACCAGGGGAGGGAGGGAGGGAGGGAGAGAGAGAGAGAGAATAAAGTTTTGGTTGCAACTCAAGTTTGGGACTTCTACCCTTCTGTCTTTTTACACTAAATATGGCCCCAGCTAAGCAGAGGTGATTAAATCCGAGTGCTGATCAAAACCCGTTATATGCTGATGTGACTCTCCGGGTGAGCATACTTCAAGATTGTTTCCTATAAGTTTTACTGGATTGTAGGTACCAGAACCAATGGCGTCTCCATTCAACTAGAACGGTAGGAGAAGCCCTGGAAAATGTAGTTGTGTACCCTTAGTAAACGTTAGGTCTAGGTTTTCAAAGCTATTATGGGCTTCAACTTCAACTTTAGGTACAAAGCAATTTCTATTTCCTAGGACTTCCAGTATGTGCTTACACTAATTGCTAGAGCTGAAATGTAGTTAATAGTAAACCTTTTAAAAGAACATCCAGCACCTCCTTTTTCTTTATGCTATTCCACACTCATCTTTTCTCTTGACTACAACAGGTAAAATAAGCAGCAACAGTGACAGAATCTATCTCACCTTGCTCTCATAATACTTCTCTCGCTTGTCAGTCTGTATGGAACGGATGACATTGCCTGCATACTCAATCACCATCTCACCTGCATCAATGTTTCTCTTACAGAACAGGCCCCGACCATGGATGGGAGACCTAGGACATAAACAGAAACAAAAAGAATCCCTTTCAGCTGACATTCAATTAGTTGAAATTTGCCAATAAGTCCACAACAATCTGCCAACCTTTCCCCGCTGGAGGAAGCAGAATCTGGACCTACATGCCTCCCAAAAGTTGTTCTTTGTTCTTGATGAGTGAAGTCTTAACAGTTAGTCAGCAAAATCATTATGTGAGGCCCCTTTAGTCAGCTACCAAAAATAGCTGTAACTTGCAACCAGTGCCATCTACTCTACCTATTTGTTCCACTCGGATTTTAGAAAAGCTTTCAGGGTTTCAGCCATACCTGTAGACCCCAACTGCTTCCTTGGAAGTCTTCTTTAAGTGCCGGAAACGCATGGGCATGGGCAAATCCATGCTAGTTGCCCTTCTGAAAGACAGCAGAACATACTTTTAACCACACTTCTTCATGGAAGAGACTGCTCTGGCAAAGTCTTGGACTAAAGCTCCTAAAACACAGAGATAATGACTACATGGTTCCCTTTGCCCAGTGTCTAGCATAGGTGCATATACAATTAAACACATAAATGCTTTTTGGCGATGGTAATGAAGGTGGTGATAGTAACTATTGTAGGGGGTTTGGAAAAATCAAACAGAATTGATATCTTCACAGTACACTATGTCTATACAAGAGGAGAGACAATCAACAATCAAAAAAATCCACCAATTTAAAGTGATGTGTATTTCAGGGCAGGTTCACAGAATCAAATGTTTTGCTAATTAGCTACTGTTACCACGTCACTCATGTCTCAGTCACTTTTTTTTTGTGATCCCAGAACTCCAATTAAAGCAGGTTATGAACTTTCTTCTGTTGTTGTAGCAACAAGAGACAAATTTAGCATCTTTCTCTCATCCTACCTGCTCCTTTTGCCTTAACTTCTTTGATTAGTTGTCTACTTAATTGCTTACCTAGCTGACTTCAGCTGTACTTCTTCTTCTTCCTCATCATTGGGGTTATATTCAGGAGGTTGTCGATGTTTAGAAGCCAAGAAGTTAAACATGTCAAATGCCGACTTCCTGGAAATCAAAGATCAAAAAACATTTAGAGAAAATGCCTAAGGCAGGAAAGCTGGAAATGAGAGGCAATGATTGTCCAGAAAATTCAAAGAAAAAGATCACATCAGTGGCATTTATCTACAAACTAAGACCTGAAACTCCTTTCCAAGCCATGGGTGAATGGTACTTGCCTCAGGTGGACTTCAGCCCTGGCTGAACCATGAGGATTCAGGGGGGGTTCATTGGCCTCCTCGGGTTTGTGGAATCGAAACTTATAATTCCTACAATGTTTGGCCCCCGAGAGCTGTTCAATTAGGAATACAACTGCATCATGAAGAATCCCTAGCATCTTTAAGCCATTCACACCTGTAAAGATCATAAGCATTAGGATGGGTAACAGGAATAATAAGTAAGTAAGAGTAATACTCAAAAGATAGCCAAGCTACAGAAAAACCTTCCAAAGTCACCACAGAAGCTGAACTGTAAACAACAGCCAGAAGCTGGTTTTACATCTTTAATAATCCTCCCTGACAAATTCAGAAGGAGTTGATCTGATTTCAGTGCCACAGAGAAGACTGGTCAGTCTCAGCTCCCTAACATCTCCATAAAGAAGACTGGGAAAGTCCAAATGGAACACAAAACCTAAGTTTATAGAAAAGCAAACTCCTTAGATATCAAAGCATATTCCAGCACAGAAAGGACTTTGCATTTTTTCACAAAGGCTCACCCTTCCCTTTTCATTCCTAAGCATTTTCCCCTCATATTTCCTGAGTTGCTAGAATGGACTAGACTTTCAATAATAACAGGAACTTAAAAGTACACTCACTTTGATGCTCTTCCACATATAATTAATTATATATTGGTTCAAATCAAGAAGCTATTGGAATATTGAGAGAGAAAAAAGCCAATAGCTTTACCTGCAAATGAAAGCTGTTTCAGACGAGCATTGGATCGGGCTTCCTGAACTTTATCTGTCAATGATTTCCATGCATCTGTAATGATATTAAGGAACTAGTAAGAAAACTTTTAAGTGCATTTCTTGTCAAGTTAGTAGCCTGTACACTTTAAGCCAGTTTGTTATATAACGAGGGTGAGGGCGAGAGAGTGCATGAGTGCGTGCGTGCGTGTGTGTGTAAACACACACTTTTTTCTATAAGAGACAAGGCAATAACAGTAGGAATGGATGAAATGCCAATTTTTACGTATTTCCCAAAGAATCTGTATCTCTAAGTGCATGATTTGGGTTTTTAACTTCAGTGCCTGATAACATTTGTTTTATTCCTGTCCCTGGCCAAAACAATCCTCAGAAACTTGTCCAAATATATAACTTTTCCCCATTCTATACACTCTAAGTGCATTCTCCAAGGATTCAGTCCTTGGTTGTTTCTTCTCTACATAGACATTCTGCCCTGGTAAAGTGCATCCAATGTTAAAATTTTCACATCTATGAAGATAACTCCCATAACCTGATCTCTCATGCAAACTCTGGTCCTATTTTGTTAAGTAATGTTACTTTGGATGGATCATTTAAACTCTTGTTTTTGATCCTCAACTTCTGGACACTATCCCTTGAACGTCTTAATTCCCTCAAGTTCAACAGCTGTAAAAAGTAAAATGGGGAGGGGGAGAGGGAAGGTCCCTATAAATTCCTAATCTATACTATGTCCTATATTTAAAACAGAACACATAATTTCTCTACCAATAAAACTAGCTACTTCTTTCATTTTTTTCTATTTATACTAACAGTTCTCCCAGTACTTAACCATCTTGCATGCTTCTACTAGTTTTAAGCAAAATACTGTTCTCTTTGTGGCATTTCCCATATTCAAAAACCTTTGATGGCTCCCATGGCATATAAAATAAACTACAAACTTCTTAAACTGGCATTCAAGACATGCTCTTTTTAATCTTATCTCTGACTACTTTCAACATGAGACCTCTCCTCCAGACAGAGTTGTGATCTAGTCCTTGTCTCCTGATTTACTTTGTACAGTCTTGCTTTGGGGTCTTTGCTCACAAAGTTCCTTCTGATAAGGAAGCTCTTCCCAAATCTTCTGGAATTCTATCTAAATCCTATCTAACTACCAAAATCCAATTTGAATACCTGTATTAGCAACCACATTAGCATACAGGGTGGGCTACTAGACACAAGTTCTTTGATCTGCTTTTCTAAAGGAAACACAGTTTTAAAGAGGTTAACAATCTTACTTTAATGAAGAGACAGATAAGCAGAGAAGTAGTCTAAGAAAGGATCCAATAGATAGGGCTCCAACTATCTAAACAGAATAATACAACAGCCGACATACACCCTCAGATCAGGAGAGCACCTTCCAATCCAGGGAATCAAAACGCCCTCCTCATGAGCAAGTCTCCAAAGCAAAATGCCAGCCTCCTCAGAACATATAACAAAAGACTTGGTCCCTGACTGGCTCAGAGCCAGAAGGCAAGACTACATGACTCAGCACAGCTGTGAATTATCAGGGTTCAAAGGCAATTAATCCTTCAGATGTTTACAATTTAGCCTGAGCCTAAGAAACTGAACTCCAGAAAAAAAACAAACTCCCACTTTGCTTATGCTTACTCTAAACTATGATTTCTCCCTTCTCTGAACTTCTTTAGTACTTACAGTTTAAACTACTTACTTGAAATAAAGTTTTATATGGTTCTCGTTTCCCTAACTAGATGTGAATTCAATGAAGATGTGGTATGGACTTATGTTGCATTAAAAAAAAAAAATCTAAACTTAGTAACCATTTTTACACTGTTTTGAATACATACAGCATCCATCACAGTGCCCAATACACAGTAAGTACTCCTATAAATATTACTTGACATACTGATCTCCAAAATCCCTATCAAGCTGAAACAGATTATAATGGTAGAATCTTTTGAACCTCATGGAGCAGCCAAACGTTTCAGTCCACATACCTTCAATGCTTTCTGCGCAAATTTGAAAACCATCATCACTTGATATTTCAAAAACAAGCCCCTTCTTTGGCTTTTTCTCTCCGATGCTTTCCTTCCGCTTCTGTTCTTGCTGTAACCAAAACATCAACGGAGAACTGAAGTTGCTTTCCTCTTCTTCACTCACTTTGGGTTCTGAGAGAGAGAAAATAAAATTCGAGACAGACTTCTGTAATTATTTCTGCTGACAGTTTTCCCTTCTTGATAGACTTCATAGGGGTAATTATATTACATCAGATTCAAAGAATTAGTGAGTAGTCAGGTTATTCCCTACGAGGAATTAGAAAAATCTAACAACGTCCCAAGCCACAATGTCTGGGGAACTTCTCTGATTGGTTGCCTTATAAGAAAAAGCCATTCTTTTGTTACACATCGTCTATAACAATGGATAGAGTACTTAAGATCCAGAACTTTCCAATCTTTAACTAACTATAACTCCTTTAACTAACCAAATGTCCTCAGAGGCCTTTTAGTTCAAGCCATACTTGAAAAAAACAATCTTCTGAAAAAGAATTCCCCTTACAATATAGTAGACAAGTTGTCATCCAACTCCTCCTTGAAGATCTCTAGGGTGAAACCCGTAACTTCCTAGAGAGGCCATTTTAATATGGAATAGCTCTAACTGTTAAGAAGTTTTTCCCGATAGGAAGTCTAAATTTGTCTCTTTTCAACTTTCATCCACTGTGTCTAATTCTACATTCTGGGATCAAACAGTAGTCTATCCCTTCTTCTACATGACACCTTTCAAATACTAAAAGGTAGCTATCACATCCTCTCTGAGTACTCTCTTCTATAAGCTGTCTCTAGTTTCTTCAACTAATCTTAATATGACATGGACATGAAGCTCTTCCCCATTCTGCTTGTACTTCTTTGGACATTTCCTAGCTTATAAATGCTCTTCCTAAACAATATTCTAGATGTGATCTGACCTGGGCAGTTTACAACAGGACTATCACATCTTTATTCTGGAAAAGACCAAGATCACCTTAGGCTTCTTATCACCGTATCTCAAATTGAGCTTGTACTCCATTAAAGCTCCCAGTTCTTTTTTTTTTCTTCAGATACCTGTCCAGATATTTTGGATCCTAATTCTGTCCTTCAGCATAATAACTATTCTAATGTATCTTTAAGTGAGCTGTAAATCTGATAAGCCTTTTATTTATGTCTGTACTGAAGCTAAGGATAAAAATGTTAAACAGCATAGGGTCAAGTAGTGAATCCTGGGACACACATTTGGAGACCTCCTTCCAAGTTAATGATGAATCATCAATGACTACTCTTCTGAGAGTTGAGCCTTTCAACTTATTTAGTTGAATGATCATGGATCATATCACTTAATTCCTAAGCCTGTTTCCGCATTTGTAAAATGAGAATAACATTACACCTCAGAGTGTTGTGATAATCAAATACATGTAAAGCACTCTGCAGACTTTAAAGGGCTATATGTCAGTTATTTTAAAATACTACTTTTATTGTTTTTTATTAATTAGCTTCCCCTACCAATTACCCCCTTGATAAATTTGCCTTTCTCCCCTTCTTCCCATGTAAACTTCATCATTTTACATGATTCCACAAAGTAATCCAAATGGGATTTTAATGGATATTAAATTAAGTCAATAAATGAAATGTGACTTCATGATTTAATTCACCAGTACACAGCAAGAATAAGTAAGAAAATGGCAGTTGTACATATCAGGTTTTACAACTAAAAGCAGGTTCTCTAACATCTCCTGCATAAGAATAATGAAGGTTAGTATCCTTTAGTCAAGCCACTTCACTAATTATGCAAATCCTACACTGCTATCAAAGCAGCAGAAAAGCATGTCCAAATATTTATTCTTGGGACTCCTTTAAATAATAGATAAGCCACCAAAAATACTCTATTTAGTTGACAATCACATACTTACCTGCACTTTCTTGTTCATTTGTTGAATTCTGTGTTGGCAATTCTTCCTGAATTGCAGTCACTTGCCTACACAAAGAAAACCAAATGCTAAGAAAACATCATTTTCATTGCAACTCAAAAATAATGGCATATAATATAGCTATGCTCACAAATCAATGCCCATGGGGGGTTGGGGAATGGGATGGGACTTGATATAACTTTAAATAGAATGTACTGAATAAGAATACTCCGTATTTTTATATACTTTACACTAATCATTTCACATGCACATTACCCTGTTCAAAGACAGTCAAGAATTAGAAAATACAAAACACAACTGTCCTTTCTGAAACACTTGCTCTAAAATATTGTCTGTCCCTATAGAAAATTTTATTCCCCAACTTCTTCTATATAATTATTTTTGGACAACTAGAAATTCCACATTCTCATTTTAAAAGTTGTAAATTGGATCCTAAAAATTATTTTTTGTGGTCACAGTATTTGGAGGGAAAAATTGAAAAGAGGCTTATTAACACTTTAACTTCCAAATTGGTGCTAACTTAATAATTTAAGCAAACTGCAAGGTTTCATTTGAATCTTGTCCACTTTGACTTTTAAAATTAACAATAATACAAAAAGGGCAGGAGTGGATAAAGGCAGGGACTTGCCTGAGCTCTCCCAAATTGCTCTCCAAGGCTGTTGATTTCTTTTTTCATGATTTTCTTGCAAGGGTTAAAATAACACCTCAAAATGAATTCTGAAGTGGCAGAACCAACAAAAGGGTGAGGTAAAAACAATTTTCCAATCCCAGACAATTCAGAAGGTCAGCAGGAAAAGTCTGTCTCAGACTGCTGACTGGCCAGCAGTAGGCCTTGGGGAAGATGGTTTGCTTCTGCAGTTCTCAGCCGATAAACATTGGGGAGTGAGGAGGACAGGATTGGACAAGTGGTCAGAAGTAGATCACAGGGGACTCTTTGCTAGCACTTGTGGCAGGAGTCTGTTTGTTGCACTGCCTAGAGGTGATTCTAGGTCACAGTTCCAGGGTGAGAAAGAGCACTAGCAAGAACTGTGGTCATAGTTCCTAGGTGAAAAAGTGTGCTTACTGAGCACAGCCTAAGAGACCAATGACCACACCTCTCCTTAGAACATAGCATCCTGAAAGAATTGAAATCTTATGGACCCCAGCAGCACAAAAAACCTGAAGTTTGGGACAGTGCCTCAGGAGCAGAGCCCAAATTTAAAACAAAGTTAGAAGTGAAGACACAGGCTGGAAAAAAGGAGCCAACACACAAACACACACACACACACACAGCATTAATAAGCTAGGTGGAGACAGGGAAGATCAAAGCACAAATTCATAAGACAACAATGTCAATTGTTTTAAAAAAGAAAAAGTCACATGCAAAGCATCAAAGAAAAATGTGAATTGGTCTCAGCCCTCTTCCCCCAATTTCTGGATGTGCTCAAAAAGGATTTTAAAAAAACAAATAAGAGAGACAGAAGAAAAACTGGAGAAAAAAATGACAGTGATGCAAGAAAATCATGAAAAAAGAAATCAACAGCCTGGTAAAGGAGATACAAAAAAGTAATACCTTAAAAAAAATTGGCCAAAGGGTAAAAGAGGAACAAAAATTCACTGAAGAGAACATTCCTTAGAAGGCAAAATAGGACACATGGAAGAAGAGGTACAAAAATTCTCTGAAGGAAGGAATTCCTTAAAAAGTACAATTGGCCAAATGGAAAAAAGGAGGTGCAAAAACTTGCTAAAGAAAATAATGCCTTAAAAATCAGAACTGGGAAAATGGAAGCTAATGACTTCAGGAGTCATCAAAAAAACAGTAAAACAAAATTTAAAAAAAGAAAAAACTGAAGAAAGCATGAAATATCTCATTGGAAAAACAACTGACCTGGAGAACAGATCTAGGAGAGATAACATAAGAATTACTAGACTATCTGAAAGCCATGATCAAAAAAAAAAGAGACTAGATATCATCTTTCAAGAAATTATCAAGGAAAACTGCTTTAATATTCTAGAACTAGAGGGTAAAATAGAAATTAAAAGAATCCACCTCCTGAAAGAGATCCCCAAATGAAAATTCCTACAAGTTATAACAGCCAAATTCCAGAGCTCCTAGGTCAAGGAATTCTAAGCAGCTAGAAAGAAATAATTCAAATATTGTGAAGCCACAATCAAGATAAAAGAAGACTGAGCAACTTCTACATTAGAGGATCAAAGGGCTTGGAATATGATATTCTGGAGGGCAAAGGAGGTAGGATTATCAACTAAGAATCACCTACTCAGCAAAACAGTATAATCTTTCAGAGGGAAAAACAGACATTTAACAAAATAGACAACTTTCAAGCATTCTTGATGAAAAGACCACAGCTGAACAGAAAATCTGACATTCAAACAGAAGACTCAAGAGAAACATAAAAAGGTAAACATGAAAGAGTAATCATAGGGACTCAATAAAGTTAAATTGTTTGCATTCCTATATGGGAAGATAATACATGTAATTATTAAGAACCTTTTCACTATTGCGGCAGCTTAAAGGAGTTTATGGAGATGGAGCACATCAGTGTGAGGTGATTATATTTGAATGAACTCCAAAAAAAATTAAGGAGGGAGAAATAAAGATGTACTGGGAGAAGGGGGAAAATTTTCTTACACAGAAGAGGCATGCAAGGAGGAGCTTTTACAATGGAGGGGAAAATGGTGGGAGTGGGAGGTGGCAGGCAATGCTTGAACCTCACTAGCATTCTAACTGGTTCAAAGAAGGAATATATACCTACAATACATAAACATACACATACAGACACACACACATACAAAGCTGTGTATAGAAATGAAACTTACCCAATAGGGAAACAGAAGGGGAAAGGAATGAGAAAAGGGAAGGGGGAGAAAAAGGGGAATAGATGGCTCAAGGGAAACAGTGGTTGGAAGCAGAATAGACTTGAAGAGAGACAGAATAAAGAGAGAGAGAGAGAGAGAGAGAGGAAGAAACAGATGATGGGATGAAGGGAAATTGTTGTCAGAGTCAAACATGACCCCATTGGGAGTTTTCTTGGCAAAGTTACAGGAGTAGTTAGCTACTTCCTTCTCTAGCTCATTTTAAAGATGAGGAAACTGAGACAAACAGGGTTAAGTGTCTTGCCCAGGGTCACACAACTAACTAATAAGTGTCTGAGGTCAGATCTGAATTCAGGAAGATGGGCCTTCCTGAATCCAGGCCTGGTACTCTGTTCACTGAGTCACCTCGCTTGTCCCTGTAGGGAAATACACAGTAATTGTTACTGTGAATGTGAATGAGATATGCTCACCCATAAAACAGAAGCAGATTAACAGAATGGATGAGAAACCAAAATGCAACAGTATATTGGTTGACATGAGACATACTTGAAACAGAAAAACACAGAGCTGAAATAAAGGGCTGGAGCAGAATCTGATATGCTTTAGCTGAAATAACAAGAGCAGGGGTAGCAATCATTTCAGACAAAGCAAAAACAAAAATAGACCCAGTTGAAGGAGATAATCAGGAAACTGCATTTTGCTGAAAGGTACCAAGGACAATGAAGTAATAGCAAAAATTTCGACAATGAGTTTCTGAATAAAGATCTCGTTTCTCAAATATATACTGGATACAGAACTGAGTCAAGTTTATAAAAATAAGAGCCATTTCCCACTTAATAAATGGTCAAAGGATATGAACATGCACTTTTCAGAAGAAATCAAAGCTATTTATAGGTATATGAAAAAAAGCTCTAAATCACTACTGATTAGAGAAATGCAAATTCAAACAATTCTGAGATACCTATCACCTTCATATTTATCAGAAATGATTAAAGTTGTATTTGATGAGGGAAAAACAGGTACATTAATGAACTGCTGGTGAAATTGTGAACTGGTCCAACCGTTTTGGAAAACAATCTGGAACTGTACCTGAAGGGCTATAAAACTGTGCATATCCTTGGATCCCACAATACCATTACCAGGTCTGCATCTCGAAGAGATCAAAGAAAAAACAAAAGGACCTATATTTACAAAAATATAGTAGCTCTTTTTGTGGTGGTAAAGAACTGAAAACTAAAGACATGCTCATCAATTGGGAAGTGGCTGAGCAAGACTGTGATATTGTACTATTGTGCTAAAAGAAATGACAAGGAAGGGGGTTTCAGAAACACATGGTAAGACCTATACGAACTCATGATGAAAAAATGCTATTCACCTCTAAAGAACAAACTGTAGAACTTCAAGTGCTAATTGAAATATAACTTTCTCACTTTATTTTTCTTGCTTTTTTGGAAACATGGCCAATATGGAAATATTATGTTCTGCATGATTTCACATATATAATTGATATCACATGGCTTCTCAATGGGTGGGGAGGTAGTAGAACGGAGGGAGAGAATCTAGAACTCGAAACTTAAAAAGAAAAAAATGTTAAAGATAAGTTAAAAAACAAACCAAAGCCAGACAGGGTAAATTTTAAAAGCCATACAAGCAGAAGAATACCTAATCTTAAACTAAAATCTTCTTTTCAGCTTACCTTGTAGACTGTCCACAATCCTTTTGTGATGATTGATCCATGTTAGCTGTATCCTGAACATCTGACTTTGATCCTGGAGTCCTGGAAAAGAAGTGTTTAGGACTGTTCAAAAAACCTACTGAGAAATATTTAGGTTAAATTAAAAGACCTACTCATATGGAATAAACCTATCAAGATGAGCCAGCTGGTAACTCTGTCCTCAAGATGGCTCCCCAAATAGAATTAACTGTTCCCTAGTAGCCTCAGACAAAAAAGAAATAAAAACTATCATGAAGTGCTTCAAACCTCAACAAATGACTAAAGAGAGATGCTTCTTCTCAAGGGCCTTAGCACCCACTGATGGGACTGAATTTGCTCTTGTAACTGTTACTGTGATACATTCAAATGGTATCAAAAACAAAACAAAAAACCCCAGTAATTTATGAGGGAAAAGAACAATAGGAAAAGAGGCAACAGTGGGAAAAGTTTTAAATTCGCCCTCATTCTGATGACACAATGTAACCAACAGTGGCATTTCTTACCCTGTCACTGACGTCAGGGATGCAGGGTTGGCTTCCGGATGTGGAATGTGTGCTTCGGAGGAACTGGTCCGCACATGGGAAATCTTATGCTTCTTACCATTCCCTTTGTCCAAAGGCAGCTGAATCCGTTTGACTTTTGGCCTGGACTTCATGGGACCTAGCACTGAGCTGCTTGCTGACTGTTGGCCAGAAGAGGGGGACCCCCCAGGAGAGGCTGAGCTAGCATGCATAACTGAGGATGAAGCCTTGCTCTGCTCTATTCCTGCGTTGCTTGGAACATCAACCAGCTGGGGAAAGCTTGACAATTGGCTCCCTGAAGTTGAAGCAACGTCCAACTGGGAGGGGAGAATCCCAGTTTTGCTGGCAAGGAGCTGGGTCATGTGCTGAAGCTGATAGGATCCTTCTGGTTCATTAGATGAAGGGGCAACTGTCATGCCCACAGTCTGGGTGGAGGGAAGCACACAAATACTGGATGCAGCTGTCATTGCAGCAGTGGAGGGGGCCTGTGATGTTCCCAGCTGTGAAAACATTCCTGACCCTGGTGGCAAAGCCATGGGCTGTTCCTGAAGCCCCAGACTCTGTTGGCTGGCTTTGATTAAGAGATTGCTTATTGAGCCTATGTCTGGGGCACCAAGCAATCTTGGGCTAGTTAATGTGACTGAGCCCTGCCCCAAAACATGTCCTGGAACTGATCCACCAGTGGTAGGGGCTGTTGTAGCTTGCATGGAAACAACATTAAGAACAGAGGAACCTGATGCCAAACCAGAAACAGGTCCTGCTGTAAGGTGGCTGGTATCTGGGCCTATTGTTGATGTCCCAACTGTTGAAGCAGCAGCTCCTCCCACATTCTGTGGTAACAAGGGTGCCTGTTCAAAGTACATGATACCAGATTTAGATCTTTTGATGATGTTGGGGACTGTTCTGTGGGAGGTGGTATTTCCAAGTGATCCCAAATCTAATAGACTTGGATGGTTTGAAAGCTGGGAGGGTGTAAAATTAATCAGAGTCATGTTAGAGACCATATCAGAAGGGGCAATAGATGATGAAGTGCTTGATGGAGCAAGTTTTTTATTCTTTCGAGAGTGAAGGCGAGATATGGGCCTTTTCTTTAACCCAGGAGGTGAAGTGGATGCAGAAGTATTGAGGTCTGTCCTCTGATTAGTTTCTGAAACCAAAAGTTGGGGATCTGGAGGAGGCTGGACACCAATTAACAAGCTTGAAGTAGGATTATTCATGCTGGGTGGGAAACTACTTTGAGTAGCTGCAGGAAAGGAATGTAAGTGCTGGTGATGAGTCATGGGGAGCAATCCTTTGCTAGAAGGGGGGAACAAAGACTGAGATGATGGCAAACTTGGATTCAGTCCTGTGGCTAGAGTGAGACCACTGCCCATGGGCCCAAGCACAGATGTGTTTGTTTCCATCACATTGGGGGCAGAACTAACTGAGGGAGTCAGCTGTATTTTTTGAGTCACTCCATTTGGAAGGGTTTGCAGAACATAAAGTGGTTGCATATTCTGGTTGACAACAAGGAGTTTTTCAGTGGCCGGTTTCATGTGAGGTGGAGTGGTCTGGACAGCTGCATTTGAAATCTGAGATGGACCAGGGCTGTCTGTGGAACTGGGAACATATTTCTGATTCTGAAGGGGAACAGTAGGAGAAACAGGAACTTGAAGGCTAGGAGTGCTGCTGTTTCTAGTTAAGTCCTGGTTGTTGCCATGTCCTTGTTCTACTGAACCACAAGAAGGGCTAGCAATATGGTCTGCATCCATGTGCCCTGGGATGAAATGATCTGGGGTCATGTGGCCTTCTGGGGTTGGATCTACTCCTGGACTCAACAGGGCTGAGTCACTTTCAGTTGAGGCTACAGATTTTTCTGTGATTGTCACTCTCTTCTCCCCTGTGTCTGAGATTACTGCCAGTCTGTTTGGGTTCTGGCTGGGGACAGTGGGGCTCCGGGTAGTTAGGACAGAGAGATCTGATGGGAGCTCTAAAGGTAACTCAAACTGTTCCTCTGCTGACATAGAGGAAGACACACTACTGTCCACAGGCTCAGCTGTTGGTAATTGCTGAGAAAACACTTCAAAGAGGCCCATATCTTTTCCACGGTTGCTGTCAAGACCCAACCCCTCTCCAAGAGTCAGAAGTTCAGATGAAGATGACTCTGGACTCTCTCCTAAAGCCTGCATGGAGGGAGTATTCTTCAACACAAAGTCCATGATATCTGAGGGTAGGATGTTTCCACAGTCATCACTATTGTTGTTGTCAGAATCAGATTTTAGAAGCTCAGTATTGTAAGTATCTAGCAGGTTTTTATCTGAAGGGGTACTTGTGTGGACTCTGCGGCCAGATTCCAGTGAGCTGAGTTGGGCCTCCAAGGAATCTTGTCCTTGTGTTTTCACCCTGCTTACAGGATGGCAGTTGTCTATCTTTGGTTCATTAGTTTTATGACTAGCTGAATTCTTGATGACATGTTCCTTTTCCCCAGAATCTTCAGTTCGATCAAGTTTTAAGTTCTCTGTCCCATTTTCTTTTCCATTTCTTTTGGGAAGCTGATTGACTTTCCTTGTTGTAGTTGTGACACTCGTATCACTCTCTGTCCCATCGTCTACACCATCTAGCTGGGAAATCTTGGGGAGGTCACATTGCTCTTCCTCCCGAAATAAATTGTGTGATCCCAATCGCTCGTCCCCACTTGAAGCAATCACTGTCCTGGTGAAGTTGTAGTAGTATAAATCATCTTCATCTGAGGTGCTCAAGTCATCAGCCCCATCCACCTGCCCTTCAGCTGACCTCTTTCCTCGTTTCTTGCCTGAAGAACTGCTAAAGAATGGAATATCTTCCTCCCCATAGGACCTCACTCCATAGAGAGGGGTGAGCCCAAAAAACATATTAGAGCGGGCTCGAGCACTACGGCGAGGATATCTCCTCTTGTAGGAGCTATCTTCTTGAGGCTTGGTGCCATCTTGGAGCATCAAGCTTCTATCCTGGACAGGAAGATTTGGATAGGAATTACTCTGAGATTCTTGGGATGCATTATCATTGGGGCTGGGCTGTGCCACAGAACCATCTCCTGGGCTTTCTGAAGTTGAAGATGATTCTGCCAAAGTTGCTGATTCCATTCCTTGGGATGGAGAAACAGGAACAATTTCTTTCAATGTGTTTTTGGATGGACTCTCACTTTCCATTTTCAATGGTGTCAAGGTCACTTTGACTGTGCGTTTCCGAGGTGTTTGTGATTCCTTGGCTGGTCCTTCCAACTGCACAGATGGAGCTTTGGTGCCTCCTGAAATAGGAAGAACTTTATCCCCACTCTTTTCAGAAGAAATATTATTACAAGATCGCTGACTTACATGCTCAGATGTCAAAACCTGATTGACAAACTCTGGCTTTAGGTTTCCTTCCTCACCAGCCATGACCTGACCAGGATCCAGAAAGGACTTAATGGAATGTTTCTCTTTGAAAGTTTCTTTACCAGATTTTTTTCCTTTCTGTCTTCTATCTCTAGAACTAGATGTCACTTGTTCATTTGCAATAGCTGATTTGCTGTTCACTCCAGGTGGCTTCAATGCTTTAGATTCTACGTCTTTAACTGGAGAAAGGTTTTCTGACTGGGTAGAGTTTGTATGTTGGTCTCTCTCCTTCTTCTGTCCCCTCAAATGGAGTGGTGAGAAGGAAAGAGCCTCTTTGGAAGAAAATGACACTGAAGAAGGTTCAACAAAAGTGCCCAATTTACTGACATTTATCTCTCCAGGTGTTGTATTATGAGCCTGGGAGGCTGGTTTAGGATTCCCAGGATAAGCCAGGGTGTGTATTGATCCCTCTGAGCTCTTGGAATTCAACATTTTGCCCTTCTCTCCTTTTAAGGAGGAGCTTTTAGTTGACAAGTCTGCAGCACAAATATGTTTCAATTCTGAAGGTGAAGGTCCATCCATATGACTTGTTTTAGTCCCAACTGTAAGCAATGTCCTTTGAGAACTTGAAGGAGTTGGAGTGTTTTGACCCAAACTATTTGGAGTGCTTGAATTTAATGACCCTAGGAAGTGGTCAATTGTTTTTACACTTGACTCATGATCAGTGGAGGCACCAATGCTAGAGATAGAGGAAACACTGTGACGGGAATATGCATTCCCAGCTCTCATTGGGGACATTATCCGGAATTTGGACCGCTGGGGTGACAGAGAGGAAGTGCTGTGACGTCTGGATCCAATGCTTCGAAGCCCAGAGGAGAGTAAAGGGTCTCCCACTGTGACTATCTCATGGGTAGTTGGGGTAGGACTCCCTAAATGAGAAAGAGAAAATAAAGGCTACAATGGGAAAAAATACACAATATCCATTGGTCTCAAATACCTACATACAATTTAGTACAAATTATAAAACTAGAAAAATTAATCACAACAGCAATAACTGGAAAAAAAAAATAAATGAAACCAGACTGGGGATTCTTATTCATGAGTTAAGGATGTCATTTAACTAATAAAGTCCTTTACCAGCAGAAGGCAATGGACGACAACCAGGGGATCTCTGTGTTGGAGAATAACTGGGCATTCGGATTCTGGGGACTTTTGAGATGACATGATAGAAACAGGAGCTGGAGGTATGTGAATGAGGAGGTCGGTCTGGGGATGGAGGATTTATAATTTCAGCTGTATTGCGAATCTCTCTTGGTGGAATTTCTGTTGAAGAAAAAAATTTCATTAAAAAGGTACGGTTCTAGTTAAGATATCAAGTTGATGACTCACTAAAAGCAAGCAGTGAAAATACTGGATTAGAGATGAACAATATCATAGATATTCAATATCTTCTCATTCTCCTCCCAAAATACTGCTTCCAAGTATTCAATTTAAATTCTAGCTTGAGAAGGGACTCACCTGTGAGAGAAGTAGGGCTATGAGCAATGGTCCTATTCTCATCATGTTCAACAGTACTGTTGATATCTGGCTCTACAACTGGAGGACGACATTCCACTATCTTGCAAGTATAAACACAACGTTTCCGAGCATCTGTGGTACTCCAGTACACCCTGGAACATCTGTAAAAGAGGTTTTTAAAAAGTACTTTAAGCATGGGCAAGGCATCAAGAAACCATAAAGTTTGTTGAAACATCCTAAAAAGAGGTTTTGACTGTTCAACTGGCAAAGTTTAGTTACTATTTACTTACTGATATCCAATAGGAAAAAGCTTATCTTCACAGTCAGAGAGATCATTTAGAATTCCTAAACAGTCAATCGTCATTGAGCCTGATCAAACAAAAGAGAAATGATGAGAAGAGAGAATGTGAAGAAGGTTCTTTATATCAACTCCAAAGACACGAAAAGATTCCCATAAATGCAGCATCTCTCTATTTCCAATACCCAGGTCTTACCAATCATCATGTGGATATTTTCTGGTTCTAGGCCACTGAGAAACTTCCTTCTCAAGCTGATGCCTTCAAAGTCTACAAATACTCTTCTAAGAACTTCAAATCCATTCTCAGGAACCATCTTAAACAAGAAGGCAGGGGAATTGTTTAAAATATTACAGTTTTATCTCATAGGATACATTCATTATCTAGCTTATTCTAGGCTCAAAGAATGTAATTCAATACCAGTATTCCTTCTCAGTAACTTCAATACTTCCAATGAGAAGTTGGTCCAAGAAAAATACTCATAAGAAATGACTTGTTAGAACAAAATGAAGTTTCTCATCCTGTTAATTCTGGGCCAACATTTTCCCCCAAGTCCCCAGAGAATTAAAAAAAGCAATCCAACACCCTTACCTCTCCTTTGATCAAATCCCGATGTCGCTGGCAATAAACTTTTTTATCATCCAGAAAGACACAATTCTTGGCTCGTGAACACATGAAATGATAGTTGCTAGTGCAGGATGTGAGGCAGCAACCTACGGTGGCCCCTGGCTTTTGGCAGTACTCACATCTCTAAAAATCCAAGAGGAACAAAAGTTCTATTTAGATATTTAGATCTTTTATGCCTTTCCCTTAGCAAAGTTACCCCATCCTGAACCCCCCTACAACTCAGGAAATTTACTGCTTGTCTGTGGTTACACATAGATATCAAATGTATCATAAGCATAATATATCTTTTCCCAATTTTTGCATAAGGCCCCACAACCTATTAGGTTTAAATATCACCATTTGACTTAGAACCTGGGCTTCCTTCTAGAGCAGTGAGTTTAAAAGGGAGACCTCCTAGATCAATGCTTAGGACATCCTCCAGTGGATAGAAGGCCATTAAATCCAAAAATGGTCTATGAGTCCAGATCTCCTGCAAAGATCATACTGTTTGAATTACTTAGCAATCCTTTGACAAGAAACACATCATGGCTAATTATCTAATTTGTAAAAATTAGATACTTTCACTGTGAATCTCAAAGCCATACATTAACTGACCCTCTACAGATTATTATCCAGGCAAACAATACTTTGCTTTGCTTAACATCACTCTACTACACCACTCAAACCACTTGCTCTTTCTTCTATACATGCCATTTCTCTCTACATTTTTTTTGCAATGATCAGTTCCTCCCCTCCCTCCAAAATACAGCTAAGAATTTCAGTTCTTCTATGAAAATTTATCTGTTTCTGCATTACTTCACATTCCCATTGCATTTATTATGAAGTCTGAACTATGTTAATTTACAGTTGTGTTAATGTGCCACTTAGTGCCTTGGCACACAAAAGGTGCTTAATAAACATTAACTGATCATTTTAATAAGTTTGGACTATTTATGTAGTTGTATTTTAAGTGTCTCAAGGATAGAGATCTTTTCATTTATTTTTTTTATCTCTCTGCCCCAGAAACCAACACAGGACTCCAAAGGGACTCAACACATATTACTGATGGAACATATAAAGCTACTGGTGAAATAGCAGTTTATTACAGAAAACAGAACATTAGAAAACTATGAAGGAATCTCCTTCCACAAAACTCTACTCCCAAAGACTCACCAATTGCTTGCCCCTGATCACAGCCATGTGCACATTCTTTAGGGACCCATCATCATCTTCAAACACCTCTGCTGACCACAAAGCACAGTTCACATGTGTCCATTCATTTTGACCAATGTAGAGCAAGCGGCCAGCATCCTATGGGATGTGTGAAATTATTTTTCCACAACAAAGAACTCAATGCCAGGAAAGTTTTCTTTGGCACTGACTTTTAACTTTGTCCAAATAACTTCAGGAAATTGACAGCCTTTTAGCTTAGAAACTCAAATAAAATCATAATGTGATATTAAGGAGCACTGCTTTCAAATACTTTTATATCAGGGCTAAAATCGAGAATCCAAACAAATAAAATGGTCATGCCTTCTATCTGAGGAAATGATCATATTCAAGTGACGATAGTTTCACTTTCAATAATGGGTTTACAGTATTGAAACCAGGCTAATACACCAATATGGGTCATATTACATTGGCCAGTCACAAAACTTGTATTAGTCATAAGCTATCTGCATGTTACAAACTTTTGCAAAATCTTAGTACAGTTACAGTTCAAGAGGATGAAACTAAGACCTTTAGCATTTAATTTGAACAAGATGCTTGAAAAGTTCCAAGGGAAAACTGCTTTACTCTTAAGTGCCAAATTCACATAAAATATACAGAAATCTTCATGATCAAAATTAGTTACAAAGGGTGAATACACTGTCTTAGTGCCTGCTAAAAAGAATACTAGAATGCAAAGTACTTACATTAGCGTTATCATCCCCATACATCAAGCATAATGCACACTGTCGGTTATCTTCTACCCCTGGAGGTGGGTTCAGCTCAGGACTGTCCTCCCGGCTCCTGTCTGTATCTTGAACCCCCCAAAAAAGATATGCAAGTTATGTCAGACAAGGTAGAAAGTATTAATTTCAAGAAAGAAGGATTCTATTTCATTTTAATTTCAGCTTAAGCGATACCCTTTAGCCCCATAAGAAACAATAGGGAAACATGAAAACAATCTGCTCGTCTGGCCTTTATCATGTATTAAGACTACTAAAAAAATCCGTGACAACTCCTTGGATAATGTCTAAATGAGAAAATAATGAAACTGCCATTCTGAATGGAGGCTTAAGAATTTCCCTCAGATTTTAAATATGTTAAATTTAGTCTCAGAAGGTTTAGTGCCCTTTATACACAGACCTGCATCTTATATAAATATCTGGTGAGGAAATAAGGTAATTTTTGGTTTCTTACTTAAGATTGGTGGTGTAGGAGGATGCAGAGGAATTGGTGAGTCTGGTTCTCCAGGGCCTTTGGGTTTAGGAGCTGGAATGATTTTCTTCATCAAAGGAGGTTGCTCAGTGTAGCTGTTTTCTTCTCTCTCTTGCCACTGAGCATAGTTATGGTCCAGTGAAGGTGGTAGCACTGCATTTGGTAACATCCCACTGCTGAAGAAACAAATTCAATTGCATTTAACAAGAATTTATTAAATACTTTCTATAGTCTTACATAGTAAAAGTTAAACAATTAAGACTTAAATATAATTTATCACTCATTCTTGCAAAATGCCATAATTTGTCCCCCCAAAAAGGGCTGTAATGGAAAATAGTGCTTAAATTTAAAAAATCGAAGATATCCAGAATCTCATTATTGAATATCTATTTCTCTTTAAACAATTTTCTTGTCTCATTAATACCAAATGGCAGTCTAATCCTGGATGTACATTTTTCCAAGTAAAAGTTTAGATAATTGGATATGGGAAATGAAAGAGGACTCTGAAGAAAATGCTAGAAATAAGTTTTGTAGAACTCCATTACACTGTGACTTATTATCCAAGGGATTAAATTATATCAGAAGTCAAATTTTAATTCCCTAAATTACAGGGTTGTTTTGTGGGGGCTAGGGTTAGACATATTATTTCATTGATTTAGGCCATTTTCAATGATGAACTTCCCCTCCCAATGCAGTTCTATACCTCCTCTATAACATATGAATATTAGGAACAGCAAGGATGCAGCAGACAGACCACTGAGTTCAAATCCAGCTTCTTACTAGCTATGTGACCCTAGGCAAGAAAGCCTCACTTTCAACTGTAAAACGAGATTAACAGCACATATTTCACAGGTTTATTGTGAGGATCAGATCAAATGAGATAATCCTTATGAAAAGTGCTCAGAGCACAGTACCTGGTATATAGTAGGTGTCACATAAAAATGCTTATTCCTTTCCCATTCTTCACAGTTCCCTGAGTCACAGAAAAGTTAACTGACTTGCTCAGGGTCCCCAAAGGCAGTCGCATTTCAGAGGGAAGTCTTCCAGCTCCAAGTCCAGTTCCTTATCCCTTATGCTACTGCCTCTCATAATTTTTACGTATAGTAGCCAAGGACTGACAAAGTATTACTCTGAAACACTAGGCCTTTAAAGGTGTGCTAATGTCTTTGTGTTTAACAAAACTGAGACTAAAAGAGTCTAGTTCAAAAGTCTGAAGAGTCATTTTTTGAAAGGAATAAGATTTCCTGATCACTTCTAGTTCAAGAAACTGACAAATTTAAGGAAGTTATTGCTGATGGATGCTAAAGTTACTTACTTGCTTGTAACTTTATTTGGTTCCCAAAACCTGGACTTTTTGACACTGAACCAAGGAAAAACACGTTCCATTTGCTGAAAACAGACAAGAAGTTCAACAATTAGACAACTTTACCCTAAATTATTTTACCATGAAAAGATTTAAGGTCCTAAAGAAAGATCCATCAATTCTGACAATCTTACCAGCAGTTCAAAACTCACCCCTTCACCTCCACCCCAAAGAAAAATCAAAGGTTGTTTAAATATATATATGGATTGGTGTAAAAATGAATTTTTCCAATGATGGAACAAGAAATGGAAAGAGAACAAGTTCATTCTTTTTATGGAGGGTAATTACACAGAAACATGTAATTTTTCAAATAAAAAACTAATGCTACTCACCCGAATGAAGAAGGATTTGACCATGCTATTAGCCTTTTTAACCTCTGGCTGCCCTCCGTCTGAATTGATGGCTGCTTGAATAATCTTCACGATATCATCACTGAATTCCAACTGCATTGGAAATACATAGTATACCCACATAAACACACAAAAAAATGTACATGCCCAAAGTGGAATATTTTCCTTCCTTATTTAAATATCCAACACACGAGCAATTCTAAAAAACCCAAAACTCAAAAAACAAAATTAACACATATCCCATTTAAATACTGTGTAACAACATCACTCTGGGTAGGAACTGAGGTGTTAAAATATGGCCAAATCTTGGTAGTAAGGTTAATTAGTTAATAATGATAAAGGAGGTGTTTCACCAAGTACTAAACAGTTCACAAACAGCTCATAAACTATAAAAACAGTTTTTCCTTTAAATAATGATGTATAAATAACTAAACAATGAGCCTTTAAATGTTAAGTAATAACTCTGAGCAAGGTGTTTTAAAATGTCCTGCCCTAAAATTAAAAAGTAAAGATCCTCTCTGTAAAAAGAGGATCTTAAAAAATAGGCACATTATTCAGATCTGGTCCCATAGGGATAAATTAATTAAGTTCACACTAGTGTTTTTTCTCCTCACAAATACTTTCTAGGAGACTTGAGTGTTCTTTTGAATATGAATTAATTTCCAGAAAAGTCAAGTTAAAGACAAACAAACCTACCTCATTCTAGCCCCTTTTCTGAAACACAAAAGTGCATTTCCCATTCCCCCACAGCTTTAAGCATCTATTCCAAGACAAAATGATGACATCTGAAAATAAAATGAAAATCATCATTTGAATTTTGTTACTGTGCCCTAGAGACATACCACAGAGGTGTAACCTCCTTGATCCATTTTCTTCTTTACTCCTTCCAGGTCCAAAGGCTGCTGTTCTTCCTGCTTGCTAACCTCAGTCAGAACTGGTGGATCTGGTCCTTCTGGGGAGCTTCGGGAAGGTATACTCTCTTCTGTCTCTGGATTTAAGTCAGGGGGCTTGGCAGCCTATATCCAGGAATGATGTACAGATAATGTGTTACTTTCAATCAGTCACTAAGCATCTGGTCTCCAAAGTAAACTCTCTCCAGTTAGAACTGGAAATAAAGATCCATGGTCTCTCTGGCCTCTAAAATACAAAAAACTGTGTTCATCATTTAAAGCCCTTCACAACCTGGGGCTCCTCCTTTCCAGACTTACTGAACTTAATTCTACATCATGTATTCTATATTAGGGTCAAACTGGTCTGCTTATTATTACTCATACATAATACAGCACTCTATGTACTCCAATAGATATTCCAACTCTCCAAAGCCTAGAAGGTACCACCTTCTCACCTTTGCCTCAAGAGCTACCCTCAAAGCTCCTTTCAAATATTACTTTCTCCACAAGCCAAGCCTAATTCCTCTAGCTGCTGGTACTATGTACTTACCTTTTTTATGCATGTGTTGCTTCCCCAAACAGAACAGAAGTTTCTTGAGGAAAGCAATGCCTTTACTTTGTCTTTCTGTCTCTAATAACTAGCTTTATGCCTGCTACATACTGGATGCTTAATAAATACTTGTTGAAGAATGTATTCAGATCATGGTACACAAAAGTAAGAAGGAAGTGAGCAATCCAGCAGCTACACAATTGCTAAAAGTGGCTTTCGTTACAACAGAGATCTGATCATGTCAACACTCTACTTTAAAAACTTCGTAGTGCCTGTAGGATCAAATATAAACTCTATTTGGCATTTAAGTTCTTTAAAACTTGGTCCCTTCCTATCTTTGCAGTCTTACACATTATTTTCCTGCTACGTACTATTTGTGGCTTCTTAAACCCTCTTTCCTCATTTCTACCTCTTAGAATGCCTAGCTTTCCCCCCACAAGACTCAGCTTAAGTATCACATACTATAGGAATCCTTTCTCAGGACCCCAAGGGCTATTGCACTCCCCTGTACCGTTACCATTTTTAAACTCTCTATCTTGTATAGTACTGTTTATGTCATCTCATCCATTAGAACATAAGCTTCTTGACAGTAAGGACTGCTTTAGCCCCTAGTAAATACTTATGGATTTACTGAGGGGCTATGTTTTAATTTTTTTTTAAACTTCCCCAATTCTAACCGCAATGTTCTGCACACACTAGATGCTCAATTAATACTTTTTGAACTAGACAACACCACTCCCCCATCCTCCAAGTTAGCTTTTGAGTTTTCCTAAATCCAGCCTGAAGAGTAATACTCCATGTTCAGAATTACTTAGCAAAATTTCTTCTGAGGATGGCAAATTGCAGTTTTCTCTTAAAAAAATGAAGCACCACTAAAAGGGTAATCCAGCAATATGGTAAGAGCCATATAAGTAGTAATTTCCTTACTAATACAGATTATGTTTCCAAAAATCTGTCTCTAAAATATACCTGCTACTTAACAAATTACAAGGATTTAGGAGTCTCTAAAAATGCTGTTTTACTTCAAAGTAAACTTCAAAGTAAACTTCAAAACATTCATTAAACTTTCCCTCTTGTGCAGAAGTAGCAATATACTCAAAAAACTCTTTTTACCTAAATACCCTAATGTATTTTTAAATCAAATTATCTTTGAAAAACAGGGACTTTGTCTCACAATTCTTTCTGTTTTCAAAATAAGATCTAATACTGATAACTGACAAGTAACTATACAGAGCTGAATCAGGTATGGGGAATTTTAGACCTACCTGTCTATAACGGAGTAAGTGGCTGGTGGTTCGAGAATTCAACAATGCTGTCAAAACCTGCTTCAGAGAAATCTGGAGCTCTTTTTCTAAAGCCAACCTCCACTCGGCAGGATGCCGCACCGTACAATTCACACAAGTATAGGCCACACTCTCGGGCAGGTTGGAGAGGATCTCATACATTTCATCTACAGACAAAAGAGAAAAAGGAGACTAATCTGGTATCCCTCACAGGCCTGAAACCCTATTCTTCTCACTCTGTTTCCAGCAAAGCAGGTGGTGATGACAATACTCTTGGTACTTCTGGGGATCCAAAGGACCTAGTTTTCCAAGTGACTTACAAATGGCTATTACTAATTGATATCAACATAGGATTTGGCAGTTGGAAGATTTAATACATAGTCTATAAAAAACAATAACTTGAACTTTAAAACATGATGTAGCAACGTAAAATAGGCCTGGCAATGCTGGGAAGATGGAAGCTTAGGTAACTATTCAAAGGTATCCCAGGAGGTCCCATCCTCTGTACCTGAAAGGTTTTCACACTTTGAGTGAACCCATCGATCACATTTCCCACACTGCATCATCTTGCTCTCATAGTCGTCATCATCATAACACTTGTCACAAAGTGGGCAGAAGTTTCCTAAAAGTAAAGCAATACTTTACAATAAAAGTCCTCAAGGACTTCCCTTATTGGGAAGACAAAAACAGCCTTATTCAAGTCACTATATTCTCCCAGAATCACTCAAATATCAAAAATCTTTGATGTCAAGCATTTCTGGAATGCTCAAATAAATTAAGGTGAACTTCCAGTACCACTACATTTGTACCACTAATTATTTCTCTCCAGTAAAACTATTTACAAATGTACAGAGTAGCTTAGTTAGGTGATTTAAAGAAGGGGAAGAGAGAAAAAAGTATTAGAAAAAAAGGAGGAAATAGAGATCAATAATCCTAGACAAGATGTACTGTTCACAAAAAAAAAGAGGAAGGAAGTTACACTTAAGAGAGAATCTGCCTACTTTTACTTTTCATCTGTTTGCACTCTGATTAGTATTTTTGCAAAACAGTATCTCTTCATCAACACTTGAAATCAAACAAAATACTTTCTGTAACCATATTGCCATTCTCAAATGCAAAGAAAAGACCAAGGATTTGGAAAATGCTTCAAAGTGATATATATCCTTGACAAAATCTACTACCTCAAAGATCCTTTTAAAATTCTGCTAAAATGATGCTTATATTATCATTTGTATGCCTTGTTAACAATACTTAAATACAATTAATAAAATACCAAGATTTTGGATTCTTCTTGTACCTTTAGCAAAGAGTTTGGCACAATCATGGCACAGTGAAAAATCATGAGACCACTGTGCATCCCACCCTTTGCCTGGAGTTGTAGATCCACAGCTCTTGCATCGAACACACTTGGTACAGATCTGGAAAAGAAGAAATAAACTTTCTTTTTTTAAAAATAAATTTTTGTCAGTCATTCTGCAACTGAAAAATGGTCAAAGGATATGAACAGGCAGTTTTCAGAGGAAAAAAATCAAAGCTATCTATAATCCTATGAAAAAATGCTTTAAATCACTACTGATTAGAGAGATGAAAATCAAAACCACTCTGAGATACCACATCATACCTATCAGATTGAAATATTGGAGAAGATGTGGGAGAGTTGGAACACTAATTCATTGGTGGAGCTGTGGGCTGATCCAGTGATTCTGGAGAGCAATTTGGAACTATGCCCAAAAGGCTACAAAAATGTGCATACCCTTTGACCCAGCAATACCGCTTCTAGGACTATATCCCCAAGAGATCATAAAAATAGGAAAGGCTCCCACATGCACAAAAAATATTTATAGCAGCACTCTTTGTGGTGGCCAAAAACTGGAAATCAAGGGGATGCCCATCAAATGGGGAATGGCTGAATAAACTGTGGTATATGAATGCAATGGAATACTATTGTGCTATAAGAAATGGTGAACAAGAAGACTTTAGAGAGGCCTGGAAAGACTTAAATGAACTGATGCTGAGTGAAAGGAGCAGAACCAGGAAAACTTTATGCACAACAACAACCACAGTGTGTGAGGATTTTTTCTGGTAGAACTTCATTGCAATGCAAGGACTTAAAAAATTCCCACTGGTCTCTTAAGGCAAAATACCTTCCATATTCAGAGAAAGAACTATGGAATTTGATCAAAGAATGTAGCAGATCATTTTCTTTTGTATTATGTTTTGGTTTGTTCTATGATTTCTCCCATTCATTTTAATTCTTCTATGCAACGTGACTAAGGTGAAAATGTATTTAATAGGAATGTATGTGTAGAACCTATATAAAATTGTATGCCACCTCAGGGAGGGAGGAAGGAGGAAGAGGGGGAAAGGAGAGAAAAATCTAAAAACTAAAAAAAATAAAAAAATAAATTTTTGTCAACATCTTTGTTTTATATCACTTATGTTTCCCACCATATCTCTCTCATCACCCCCTTCTTCCCAAATATACCTCTAAGAAGCAGTCATTTCAACTTCATCTGAATCAGCAGTACTGGAAGCTCAAAGGACTTAAGAGTTATAGTTCTCTTTGGAATAGTGCAATCAACTCACCCAAACTTTCTTTTTCTTGGTGGGTTTGGTTGGGTAGTTTGGTCCCAGGCACTCAGGGTGATAGCTGTTTCGGCACTTATTACACTCCAGCAGCTGCTGCAGAATTGGAAAATGCAATAGCCGTGAGATAGGTTTTTATCCACCATGAATACATAGCACTACTCTTTTTCCCATTTAGTGTTTCTCTTTAAGATGCAGGATACTGTAAATAAAATTTCCCCATATATTATTTACTCTCAGTTATAGCAGAGATTTGCCTCTAGTTACAGCCAATCAGAATTTAAGGACATTTCTTGAGTATCTTACCTATACCATTAATTTTCTCCTGGAAGGCAAAATTTTAGCAAAAAGGACCTGAAGATCCTTTTAGAGACAGCTAGTGGCATAGTGGATATAACATTAGGCCTAGAATCAGGAAAATATGAATTCAAATCCAGCCTCAGACATTTACTAGGTGAGTGACTCTGAGCAAATCTTTTAACTTGTCTACATCAGTTTCCTCAATAGGGGTATTAATAGAACCCACCTTACACGGTTGTGAAGATCAAATGAAATATTTGTAAAAAGTGCTTAGCCCAGCTGACACACAGATGCTATATAATGTTCATTCCCTTCCCCTTCTCCCCTTAAAGTGCCTAGGAAGGTAAAGGACTTAAATACTTAAATGCCCAGAAGATTACTAAAATACCATACTTAACATAAAATATGTTCCCTTGAAATAGTTTCCCTTCTTCCTCTCTGCTATTAGGGTTGTTTCTGAAGAAAAGATTCCTAGAACAAAATATGTGCTCAAATATTGGAGAAAAAATTAAAAGATCTGAATGTAATGGCAACATTACTGTCATAAAGAATGAAAAATAAGAATTCAGAAAAACACGGAAAGACTCATAAGTAGTGAGACAGAGTGAAGATAACATAACCAGAGGAACAATCAATATTAAAGTCAGCACTGAGAGGCAATTTACAATGTCAAATACAGTGATCAACATTAGTACTGTATTATGGATATATCCCTCCATTTGTCTTTTTAAAAACAAGATTTACTGACGATTTTTGTTTTTACATAATTCATTTCTGTATGTTCTCCTCTTTTTCTCTACAATCCTAGAATGAAATCCTCTCTTGTAACAAACAGAAGCACTTAAGAAAAACAAGAGTTTCAAAGACCAAGTCTGACCCACATACGCAACATTCTGCCCTTAGCACTCTGTCTGTTAAGAGGAGGAGGTGAGGTGAGAGTGTTTCAACACTTTTCTCTGGAACTACAATTAAACTTTTTTTTGGTTATCTTTTGTGGCATCACTGAAATTTCTCCAAGAATTCCTCCTCCACCCAAAAAGCCACCCCCATCACCAAACTAATCAATATCTCAAAAAAGTCTGAAAATTGTATAATTAGATTTTAAGCTCCTGTGAGCTTCTTTTAGTGAACTTTTCATTCATATTGTTCTAGTCACTGTGTACAATATTGTTCTTCTGACTTTGCTTATTTCTCTCAATTTAAACAAACTTCAGAGGTTTCTTACAAGTCCTCACATTCTTCATTGCTGACTGCACAACAGACCCCATATAGGTATTTTCATTCATTTGTGACTTTAACCACTTATCTATTAAAGAACAACTTTTCTTCCCACTTATTTGTTAGTACCTATTATATATCTGATATCACTTTTATCAGTAATATTTGATATACATATTTTCCCCTAAACATTTTCTCTTCTTATTCTTTCTGAACTGTTTTTGTTCTTTCGTTAAACTTTTAAATTTTATGTAATCAAATCTGCATATTTTGGTTTTTTGTGATCTTAGAGAACTGACAAGCCTTTCCCTAATCAGCTGTGAAAAGCACCTCCTTCGATTATTATTTTTTATGGTATGACTTCTTATAATCAGGTTGTATATCCAGTTGCAAATACTTTTATATTTAGATATTAGCCTAAATTCTGCAAAACAACTTTTCAGCTTTCCCAGTTGTTCTTGTCAAATAAGGGTTCTGACCTCCAATAACTTATCTTCTTGAGTTTTAAAAATTTGCTGAAGGAATTGGGAATATTTAACCCAGAAAAGAAACGGTCATCAATCAGAAAGGGATTAGAATTGTTCTTAAACATTAAAAGCCTCTAAAAATACAGATGCTGAAAAAAGGGAAAATTTTAGGCTTCATGTCAGGAAATCTTTCTAACAATTAATTATCCAAAAATTAAATGGGTTGCTCAGAAGTTAGAGGGTTCCCTAATGAAGCTCATTTAATGCATAAAATTCTGTTATCAAACACTGGCTCCTATTTCTGGGTTGTGCTTATCTCTAATACCTTCAAAAAGGAGGGGAGAGGAAAGGGAAGGCAAAAAATTAGAACTCAAAAAAAAATTTTAATTATTTATATGTAATTGGAAAAAAAGTATTAAAAAATTCATCTGAAACAACATTTTTTACATCAGTAGTTTACTTACATCTTGCTCAAACTATTTTTTCTGAGGTTGGGTTAAGATTTCTAGTTTTTTTGTTTTAAATTTGGGTATTATGTTTTTTTGTTGATATTTATTTATTTCTCTGCATGTAATTTTGTATAATGTTCCTGATAATTCTGTTTTATGTTCTGTCCCCAGGTTACCCTTAATATCTGCTGTTTGATCTTAAGTTTAATAATTAAATTTCTTGGTGAGTTAAACTTCAGATTTCTTTCTGTTGCTACCCTAAGGATTCTCCTAATCTATACCTTTTCATCTGTTTTCAACTATTCTGGGCAACTGTCCCATCCTATTTTGTTCAATATTCTTGTTTTGTAGAGCTCTCACATGTTCTTCCAATATTATTTTCTGATTGTTTAATTTTCCTTCTTATTCTGTGATTTTATAGTCTAATTCTACTCTCTACGTCAAAGAATCAATCAATTTGGAGAGAATCTTTGTTTTACGTGACTTATTTTTCTTACTAAATTTATTGGTTTCTTCATTAAGAACTCTAATTGGGCCTATACCTTTTGATTTACTGAATTCTTTTATTGATCTTCCAAAAGTTGTGAAAGTTCTTAGAGATGCTCCATCATCTACTTTCTTGGGGTCTCATATATTTGCTGTGATAATCTCATCTTCCTTGGATGTTTTTTTAAATCCAATTTCTTCTGCTGCAAAATATTTACTCATTGTATTCATTTGTGATGACTTTGCTTTGTTTTCTTATTTTCATTCCTCTGACTGCTTTTATATGTCTTATTAGTTATTTTACTGATTTTTCTACCTTGTATTTCCTGAATCGTGGACCTTATTTGTCATTATTCTCTTTCTTTCTATATTAAACAGATCTAAATGAGGCCCAGTGCTCCTTCTCAAACTCCTGCTGCTTTGTCCTCCATTCTCTCTGGGCCACTAGGGACAGTGATGAAGCAATATGCTGAAAGATCACCACAGCTTGGCCTACTGTCTATTTTTTACTAGTTCCACTCTCCTGGATTTCTCTTTCCTGTTGGCAACCAACTTTCTTCTGTCCCGACACTGTGTAGGGTTGGTTGGATTCATGGGGCCCCAATTCACTGAGAGAAAAGGGACAGCTTGGGGTACTGGTCCAGAGAAGCGATACAACTTGACCTGTTTCCCTCTTTTTACAGTGGCCAAGCTATTTCCCTCTTGCTCAGGAACTGTTTCCATAAATGTCAAAACCTACATGGAGGATATCATCTGTGGGATTCTATGGGACTGGGACATATCACTCCAAAAAGTGATATCTAATAGCTCTTCTTAGCAATGCAAGGATCTAAGATAACTCCAAAAGACTCATGATAAAAAATGCTATTCACATCCAGAAAAACAACTATGGAGTGTGAATGCAGACTGAAGCATACTATTCACTCTCTTTTTTTGTTTTGTTTCTTCTCTCATGGTTCCTCCCATTGTATCTAATTCTTTTCAATATTACTAATGTGAAAAAGTTTAATATAATTGTATTTATAGAGCTTATCTCAGATTGTACACTGTCTTGGGGAGGGAAGAAAGCAAATTTAAAACTCAAAATCTTATGAAAACGAATGCTGAAAACTAAAAATAAATAAATTTTTTTTAAAAAGTGATGCCTAAAATTACAGATACCATAAAAGGCCATGGTTGGGGTGAGGGATCAACCTGTGCCAGTGTTCCAGTGGGTTATGTAAGGAAAGCATCCAGGAACAAGGATCATACTCCATCAGTTATTTTTTCATAAAGAATTAACCTATAGAAACTTCTTTCATTTTCTTTTCTTTCTGGCATTGCTGTTTTTGTTGTATTTTCTAACTCCTTTCTTGTTGATCTGAGGTAGCAGGGGACAGCTGAACCTTAGGGTTACCTCTTATTCCATCATCTTCCCAGAATTCTGCTTATCCTTTCTTCCTGTTAATAACTGATAAACTGTCTTTTTGGGAGAATGTATTTTGTAGGATGTGGAGGTGGTGTAGTTGTTTGCTGGTAAATAACTATTGTGTCAAAAGAAACTGTATCAATATTTTTTTGAGAAATATTTTCATCCTAGCACATTATACCTTCAATACTTCTGTTCAAATTGGTTTATCCTATGTCAGAAATTCATTGCATACAGCATAAACTGGGCCCTTACTATTACTTGACAATCAATCATTCTACTGTACTATTATTTCACGGCCCATTGCAACTGTTCAAAACTTTTTTTTTTATATCTCTGCTCCCAACCACGGCTCTCCCTCCTGAACATGTACATACTGGCCTCCTTTCTCATTGAGACAATGAAGACCATACATTATTTTGAATCCCTTGCCGTTGCACCACCCCTCCCCCCTCCCATCCCCCATAACTTCTCAAAAGGCTGATAGCTGAAAGAACAAAGTTGATCTGGAGTCAGAGTATCTGAATTTAAATACTACTTCTGCCACTGCCCATGTGACCTTATGGAAGTCACTTAACCACCTTGGGCTTGTTTCCTCATCTATAAAATGAGAGGTTATACTAGACGGCCTCTAAGGTTCTATGATCTATTATCTATTCAGCATCACCATTAACTCTGTCCTCTTTCCTTCTGGAGAGAGAGCTATATCTTTCCTTTTCCCTAAATGTTAACATTTCTACTTACAACCTTGATCATATTCTCTCTTGACTGATTTAGAACCTTGCTCCAGCACTCATCCTCATTCCCTCAAACATCTTTAATCTCACCCTGCCCACATAGTGCTAAATAGTTCTTCCCAACTAAAAAAAAACAAAGTTTTCCCTTTGCCCTGGTCCCTGGTAGCCTGCCCAGCTCTCTCATCTCCATCTGCCTCTTTATGGCAAAACTCCTTGAAAAAGCTCCGTACAACCAGTATCTTCACTTTGCTGTACAATGCACCTCTAAAGAAATTACTCTGCCAGAAGCCACCCGTCAGCGACCCCCTCCCTGACTGCCACACCTATCGGTCTTCCAAAAACCCTCATCTTTGATGATCTCCCGGAAGTTCTGAACTCTGTTATTCACATTTCTACTAAACAGATCCTCCACTTCCTTTCTTTCATCCACATTACGCTCTTTGGATTCTCTCCCTACCCCAGTAACTGCTACTCTATGTCCTTCCCTTGCTCTTCATCCTGTTCTTAAGCCTTAATACCTGAGGCACTCTCCCAGATGCGCCTCTAGCTCTTTGTCTTCTTCCTGTACACTCTTCTCAGACAGTCTCAGGCATCCTCCAGGTTTCAACCATCACCCCTAGATGGCAGATTTCCAACTCTGTCTCTAATTGTAACTTCTTCAGGAAGACTTCAATTTGGATATCCTATTACCGATTCATATTCAACCTGTCCCAAACCAAGCTCATTCTCTTTCTCACTAGACCTACTCTTTCCCTCTGACTCCAGTTTCTATCTGTGAAATCAACATTTACCAGTCTTTCATGTATGTAAACCTCAGGATTAATCTGAATATTCTGTCTGACCTTTCACATCTAATCAGTTATATCAACTGATCTATCAATCAACAAACATTTATTAGGCATCAATCATGTGCCAGGCGCAACAGACACAATGGAAATTTTTAAAAAGAATTGCTGCTTTCAAGAAAATGCTATCAAGTACACCTGCAGCATCTCTTACATCTTTCCTCTCTTCTCAATTTTCACGCTAATATAGGACATCATTACCATATACCTCAACCACAGTAGTAATCTTCTATTAAGTTTTCTCCACCTTCTCCCCTTCAATTCATCCTTCACACTACAGGAAGAATTGTCTTTTTCATCCAAAGATCTGGTTATGTCACTCTTTTGCTTAAAACCTCTCAATGGCTCTGTAATTCCCTACTGAAGGAAGTCTTCAAATATAGGCTGGATGACTACTTAGGGATATTGGAGAAAAATCTGATGTTCAGGTAGAGTTTGAACTAAATCTACTCTGAAGTCTCTTCCAGCTCTGACATTTTCACTGTGAAGTTCAAACTTTTAATCCTGGTTTTCAAGGCCCTCCATGATCTAGTACCACTCTACTTCTCCAACCTTATCCGATACTGCTCCTCTTCATATATGCTATATTCCAAGGAAAAAGAACTAGACAAGTTTAGGAACTTGTAATGTAAATAACTTCTTTGTAGCCTCACAGAATGCCAAACAGTACCTTGAATATAATAACCTATACTAAATAGTTGATAATCTGGTTATTACTTGCCAACTGATAACTATCTGGAAAAAAGCTCTTTAAAATGATACTCATTAGAAATCAATCAATAAGTATCTACGTGGCTACTATGTGTCAAGCATCAAGCAAAGAACATAAAATGGGCTCCTTTTAATAAATATTTCCCTTCTTTAAAAACAGTTTGAACTTCTAAATGGACACAATTTGACATGGCTACCAGAACATCTGGAATAAAATCAGAAGAAGCCAGAAAGCCCAAGGAATCTCAAACCTGTTTTCTTAAGGTAATACAATTGAACATTTCAATATCAGAACGATGGCCTGTACTAGGGCTTCTTAAACCTTTTCCATTCTCTATCCCTTAAGAACTTCTTTAACTTAAAGACCCATATGGGTCACAACCCACAGATTAAGAAGCACTGGCCTGTACAACCAAAGCCAGGGACTATGACTCACCTAGTAATCGATACTTAAATTTTCCTCAAAATTAAAATGTGAAAGAAGAGCACTAGTTAAACCACTAGAACATCAAAAACAGATAAAACTAAGAAATACTCAGGGTGGAGCAAATACTGGGCTAAAATTTAGGAAAATGTTCAGAAGAAGACCACTAATACATATGGCCTTAGCTAAACAAAATAAAAGGGTTGAAAAAGGCAATCTCTAAGTTCTCTGATAGAGTTAATGTTGTATGAAAGAGAGGGTCACTAGAAATATCCAAATCCTAATACTGGATATTGAAGAAATTTTGTGAACAGCCCTCGAAGGGAAATATAGATAGAGGGATGTGTCCCAAGTTATGTTATTTATTTTTAGTACCTTTGTAGCCTGGTGTTGTCTTCCACACACATGACAGAACTTGCAGCGACGACAACACCAATTTTCCAGCTGGTCCTCTAGAGGGCGCTCATTCTCCTCCAAACAGAATTTGTGGAAGGGCTCACAACAGACTTGGCAATACACAAACTAGAAGAGAGATAATAAGTGCATCAGTTACTACTAGAAATATCAACCAACCCTCCTTTTTTTCTTTCTGTTTTTACAACAAGTAGAATTTAATTGGTGACATTAATAAGTGAATGAAGCCCTAGAGACACTGTTCCCCTTTTCTGCCTTCCAATTTCTGCAATAAATTATTTCATACAAGATAGAAGGTTTTAGAAAGCATTAATTTGAAGACAATAAGAAAGTCCCAATTAGACTTTAAAGGGAAGGCAACTAAAAATTTCTTCCGATCAAGAATCTTGTGGGTTTTTGTTTAACTTTAAGGGAATATGACTAAAATTCTATAAGTCAAGCTCTAAGAAAACTTCTGTGCTGGAATAAGATCTGAAGATAGGATGGTCGCTGTTTGGGCTATGTATTTATATATACTTTTAACTAGTAATGGATACATTTATAGCTATCAACAGCAAATGCTTCACCCAACAGAGGGCCTTATTATCCCATACACTACACTTGGATACCTAAAAGTCAGAAAAGTTATTACTCCAGTTTAACTTAATAAAGCTAAAGTGGGTTTTTTTTGTTTGTTTTAAATAAATAAGGTCTGCTCATAAACTTTTTTGCTTCAGTATGGCCTGATTTCTGGAAGTCTATTTCCCCCACCTCCTAGAAAAGTCCCCAAAGCTCTCCTCGATGCTGCTTCAAATTGGACATATAACCTACTATATTCTAGCAAAGCAGCAAATAATTTCTATTAAAACAGAACATTTTTACTGCTACATTCCTTCAACCTCTGAGTCCTGTTTCCTTCAAGACTGAGCTCACATATCACCTTCTGCACAAAGCCTATGCCAATCTCCACAACTGCTAATTGCTAGTACCACCTCCCCTCCAGAATCACTATATATATATATATATATATATATATATATATATATATTCATCCAAATATAGGTAAGTTGTATTTTCCAACAGAAATTAATAAGTTCCTTGCATTGAAGGCAAGGATTGTTCGACTTTTCTCTTTGTATCCCTAATACAATGCCTCACACAACTTTAAGTCCTTAATAAATACTTGTTGATTGATTGGGGATATGTTACCTCTACATGTCCACTGCTGGCACAGAGAAAGCAAACCACTCTTGGAGTTATAGGAACTGAGGTCAGGATGCCGAGACCACCCATCTCCCACACATTTTCTACTTCACAGTCTTCCTGCAAAGCAAAAAATTTGAACTATAAAAATCTTCCAAGAATATGGCTTTGAGATGAAAGCAAATATTATAGTCATAAAACCACCACAATATCATTAGTTAAAAGCTCTACATTGTAGTGAATTAAAATATATGTTGCGCTACTTTAATTGCCTAACCCTCAGGCACAAACCATTTAAAACTTCATTTCAATTCATACTAAATACATTGTATCAATATAGCTGGAATTAAATTTCTCTTACGGTTCTGTTCACTCAAGCACTCTTTCGGTTTGATAATTTCTCTTTAATAGAATTTTTTCCCCTGGAAATTGTCATCATCTAGTCATTTGTTACTGCTCAAGATGGGTCAAACAGAACTCCTCCTAAGACTCGAGCAGTGCAAGATTATTATTACAAGAAGAGACAAAAGCTAGAAGGAGTTCTCTTTTTATCTCAAACATTCTACATTCTAGGCCCTTCAATTAGAGCAGTTTCTTAACCTTTCTGTGTTGTAGATAACCTGGGTATTTTGGAGAAGGCCTATGGACCCCTTTGCAGAATATTGTTTTAATGCATAAAATAGAATACATAGGGTTACAAATGAAATAAACTGTTTTGAATATTTATCAATTTTTAAAAAAAATTCCTGGATCCCAGGATAAGAACCCTGGAGTTATTTGAAGAAATACAGTTCTAATGTTAATTGACAACCCATTATGTCCCAAGTAAATAATTTGGCCCCTTTACCTTAAAGTCTACTCTGATCCTGTGGACTCCATCTGCAGGCAACTTTTGCTTGGAACTATTTCCATTGGAGAGGGTGTTGAGTATATTCAGAGTGCCATTCTCTTGCTTACTGACTGGAGGTGGTTTTTCCTAGGGTCGACAGGTGGAAACAAAAGCAAACCACAACTTCCTTGCCTATTTATTCAGCACTATAAAGCATAAAAATTTTAAAACAAAGCTTATCTGGAACCAATCAGAAAATTCCCAAATGAGAATTTTGAAGGAAAATACAAAGGACTTTCATAGATATTCCTTAAAGATATTCTTTTTCTGAATCCACAAATTATTAAAGGAAAAGGAAAATGAAGGTAAGAAAAGGAAGAGTAAGTATTATAGACTGAAACTATAAAAACTAATTGTACAGGGGAGAAAGCACAATTAATCTAAGCAGGCTGCAACATAGCAGATTCCTTGGGTAGTATCAGCAAGGAAAACTCCAAGAGGGGCAATCAAAGGAAAGAAATAATGGAGAAATGCTAAATCCTTGACCTAGATCTTTCCTTGATCGGACCCAAAGAAGCAAAAATGTAAAATCACTTCTGAACCATATAAAGAGCCATAAAGTAGGGCTACTATTCTAAAAAAAAAATCTGAATTACTGGAAGGAGAGAAACAAACAACACCTTACCTTTTCTTTTGGTTTCTGTTTCACAGGAATACTTGGGCGAGGAGCTACCTTTTTCGGCTTGCTTTGCTCTGGTACTAAGAAATTAAGAATTATAAAAGTGAGGTGCAGTCAGTCTTATAACCAACTTTGAGGTAACAGTGACTACCCTAAATATGACTGATTCACCTAGGACATTCTTTTAAATCTAAAAATGTTTTAACTGGAAGAATTTGAGTAGGAAATTCAAGACAATTCCCCAAATGTGCTTTGTTTCCATTTATACTGTAACCATTCCAGTTCAGAACGTACTATTAATTAGAATAGCCAGGTCCTAATTATCTTCTGGTTTCTACTCTATCCACTTTTCCTCCTGAATAATCTTCCTAATTCACTACTCTGACTACTCATCATTCAAGTCTTCAATGGTTCCCCACAGCCTAAACTTTTAAAACTCACAGTTAATCACTTCCCAATCAAGGCCCAACCCAATTTTCCAGCCTCATGTTATACTACACCCCTTTAGGCAGCCTGCATTAAAACCAAATCTAACTGTTCTCTACATTCAAATTTTGCCCTTTTCCTGCTCCTGTGGTTTTTCTCATCCATTCTTTTGTGCCTGGAATGGAATCCCTCTTTATCCCATCTAGATATAGTGAAGTCCCTTCCTTCCAGGCCCAATTCAAATGCCAATTTATCCCTGCCCCTACCCTATCCCAAGTTGAAAGGGATCTCTTCCCTCCTCAAATTTCTCATAGCACTTTGCCTGGATCTTTCCTTTGCACTTACCACATTTTCTCCTGTACCACAGTTATCTGTGTATCTGTGGTACATGTCTTATACCCATTAGATTGTAAGCTCCTTGAGACCATGGTCTGTGTCGTATATATCTTTGAATCCCCAGCATCTAGCAAAATGCCTTATGAGTAGCAAGCACTTAATTATATTTATTAAGTGTTGGTTGGGCAGAGAACACAAGGTAGCTGATTTTTCTGAACCCAGGACTTAAAATTACATAGCAACAGGGAACACATTTTAGGCTTTTAGTTGGTCTAACAACACCTTAGAAAAATACCAGGGTCTTTACATAATCAGAGTTTTATTTGGCACTTTTGGCTTGGGGTAAGCAATTCTTTCTATCTTCATTTATTCACCTGATTCTGGAGGTGGTGGAGGAGGTGGAGGAGGTGGTGGAGGTGGTGGGGGTGGGGGTGGCGGCTGCTGCTTTTTCTTGGGCTCATTAGGAGTGGTCTTGGGAGCTTCCTTTTTCAGGGGTGCTGTGCTAGGTGGCTGTGGAGGAATGACCTGTACTGGCTGGGAGACCTGCTTTCCAGTCTTCCTAGCAGTAGAAGTGCTGGATTGTTTAGAGTCAGCCCCTGCAGCAGACACATTTCCATCCTCACTCTTTTCTTCCACAGGCTTTCGGGGTGGAGGTTCGCTGCTTTTCTTTGGGGCATGATCCTCTCTTGCTGGTGGAGTTGTTTTCTGGCTAGGGTCCGCAAGATTTTTTACAACATTGCTCTCTTTCTTTTCACTGGTCTTGGTCTTCTTCTCTTTCTTTTTCACAGCTGGTATAAGGAACAAAATCACATATAAATAATACACAGAGAATCTGAGAAAAGTCATGCAGTCTCACATACTGCTTCTCTCAGCCAAAGCTGGACCTAAATGGCACAAGGAGAACTGGGGAACTGGGCATGATTTATCTTTATAGGGGAAAGGAACAAGCTAATCATGAGATGTGAACACAAATAAATAGCATTCTATTAGCAGGAGATGTTTTAAGAGGCTCTTGTTAAGAGCTCTACCTTTAGCTTGCTTCTGCAGGTAGGCTTTGGAAGGCATCCACTGCAGGTTCTGGCATTTCCTCATCCTAGAGTAACAAGAGATAGACCAGAAAGCAAATTACTTTGAGAAGACTGATAGCTGAAGGCTAATCAAAACAGATCTATTAATTTGCCCTCAAGAACATTTGAACCAGAGAACCCCAAGTCTGCTGCAAGTTCACCAAGAGCAAAGTTTATTGTTAAGGGTGAAGAAAGGAGCTACTTGAATTCAAAAGGACAAGGTCATAGCTCAATTTAAATCTCAGTCTTCAAGGATACCTGTATCAACTCTATTAACTTTCCTTGGAATTTAAAAGATAAGCAAATACCAGCCCATTTCTTCAACTCAGAACAGGTATTCACAGGGGTAAATGTCCAGTTGTTGTTTATGTTGTAGAAGGAATTGATATTTAGGTATAAGGTTTTAACCCTACATCATACAATTTTTAACATACAAGTGAATTAGTAAACAATGCTGGCAATAAAATTTGGCATTACTCCTTTGTGAAAGAGCTAATTTTAAGTCATACTCTGAACACAAAATAAGCTGGGAATACATAAATAAATAATAAACAAGTAAAAACAGATTCTTTATTTGCCATTCTAATTTTACATGTATACTTCCTGACTTTTTACATCATGGCCTTTTCCTACCTTTCCAGTCTTCCACTTTACTCCCCTCTCACAAGATGGATAATTTTGATTACAGTAAACTGAAAAGTTTTTGCACAACCAAACCCAATGCAATCAAAATTCGGAGGGATGTAGTAAATTGGGAAAAAATTTTTACAGCTAAGCTCGGGGATAATAAGGCCTCATTTCTAGAATATATACAGAACTGACTCAAATGTATAACCATACAAGTTATTCTCCAATTGATAAATGGTCAAAGGATATGAACAGGTAATTTTCAGAGGAAGAAATTAAAGATATCTATAATCACATGAGAAAGTGTTCTAAATCACTACTAATTAGAGAGATGCAAATCAAAACAACTCTGAAGTACCACATCACACCTATAAGATTGGCAAACATGACAAAACAAGAAAATGATAAATGCTGGAGAGGATGTGGGAGAGTTGCAACATTAATTCACTGTTGGTGGAGCTGTGAGCTCATCCAACCATTCTGGAAAATGGTTTGGAACTATGCCCAAAGGGCTACAAAAATGTGCATACCCT
>CM053771.1:233600515-233731980 GCA_028658325.1 Potorous gilbertii
TGGAGCTGTGAGCTCATCCAACCATTCTGGAAAATGGTTTGGAACTATGCCCAAAGGGCTACAAAAATGTGCATACCCTTTGACCCAGCAGTATTGCTACTAGGACTGTGTCCCCAAGAGATCATATGGGAAAGGGTCCCACATGTACAAAAATATTTATAGCAGCACTCTTTGTAGTTGCCAAAAACTGGAAATCAAGGGGATGCCCATCAATTGGGGAATGGCTGAATAAATTATGGTATATGAATGTAATGGAGTACCACCGTGCCATAAGAAATGATGAACAAGAAGACTTCAGGGAGTCCTGGAAGGACTTATATGATCTGATGCTAAGCGAAAGGAGCAGAACCAGGAGAACTTTGTGCACAGCAACGACCAGTGTGCGAGTTTTTTCTGATAGACTTGGAACTTCGTAATACTGCAAGAATTTACTAAAAAAAAAAAATCCCCAATGGTGGTTTTCTAAGGCAAAATGCCTTCCACACTCAGAGAAAGAAATATGCAAGTCAGTCGCAGAATGTAGCAGATCATGTTTGTGTGTGGGGAGGGGGTTTAGTGTATTATGTTTTGATTTGTTATATGATTTCTTCCATTTATTTTAGTGCAGCTACATAGCATGACTATAGGGAAAACATACTCAATAGGAAAGTATATGCAGAACCTATACAGAATTGTATGCTGTCGTGGGGAGGGAGGGGGGCAGTGGGGGGAAGATGAGGGAGGGATAAAATCTTAATTTTAAGGAAGTGACTGTAGAACATTTAAAAAATAATAAAATAAAAAAACATAAAATCTAGCCATATAGACCTATACTGGCATTTCTCTATCACAACCCTATACCTCCCCCATCTCTATGCCTTTATATTGGCTTTTTCCCATGCTCTGCCTCCTCAGCTCCACGTTTCAGAATCCTAGGCTTCCTTTAAGGTTCAGCTCCAATATCACTTTATTCAGTCCTTTCCTAAACCCCAGCAATGCTAAAGCCTTCCTCTCTAAGGTTACCTTCTAATTATTGTGTGTGAACTTTTGTATATAACAAATGGTTCATACATTGTTTCCCCCAATAGAAAACAAGTTCCCAGAAGGCAGCAACTGTTTTGGTCTTTCTTTGCATCCCCAGTGCTTAAGGTGTCTGACGTAAACATTTAATGTTGCACTGATCTCATTTCATCTCCTTTTGAGTAATTTTGTCATTTAATTATTTGCTGAGCTGTGGTTTGCTTGTCACTTCTTTCTGACTAGAGGGGATATGGATGTAATCCTTGCATAAAAACCAGGTAAAGCTGGGGCTATCTGTAGATTTTTTTCCCTGGAGACTAGTTTTCTGAAGATGTGGAGAATATAGTAGTTCTCATAATGTAAACAGTTTTTGTATTACCTGAATCTTTATGCCATATCTCCTTGCTTTCAGACATTATTCAGGTTGGCAGTTCCAGTTCCAGAGTGATTAAAGAACATCCAAGTTATAAGAATGGAAATTTATAATTTTAACTTTCAACATATTAAAAAAATTCTACACTGAAATCCTATTCCAATATATCATTATAGCAGAGAGATTACACTGAGTTTATACTCATGAATGGCAATCTCACAAAAAGGGAAAAGTTTTGATTATAGGTACACCAAGAGACTTATTCCTGTTGTTAAAAGATCAACCTAAGTTCTGGGAGACTCATTACAAGGTTGACCATAGGATGATATGTTTTTCAGTCACATGCCACCTACCAAGATGAAGAAAAACTGCAATCTGAATTTGTGGAGGGAATACTCGCACTATGAAGATCACTATTATATGTTGAAACATAAATGAAAATAATTCATAGAAAGTGATGAGATAGGTGAGGGCAGGAAGTGGAGAAAGCAATTTTTATAGAATATACCCCAAATTTCCAGGATATAGCCTATATAAATAATTTAACATAAGGAAAATGAAAAGTTTCAACTGACTTAGTAAATGATCACTGTGACCTACATGTTGGATCTGTTTTTGTGAAACCACTCTCCTGCCCACTTCAAACCCAGGACTCTATTCTAAGAATACTGCCAATCAACACCCTTAATCCTGCTTCTTAAGATCCAAATCTCCAACCAATCTACAGCCATGTCTCAACATAAGTTTCAGGACCTTTAGACTCTGCCTGACAAGATAAGACATACTCTTCTCCATTCAAAACCAGAGCCAAAGATGAAGAAATGCCTTTCACAGGACAGAAATTCAATCTTTGAGCACTCACTTGCAGCACTGTTTCTTTATGTTGCGGCCACCAAATTTGGGTTTATCTAGGCAATTAGTACAGACACCACAGTCCTCAGGCACCTGACAGCCTGGGCATTGCCCACATCTTCTTGATCGTCGTCCCTTCTTCACTGGAGGCTCTTGAGGTGCCTTGTTCCTGGTGACAGGCTTAATTGGCTTGATGGGTGGAGCAAGAGGTTCAGCATCTTCTGAGCCGGCGATTGATGACTTGTCTGCCAAAGAATGTGTATTAGATTTTACAGGCTTTATAATCTGTCCCTAGGGATTGGGGAGTAATCTTTTAAACCCCCTACGCATCCTACTCTGAAATAGTGATTTCTTTTTAACCATGGTTCAGAAAAAAAAATAATTTATAATGAAAAACATTTAAATGGACAAGTCAGAGCTTGCATGAAATAACATTATTTCAACTTTTAAAAAGTTTAGTCAAGCCACTGTTTTTTTTTTTAAGGAAAAAACCTCAAACATGTGTGGATAAACTACAGTTGTGGCAAAAGGAGAAAGAGAACAACTGAAAGAAAGATTATTTTAATCCAGGGGCTGTTAACCTTTTTTGTGTCATGGACCTCTATGGCAGTCTGGTGAATGATATTTTATATGCATAAAATAAACTATACAAGACTACAAAGAAACCAATTATATTAAAATAGTCATACTTTAAAAAAACCCTACAAGTTCATGAAGTCAAGATTAAGAATCCCTGCTTTAAGCTACAAAAGATCAGCTTTCTAGAAATTTAATAGACACATTGTTACTCATTCCCAAGATCAATCAAATTTAAGTATCTGTTCACAGGTCCCACAATCAACATTCCTATACTTACCATCATTTCCCATGGAAGACAAAATCTTTTCTCGTTCTTCCCATGGTAAGGCACTCAGGGTGGGCATGTCATCAGGAAATACTGCTCTCTTTCGACCAAGGGCAACAGCAGCCCTTCTACAAACATGTTTTATCCGGGGTCCTCGAACAGATGTCTCTGATGAATCACTTTCTTGACCCTTGATTTGATATAAATAAGAAAACATAAGTACCTAAAACTTTTTAAGTTCCACAACGGTAACATATATTCTGAAAACAGATAAATAAAAGGTACAATCATAGTATAGTAAACTTATTATGACCTAGGATTAAACAAATTTCCAAAGCTGATGACATGGCTCTTAATGGATTGGTTGTTTTTAAAAGCTAGCAGGCCAGGATGAAAGACAGAATCTAAGTGGCCTCTAATCCCACAACAGAAATCCGTTAAATTACCTAAAACCCAAAGTATCATGAATATATTACCTAATATGTAGGTAACTAATATGACTAAAATTTCTTACATTTTTAGGATCAATAGAGGAATAAATGAAAAGACAAAAACTAATGGACATATGGACCAAGACTGAAATTGGAATGTTTCTGGGTTTAAGGAGGAGTCAAAATCACTAATTAAATATATTCTATTACTCAGAGGCAAACTATTAAAGAGAAACTAGCATAGTGTCAGAGGTAAGCCTCAATCCCATTATAGGAACACCCAACTGGCAGAAGACCTAAATGCAAAATGTGGTCCCAAATTGAAGAATGTTCAATCTAAAGATCTTAAATATTCAAAGCAAGGTACAACTTATCATTCTTAGCCAGAGATACTAGTAGTCATTTTGCTAAATTAAAAAAAAAAAGTCTAGTCTATCTTGAATTAACTTTTCTAGTTTTTCTCCCCCTCAACTTCTGTTCAAGTGCTTCTTATTTAAATCTTCCAACCATCTGTTATCTGTTGCTATAATCATTACGCAGAGTAAGGAGACTCTACTCTTTTTAGGTGTCACAATTATACTATTTTTACTGCAAAATACAACTTCAAAATTAAGTGTGTTGAGAAGTTATCTCATAGGCAAGATAAAAAGAATACCTGTGCTTTGGGCTGGTCAGCTTGCTTGAGAGTCTTGCTTTTCTCAATCTTATAAAGCTGGGCTTTGGCCTTTCTTAGAAGGCTGGCTACTCTCTTGTCAGCCACTGGAAGTTTGTCTGCCTGAGCCAACATGGAGCCAATGGAGGAAGTGGAATGTTTAACAGTGCTTGATGAAGAAGCAGAAAGGCAGAGTGCTTTCTCCTCCAGGGATGGTGCAGCAGGGGCAAGGTCCAAGTTGGTTTTATCAAGGCTTCCTTTCCCTTTCTTAACAAGTATTTTGGTTTTGACAGTTGTTGTATCCCCAAGAGCTACAGTGGCAATGTCTGTCCCAGGATCAAGTGATGAGGATTTCTTCCGCCCTGCAGCTTTTTTGGCGGAAGATGAAGTGGCAACATCTTCAACAACCTTCTCTTTGGAAACTCTACCTATGGGAAACAAAGCAGAGCTACTCTGAATTTCTGACCCCTTTTTCCTTTTTTCTTTCCTTGATTCCCGCTTGTTCTCTTTTTCCCTCTCCCGGTCTCTCTCTCTGTTTTTGTCCTTCTCCATACTCTTGTCAACATCTCGCTCTTTGGACAGTTCCTCAGTGGCCCTGTCTTTGTTTCTCCCTCTTTCTGTCTGAGAGCTCTGCGTGAACCAAGGGAAGAGAGGAGTAGGACTACTGGATGAGAATGGCTCTGCTGGAGTGCTAGTCTGCTTCCTTGGTCTCTGATTTTTCTCCGAAGATTCCCCAGACTGTGTCAGGGAATGGGAAGGAAAAGCAAAAGTTGGGTTTAAGGCACTAGTGGCAAGAGGACTAACAGAAATGCTTAATGAGGAGGAGACAGAAGATGGTGGGGTGAGAGGTGATAGCTCAGAAGTACTAAGCCTTCCACTTCTTGTCCTCATGGAATGAGAAGGAGATCTTGGTTCAGATCTGATAGGGCTGAACACCCTTCTTTTCCTTTTTCTATTAGATACCCCTGTAGATGAAGTTCCAGCAGAAGCTCGATTACTAGGCAAAGTTACTGACTCAAAGATTCTGGAGTGGGCCTCACTTGGAGTAAATCTGGGAGCTCTTAGAAGAGGACTTCTTTTGTGCATATCAAACCTAGTTCCAGAATGGAGTGCTGAAAATAGCTGGGCTGGAGCAGTGGAACCAGATGTCGAAAAACCAGAAGCAAAGCCAACATCCTCAGGAGTCAGTGGAGGGGGTCGAAAGTTATCAAATATTGGTTTGCGGATAAGCCCTTCTTTGGCATACTTCGCTGAGGAAAAGTACTGTGGCTCTGACCGAGAATGCTTTAGAGAGGTCCACCTGAATGTTGGTTCTCGTAAAATAGACTTTCGTTTCTCTTGTATGGGGGCAGCAGAGGCAGGCAAAAAGGGTGATGCTAAGGGGATTGTTGGAGGCATAAGCCAAGGTGTGTGGTCAGGAATACTGGAAGCTGGTTGTAGTGGTGGTGGTGGAGTGAGTAATGGTGGAGGTGGAGAGGAAGAGGTTTGTTGCTGGGGGGCACTTTGCAAGGAAGATAATTTCTTAGAAGTTCTAGACCCAAAGCTTCTCTCTGAGATTGAAAACCTTCTACTCCTCCTATCACTATTATCATTTTCTGGGGATTGAGAAATAGGTAATGGAGCATGTACATCAGGAGTATTACTCCGCTCTTCAGAAAGTGCCTGCATTTCCTCAGAGCCCTGAGAATCTGTGGATGTATCAACACTGGGACTGCTAGATCGAGAAGAGTCTGAAGACATCTGAGAAGAGTGCTGTGAAGCTGCACTTGATTTTTCAGAGGATCCACAGGATGTAGCACTGAACCTACTGTTTGGTGTAGACTCTAGTCGAGCAATTTTAATTGGAGGGTCATAATCTTCATCTTCAATAAACCGGCGAGGGGTTTTAATGATTCGTGAGGAGATAGCACTGACAACAGGCATGATGAACTGTCGGATGTTTTTGACCTGTGTTTTCACCTTTCTTCCTTGCAGCTGAGCTGCTTCTTTCTCAATCTTCTTTTGAGCTCCCTTTTTTGCCCTCTGCAAAAGTTGCTTAGCAATTGTTGCATCTGTCCTTTTGGTGGAAGGAATAATCCTAACAGGCTTAATCCTTCGAGGGCTTTGTCTAACACCCGCCTTTTCTTCTTTTGTGAGTGGTGGTGTACCATCCTTCTCTTTCCGGACCCTTTGAGGCTTTTCCAGCTGAGAGTTAATGAGGGGTGCTGAATCTGTCCTTATCCGTTCTGATGATGGAGGCCTTCCTCTCCGTCGGACAATCTGTACCCCTTTCCTCCCAATCTGAAGCTTTCCTGTTTTAAACTTGGACTTGAGAGGGGAGAGTTTACCAGCCCTCAACTTTTTAATTTTTGCTGCTTGCTGAAATGTAGCAGAAGGTGTCCGTTTAATTTTTTTTAAGGTATCTTCTTTGCTCCCCTTTGATAAGTCTGATATGTCCTTTCCTTGTGATAATTTGAATTTGACACTGCTAAGGGTTGGAGGTCTTCCTCTTCTCTTTTCTCCATTTTTGGAATCTTTTTTCTTTATTTTCTCTCCAGATTTAGTCTCTGTTTTGCTTAAAGGGGAAAACACAGGTGAAGAATCTGACAGGACAGCTGAATTTCGTTCAGAGATGCTTCTGGGTCTCCCACGAGGTTTTCGAGGACTAGATTTCACTGTGTATAGAACCAAAGAATGCAGAGCACACATTTAGTTTTGCAGTTTCAAGACTGGCCTTAACTAAGTATATGTGAATTTAGCATAAGCTATGGATGTGCAAAAGGAAAAGGACTTCATTTTATATTGTACCCTATTTGGTTTTAATATCCAATAAAGCACTTTATTTTGGGTAAGATTTTCCTTCTCAAAATTAACCTTAAAGGAGTGAAGTAAAAAGAAAATCAAAATAGTAATATATGTTTACAACATAACTCTACAAAGTTAGTTTTCCTGAAACTTCAGATAAGCAAGAGAACCATTTATTCTGAGAAGGATTTAAAAATCTATACTAACTCTTCACATTCCAACATATCAAAACCAAAATTTAGGGACATTTTTACACTAGATCATAACAAATTTTTATTTGAAAATTTTAGTTTTGAGTGAATTTGTTACTTGTGTAACAATAATTAGATCAAGGGTCTGTGAGCAAGCTTCTAACAATAAATTCTGTAATTCTTCCAGTTCTGTCATTAATATATAAAAATCAAGGCTTCTAGGAAGCTCCATCAATAACCTGTAGCCTATAGTCTTTATTATAATACTTATGCATCAAAAAACCTGTTCTGCTAGAGTAAAATGATAATTTGCTAGACAGAAATAAATTCAAAAGACACTAAAACAAGAGCACTGAACTCAATGAATGGCATGTAAGGAAGTTAATTGAAATGGCAAGTCCACTAATCAATCTACTCTACTACGCTAAGGTTCTTGACCTGGCATGATCAAACACCCAAGTAACAAAAAATCGTTAACTACCAGTTTGATATTATTACTGATATTGATACTGATTCTTGATATCACTAGTCATTAACGAAATCAAATTTCTTTTAATCCAAATGAAAAGATTTTGTCAATTTGGATTAGACAAATCTGCCTGTTTATCAGAAGGAAGATTAAAAAAACCTATTCTAGGTACCCCTTTCTAAAGCAATTCCTTTTACAAACAAAATTCTTTTACAATTATTTTTTAAAAATTAAACAAATGTTGCTTTATCCTATTCTTTTCTTAGTCCAGCATAAATGAACATTTTACTTAAATGAACATTTTACATAAATGAACACCTTTACTGATGGGATCCAAAAGAGATTTAGTATGAACTCTCTTCAGATGAACCCTTAAGATGAACACCCATTAGGCTCTGGAACTAATGTTAAAGCATGAGTCCATGGTGGTCTAGTTATTAAGTTTTTGAAATATAAATGCTCTTCTCACTCATTAACTCATGGAATTTTCCCCTACCCACAACAAAGGACTCACGATCAAATCTAAACAGCTGCTAATTACAAATAATAAAAGAGAAATTTCACTTCTTAAATAAGAATTTATTTCTATAGAGTTCCATTTTAGAGAAAACAAGACCTGAGTCTTTTAGGGGAAAAGATAACAAAAGAATTTTAGAGGAAATGAACAGTTATTATGAAACATTAAATGAAAACTCGTAGGAAAAATATATACATGCCAAATTATGATCATGATAGATTTGAACTTGACTACTCAGATAACTTTGCTAGCTCTCAGGACTTATTCTATTTAACTTTTAAAAAAGAAATCTTTAGATAAGACTATTAAAAATGGAAACTCATTACAATTCTAAGATCTCAATCACGAAATGTTCAATCTCTGTTAGGCAAATAAGTAAAGAAAATGGGAAAAAGGAACCTGGGTACCAGTCCCAACTCTCCCATTAACTATGTGTGGGGAACTTTGGGTAGCTCTCATAATTTCTCTAAGATTCATTTTCCTCATCTGTAAAATAAGATGTTTGGAATGAACAATCAGTATTGGTCCCTTTTTCAGTTCTAAAATTATGTGATTTTTGTCATATCTTGACTACTTCCTCTAAAAAGCACCAATTATTAGGAAAGCACTTAGATATGACTGTCACTTGTCTCACTTAACCACAAAGTACATGAAGCATCACCATTCCAATCTGTTACCTTGTAAATGTGCCTTCCAGGGAGCTTGTTGTTAGTTTACTGTATACTGATAGTGACATTTCTGGATGAAATTCAAATGCTTAGTGAAGGGCAAGATATAATTCAGTGCCAGAACTAACAACTTGATATTTAATGAGGTTTTCTACCCATACAGAGCAAGGGAAAACCAAAGTACAGGAGGAATCACTAAAAGAGCATGGGCTGGAGAACAATTTCCAATGAACTATACTTCTTTCATTCACTTAACAGCTCTGCATGAACCATTCAATATTACTTCAACTTTTGTTCTCAAAAAATAAGTCTGAGTCTGCCAGCTGAAATCTAAGAGCTCAGGTCTGATTCTAGCTATTTCTTCTTGATATCATAAAAAGTGTTTCTAATACATGGAACTTCATTTCAACTATTCATTTTAATATGCTCTTGCTGTTTGCCACATGCCCTGGACCAATAGTATAGAATAATGATTTTACACATTTTAAGACTCAGAAATTACACCTGGGGTAAAGGTCAGGATGGTAAAAGGACATTATGGGCTGCTAAATTTTTGTTTCTACCTACTAGACTAGTATTTCAACAGTAAACAGAAATTTGTCTACAAAAAGTCACCCCTGAATTATTTTCACAGAAGAGCACTCTTTATATAAATTTAAAGATATTCTTAACAATTTTTTTTCTCCAAAAGACTCTCATACCAATCAAGATATACCTGCCACAGTCTTGTTTCATACAGCAAAGAATCTAACGAATGAATAAAATACGGCCTTGTAGAATACGTAGAAGTACTTGAGTAATCATTGTTCTTATATTGTGTGTTTGAAGGATAGCCATATATAAAAAACTTAAAGGAACATCTCTTAAAAGGATTAGATAAAGCAACGTGAAACCACAAAAATCTGATAGTCTAAATTTCAAACACACCTAGGTGCATATAAGCTGGCCATACCTGAAGGAGACCTTGTGGGACTTCGCACTTTGACTTCTTCATCTGAGCCAAAACCTAAGAACTGCTCATCCTACAACAAAGGAAAATTATTTTAAAATCAGAAGTAAAGGCATGAAATTCGAACATATCCCATAGAAGAGTCCAAATGAGACATAAGTCAACTTGGAAACAGAGTCACTGCACAATAATTATCATTATTTTAGGAAGACATTTGAAAAATAAGTAATAACATATAAGTTCCTGGAGGGCAGGGGGCAATTTCATTTTTGTCTTTATACTTCTAGTGCCTTGTACATACTAGCTTTTTCATAAATGTTTGCTGAAATGAGTAACTGTTATTGAAATAGAAGGACCTAGCAATAGCCTTTGTTCCAGATAGATGGGAGCTATGTAACAGCCAAACAATGCATTGAAACATCATCCTTAGTACATTAAACACAGACAGTAGTCCTGTACTTTAACCTACACATAAAATACAACACAATAAACTAATTAATCCAGGTAAGTGAATCTTTAAAATAGTAGAAAGATCCAATCCCATTAAAATTTACACAGATAAGTTTCAAAAGGACTAAGTCACAGAGATATATATAGTGGAATAAAATAAACATCAGTATCTTTCCTACTAAACACTGACAGACTAAAATTGCGGTAACTGCCAGTTCTATAACACAGGACTTGACAGCATTAGAGGTGATTTCCACTTATTTTAGATTTATAGATTGTCAACATTCTACAGTTTTAAAATGTTTTGTGAGAAGAAATTTAATGATAGGCAGCAGCATTTCTGGAAGGAATAATAAACTGACTGTATAGAGACTGACAGTGTAATCATAGCACTCACTGAAACAATAGCTTGAGGCCAACTCCTCATTTACGCTCTTACTACAGAAGCCAAAGAGTATCAACTCCCGTTTTTGGATAACAAGGAATAATGTTCAAGAAATATACTCTATTTAGGCAAAATGATTAGAAATTCACCACTGATATTAGTGGTGAATTTGAATCTGAAAAACGGATTTTTACATACATAAAAGTGAACCTGAGTCCAAAAATAAAAATGTAGTATAAAAATAAAACAGGGAATTGAGAAAAGAGGTGTTTACTCAGTTAACTTAATGCCAAGAGTTAGGGGCTGATTGGCTTAATAATTTTTCAAGTAGAAATATTTTATAAGATGTATTTTAACCTTATTTAGGGGACTCATCTATTATAAATATATGTTTTCTATGGAGCAAAGTAATTTTGACTGAAGTCTCTGCAAAGCAGAAATATGAGTACTTGAACAGGTTTCTATATCAAGTCATTTTGCTCTAGGATTAGAAGAGTCCTTGGGAATAGTCTCACTGAAGAAATTTTATGTTCTCTTACCACCAGTTCCCTGAATTCCAAACTTTCACCATGGAGTAAGGGATGATGAGATTTTTCAGAACTAGGAATTGAGTAAAGTCACCTGAGTCTAAATCAGATGGCAACCTGAAGGTCTCTGGTGGTCACAACTCAAAAGAAAAAACTGGTATTGGCCCATAGGAGATTGAACTGGCTCCATATTTGCTTTGTAAGGTGTGGAATAGTAAAAACAACTACAATTACTTAAATTAAGACAATATGTAACATCTCCAAAAGGTTAAAATTCTTTTCAAAAAGTAGTCCTTTAACAAAATTCAAATTTTTTACTTTTAAGAATGTTTAACTATGCGTTAACTGAAAACCAGAGTTTGTGTAATGTACGCTAGGGCATTTTTTTTTTAGTTCCTATACTCATCACTAAATTTCTAACTGTTCAAATTCCTCATTGTGAACATTACTTTGATGAGAAAAAAAAAATCTATTTTCTGGTCCTCAAACCAGTCAGGCCATGTGGGGGGGGGGGTTCCACAAATAATTTGTGGACTGATTTTCAATATTTCTATTTTCAGTTTAATTTCAATATTCTTAAAAGGAAACCAAAACTGAAAAGTACTACCACAGGAAAAATAATTAACGGTAATGACCTCATGAGAGGCAGCATAGTGCTAGACAGTTGGTCTCCAAGTTAGGAAAACCTGGGCTCAAGTACCATGTCTGACAAGCAAGAGGAATGACCTGGTGCAAGTCATTTAAACTTTCAGATCTCCAGGTAAATATATGGCTATAAATTGCTGGCTTCCAATCTCTACTTGTAGGAGTTACCAGGCTAAATCACAGACATAATTTTGAAAAGCCAATAGAAACAAAAATAGTAATATCAAAAAATCTCATGATGAATTGCTTCAAAAGGCTGAGAAAATTTTTACTCATACTATTCATGAGTGTTTCATGTAATTGCCAGAAACTTTTGTCCTATTAAGAATTTCATGGATAAATAAAATTTTAATGGTCATTTAAGAGGATAGGACCCAGTCTGACACAAATATTGTTTTTTATCCTGTATTTTCAGTTATCAGTAACATTGTTTTTGTGCTCCATGCTCCAAACTAAGTTTCTGATTTACATATTTTTCTTTTATTTTTACATTAAACTCATGGAACAATCTGCTGACTGATGAATTTCAGAGACAGGCATTTCCCAATGATCACTGGAGAACACACTGCCAATTACATGAAATTTAGTACTATCAAGTGTTGCAATGATAGGCGAACATTCAAGGAATGTTAAAAGCTATCTTTAACACTAGTAAGGTAAGTGAAGTGTAACTTTTCAAAAAATAGACATTAATACAGGCCACAAATTTTAATACCAGACTTGTGTTTGTCCCAATACTAAACTTAAATTCTAATCATTAAAAAGATGCTGTCAGTTCAATTAGCTGTACTTCAAAGTAAGTATACTAACTAGACTGTAAAATCAAAGTTAGCTAATTCTGCTCTAAAAATTTTTTTGCTAGTCATTTCAAGTTGAAAGAAAGCAAAGCATTAGCTCATTTTTTCCTTCTAATGCAGTGGCTCGGATAGGAAGAAAAAAAATTTATTAAGTGAGTATTGTTTCTACCAGGAGCTTTTCTTTCCCCTGGAATATCAACGGCATTCTTGAAACAGGTTAAAAAAATTCTTGGTTTGAAGAATCCACATCACTTAACTAAAACAAAAGTTATTATTACGATAAAGACCTCAAGCCTTCTAAACAAAGAGCTTCCAATTTTATTACAGGCCTTTAAAATCAAGGAAAGATATGAGTTTAAGGCAAAAAAAGAAAAATATATAAAATATACCAAGGCAGGAATGCAGCCTACAATGAACAAAAGGCTTCTCATCTCTCTCCTGTCACCCCTCCAGAACCTGTTGAGGGTAGATGTTACCAGAAAGATGAAAACAATGTACTAGTCCTGGCTTTCTAAGACTGTATTTGCCCAGAAATCAAAAGAAATGTACTAAAATTGACAACAAAAGGATGTGTAATGAAATGATCAATGTTTGGCATAATGAAACATACTACTTACTGTGTGCTTCAACAACCCTCAAAATGGAGCAAAGGAGACATCACAGCTACACAAAATCAGGGTATGACTGGGAACTGGGCTCAAAGAATCATTTCTTACACATAACTTATGTGTAAGGTATTCTTTTGACAGAGTTCCAGGACAAAGTAAAGGCAAGAACCACTAAAGCTCATTCTTTCCGAGATCAAGAACTAAATCACTAAGTTCTTGGACATCTTGCAATGAAAAGATAAAAATACTGAGATAAAATATTTATTTTTAAAAATTAATCACTGTAAGTAAATGAGTGTTTGCCAAATGATTTCAATTATTTAATTTCTAAATAAAATTTATCTTTAAAGCCTTTTATTTGGGGGTAAATGTTGAAACTACTGAATTATTTTAATGTGCTTTCAAATTCCTTCTTTTTAATTATCTCTAACTCTCTGGGAAGTAATGGATATTACAGAATAATTCCCTCTATACCTTTTCCACATTCATTTTTCTTTAGAACCATCTTACAATTGAAAAAAATTTCTTATATCAGAATTTTAGTGTTGATTCAAAGTGACAGGCCTTTAAATGACGAAGTAATGCTTTCTTATTGAAGATAATCTGAATTAACTCATGACATACCAATATATTCACTAATATATTGTTCTGATAAAACATCAAAGATTCTTGTTAGCAAAAGAAATTATACATTTTCAAAATCAGTTTTACAAGATTCTTAAAACATATCCTTTTTTACGCAGAGCTATTATTTATAAATACCAATTAAGGAGAAGAACAGATGGTTTTTATTTATGTATAAACAATGTGCATACAGAGGAGACTCTAAGACTACAAGCTGAAGATAGGATGCTGATCTTCCTTCATAGAAGAAGTCCATCAGAAGGAACTCTTCCCACCAATGCAATTATAGGTCTGGTTAAAAAAAAATTTGCGTATAACGCATATTTTCTGCCCCCAAAACTGAGAGAATAATTCTAGTTTTAATATTATTTAGAATTAATTCTAGGAAGAATGAACCAGAATTAGATCAATAAAAAAAAAATTCATTAAGCACCTATCATAATCTCAGCACTGGGAATATAAAGTAAAGCACTTTGCCCTCAAATATCTCACATTCTGATGGAGACAACATGCAAAAATAACTGTGTACATACAAGACATATAGTATAAATGGGAAATCTCAGAGGGTCTGCATCAGTAATGAGAGGCCTCTGGTACAAAATGGGATTTGAACTGTGTAAGAAAATGGCCATAAAGCTAGGAAGGAGAAGAATATTACAAGCCCCCAGGAATAGTACAAAAACAAAAATCCGAGTCCCTGCTTTCTCTAAGAATGCTGCTAGTTCTGGCTCATTATATGCCTTGTGAACTGATCAAAGTGCTGCCCAGCTATATTTCTGATATTAACACTTACATACCCCATTAAAGTATAAGCTACTTGAGAGCAAGGACCATGTTCTAACCTTTTTCTGAATCCCTCACTGAGCCTGACACATAAGCAAAGGCTTATAATCAATGATTTTTATTGATTTACATATCACTTAAACATCTTGGGCAAGCCAGGGCCTCTAGAAAGAGAGAGTGAATCCATTAACATTCTCGACAAATGAACCGAGACAAACTAACGAAAAAGTTCACTATAAAGGGACAATGTTCAGTTCAGAGGCATTAATCAGACTAATTTTTTTCTGAACTGTTAACATAAAATTGTGTTCATCCTTCTACATAAAATACTATTCATGGAAAACTATCCTCCTGTCCTTCAGAACTATAATTATGCATTAATTTAATGTTAAAAATCAAAGAGAGTTCAGTTAATCTAAATCATTTTTGTAGTGACTAGAAGCAGTGGTACCTCAAAATATAGATTGTAATTATCAGGAAGCTGGTAAATTTTTCATTAAAATATTTCCATTCTCTCTACCCACTATTCCTCAGAGATGTAAATGAATGAACTAAAAATTAACACCAATATTTTCAAATGGAAGAATTATTACAAAATAAAAATACCACAGAAAAATCCCCAAAGGATTTAAAGACTGCTAATCTTCAGTGGCAAGAGAACTATTGTAATATATATACAAAGAAACCTTTTTTTCCTATTTTCATTTTAGAACATGCCTATGTGTAAAGAAAAGAAAATTCTCCTTTTAGCTCTTCTTCCAGTTTTTTCTTTAAGTTGAAATTCATTCACCTCAAACTCTTGGCCACCAAGCTGGATATTAAGCAGTTCATTAAGTAGCTTCCTTAGTTACCCAGTACACCCTGTCCCAATCCTGGTACTAAATGGAGATGAGTGAAGAAGCAAAATACAAGATCATATCAAATACACACAACACCTCTGCCCTCCTCCCCCAACCTTCCTCTTCCTAAAACCTTTATTTCCCTCCAAAGAATGGAATTCTACAGAACTTTGTGATTCAGAACTTGGTGAGCCAAATGAGAAAAATTCTCAAAGCCTCTCTTTTTTTAAACTTAGCTTATTAGTTCTTTTTGAACTAAAGGAAGAGAGAAATTTTAGCATTATCTTTCCAAAGATCCAAATCTTGAAAAACTTACAATTCATAACTGCAAAAATAACATTCTATTCAAGTCATACGGGAATAATTAAACATAAGGTAAGACCAAAACTACCTAATACTTTTCCCTATCACCCTTCAAAAAATTAACTCTTTACTCATTTTATACATTTATTGGATATCTACTACTTAAGGCTATTTTGGGGTGTTAAATTGATATCTAGTAAACACTGACAGGCCATATAGTTTAAAACAAGTAATTAAGAACTGATATTTTTAATGATACTCACAGGTATACTGTGCATCTTGATAGCTATAATTAAAAAACAGTAACACTATCCCTTTGGGAATTTATTCCACAGTAAGAAATCAATACTTCTGGCACATTTCCTTTTATAGCTGTATTTATGAAAAGCTTTTTACTAGATCTAAATCTTTGCAATAGTTAATGATGTTCAAACATAACTGGGATTATTTAAGAAGCATAAGGACTGTGAAGATTATAGAAAAAAATCAGAATACTGCAATTATTTAAGGTCAACATTTATCCAATACCTATATTATATACAGTCCTAGGCATTGAGAAAAGGATGATTCCAAAGAGTAAGAAAGCATGGTCAGATATTCTTAAATTCCAGTTGCTGGGAAAGACAAAATTAAGAAATGAGCTGTGAATAGCAATACAAAATCTCATCAAACGCAACTTAATAAACTATATGTACACATCAACATATACTACTTAGAATTAAATACGTATGTGCTGAAGAGATGCACAGTAAAGAAATAATTACAGCAGAATGGAGTTAACCTGGGAAGAGTTTCTAGAGAAATTAATCTTAAGCCAAGGCTTGAAAGAAATGTTAATAACAGTAACTGGCGTTTATACAGCACCTTAAGGTTTACAAAGTTCTTTATGTTATTGACATGACATGGTCAGGAAGAGGAGGAATGTGTTCAATATAGAAAAAAAAGATGCTAAAGAAGGGAAGTATGAATTAGCAAGCCCCAACTAGCCACAGTGAAGTGGAGAGGTAATAAAGAAAGGAAGAATGGTTGGCTTATACATAGCAGGCACTTAAGTCTGTTGAATTAATCTGGAAAAGCACAGGACAAGGAGTTTATAAAAGGGCTTTCAATTCTAGAAGGTCAGAATGACATTCTTTTTCTTCTTAGGAGGAAACTAATATGTGGGAAAAGAGAAAGGAATAAGTACTTATGTAGCACCACTGTGTTAAACACTTTTTACAAATAGCTCATGTAATTCTTACAACCCTGTGAAGTAAGACACTATTATACAGATGAGGCACCATTTTCTAGATGAAGAAACTAAGGCAGAGATAATGAATTTTAAATGACTTACCCAGGATCCCACAATTAGGAAGTGTTTGAGGCTGAACTTGAATTCAAGTCTTATAGACTCCAGATCCAGCTCTCTATACACTATACCATTTAGCTTCCTGTCTTATTAATGCTTTAAAAAAATGAGGCTATTACTTCCCAATAACTCTGTTCCATCCCACATAGATGTTCCCTTGTAACAAAATACAGTTAAACAAAGATAATTGTTTATATCACATTATACCTCTTTTAGTACCCACAGTCCACTACCTCTCCTATCACAGGTTCCCAAGCATAGAAAAAACATGGTAATATTTTATGACTATTACTCTAGATGTAGTACATATGAATAACTTGAAAGACAGACCTGGAGTTGACCAGATAAAAAGTCACTGTAAAAATCTAAGTATCAACCGTCCCCTTCCCCCCCTTTTTGGAAAGGTTTAGGAACTACGAAGGACAAATATTGAGTCAGACTCTCATTTTATTACAAAATAATAGGTTTCAAAGAGTCAATTTAACAAGAATTTATTAGGCACATGGCACTGTTCTAAGTTCTGGGAGATTCAAAAACAAAACACATAGTTCCTGACGTTTAACATTTTACAATATAACAGAGGAGATAAGAGTTCCGCAAATAATAATACAAATTAGACTACTGTAGATAAATAGGACTTTGATGTCGTTCTTTAAAGTATGAGAGCTAAGGAGGGGGAGATAAATTCTAGCTGGGAGAAGTCAGAAAACACTTTATAGAGGAAATGGCACCTAAGTAGGATTTTGAAGGACAGGAAGGATTTTTAAATAGCAGAGATTGGAGGAATGCTTTCCAAACATACAGGACAGTGAAAAAATGTGGGAAGAGACAAGAAAATAGTCTACTCCAGTATGAATCTACAGGAAACGTTGAAGAATCTCAAAATAACATAGCACCTACTTTTTTATCTTGTGTTTTTAAAAAGCAGAACTTATACATTGTAGCTCTACTGTTAATTCTGAATTATAACTTCATGGGTAAATATTTGCAGTAACTTTTTTTTTTAGCATTTTACAATTTAAAAAATGCTCTCCTATATGTACGTCATCTCATGTGACCCTCATCACAGCACAATGAAATCAGGCAGGGCACGTATTATCCTGATTTTAAAGATACAGAAACTAAGATTCAGAGGGTAAGTGATTTGCTAGGTATATCCTAAAGGCAGAACTTGAACCCAGGTCTACTTATTTACAATGTAATATTCCTTCCACTACATTATGTCACAGAGTTCCGGAAGTATCTTGCAAAGGCAATTTATTATAACAAAAATTCCTTGCTGTGTTTTAATTCTTTCAACTCTCTAAAGTCTATGCCAACATCTCAGAGCCAAGTTATTCCTTATTTCTCATTTCATACTGTATACTTGTTCTACTGGGGAAAGATCAGCAAAGATGGTAACAACGAGCATTTACATAGTGCTTTAAAGTTTGCAGAGCCCCTGACAAACAGTCTCAGCTTAGCCTCACCACAACTATTATCAACATTATGTAGATGAGGCAGGCAGAGATTAAGTGACTTGCCCTAAGTCACACAGGCAAAGTAGGCAGTGTCAGAGGCTGGATTTAATGATGTTAACCCACAAAAAAGGTGTTCTAGTCAAGTATAATTTAACAGCAGCAACTATATGAAGATGGCCACTAAAATCCCTGCACATGACCATTGATTAGCAAAGGAAGTTAATAAAGTTTATGCAAAAATGGGAAAAGGGCCTACATGTACAAATATATTTATAGCAGCTCTTTTTGGGGAGACAAAGAACTGGAAATTGAGGAGTGACCATCAATTGAGGAATGGCTGAACAAGTTGTGGTATATGAATGTAAAAAAATACTATTGCTACCTAAGAAATGATGAGCAGACAGATTACAGAAAAACCTCGAAAGACTTATAGGTACTGATGCTCAGTCAAGTGAGCAGAACCTGGAGAACACTGTACACAGTAACAACCACACTGTGTGATAACAAACTTTGATAGACAGCTCTTCTCATCAATGCAAGGATCTAAGACAACTTCAAAACACTCATGATGGAAAATGCCATCCACATTCAGAAAAAGAACTATAGGATTTGAATGAGGATTGAAGCATATAGTTTGCTTGTTTTGTTTCTTCTTTTTCATGGTTCCTCCCATTCGTTTTAATTCTTCACAACATGACTTAATGTGAAATTATGTTTAATATGAATGTATATGTAGAACCTGTATCAGAATGCATGCCCTCTTGGGGATGGAGTTCGGGAAGGAGGTGGAGAAAATTTAAAACTCAAAAGCTTATGAAAGTGAATGTCGAAGACTAAAAATAAATTTAATTTAAAAAAATGTTTATATAGGTACTAAATTGACATTGACAATCCATTCACAGAATACCAAACAGGAAGTAGAAGCAGGTTTTCTGTGGTTATTGGTATATCATAAAAGTCACTCTGAAGACATTAGTGTTTGTACGCATGACATGGGAAATGTTTTTTAAAATGGTTTTAAATAGCTTCTCCCTTACCTAACATTAAGTGCTATAGCACAAAAATGTTACTTGGGATTAAAAACAATAAACAACATTTTCTTCCATATTTTCATTATTTAGGGGAAAATTACAATCCCAAACAGAAATTATAATTGTTGCCTGAAGGTCAAAGATGCTTGTCCCCTTTTGCTATTTAAAGAAAATATGGATCTGGCATCTTCCCTCACCCACTTTCCTATACAGGGAGTTTCCACTACTGAAGTAAAAGGATACTCAAAACAGGGAAAAATTAGGGAAGGTTAATTCACTACCCATCTGCAGAATGAGAAGAATCATTTCCAATCTGTATTTACAGAGGTGGGGAGCTCTGTTGATGTGCTGATTAATTTTGCTGAACTGTTTTTCCCCCCCTTTTTAATATCTATTATAAGGGATAGCTCTCTTGCTAGGGGAAAAATGGGCCTATATTTAGTAATGCAGTTCATATAAAAAAGATATTAATGAAATTTATTCTAAAAGATAAGGGGCACCAGTCACAAAACAAGTAGCTAATCTGTTAAAAATCTAAGGAGAAATGAATGAACAACTTTACAGACAATATGGATAACAAGGATTTCCTCACTACTCACAAAAGTTTTAAAACAAACAAACAAAAACAGAAAATTGAAGATGTTACTTCCAGGCTTCTCTGATTCCAAGTCTGAAATAGTTTTTATCTGCCTTCTGGAGTAGAAGGAATAAATACCGAGTTAACAGATAGATCAAGTAAATTATCACAAGCACAGGATTTAGGAAAACATCACAAAATGACTGGATTTAGTTGAATAGGCTGGAAAAACAGTGTCCAGTATTGCATTGCCAACTTTTTCATTACACTATATTATTTCATTATACCTTTTTCCTTCAGGACCTTAATTTAACTTCAAGTTATATTATTAAAATCTTTGTTTCTTCATATTTGTTTTCTCTTTATCCTAGAAGACAATTATATTGGAGTTTACCACTTCTGGAGAGGTAGGCCAGAAGTTCCTGTCAGGCGGTAAATCTAGTAGTAAATGGAATAACTTTTAGGAAATCCAAGTTAGGAAATCCAGAATCCTATCTGATAGCATAAAACTAAAATTTTGAGGACCAGATATAGTAGCATTTAATGGGGACATACCTGTTATCAGTCACAACATCACAGACTTTAAAGTAGAATCAAGAAACATTAACAGAAAACAAAAAAAAAGAAACATTAACAAAAAGCGTTTTATATTATTTGCTTTCTGAATTTACAGTTGTATCACTGGCAATTAAGAGTCAAAGGAAGATTAACAGGAACACAACTAGATTTCCAGTTCCTAAAATCTCTCAAACGATACCTAATTTTAGAATTAGGAGAATCAAAATAATCTTTACTTTGTTATAGTTTGTATACTTCCTTCAATAGTATCCTATATGAAACTCAATCATATCTATGCCATTTTAACTGGTTAACACTGAATAGTACTCAATTACATTTATTCCATATTCATTCAACAAAAATGTATTAAGCATCAATACTCAATTATTAATACACTAATGTATTAAGTATTAATATACCACATATACTAAGTACCTACTGTATTTAATATTCTTTATGTGCAAGAGCTCTGTAAGAGGGAAGACAATTTTACATAAGGTCTCTTCATTATTTTTACTGAAGTCTAATCAGATACAGATATAAAACATAAACTTACTAGAGATGCACAAAAAAAGTGCTATGAAAGAGTTTCCATCACCAACTGGGGGGATCAGGGAAGACATCATGGAGGAGGTGGTATGAGAGATAAGTTTTAATGGATTAATTGGTATGAGAGAATGAACAAAAGTACAAAGTTAGGAGATTGCAAGGTGTTTTTTGCCAAGAGACAACCTAGTTTGGTTTTAACAAAAATGCAGGGAGGGAACAATACAAGATAAGACTAAAAAGCAAGTTTAGTGCTAGATTGCAGAGCTTTTCAATGCCATGCAAAAGACTATGGAATAGTTGCAAGATTCACAATCAACAGAAGGACTAGGTTTAAATCTTGGCTCTGCCACGTACTACCTGTGTAACCCTGGGTAAATCATTTTCATCTCTCCAGATCTCCAATTTTTTCACATGTTAAAATGAGGGAGTTGGAACAGATAGCCTCTGAGTTCCCTTCCAAAGCTAAATCTATGATTTTATGATCTCTCAGACTCTTATTAGTTCTAAATCCTGACCTTTACTTAGGAGTCAAAAGGATTCCTCGCTGAAGATTTTTAACAAGAGTGATCAATGACTGGAGAAATATCAATTAAAACAACTCTGAGGTACCACATCACACCTATCATATTCGGTCACATGACAAAACAAGAAAATGATAAATGTTGGAGAAGACATGGGAAAATTGGAACATTAATGTATTGTTGGTAGAGTTGTGAAACGATCCAACCATTATGGAGAGCAATTTGGAACTGTCCAAAGGGCTATGAAACTGTATACTCTCTGACCCAGCAACACCACTTCTAGGTCTGTATCCCAAAGAGATTATAAAAATGGGAAAAAGATCCACATGTACAAAAATATTTATAGCATCTCTTCTAGTGGTGGCCAAGAAATTGAAGGGATGTCCATCAGTTGGAGAACGGCTGAACAAGTTGTGGTATATGAAAGTAACAGAACACTATTACTCCATAAGAAATGAAGAGCAGGCAGATTTTAGAAAAAAACCTCCAAAGACTTACATGAACTGATGCTGAGTGAGGTGAGCAGAACCAGGAGAACACTGTACACAGTAACACTGTTCAATGTCTAACTTTGACAAACTTAGCTCTTCCTAGCAATGCAACGATCTAAGACAATTCCAAAAGACTCATGATGGAAAATGCTACCCACATCTAGAGAAAGAATTATGGAGTCTGAATGCAGATTGAAAGCATACTATTTTCTCTTTGTTGCTGTTTCTTCTTTCTTGTCGTTTTTCTCTTTGGTTCTAATTCTTTACAACATTACTAATATGGAAACATATTTAATATGATCATATATGTATAGCCTATATCAGAGTGCATGCTATCTTGGGGAAGGAGAAAATTTAGAACTCAAAATCTTATAAAAATGAATGCTAGAAACACATACTAAATAAATAATTTAAAGAGAAGAAGAGTGATATGACCAGATCACCTATGTGTAAGAAAGATTATTATGGCAGTTCAATTTAACAAGCATTTATTACTTGTCTACTACGGTGATATGAACACAAAAACAAAACAGTCCCTAATCTCAAAGAACTTAAATTTTAGTGGGGTGGGGTAGAAGAAACATATACAGAGAAAATTAAACATTTTCTATGTATATACATATATGCGTATGTAAGTATACACACATATATATGTGTGTGTATAGTAATATCCAAGGGAAAGGTATTGGTGGGCAGGGATGAGAGTGGGTGTTTGTTCAGGACACAGTTGCTACAGGTTATAGTGCTTTACCTGGACTTTGAAAGGAATGAGGGATTCTAGGAGGCAGAGTTGAGGAGGGAGTTAATTCCAGAATTCCTGTGCAAAGATGTCAAAATGGAATGTCATGTACAAGGAATAGCAACTAGTTCAGCTACAATTCAGGAATATGTGAAGGACAGAATGTGAACAGCGTAGAAGGCCTGAGCCTGGAATCGGATTGTGAAGGTCTTCCAAAGCCAAACAAAAGACTCTGCATTCAGAGGCAAGAGGAAGCAGAGCCAATGGAGTTTCTTGAGTAAGGGGTAACACAATGAGATGTGTTCTTTAAATGTGTCATTTTGCCATGTGGAAGATGGTTCAAAGAGGGCAAAGACTTGGAAAGGAGATCAATTAGGAAGCTACTCTAAATAGTCGAGATCTGAACTAGGGTAGTATATGTGTGAGCATGGAGAAGGGAGAGAAGATCTGATACATCTTATGAAAGTTCAATCAATAAAACTTTGCACTGATTAAAATTGAGAAGTGAGGAAGAGGGAAAAATTTAGGATGAGCCTGGGGTTACTGAACTGGGTAACTGAAAGGACAGTGGTGAAACAGAAAAGTACAGAAGTTAAGAAATAGCAAAGTTAGAAAGACGGGAAGATGTGGGGTTGGGGGGAAGTAGAGGTCCATTCTGGACATAATTTCTAAATGCATACAGGATGTCCAGATGGATTATGTCCAATAGGTTGTTGCTGATGCAGGATTAATAGAAAGACTGGGACCGAATATAAAATGGAAGTTATCCACGTAGAATATCGTGATAACTGAATCTATGTGAGGAGAGGAAGAGGGATAGGGAGATGTCGGGGACAATCACCTGGGGAATGGTTAAGCAAATTGTGGTATATGAATGTAATGGAATAGTATTGAGTTGTAAGAAATGACAACTATGAATTCAGAGAAAATTGGGAAGGTATGTTGTGAACAGATGAGGAATAAATGAGTAGAACAAGAGGCATAATTTACACAATGACTACCAAAATATAAAGGAAAAAGATACTGGAAGACTAGAGAACTGTTCAATAAAGTGACCAGTTATGACTTCATAAGACTAAAGATGAAGCATGTCATCCACCTCTTGGCAAAAAGATGACAGTCTAAAACTGTAGAGGGAGTGATACCTTTTTCCAACATGCCGATATAAATTATTTTGCTCAAATGCTTATGTTAGAGGAGACAGCTCTTATTAGGGATAGAGGTAGGGACAAATTATGGAAGCCAGGTGGCACAGTGGATAGAGTGCAGGTTTGGAGTTAGGAAGACTGCCTTATGTGAGTTCAAATCTGGCTGCAGATGCTTACTAGTTGTGTGACCCTGGGAAAAATCACATACTCCTCCTTGCCTCAGTTTCTCGTCTGTAAAATGATATGGAAAAGGAAATGGCAAACCTCCATCTTTGCCAAGAAAATATCAAATGAGGTCATAAAGAGTTGGATAATATGGAAACAACTGAGTAACAAGAGACAAATTAGTAGATAGTAAGAAATTGGGGGTGTGGTAGGGAAAAAAAGCAGCAACACAAGATTTTAAAAACTACACAGAATAAATTCAGAAGAGGACACTGAGAAATTTTGTTACTACTGGGTTAGATGAACCCCTTGCGACAAACTTTTTGGGAGAACATAGATGAGTCACATAAGACTGAGCAGGCCAAGATGGGTTGCCAGCTGGACTTGTAGAACACTGAAATCAATAAGTTCACAGATAGAAGAGTAAACATTTAGTATACATATTACAAAGTTAAAAAAAAAACTATACATAAGAGTTCAGTTCTATAAGCAATCCTCCTTCTTTGTTTTTCCTAGCATACTGATATAGTCATGTTTGTTGACAATTAAGTTCACAACAGAAAGGAAAATTTAAAAAAGAATAGGGTCCAGTGAAGAGCCCCTAGGGTGTAAACAAAAAGGGATGGGACAAGGATAATGATTCCACAAAGAGAATGGTGGAGGGTGAGAAGAAAAAGAGAAAACTGACTCCTACAGCTTCCAGAAAAGTCAAGTAAGAAGTCCAGGAGGAGAGAATAGGTTAACAGTGTGGAATTCTGCGGAGAGGTAAAAAAATATAAGGATCAAAAAAAAGCCATCAGATTTAGCATTTAAGAAAGATATGATTGATATCCTTGGGGAACAGTGATGAGGCTGGAAGCAAGACTGCAAAAAGTTTAAGAGTATGAAAGGTAAAGAAAAAGGAAACAAGTACAGATGGTTTCATCTTCTAAAAGTTTCAGGAGATGAATTTTTTTTAAAGATGGAAGAGATGTAAGCATGTGCATAATAAGCAATAAGGAAGAAGTCAATGAATAAGGAGATTGAAAGTTAGGGAAAGATTTATTTTGGTTTTTCTCATGGTTTCTCCCATTCATTTTAATTCTTCTATGCAACATGACTAAGGTAAAAATGTATTTAATAAGAATGTATGTGTAGAACCCATATAAAATTGCATGCCATCTCAGGGAGGGAGGCGAGAGGGAAGGGGAAAAAAAATATAAGGCTTATGGAAGTGACTGTGGAAAACTAAAAACAAATAAATTAACTTAAAAAAATAAAGTTAGAGAACGAGAGTGGATGATCAAAAGGGCAAATTTTATGAGGGAAAGACCACTTCCCCCTCTGAGAGTAAAGCAGAATGATGTTAGTGTTCAAATTTTTTTGAATACAGGGCTGGAGAAAAGACACAGATGGCCTCAATATTTTCTGCTAGGAAGAAGAAGAAATGGTAACAGGTCAACAGAGTAAAACTCAATTAGAAATGAGGGCCATTAATACATACATGAGGATTCCTGTGAGCCACAAAATGACATTTTAAAATGAAATGCTGTCTGCTTTATTGTATTTTTATTTTGTTAAATATTTTCTGATTACATTTTAATCTAGTTCAGTCCACACTTTAGAGTACTGCAGGACACATATAGCTGATGTATTTGACACCTCTGATGTAGGTAGTCTGATGAAAAAACAGATTTGGAAGAGATGATGAGAGGAGCAGAACAAGGATTACAGAGAAGAAAAAGGAAGGATCTTGTACTTGTCCAGGCTGGTAGTAATGAGGGCCTCTGCTAAGGTGGTGGCACTAGGAATATAGAGGAAGGGATAGCTGTAAAGGATGTTACAGAAGAAGAATTAAAGGTCATTGTTATCTCACTGGATATGAAAAGTGATGGAGAGGGAAGAACCAAAGATAATACCAAGATTAAGAAAACAGGGAATGATGAATGGTGATGCCAGAGAAAGAAATTTAAGTTAGGTGGAAGTTAAGTTATAGAAGACAATAGGTGCAAGAGCTGTAACCACTTACAGTCAATTGTCTATTGTAAAATTACACCCATACCTTCCTAAGGCTTCTCTTGATAATTTAAGATTCACCTCTGGGCTCCACTTAACCATGTTTACATATTTCCATATAGTTAGCACAAAAATCTCTGCTGACACAAATTAAATTATCACAAACTTTTATGGAACTAACTTAAGATACCTCAAATATTGCCCTAAACTGTTAAGTTTAGGTGGAAAGATAAATAAGCTTGTTTTTCAGTATCATATGAAATAGAAGAAACCTTCAATGTGGTTACATTACTGAACTTAAATATCATTGTCAACTCACCTAAAAGAAGGGGATCAAATTATTTAAAAATTCTATTCCTAATTGAAAATGCTCTATTTCCTCAAGATTTTAGAGGTTAAGAATTGATAGGAAAATATCCTGGCATCATATCAACCCTGCCTAGGCTTTTAGTTATCTATATGAATAATCCTAATTCACAATTTTCATTCTGACTATACAGGAAATGCTTTTTGCAACCCAACACATCTTAAAAAGGTTTCATTCTGACTGCAACGAGGCTTCTCCTGGTCTCAAAAACCAAGGGACAGAGGCCTTTATAATCCTCATTCACATGAAGCAAATATGTTGAATTGGGAAGAATTTATAATAAATACCTTCTAATAACACTCATAAACAAATAACTCAAAAAGGGGGGTTTCTGAATTATGCCCATTATAAGTTATAGAAGACAACAGGTGCAAGAGCTGTAACCACTTCCAGTCAGTTGTCTATTGTAAAATTACACCCATACCTTTCTAAGGCTTCTCTTGATAATTTAAGATTCACCTCTGGGCTCCACTTAACCATGTTTACATATTTCCATACAGTTAGCACAAAAATCTCTGTTGACACAAATTAAATTATCACAAACTTTTATGGAACTAACTTAAGATACCTCAAATAGTACTATTACCCTAAACTGGACAATTAAATCCACAAATATTTGTGAGCAACTATTATCTGTATCAGTCCCCCGCAGTATATGAAAAAGTCTAACATTCAAGAAGATAACCAGATATATATGTATTGCCCCATAAAACTATTAAGGTACCTTGAGACTTCATCTAGTAGAGGCAGTCCTATACCTAAACTAATAAACTCTAAACTCACCAAGAAGGTAATACAAAGATATAATTTCATTCAGTAACCTCCTCTACTAAGAACCTTCAGTCAATAAATTCTTTATGTCTCTAAAGTTCCTCTTCCTACAGTTCAAACTCATTTGCTCTTACTCTAGAGACCAGGGCTTCTTAAATTTTTTCCACTCATGATCCCTTTGCTTATTTTGTCAGTGTTTGTTGGCACTGCGGGTTGTAAAGACATGAGCAGTGAAAAGTGCACATGCTTTGTGTTCAGAACGAAGGCTTTAGTGAAACTGCACAAAGCAACACAGGCAACAGAAATACCTCAGACTCATTATGCCTTTGATTTTCAATTGATTTTTGGTCACGGTACTTTTACTGTTGCCAAATTTTTCACAACCCTATATGGGGTCACAACCCTGCAGTTTAAGAAGCGCTGCTCTACACTTAGTGGAAAGAAAGAGCAACTAGTGACCACTATCCACTAAAATATCCCTTTTACTTGAAGTTAATAAGTTGCCTCTCAATTTCTTATTTAAATGATCATAGTTCCTTAACTTTTCTTCATACATCAATCCCTTAATAACCTCTGCAGTACTCTGACCCTCTTCAAGGTCTACACATCCTTTATTTTAAGGAATTCAGAAATAAGTACAATAACCAAGTAAGAGATTGTAGTTCCATAGATTTTAGAGCTAAGAGACTTTGGAAACCATCCAGTGCAACCTCATCATTTTAAAGATTAAGAAAATGAAACCCCCAAAAGTTAACAGACTAGCCCAGGGGTGAGGAAACTGTGATCTTAAGGCCACATGTGGCCCTCTAGATCCTCAAATGCAGCCCTTTGACTCAATCCAAATTTCACAGAACAAATCCCCTTAATAAAAATTTCTGTAAAACTTCAACTCAGTCAAAAGGCAGCACTCAAGGAACCTAGAAGACCACATACAGCCTCAAGGCTGCACGTTCTCAATCCCTAGACTAGCCCAAGATCACAAAACAGTTAATTCCAAGAGTTAAGATTGAACATATGGTCCTCTGACTTTTTTTTTTTTTTAAACTCCAGTCATGTTTCCTAAAACTATGAAACACTAAACATATGAAGCATAACTTCATGGCTACTGTGTAGTAGGTAACTTTTTATTGGTGTTCTCCAAAATTGCATTTTTATAAGTATAAAAAATAACTCTTAAAATACAAATTCATCTTTTAATTTGTTTAGCCATGAAGATTTTCCATATTGCAATGATCTCCTAATTGATCTCCCTGCCTCAAGGCTCTCCTTTCTCCAATTTATCTTCCCCAAAGTTGGTTCAAATACAAACTCCTCTGCTTGGTATTTAAAGTCTACCATTACCTAAGTCAAGTTTATTATACATCACTTACTTACACCTCCTCTATGATTCAATCAATCCTCACACACAATTCATCATCCTTATCTCTTTGCACAAGCTGTTCCTCATGGCTATAATACACTCCCTTCTCACCTCTGCTTCTTAACTATTCTTAAAGTTCAGCTGAAGCACCTCCTTCTATGAGGTCTTTCCTGATCCACTTGGCAACTAACTCACCCACAAATTACAACACATTTATATATATGTGCACATCGTCTCCCCCAAAAGAATTTAATCTTCTTGAGACAGCGACTATTTCATTTTTGTCTCTAATGCCTAGCCCTTAATAGATGACTGATTGATTGCACTTATTTACAGGTTCACTGAGAATTACATAATAAATCTAAGAAATATATTCCTGTAACTAATGTGTGCAAAAAACTTTTGTAAAACTGGATTATATTTTAAATACAATAGGACTGGTTATTTAAAGAAAACCTATAGGCAATTATTTCATAAAATGAAAAATCACAAGGAAAGCGCCCACTACATCTGTTATACAGGTTCAAATTTTTATGTAGTTTGCTTTTGTAAAGCGAAGCACATTTATAATTTGTCTTGCTAGGCAAATTAGTCACTTTATCACAAATAAGATTCATTCTATTTGTTTCTGAACAATTCAACATATTAAACTTATTCTGAGTCTGAGCCTAACCTTCAAAGTAAGGCACACCTCATAAGTTGATGTCATCTACAATCTTAAAAATGAGGATGTTTTATTATTGTAAAAATGTTAAAAAATGTTGTATCCTACATAAACTCCTTCAGCTTATTAGTTATTTTGTCCTGAGATTTATCAATGGTAACAGTTCTGTGTTACAAACTATGAACAGTTTATCATTCACCTAACAATTCTACAGACAATACCAGATAATCTCTGGTTTTTGTGCTTCCAGGTGGCACCTTATCTAACTATTAATGACACTCAACTGCTCTGTAACGTAGGTAGTTCTATCTTCTTTCCTTTTCTTTTTCCCACCTTCACTTAGCCAATCTTCCTTTTTCCTGTCTTTTCCCCCTCTATCATTGAGTATTTTAGAAAGAGAGTACAAGTTATGTTCTAGGAGGAAAGAGTCATCAGTCTGGTTTGGCTAGAAGACCAAGTACACAAATTGGAGTAATGTGTCATAAAGATGTAAAGGTAGAGTGCTGTCAGATTGCTAAGAGCCTTGAATGCCAAGCAAATAAGTTTTTAATGTACCAGAAAGACACTTGACTTTAAATCAGGCAATCTGAATCCAGACTCTCAGGGCTAAAAATTATACTGATTTCTATGTTATGTTACTCAGTTTGTCTATAAGTCTATCACTTGGAAAAAGGTTCAAAAACATTACTTAAGTCAAGATTTATTAAAGCCATTGTTTCCTCTCAATCTAACATCAAATCACAGATTAATTTGATGAAATTTGCTCTTTATAATGGTTTCTAATTACCATGCTGTTTTTTCTCAGATATTTAAAAACCCTAGCCAAACAGATTTCGTTTAGTCTGAATAGTTTGTTTTTTGACTGAACTCAGAAAGGTATAAATCAAATATCTGGTGATAATTTGTAACAATACTGCAAATTTGTGTTTGCTTTTTACCCTAGTTGGTTTTAAGATTAATCAAATACTACTGAATAGACTGAACTGCGAAATATGTATGTAGCTACATGAATGCTCAATAAATGAATGCTAAATATCTTTCAAGTTATTTAAGTTACAGAACATTTATTTTAGTTTGAAAACAAAGTTTACAACACAATCACTTCCAAATAAACCCCTCTCTAGAGTACCTGCTCTTATCAACCTCTCCAAATACAGTTAAGCAATGCAATATAAAAGATCAAAATGGACAGAATATGTAACATTCTAAAACTATGGTTATTCACTACTTTCCAATAGATAGGAAGTATTCTAATATCAGTCATCCTTCTCCCAAGTTTTTATAACTAATAAAAGGAGGAAAATGATTCTTAACAACTAATGTTATTCTTACAATTAAAGGAAGAAAATTAAAATTGGTTTGATTCTGTAAAATGAGAACAAAACAAAAATACTTTTAGTACAGAATATTTTTCAAAAGAGGAGAGATAAGAATTGACCCAGTGATTTCACTGTTATAGGGAACCAATGAAAAGATATCTTGCATTGCTAGAGGGAGCTTCCTCATCTAATGAAATTGGGACTGAATGAACACCCAATGAAATTAGGTGAGGAAGCTCTCTTAATAATGCAAGAGGATGCATCTTTTAAAATATGTAAAAATTTGGCAGTAAGTATAATAAAACAGACATCAAACAAGATGTCTGTGGAAAATTCCCAAAAACATTAATTCCATAAAAATAAGGGAAAATGGATAATCTGACCAATGCTAAAGCACTCCAATGCTAATAGAGCTGATCTAGTTGAAGCTTTAAGATCAAGTTACTTTTTAATGGAGAAGGGTAGCAACAATAACTAAAAGCAATTTCTGGGGAAATCCCTTTAGCTTGTCATATAGAAAAACAACCACTCATTCTAGGGAAGGGGGATTTTCACACATACCAACAGTACTAACTGCCTACTAACTCTTGCACTTCTGCTCTCATTGCCTTTTCCCCTAAAAGTAAAACTTGACAATGCAGTAATTTATACATATAGGAAGTAAAACCATATCAATCTCCAAGAAACAACCTTTAAAAACCCCATTCTGTGCTACTAAAGTTTTGGACCATATGGTACTATTCTGCTTTCAAATATCTTCATCTCAAAAACAAAACTTGAAGCAATGGTTGAATCTTTTGGCAACTTCATAGTTGGTTTCTCCTAGTTTGTAACCTGACAAGGTACCAAAGATCTTTAAAATATTTAATAGTAGTGGTATGGATTTCTTTGGATGGGTCAAGAAAGCAGCACATTCTTCTTAAAAACATAACAGACTATTTTATAGGATGTTATTCATTCAGTCCCAAGTGTCTAGATATTCCCCCAGGGTCTGCTTAAGAGACTTGATTGAGGGTAAAAATGAGAAAAGTGACCAAGGGACCCCTTTTCTCTCCTTATCCCCAACATAATCTACCTCAGCAACAGGGCCAACAGCACTGACAGTGTCATAAATGCAGGCAATTAGAGAATTAGGCCATAAAACCACCCACTCAGGTACAACAGCTCTGACCTCCAGCTTTAACACATGCAATAAAAGATCCTGTACTTCCTTCTTTCAGCCTTCTTCACAACTAATGAAATGACAACAAAAAAGAAATCCATTGTCTGCCTGCCTTATATTGACCTGATCAATGAAACCATATAGGTGCAGGTGAAGGATTTAAATTTTTTTCTCTCTAAATGAAAGACCATTTCCTCTCCAGAATGCTACAGGACAGCTTTCTGAAAGGGCATAACATATTAGATTTCTAGCACTAACATGATATGTTTAAATGAAATACTCTGTGCCAAATGAAACATTTGCTTCCCTTTTCTAACATTCAGAAACAAAACTACAAAGCCAGTCCAATCCTGTCCATATCTAAGGCTTTAGAGAGAAACCAATTCCAACATTCCTGATGCTTTAGATTAATTTAAACTGCAAGTTTAACTTTTACATTGGCCATTTATTTTTTTCTCTTTCCCCAAACTACATGTCCTTAAAAATCACAAAAACCACTATCAACTATTCCAGGACAAGATTTATTAGTCAAACCTTCCTAAAGCCAAACTGATAAAAACCCAACAATCATGTTGTGAACCATGACCCAAACACATCTACTATTCTAATGTGTTGGGCATAAAAGATCAAGTACCTGAATAAAATGTCAACACATCAGTAATTTAACTTTTCTTAATCTGTTAAAATGATAAAACACTGAAAAGCCTTATCAATCTTGACATAGATTCTACAAAGTTCAATACACTAGTCAATATGATCTCCATTCTTGAAAAAGGAAAATAAACAAGCTGAGGAAATCCCTAACTGGAAGTACTGAGTTAAATACTAGAAAGGTGAGCTATGCCAACATCACTGAAATGTGGGCAGAGGCAAATAGATCTTAATTAAGAGACCTACAATTAATATACCAGTAAGTCTCCAAAAGAGAGCAAAGTAGTTTGGTCTGTTATGCCTTAAAGCAAGTGACTAGTATTACTGCCATCCCTTCTAGCCACAGGGTAAGGAATGCAGTTGGTATGGAGCCTGTACAGATGCTCTGTAGGACAGCCTGAGGGACTGAAAAGATGGGGAGGAAGCAAAGATGCGACTAGTTCTCTCTTCATCTTCAAATCCTGTCACACCACTAAAGACTATGGGTTCCTACAGGACTAACAACGTAGGCTCCTTAAGAGCAGACTGATTTTTATTTCCTAGGGCCTACTAGACAGTAGATATGTAATGAATGCTTGCTGGATTGAATTGGCTGGGGTTAAGCTACTGTTAAAGTGGAAGAAAGTGGTGCAGAAGTGTCATGATCTCGTTCACTTGTTCAGAAAGTTAGATGGGAAAAAATCCTAGGGATTTGTAGGAGGCCCCAAGAAGCCAAATGTTTCTGATGATGAGTGCAATCCAGATAAAGAGCTTCCTTTCATAGTATATTAAAACTATTATCTCTTTGCAAAGTCAGTATTCTCAGTTTAGGTTTACAGATATATTGGTATACTGAATTCTTTATTTTAACTTTTAGGAGTCTATACACTCTTGAACATTCCACTCAGAGCAAAATAGCTTCCTTGTTGGGCAGACAGGAATCCCCAGCATTAAAAACATGAAAACAAACCTGAGCCTAACAGGAAGGCTTCTGAATACAGAGAATGCTTGGCTGCTATTGATTACTATGACTGTCATTTATAATTTGATTTTCATTTTTCTTACAAATGTAATCAGTCAAATTTGCAGTGCATATGTCAGAAAGGAAGCTTTTCTAAAAAGTGTCACTCATAATTATTTAGTCCATAAAATATAATCTCATGCTCAAGACAGTGTGGTACAGTGAAAAGAACACTGGTTGGACAGTTGAGACCTGAGTCTTAGCTCTAACACTAATAGTGATGGATCATTTTGAATAAGTCACTTAACCTTTATAGACCTCAGTTCCTTCACAAAACCAGAGTAAGAATAAATTCCCCCACTGCCAAAAAAAACTAATGAAAATCCTACAACAGAAATTTTTTTAATAACTATAGTGGACTAAACCAACAACCACCAAGCAGCCACCCTTGACACTAACTTGCTAGATAATTTAGAAAAGGAAAATAAAATGTGACCAAAATTTACGGGTAAAGAAGAAATCACAGAATTTCATGGAAATGACCCTGTAGATCATCTAATCTAATCTCCACACGTTTTGCAGATAGAGGTACTGAGGCACTGAAAGATTAGGTGACTAATGAAGAGAATTAGTGACAGAGCTCATATTGAACTTGGGGTATCTGATTTTCTTTCCTTTACTCCTATTATCTTTGTGTTCTCAGTTTCATCAGTACTTAAGTTTAGCTAACTGTAAGAAAGCTACTCTCCTAACATGTGCGCCTCCTGAGGCTTCAAAACAAATCATCCAACAGTTTTCATCCACCTTTATCCTACTGGATCTTTTTTTAACACTAACTCAAAATGCAAAAGCCTTCACCTGTTCTACACCAGCTAACTTGCCACTTACATTGAAAACACACACACACCACTTTAAAAGAGTTGCAATTCAGTTTTAATGTATATCCAGTTAAAAATTGCCATATGTTGTAATCAGCATAAAATTTTTACTTCTTTATCATTTTATTATGCTAGGAAGGATAACAACTGATAGGCTTAGAAAATTTTAAAGCAATAGCAAGTAACTGCTTACATGGAAAATATAATACATATATGCATCCCATATTCTAGATTACAAATGAAAGTAACCCCACTAAATTCACCTATCACAAAAAGGCGTAAGGTTATATTTTATAGTTATAATTTGCTGGAAAGGTTCTACGCACTGTAAATTCAGAATGGTATTCCAACAGTTTATGTTACATATTTAAAATCATAAGTTATAGTCATATGTCATGCAGCCACAGATAACAATATTGAATTTAGCAGTCCACCAAAAGTTTTCCCAACCCACAGCCAGCATTAGCAATAGAATTTATAATTTTATAAGTGGAAATGATCAAAAATCTTACCTAACACCATCTCTTCAATTTATAGATGAGAAAATTTAGGCTCTTAAAGGCTAAGTGACTTTTCCAAAGTCACATATCACCTTAGTGATAAATTCAGGACTAGAACACAGGTTTCCTGAGTTTCTGTCCAGTGCTCTTTCTACTATACAATAATGACTATAAACCAAGATGTCTTTCATTATCGTTACTATCCAAGCCATCAATGGCCTTGTAGCTGAAGCCATCAGCTTTAATGCTAAATATCAAATCATTTGAATCCTAGTTACTGTATCCCTACATCAAAGATGTAAAATCAGAGCCTGTGGAAGTTCTATGGGTCATGGTACCAAATGCCAAAGCAAAATCTTAAAGTAGAAATATAAACCTTCAGTTTCAAAAAAGGCTACATGTCCAATAAAAAAAACAAAAACTAAGTGATGAATGACGAATGAACAACAAAGGACAAAAGGCAAAACCATTAACTCAACAGAAGATATTGTATTGTTCATTTACTGACATTTCAAAGGCCAGACATTGGAGCATTAAGTTCCAATGAGAAAATCTTTAGAAAAGTAATGTATTATGAAATAGAATTGGAGATGGGGAGAGAGGGCAGGCTGCAATATAAAAAAAAGACTTCTGAAATTTCTTATTACTATTTAATCCATAACCTTAATTTCTGGTACTTGAGTGGAAATGATACAATAGGAGCCCAGATATCTATTCTTAAAAAGCCAAAGAAATTAACACATTTATCAATAATTTTATTATCAAGAATTCTTACTTGTCAATATGAGGTGTTACCCAGGCATTTTCTAATCAAAACAGGAAAAGGCAAGAGAATTGTAATGGTGAAGGACAGACCTCCTTTTCGTGAAGAGGAGTAAAAAGCAAGTAAGTTTTTTGAAGGCTCCAACAGGCACACTATTGGAACTATTAATTTAATAATTTTAATTATACAGGACAAGATTTTACATCAGTCACTTAAAGCAAAAAAAAAAAAAAGAGAGAGTACAAATTCAGATCTTTTTGAAAAGCTAAGCATTCCAGAACATTCTTGGTTTATTACCACCCATTCCTAGTGAATACAAGGGAGACTGTGACAAAACTCAATACCTATTTTCTTGAAATGTTGAAAAACATGTAAGCTACGTTGAATACTGAATAGAAAGCCATACTTTATAAGTGACTTGCAAAAATGTTCCAAAATTTTCTTCACAGAGAAATGAAGTTTTAGAGGATAGAACTGCCATGATTTCATGCTTATCAAATCCTATAAATACAAAGTTAGTTTACTTCCATTTAAAAGATGACCAGAGGGAAAAGTAGCTCAGTTCAGTGAAGACATTGAAAAGCAATACTTAAGAGAACAGGTCACTTATCTTCACTTATAGTAGCTATTAATGTTAAGGCAGAAGTTTTAAGTGGGGGTAACCCTCCTGCTCAAAACCCACTGCTATTTCTTAATCAACTTTACTCCTGAAACTACTGCTAATTAAAATAAAATATTATTTCCCATTAATTCATAATGTTAAGGGGTAAGAAGTTGTTGGCATTTGTTTAAAACTTTCAAGTTTGTCACAGGAACACAAGTAAAATACTGTGATGCACAAACATTAGGTTCCTGAATACAGGTAGGTATCTTTCTAACCAGTTAATGGAAAAACTGTGATTGACTGCTATAGTATTTAACTACATAGTATTTAACAACCTTTGAAATATGAACATTTGGTGATGCAGTTAGCCCTTAAACACAAAACATAAGCATGCCAGACAAGAAGAAAATGTTTCTTATGACACCCTTTAAGTAGACTAACTAGCTGCCTTTAAAAGCTTCTCTATTACACTGCAATATACATGGAGCTAAAATTGATATTATCAGGCAAATCTCAGTTCTGAAAATAAGCAGATAAATTAAAAGTCTATTTTTTGCTGCTGTATCTTTTTTAAAAAAGCAAAATCAACTCACATTTAAGCACCAACTCCATGCAAGTAACCTGAACGGTTCAGTCTTTTTGTCATGTATGAGGCCTTTGGTTCTCCAACTACATGGGATCTGTGTTGTTAGCTTAAAAAATACAGAATTGGCCTTTCAAAAAATAATAATAATCTACAACAACCAACAAATAGTCTCAAACAATCCTGATGACTGCAGTTGCCTTCTGAAGGCTGGTAAAAAGGAGGTGGAGATAGAGAAGAGAGTCAGGGAAAAGGGAGGCTGCAGCTAGCTACATAGCAAGAAACACGCCCCCATCATGTCCTCCTTGCTCTGTCAAAAGGCGGGTTGTTGTCAGTCTCCTGACCAGGCTGCCTTAGAAACGCTCCAAAAAAAAAAAAGAGAGAGAGAGAGAGAGAGAGAGAGAGAGGGAGAGAGAGAGAGAGAGAGAGAGAGAGAGAGAGAGAGAGGCAGGAAGACTAACAACTGAAAAATGCCAGCTCCTTCTTGCAAAGGAGGGGCCTGGTTCCCTCGTCTCCTCCCCCCTTCTTCCCAGGGACTCTGAGTACATCTAAAGGGGTGCAGGGTACAATAGGGAACAAGGGGGCTTTGCCGAGGATATTCTGTGTGCACCAACGGCAGAGCACGCAGGAAACGGCTGGTTATCTTTCCCTTTCTGTTTCAATCAAGTGCACTACAGAGCAGTAGCCCCTTCACCCCCCTTCCCCTCAACTTCCAGCAGCTGCTCTTCCTCCTCCCTGCCCCCCCACCCCATCCCCATCCCCATCCCTGGGAATCAACACTCTCCCTCTCTATCCAATGGAAAACCAATGCAGCAACGCCACTGGCTGGGCCCGGACTCCACTTGCCGTCCCCGGGCAACTTTCTCCAGTCAGTTAAAAGGGCGCATCAGCGGCCCCCTCACCCCAATACTAACGGGTGGGTACAAGGGCGAGGACAGCACTGCACTCCAAGAAGACCTTCCTCCTCCTCCCGGCAGGGTCTGTCTCGTACCCCACCACTGGCAATCACCAGCCCCTTTATCTGTCCTGCTCACCCCCAATCTGGCTTCTCCCACTCTTTCCAAACCTTAGGATTGGCCTGGAAAGAAATGGATCAATAATCAAATGACTGAAAAAAGAAGCAGAGGGCGGAAGGGAGCCAGGGTTGGAGACTGCGTGCTCCCAGACGCAGTGGGTGGGGTAGGAGCAGCTGCTTCCCCCGGGAGGAGGATGCTGAGCGCCCCCCCTCCCGCCTCCCCTCTCAGGGCCCCCTTCCCCAGAGCTGGAGGGGGACACGCCACTCGGCTGTCTTCTGGGCTCCTTCCCTACATGCACCTAATCCTTTTCTCTAGTCAGGGAAGGGAGTTGTGGAAATAGGGTTCTCTCCCCCTCTGGATGGCTGTCTGCACTGCCTTCTCTTCGGAGGGTGCGGGGGGAGGAGGCAATAGGGGAGGAAAGGAAGGGTACTTCCCGTGGAGTGGTTGGGAAGACAGGGTTCTGGAGGGGGAATGGTCGATGAAAAAGAAGGGAGGGGCAGGAACGAAGCTGGGGGCGCCGGGCTAGCATCTGCCCCCAAGGGTGAGGGGCTGGCACGCAGCTCCCCGGAAGGCCTGCCTCGAGAGGGAAACTGCCCCAGGAGTAACACATCTGCCCGGGGAGGGAGGCGGGGATGTGGCGGGATCAGGTCTCTAGGATGGGAGGAGGGAGGAATCTTACTAGGATGAGGTAATCTGGTCAAAGGGAGGAGGGGATCAGCCGGGATGGGAAACCCGAGGGGGCAGGGGAGGTCTGTGCCCACCGCTGTTCCTTTTTTCCCTCTTTTTTGGGGGAAAAGGGTCGTCACGGATAATGTCTGCCCTCGGCCGGGCAGGAGCTGAGCCCGGGGCGAGGGGTCTGTCCTCGCACGGGAGGGGACGGGGTCCCAGGAAGGGGAGGGCGCCGGTCCCGGCTCGGGGTGGTCCCCTGCCCGGGATGCTAGGTACTCGAGAGGGAGGGTGGGTCTGGGGGCTCCGCAGAGGGTCGGGACCCCGCGCCGGGGGCTCCCCCGCCCCCTTACCTCTCCGCTGCCGCCTCCCCCGCCGCTCTCCCCGAACACGGCCCGGAACCGGCGCAGATTGGTGCCGATGGCGGCCGAGACTTGCAGCGCCGCGTCGAAGCCGGGGCCCACCCGGAGCAGGGCCGGCCCTGAGGAGGCTGAGGACAACGACGAAGACGCAGACGAAGCGGACGACGACGACGGGGCTGCAGAAGCGGCTGTGGAGGAGGAGGAGGCGGAGGAGGCGGCGGCGGCGGCGGCGGCGGCGGCGGAGGAGGAGGAGGAGGCGGAGGAGACGGAGGAGGAGGAGGCGGCGGAGGCCGCTCCCCCCGTAGCCCCGGCCCCGCTGCTTCCCGCCGCCGCCGCGGCCGCCGCCACGGCCGAGGGGGAGGGGGGCGCCCCGGGGCCCCCGCCGCCGACCGGGGGAGCGGGGGGAAGCAGCAGGGCCGGGACGCGTTGCCGCGGGGCTCCCCCTAGGCCCCGGCGCCCCCCGCCGCCGCCGCCCCCGGTGGTCCCGGGCCGGGCGGGGAAGCGCCACCGACAGCTGTGCGCCATGTTCGCCCCGTGAAGTGAAGCAGCGAGAGGGAGAGGCGACAACACAGTGGGGCGGGGAGGCTGAGGGGGGGCGGGGAGCCCCGGAACCTGCATAACCCGCGTCTCGCCGCTTGCCCGCCAGCACCCCGCCGGCCGCTATGCAGAGCACCGGGCCCCACCGGAGAGCCCCGCAACCTGCATAAAGGGCTCTGTCCACCCAACCCTCAACCCATGCGCTTTTGTAGCATACAGGGTCCGGGGCTTCCCCCTCCTGCCCGCTCGCTGGCCCCGCAACCTGAATAACGGAATGCCCCGCCCTCCGGGAGCGGTAGGGTTTGGGAGGAGGGGGAGGCAAAAGAAGAGGGAGGGGAAGAGTCTTAAATGGAGCTGGAGTGGGGAAAGGAGGAAGGGGGCGGAGGCGGAGAGGGAGGGATTAGGCGGAGGGAGTCGGGCCGCCTCCAGCCCCTGAAGCTGAGGAAGTTGATTATACAGGTTCCCGGGATGAAAAGGGACTCGAACCGCCCGGGAGAGCTGCTTCCAGTATAACGCGGCTGCTGGGGCGGGGAAGAGAGAGCAATCTTCTTCATCCTTTTTAGCTCCTGTTAGGTTACCCTAATTTCCACAAGTAGTGTCGGAGGGCCCCCCAAAATATTGCATGCAAAATAGTATTTGCGGTTTTAATATATGCAAAGCAGGAAAGGCTCCCTAAAATAAAACGCATTAAGGAAAAGAGCCCCTCCCATTTCAGAGCTAGAGCTCTCACCTAAATGCATAGACAAAGTGGAACAATTCTCCCGCCCCCGCCAACTCCACCAACCACCCGGGTCTGGGGAAAGGTCCTTCGCTTTCCTAGTTCCCCTCATTGGGATCAGCATTAGGTTGCACTTCCAAACTGGATGAAGGGACATAGCATGCCCTGCAGAAGACAGATTATAACGAAACGGGGTTTCTAACGGGGCAAAGAGGGGAAGAGGCGGGCGAAACTCCCCCGCCCCTTCTTCCTCCGTTCCTCGCCTGCTGGTGCATGCAAAGCAGACCCTAATGTATTCAAGGGAAGGAAGGCAAGGGGGGCGGGGGAGGGGGCGTTGCGTGCACGTTTCTTATTAAGAGAGGGGGAGGAGGAGATCGTCGGGCTTTAAGATCCAGTGGCCCGCCAGCGATGGCTCCTCTGCCGAGAGCGTTAGACTGGATTGGGGGTGGGGGACTGGAAGGGTAGTAGAAGGGTTAAGACCGGGGTTGAACATGCACTGTTATTTTATTGCAGCAGGAGGAGGGGATCTCGAGGAGCTGACGCTTTCAGCTAGGTGTTAGGAACCTTCAGGGCTTGGAAAGCTCTGGAGGAAGGGAGATGGATAGTACTAAACAAGCAAGAGTATACTAAGCTTGGGGGATCGACATAAGGTACTGCAAACTGCAAGCAAACCCTCTGGATGCACTCACCCCCTAGCAGAAGGGGAGTTCGCTAGAAGGTCACGCAGCTTTCCAAGTCTCCAGTACCCTGGTACAGCACCCAGCCTGGGGAGAAATGGAGATGAGGGAGGGGGACAGGAAGAGAGTGCTGAGGTTAAGCTTGCGGAAGGTGGAGGACGGTCAGGTATCCGCCCAGGTCCCTAGGAAGGTGTAAACCTGCCTAAAGTAGCACAAGTCTTCAGAGAAGGTCCACGGCCTTCTGGTGCTGAAAAAGCTATGTCGTTACTCGCTCCTCTAGCTCGACGCTTGTGCTAAACAAATGACTTGGAGGAGACGTAGTTGAGCTGTGGTTCCCCACCTCCCAGATCGATAGTCTTTCCAGTGGGGTGGGATGGGCCCAGATAGGTTTGCAAAGCAAGCAAGCCAGCGCGCACACTCGTACTTTTGTTGCATCAAACGGTTTATAAAGATAGTGAAGATGGGTGTCATGGTAGATGGGGGCACAGATCAGGAGTTTCACGATTCTGGAAGGGATATGGATACTCTGTTGTGGGTGGTTCATCTATTGCAATATATTTCAGGCTCTGGATGTTTTGCTTCAATGTAGCCGCCCTGATCAGTTACAGATTGGTGACCACGTGGATCCCCTCAAGCATCCTGATTTGTTAATGTATCTTTTTTTTTTTTTTGCGTTTGTATCTTCCCCCTTTTCATCTCGTTCTCTTTTTAATATGCATAACGGTTTGCAGAGGTAATGGGCAGGGGACTGAGTGGCTGGTTTTATATAACAGTCTCTCCAGGATTTCTTCAAACGCCAGCTGTCCCTTGGGGGAAAAAGTATCATTTTCGTAGAACCTCTAGATTCTCTAGAGCCCTCCTAGCCACATTCTCGTTTGATCAGGTGGGAAAACTGAAGTACAGGGGTAAGGGTGGAGAAGAACCTCACGAAGCAAGGTAGGGTATGCCAAAGTACAGCTTTGCAGATCATCTTTGCAGATCCAGCGTTGAGTCCCTAGATTTATGCTTCTTTTTGGAGGAGCTTTAGAGAAGTCACCGAGTTCAACCCTTGGTCTCCAAAAGGAGTGCTCCTGAGTCTAGACACTCTTTTTGTTAAAGATTCCTAAGGAAGAGGATCTTGTGCCCTACTTACTCATAAAGGATTCTATAGTGTGCATTTTCTTCCCAGATGACAGATTTATCCCCTTCAAGAAGGGGACTGGGAGCGAGAGAGAAAAATGAACAACTTTTTAAAATTTAAAAACCAAGCCCCACATTTCATCCAAGACCCCTTTATTGCTTTTGGAGACACCTAAGTACTCTGCATGAGGTGCTGTGGCCAAGACAATTCCACACTGGATAGACAGTATTCTGGTTGATGAATGTCATCAAATTATTGACAATATACCTTGTCATTAGTCTCTAGTCTTTCCTGCCTGGTACAACCTGCAAGGTCTAGTTTCCTCCTGTTCCCCAATACTTTTTACTTACTTTGCATATATTTACTTAGCACTGTACCTGTTGTTTTCTTCCAATAGAATGTTAGCTCCTTGAAAGCAAGGAATGTTTTGTTTTTCCTTGTATTCATAATGCCTAGAATATAGTAGATGATTAAATAAATACATGTTGAATGAGTGGAGGCAAAGAAATAGGACTCTACTAGTAAAGAAATTCAACCATTTATACAAACAAATCTCTTCGGGCTGGAGAAGATTCTATCCACCCTCTGAAAATACTTTATCCTACCAACAAACTTTTGTTGTTTCCTCCAGAGGCCACATTTCTCAAAATTTCATTTACATCTTTGTTGAAAAAGTAACCATCTTTCCTTCATTTCCAAATTTCATGTGCAAGCATTTTATATGGACCAAGGAAAAGAAGATTGGCTAGGTCGTTGGGGTTTACCTAAGGGAGGACTTGATCAGCAGTGAGCAGAGAGCTACTTAGAATTACTGGACACGAGGATCCCCAAGGAATACAGCTAAGGATTCCATAAGTGACTTTATCACAAAGACAACATACAGAAGATCCTACTTGTGCTTTCTAACTTCTCTGGACCCACAGATTGCTATTTCCAAACTAAGAAGAAGCTGCAGGTTTGACTAAGAAGTTTTGCAAATCTGTCAACAAAGCACACAGTTTGTTGGGATGAGTTAGGTGCATTCACTCATTTATTCAACAAACATTGGTTAATGACCTTCTATATGCCAGGCCCTCAGGACACAAAGACATAAATGAAACATTGTGTTTGTCCTTCATTGCTAAGAAGACCATGCCATCAGAAAAATGATGACATGACTTGCACTTGACTTTATTTTGAGTGAGGGAGGGCTGTGCAGGTCACCAGTCTCACTTCTTCTCCAGAGCCATTTGAATCCAGTGACCTGATACCCCTCAGGATGACTGGAGATGACCCAGGATGAGGAAATTGGGGTTAAGTGACTTGCCCAAGGTCACACAGCTAGTGAATGTCAAGTGTCTGAGGTGAGATTTGAACTCAGGTCCTCCTGACTCTTACACTGGTGCTCTATCCACTGCACCACCTAGCTGCCCACATAAATGAAATGATCAATAATGAACCAATAAATAAAGTTTGGGGAGGGCCCAGTAGAAAAATCTAATCCAAACTATTTAAAGACAGGTGGTATTTAAGTAAGTATGGTGGCTTAGTGAATAGTAAATTGGCCTCCAAGCCTGGAAGACCAGGGTTCAAGTTTTGCTTCAAACATATATTGGCTGTGCAGCCTTGGGCTGCTCCAGGCAATATTGTAAGACAATAAATTGCTAAGAAGGGACTGATAGAAGGAGTTACCTATACCACTGAAATCATAAGTCTAGTCCCTAACCTATTTAAATTCGATTGCTCCTTAAGGGTAAGTACTTACCCTACACAATTATTTTCTTCCAGTGCCACTAGAGGACTATAAGACATGAAATATTATATAGTCTCTTAAGAACTTAAGTTGAAGGTCACCCAAAGGGCAACAGAGTTCATGGTAGATGTGAGTAGGCCCAAAACACATTATAAGTGAACAGTTGTGCAAGAGAAATGGCATAAAGGTTGCCATTTGAGAAATTATGACTGGGAAGAAGTTGGGCCACTCATGTGAGGAAAGCCAGGGAGAACTGATAGACTGGTATCAGTGAAATGTCAGAAGATAAAGAGGATGGCCCCCAGCACATTCAGTGGACTACTCTACCCCGTGGAGGATTTCTAGGAGATATTGACAAGGGTCACACAGGATGGGCTGAAGCATCAGTCAAAGAATATCTCCTAGAGGTGTAAAAGAACTGAATTCAATGTTTTGTATTAGACTCTGTTTGACTCAAATATTGGTCTCCATACTCAAGAGACAGGTTGATGTGTTTGAAGAGTTTGTGGATTTTATGTGCTGTTCTGCCTTATTTTCATTAAAACTTTTTAAATTATTTTTCTCCTTTTTAAATGATTTTAATGGTCAAAAGTTATCTTTTTAAAAGTGAAAAAATGGATAAGTAAAGATTATTTTACAGGTTTTTTTTTACAGGAAATTTAGTCCAAAATACATAAAGAAAATAAGAGTTCACTTTTCCCCTCCTTGTAGCTGTATTTTAATAGATTAAAGGAACATGACATAGAGGAAAGAGTTATGAGGTTTGACCTCATAGGATGATAGAAAAGAGACCCTAGAGGTCACTTAGTTCAATTCCTTCAGTGTACTGATAAGTAAACTGAGGTACAGAACAGTTAAAGGATATACCACATGTAATAGATAGCAGAGCTGGATTTGAACTCGGATTCTCTGATACCAAATTCAATGAGTTATGTGCTATATTGTGTTGACTCAGAGAAAGAAAATTGGAATTTTTGCTCTGATATTTTTACTACCAATATGATCTTGGGCAGATCACTGGATCCCAGTTTATTCATATATTGAATTAGGGGGTTGGACTAGATTACTTCCCAGTTCCCTGACTTTAAATACTATGAACCTACTATTACATCATAAACGCTAGGGCAATCTGGGCCCAGGAATATAGGGTCAAACAGAGGCTAAATTTTGTAGTTTTGAACAAGAAATGTTCATTTGTAACTTTAGCAGTTCTGGCAGATAGAACCTAGGATAATGAACAAGTATTTTTCTTAATTATAATCCACCTTTTTACTGAGCATTCATGGTACCCTAAATGATATCCAGCTATAAGCTCCTTGAAAGCTGCGACTGTCTTTTATGCCTGGAACATAAATAATGAACACTTATAGAATTGAATTCATTTATCTCACTCTAGGCAGCTCACCACTTACGTGTCCTCCAAGTAAGAGAGCCATTAAAATAGTAGATGAAAACTTGAATTCTTTCTAGTCCATGGGCTCTTTTGACCAATCTTGTTCCCTTTTAGTTTCTTTGCTGCCCTTCTGAAATATACCTTTTAAATTAATGGCCAATTATCTTTTTTCTGGGAGGCAGGATGTTCTCTGGTAGGTGACAGTCATGTCTGTTTTATTCCATTGGCAGTGGCATACCAGGGTTTCTGTGAAAACCTTAGGGTAATATTTGAAATTCTGATTTAATTAATGTACATGCTCTCTTCCTCAATATACATGACAACTGTTCTATATTTCCTTGTTTGGTACAATGCACGTACTTGTCTTACATAAACCCTCCAGAAAGTATCCAACCCATGAGCTGAGGTTTTTCTCTAGCTCTTTATTTCATGGATCCCAGCACAGCACTTGGGCTATCTGTTATCCCTTATTCTTATTATATGACCATCCCACCTAGTGGCCCTCTGAGCCTTAGATCCCCATTTATAATTCTTTAATACTTCATAAATATATGATTTTGTCATTTTTATGTACTTCTTTCATCAATGTGGCTTCCAACTCATCAACAACTTAGTAGATGAACTTCGAGAGTTATCCTGGTTAAAAATCCATCATTCTACTAACAACCCAGTGATCACTCTCTCTGAACTGGCTCTCAAATGTCAAAAAACAGGGAACCCTATACACATGAAGTCTCTTCAGCTTGGAAGGACTTCACTGATGCTGCCTGGAAAAACCAAGCTCTTCAGAAGAATGGTAGAATCTCTCCATTTTCTTTCCAGAGGTAAGACACTATGGATGTGGGATATTTTATATCTGTCAGACATAGCCAATGTATTTAGTTTTGCTGAACTGCCTTTTTTCTCTTTTAAAAATTATTTATTACAGGGAATGACTTAGTAGGCAGGGTAGAAGGGAAGGATATATTTGGAAATCAAAATTATGTGAAAACAAAAGCTATCAATAAAAAACATTTTAAAAAGAAGGATGGCAGCAGATAAATGGATCATTTTTTGTATCCTATCTGCATAAAGAAGTTGACACCTACTGAATTACAATACAATTCAAGAAACATTAAATACCTACAATGTACAACACACTATGCTAGACACCAGCTATACAAAAAAAGAAAAGTAAGTCTCCGCCCTAAAAGAGCTTACATTCTATGAAGGCAATGCATGTATACAGAGAAATAAATACAAGATCATTTGAAAAGGGAGAAAACACTAATGACCAGCAATGATGATTGAGAAGGCTTTGTCCCTCACCTGAGTCATGAAGAAAGCTATAGAGATGAGGAAAGAGTACATGTCAGGCACACAGTCTGTAGTATTTGGGGAACAACTAGTAGAACATTTTGGTTATAAGATAGATTATGTGAATGGGAGTAATATAAAATATCTAGAAAGGTAGTTGGGAGTTTTCAAGAGGCATGGGGAGCCACTGAAAATTTTTGAGCAGGAGAATGATGGGATCTGATTTGTGCCTTCAGGATATTAATTTGGCAGCTCTATAGAGGATGGTTTGGAAAGGGGAGAGATTGAAGACCATGAAGAGGACATTTTATCCAGATGGGAGGCAACAAAGTCTAATTGACTAAGTGAGGGGAGAGAAAGGTATGCATTGAAAATCTCCTGTGGAGTTAGAATAGACAAGACTGCAACTGATTCACTAGAGGTGAGGAAGAGGGAAGAGTTAAGAATAACTCCAAGGCTGTGAACCACAGAATCACAAAGTGTGAGAGTTGGAAGGAATCTTAATTGCCATTTAGTCTTAACATCCAGAAAGGAATTCTCACAGTATATAACACACCCAAAGATCTGCTTTAAAACTTTAAACAAGAAAGATTTCATCAACTCCTGAGGTCTCTCTTTCCACTTTTGGTTAATTCTAATTATTGGGAAATTTTTCCTGATAGTGAACCTAAATTTGTCTCTTTACAATTTCCCTCCATTGGTTTTGCCCTCTGAGGATCAAGTGAGAAAATCCAATCCCTCTTCCATGTGGTGATCTTTCCAAACTTGATTACAGTTATCACATCCCTCCATGCAAACCAAACATTTTCAGTTCCTTGAGACTCTCATTATATGACATGAATTCAGGTACCTTCACCATTTTGGTTTGTTTGATGCTTGATCTCCTTAAAATGTTGCATCCAGAACAGAACACAATATTCCAGATGTGGTCTGAGCAGGACAGAACAGTCCCTTGAAGCTACACCTCCTTTCATCTAGCACAAAATCCCATTAGCTTATTTTGGCTAACAATGCACTATGCTGACTCATATTGAGCTTGTGGTCCAGCTGTTTTTCAGACAAATTGCTGTTGCTGTCCAACCATACCTCATTCCATCTTATACTTATGAAGTTACTATTGAATCCAAGTGTAGGATTTTACATTTATCCATACTGAATTTTATTTTATTAGGTTCAGTTCAGTGCTTTAGTCTGTCCAGGGTTTTATCTTTTTTGGGGGAGGAAGGGGGAGTGGACCCTGATTCTGTCATCCAGTGTGAAGGCTATCCCTCTGTGTCATCATCAAATTTGATGGGGATATCATTTCTGCCTTTTTAAAAGTCATTTCTAAAATAAAAACAATAACCATTGAACAGCACAAAGCCAAGAACAGATCTCTGGAACACTCTCCTAGAGAACTTTAGACAATCTGACATTGAACCTTTAATAACAAGAATTGTCTAAGTATTCAACCAGTTCCAATTCCAATTAATTGTATTACTGTCGAGTCTACTGTTGCCACAAGAATAGTATGTATGAATAACCTTATCAATTGATTTACTAATATCTAGAAAAATTACATAGCATTCCACTGACCTAATTCCACCGTTGCCTCAAGAATAGCATGTAAGAGTAACTTTATCAATTAATCTACTAATACCTAGAAAAATTGTATTGCATTCCACTGACCTAATAGTCTATCAAAATAAAAAGAAAGCAAAAAAAGAAAAGAAAAGAAAAAGATGAATCTGGTATGGCCTGTCCTGGCTCTTTGCTGTCACTACTTCCTTGGCTAAATGTTCCAGTCAAATCAGCACATATTTATTAAGGGCCTACTATGTGCCAGGAACATTGCTAATTCCTGGGGATATAAAGAAAGACAAAAACAGTCCCTGCTCAAAAGGAACTCACCATTTAATGAGACAAAATGACATGTAAACAACTACACACATATACACAAGGAAAAATTGGAGATAATCCCTCAGGAAAGGCACTAACATTAGGGAGATAGGAAAAAGGGTTCATGCAGAAGGTGGGATTTTAGCTGTTAAACAATCATCTCTTTAATAATATAATGTATTTTAGAATTTCTCCTGGGAATTAAAGCAATATAGTTGCTATAGTTTACAGGCTCTGCTCTCTTCCATTTCTCAAAAAAATTCTTTTTAAAAAAAATAATTATTTTATTCTCAGAAAAATTCTTAAGAAATTCTCTGTTCTTAAGGCCTTTGGCACTTCTTACTTTTTCTGTGATCTTTCAAGCATCGGTGATCTCTTCTGGTCCTTTTCATAGCCAATGATGTGGTTCATCTGGGCTGAGTGGTTTGAATTCCTCAAAGGCAACTGGATATTTTCTGACTATTTCCTGACTTACCTAAAGTATCAACTCCCTATTAGCCATTTTTATTCTGTCGTTCCATGTCACAGCCATTCTCAGCATTGAAAATAGAAGCAAAAAGAGAACTGAATAAGTTCTCCTTCTTTTAGTTATCAGTAATCATCTTTCCATCTACCTGGACGCTGGCCCTGTGCTTTCTGCAATCTGTTTCTTTCCCATCACACAGCTTTAAAAACAAAACAAAAAGTCCTTCTATTGACTTTAGCTGCCTGGACAGCCCCCTGATCACTCTGAACTCTTGAACTGTTGGCATTATTTTTATAGGAATGTGCCATGGTCTTTATTCATACTGTGTTACCTACCCTTGATTCCACATTTTGTACACATCTTTTAAAAATTTAAATTTGTTTTTGATCCATAGAGTACCCTGCTAGATGTAACAACAACAATACTAGCTAACATTTGTATACCACTTACTACAGGCCAGGCTCTGTGCTAAGTACGTTGTAAGTATTATCTCATTGGATCTTTACAACTACCTGGGAGATAGGTACTGTTATTATTCCATTATACAGATGAGAAAACTGAGGCAAATAGAGGTTAAGTGATTTGCCAGGGTCACATAGCTACTAAGTGTTTGCAGTTGGATTTTAACTTGGGTCCTCCAGAGTCCACAGGTACAATATCCACTGTGCCACAGTGCTATCCCCCAAAAAGGTAAATGACAAAAACAAAAGCCCCATACATACCGGAATATTTGTAACTGTTTGTCCCTTCGTTGCTGAAGAAGACCATGCCACTTTGTTTTGAGGGAGGGCTGTGCAGGTCACCAGCCTCACTTCTCCCCCCAGAGCCATCTGAATCCAGTGACCAGATATTCATCAAGATGACTGGAGATGACCCAGGATGGGGCGGTTTGGGTTAAATAACTGATAATTTTTTGGTAATAGCAAAGAACTGAAAACAAAATTGATGCCTATGAATTAAGGAATGGCTGAGCAAGCTGTGGTATACAACATAAGGGAATATTACTATACTATAAGAAATGACAGGGAAATGCTTGGGAAGATGGGTTTGAATTGTTGGAAAGTAAAATGAATAGAACCAGAAAAATAATATACCAAATAACTACAACTGTGTTAATGGTAAGAAGAATCACGAAACAATTTGACTGAGTGCTGTGAAATTATAATGACCAAGTTTGGCCCCTTACCTCTGTAAGAAAAGACACATTCTTTGTTCTTATCAGTGGTAGGTAGAAGGGTAGAAGATGGGAGTGGGGAGTGTGGAATTCTGAATATAATGTCAAAAATTTTCAATATGTTGCTTAATTTTGCTGAACTGATTTTTCCTCCTCTTTTTTATTCTTTGTTACAAGGGATGGATCTATGAGAAGATAAAAAGGGAGATGTATATAGGAAATGATGTTAGAATGAAACAAAATATACCAATAAAATTTATTTTAAAAACCTAAGTTTCTTTGTTTATTTGGTTGGTCTCTTCAAACAACCGCCATTTTTTTCCTTACTAGAAATGTTTCCTTTTGTGTCTTGATAACTTCCATTCTGTGGCAGAATGGAAGGATGCTAGTGTCTTCATCAAAAATGGGGAATTTTGGAAGATGACTGTGCTTCGAGGGAAAAGTAATGAGTGAGCTTCCTTTGTCTATGTGAGTTTGAGACACCTACAGGACACAGAAGTGAGGATATTCAACAGGCAGTTTGGATGCATGGCTGGACTGTAGGAGAGTGATTAGAACTAGACATACACATTTGGGCATTATCTATGTAGAGATGATAGCTGAACCCCTGGAAGCTAATGAAATTACCAAGAGAGAAAGTTTACAGAGAGAAGAGGGCCTAGGATATAGCCTTTGGAGACAAAGAAGAGAGAGAAGAGAGAGCTCAAGACAGAGCCTCAGAACAGGTGCTCAGAAGGACACCAACCATCAGGAGTTGAAAGACAGATGAGGATTCAGCAAAAGATATTGAGAAGGAGCAGTCGTATAGGTAGGAGAACTGAGAGGGGGCGTTTTTACAAAAACCAAGCGATAAGTTTATCTGGAGAGAAGGAAAAGGAGATGGTAAACACTATCAAAAGCTATAGAGAGGCCAAGTAAAATGAAGACCAAAAAAGGCCATTGGATTTGACAGTTAAAAAGTCAATGATGACTGGAGCAAACTGTTACAGTCAAGTGGTGGAGTCAGAAGTCAGATTGAAAGGAATTGATAATTCAACTCAACATAATTTTTTTTTTTAAAGGAATCTACTATGTGCTAACCACTGAACTGGCCAATGGGGACATAAAAACAAAGGCATTCCTATCCTCAAGAAATTTACATTTTTTTGGAGGGTGTTTGAAGGAAAAGTGGAAATGATGTATACCTAGACAAGTAGATGCAAAATGTGTACAGATCAAGCACAAAGTAGTTTGGGTGAGGAAGGGAGAGTCCTTGTAACTGGGGAGATCAAAAGAGGTTTGCCAGAGGTCACACCCAGACCTAGAAACCAAGGGAAACATTTAAATATGAAAACCAAACACATTTACAAAGGAGTCACAGGGTTCAGAGAGAAAAAAAGAATAGGTTTTTTTGTTACCTATAGAATAGGTTTTTGAGCCAAGAAGAGTTAAGGACTCCAAGAGGCACAGATTAGCAGGAAGAGGGCAAAAGGTAGCCCATAGAAATGACTTGGAGGGGAGATGTGAAGTGGTGACTGGGAAGCAACTAGACCAATTTGACCGGAGTAAGGGATGTAAAAAGAAATATAATCTGAAATCAATCTGGAAAGATGAGAGGGGGTAGAGAGTGAAGGACTTCCGATGATGTCAATCTGAGGAGCTTTGTATTTGATTCTAAAGGAGATGGAGAGACTCTGGAAAAGGGGAGTGATATGGTCACACTTGTGCTTTAAAAATAACCATTTAGCAGCTGTGGGGAGCTGAGGTGTCTAGCTCATAGCACCCAGGCGGCCCCCTATACTCCTGAGTGCCTGAACCAGATTAAAATGGAATTGAAAAATGTTTAAAAATAGATTAAAAATAAAATAAAACACTGATAATGTTAATTTGTTGTTTTCTTTTCTTTTTAAAAATTAATTTTATTTTCAGTGTTCTACAATCACTACCATATAAATTAGATTTTTTTTCCCCTTCCTTACCCCCATCTTCCCCCTCCCTCCCCAAGATGGCATACAATTTTATATAGGTTCTACACATACATTCCTATTAAATACATTTTCACCATAGTCATGCTGTATGGAAGAATTAAAATGAATGGGAGAAATCATATAACAAACCAAAACGTAATACAAAAGAAAATGATCTGCTACATTCTGTGATTGAATTCCATAGCTCTTTCTCTGGATGTGGAAGCCATTTTGCCTTAAAAGACCATTGGGAATTTTTTAAAGTCCTTGCATTGCAATGATGTTGCAAGTCTACTGGAAAAAACTCTAGCTAGCACACTGTGGTCGTCGCTGTGCACAAAGTTCTCTTGGTTCTGCTCCTTTTGCTCAGCATCAGATCATATAAGTCTTTCCAGGCCTCTCTGAAGTCTTCCTGTTCATCATTTCTTATAGCACAATAGTATTCCATTACATTCATATACCATAATTTATTCAGCCATTCCCCAATTGATGGGTATCCCTTTGATTTGCAGTTTTTGGCTGCTACAAAGAGTGCTGCTATATTTTTGTACATGTGGGACCCTTTCCCATTTTTATGATCTCTTGGGGATACAGTCCTAGAAGCAGTATTGCTGGTCAAAGATACCGGTATGCATAATTTTGTAGCCCTTCCGGCAGAATTCCAAACTGCCCTCCAGAATGGTTGGATCAGCTCACATCTCCACCAACAATGAACTCCAACATTTATCATCTTCCTGTTCTGTCATGTTAGTCAATCTGATAGGTGTGATGTGGTATCTCAGAGTTGTTTTGATTTGCATCTCTCTAATCAGTAGCGATTTAGAGCATTTTTTCATATGACTATAGACATCTTTAATTTCTTCCTCTAAAAACTGCCTGTTCATATCCTTTGACCATTTATCAATTAAGGAATGACTTGTAAATTTGTTGTTTTCTAAGACAATATGCAGCCCGCAAGGATCCATTCTATTTGAGTTTGACACCACAGAGGTAGAGGACAAGTAGGAGAGGGTGACAAAGACTGGAGACAGTGAAACTAATCAGAATTTTATCGCAGAAATCCAGGCAAAAGGGGATGAGAGCTTGGTTAGTGGTTGTGACTGTATGAAATGGAGACGGGGGAGAATGTGAGAGGAATCATGGAGGCAGATGTCACAAGACATCATTTGAATGAATATGGGGAGGATGGGGTGAATAATATTGAAAAAGCTAAGGGTAACTCCATGGAACGGTGAAAAGTCAAGGTTGTGAACCTGGAAACCTGGAAGGATGGAGGTGTGCTAGACCCCCTGCCTCTCCAAAAAAGATCACTGGATTTGTAGGAGGGGGACATGAGCTGATATCCCAGCTCTGCCACATATTACCTGAATGGCCTGGGATAAGGTGAAATAGATTCTCTGGGCCTCAGTTTCCTCATATGCAAAATGGGAGTGGGATGGGGCAGGGTTGGACAAGATGACCCTTGCAGCTCCAAGTCTACAATGCTGTGAACATAATTGGGATGAAGAACGTACTTAGAGAAAGACAATGGTTTCAGCTTTGGAACTCTTCTAGAGTTCTCAGTCACAAAAGCATCTCAGACAAATAAAGATTATAGGCAGGGACAGTTCAGTTTCATACAGGAGAGACAGGCAGATGCCTCAGTGAAAAGATTAGAAGGAAACTTTTCCCCCAGCCAGAACTCTCCAAGTATGAGTTAAAATGCAAATAACCCTGAGAGGGGAAAGGGGATAGGCATTATGCCTATCAGCAACTAACCCCTTAGTGTGAATTACTTTATCAACCACTTTCTCCTCTCAGTGGAGATCAAGGCATTGTAGGGGAAAGGGTATTTGGATAGGAAGGATGATTTTTTAGAACCTTTTAGGAGGAAACAGCAAGCAACAGAAGCAAAGGAAAGGTGAAGAAGAGGACACGAGCCAAATTTCATTAAATTTACAATTTTGTATAGGACCAGTTCTGAATGTAGAAGTAAAGCCAGGAAAACAGGAGGCAATACAGAAAATATTAGTGATTTCAAGAGCCTCATTTTAGACTAAAAGTTAGAAAATGAAGTTAACTTAAGTATCTTTTTCCTCCATAAGCGTTCCTGTAGCAACATTCTTATAACTGGGGATTGCCATCCTCCCTCCCTCCAGATTAATGCACAGTGTGTGTGGGAAGACATAATAAGGAGCAAAGAACTGGGGATAAATGTCATCAAAAACATGCTTGAAAAAGATGGGCTGAACTGATAGTGAGAATTAGGGATAATCAATCAACGAATGGCTCCGGAGTTGCACTGGTGTCTTCACAAGGTCAAGAGGACTCCAGGAAAACCCTGAGAATGTTGAGGGAACTCTCTGTGATGAAATTATGGGAAGATAAAGGTTCCACACTGGGCAGACATAGATGGATTTCAATATGCATCACTGGAGGAAGATCCCCCACCAGTGAGATCACAAATCCCCTTGAGATCCTGATATTAGAGTTGCTCTAATAACTACATGGAGAGAAGGAAAAGATGAAATTCTGGCCTTTTTGCCCTCTTAATGCAAGGGGCACAAAAAACATGAAATGTTGAAAGAGGAAAAGTTTAAAAATCTCTTGCCTAATATGATTATAATCCTATTATGCTTTAAAATTCAATCTTCTTAACTTTTGGCACATGTTCAAATACATCACTGTCAAAATATGCTATCACCCTTCTGCAGATCTTGGAGAAGAGGAACACTATTACATAACTATCTCCATAAACCATTATTCTTTATAAAACACTTACTTCTGGGACAAAGGAAACTAGGATCAAATTACTTCTGAGATGATAATGATAGAAGAACAAGCAGAGGTAGAAAACAAGAATTCCATATTGAGAAATATTTGGGAGATGAAGAGATGATAGAAAAACCTTTACCAGCTGATTACCTTTTCCAATTCTTTGTGCATATAATATGTGAATACTGTAAGCTCTTTGGAATAGAGAACATTTGGTCTGCCTACAATTTAGTGAAAAAGAGAGAGAAAGTCCTAGAGATAGGGGGAGAGAAGAAGGAAGGAGGGGGAAGAAAGGGAGAGGGAGGGAGGAAGAGAGAGAGAGAGAGAGAGAGAGAGAGAGAGAGAGAGAGAGAGAGAGGAGGGCAAAGGGAGGAGAGAGGGAGGGAAGGAGAGAGTGGGGGAAGGAACCCCTTTACAATATTTCAAAGAATTCTAGTATGAAACTACCTTAAGCATTAACTAGTTCAACCGCCAGGCTTATGCTGGAATCCCTCTACAACAGCTTTGGTTATTTAAACCACTTCTAGTGATGGGTAAGTCAGTATCTGCCAAGGTATTCTGAATAGCTCGAAATGTTAGAAGCATTTTATTGAAGGGAGCAAAAGAATAATAAAAAAAGATAAAGTCTTGTTTTTTCTGATTGAGATGAGAGATGCTGCTATTCCATCTCTGGGGCCACATTCAATAATTCAGATTTATTAAGTATGTGCCACGGAAGAGGTACAGTGTTAGATTCATAATCTAACTAAATGGTCTAAAACCGACAACACCAACATTTCCACTTAAGGTAATCTGGTTCAAGTATGTTTGATCTCAGAAAGAAAAAAAAAAATCTTCCTTATAGATTTGAAAATCCAGGTGAGGATTAAGGTCATGGCCAGAGTAGGATGGTGAGAAGAAGTCAGAATTAATTATAACCAAGGCTGTTAAGTCTTAATTCCAGGAGCTTGTTCCTGAATCAGGTGGACAAGATTTAGTTTGGGATATACCTTCTTAGGTTCTGTCAGTTCTAAGTACAAAAAGATCCTAAACTATAAATTTATGGATAGGAGAATATCAGTGGTGGAAGAAAGTAGAGTTTCTTTGAGGAATATATACATGGTCACTTGAATTTTGATGAGCATTTAGTGATTTTTTTCTACATGACAAATGTGAAGGACTCAGAAAATTTTGAAATTAATAATCTTTTGCATAGTCAATTAAATGAGGGTTCTGTACTGATACTACCCACAGAATGGTGATGGCATTGTGCTCTGACACAGGGTTTGACTATTTCTAGACATGAATACACACTATCTTTGATACATGCCCAAAGTGGAAAGAAAATGACCCAATGCAAAATACTTGTGCTCTATCTCTTTCTGAGGTGAGAAGAGAAGCCCAGATAAGTAATTGCACTTCTTAATATACCCCACAAGTCAGGATTTCTGAATTTCTGATATAGGTGATTTATCTAGAAAAGGTAGATAAAGGTAGATCAGTAAGCCAAATGAACCTGGCTGTTTATGGGATGTTTAAAATTAAAGGTGGCCCAAACTACCTTCCAACTCCTCAATGTTATTTTCATTCAGATGTATTTCCTTTATTAATAGGTACTCCTTTATTTAACCCCCCCCAAAAAAATACAATGGAAAGAGCTGTGATATAAATTATCATAAATATTAAAACATCATAAAATGAAATATCAGTTGTTTCTGATAATATTGAACTAAAGTATCCTATATATAGGTTAGAATCTATATATATTTCCTATTAAAAATATAAAGACCCTTCCTGCCCCTCAACAACAACTTCTCAATGCAACAACCAAGATTAACAAGCCAGGGGTTCAGTCCCACATTCCGGTGTTTCTTCTAACTCTTCTGATTCAGTCTGTGAAATTTATATCAGGCTAATGGTTCCTGCATTTTGTAGTGAGAACTGAAACTAACATTTGACTTCAAGTCCACTTGGATGAGTGATTCTGAACAAAAAAATGTAGAGTAAGGTGTTTGTGTGTATGTGTGTGTGGGGAGGCAGTGGTTCAAACGAAGACTCCATATTACTGCTATTCTGCTTGAGAAGAGGCAAGTTGGTATAGTAGAAAGACTCCTCACTTTGAAATCAGGTGTGAGACCAGAGTTTAAAATCCTACCTCTCACATTTGATTTAGGTAAGCATGGTTCAGGTAGACCTTCTCTGGGACTTTAAGGGTCTTCACAGGAGAATTAGACAAGTTGGTCAATGTTGAAAGAAATAAGGCCTTTTGTTCAGCATACTTCTGAGAAGGCTATATATATATACATCTTACCCACAGATACAATATTGAGTAACTAGATAGGAAAGTTTATCAATAGAAGGCAGCTTGGGTAGCACAATCCCCCTCTGCTTTCCTCCACACACACTGCAGTAGTAGCTGTTATCTGCAAAATAAGGTCAGCAGACACCTCTAAAGCAGGACAAGAAGAGTTAGGAAATCGATAAAACCAAAGATGTCATCAGAGAGCCTCCAACATGAAGGACTTGTAGGATCATACACTAGGTGTTCACCAATTCTGTCAGTGGAACTCCTGGGTTTGTCACCACTCCATGCATTATGGTAGCTCTGCGATACTGATGAGAGTCAGGTTTTATTGGAAGGGCTAGGGCCTTGTTGTAGATGCTTCTGGTTGACTTTCCAATTTGGATTTCATGGTTGGGGCAGAAACAATCAGAACAAAAGGACCCTTTTTGCGAATTACAACAATGACCATGGATAAGTCACCTGATCTTCTGGACATCAGTTTCTTCATCAGTAAAATGAAGATATGACCTGTAGTACATACTTTAAGGGTTATTATCAGGGTCCAATGAGATATAAAGCACTTTGTAAATCTAAAAGCACTATATAAATGACAGTTATTATTGAAAAGGAAAATAACCAAATACCAGGACTCAAAGGGTTTACAAAGCAAGATTCAGATTGGAGACAGGTGAGTGTTGTGATCAAAGTGTCTGTCCTATTTCTGGATATCTGTGAGAAATTTCCCTTTGCCCTTAAGGATAAAGCTCAAGTCTTTTTTGATTCAAAACTACTCTTATTCTTTAGAAATGTTAGGGTGTGGTGTCCAGCTCCTGGCACAAGCGAGCAAACAAATCAAGGGTAAAAATTACCTCAAATCCTAGTCTTTGGTGGAAACAGAATTTGAACTCCAAGGCAAAAAATGGGAATATTTACCCTTACTGGTAACTTGAGTATAGGTAATACAATCCATTTGGTTTCATTCCTGAAACCTAACAGGAAAGGAAATATTTTTGTGAAGAGAGTTGTTTTAGAAATGTTGTTTGAGGCATTAACTAGCTATATGCAGCCCCCATCTTGACTCTTCTCAAGAACCCCAGGAAGGGCATGCCCCTTAGACCATCAGCCCTGCTTTTACTCAAGCCTTGGCAGTTATCATAGAAGGAAGAACTCTTGTGGAGAAGGGACCCACCACCCCCACCACCAATAACTGACAACCAACTGCCTCCCATAGGGCAGGCTAGTCAACCTAATTGAAGAAGCAAGATTCCCTTAGGAAGAGATAGAAGGTACGTACCTGATGGATCAAACCACCTCAATCACCACCTTCCTTCAGACCCTGGTAAACTCATCCCAGGACCATGAGCCCCAGGACAGCAGGAATAGGAGTGCACCATGCCCAACACCCACCCCCCTTCATATTATCAGTTCTGTTTCCAGTTGCATCAAGAGGAGCGACCCATGTGGAGAAAGCACTCAACTATATCCCTACCACCAGCCAGTGTTATCAGTCAATAAACTTTATGCTCCTGCTATGTGCCAGACACTGTGCTGAGCAGTAGGGATGCAGAAAGAGGTAACAAATAGTTCCTGCCCTCAAGAACCTCACAATCTAGTGGAAAACACAACAAACAAATATGTAAAAAAAAAAAGTTACGTACAGGAAAAATGTATTCATCCTTCGTTGCCAAAGAAGACCCTGCCATCAGAGAAATAATGACTTGCACTTGACTTTGTTTTGAGTGAAGGAGGGCTGTGCAGGTCTCCAGCCTCACTTCTCCTCCAGAGCCATCTGAATCCAGCGACCAGATATTCATCAGGATGATTGGAGATGACCCAGGATGAGGCAATTGGGGTTAAGTGACTTGCCCAAGGTCACACAGCTAGACTCCTGCATTGGTACTCTATCCACTGCACCACCTACCTGCCCCTTACAGGAAAAATAGGAAATAACTAAAAGAGGTAGGTCACTAGAGTTAAGAGGGTTTGAGAAAAGAAGACATGAATTGAGTTAGGACTTGAAGGAAGCCAGGGAAAGCAGTAGGCATAGATGAAAAGGGAGAACATTCCAGGGAATGGAGAGACGGCCAAAGAAAATACTCAGAGTTGAGAGATAGAGTTTTGTTTGAGGAACAGCAAGGAAACCAGTGTCACTGGAATGAAGAGTATCTCACTTCCTGGGGAGGAAGGTGTAAGAAAACTGGAAAGGTGGGGGGTGGCCTATGAAAAGCTTTGAATGCTAAACAAAGGATCTTTTATTTGATCTGGGAAGCAATAGGAAGCTAATCAACAATAATTGTTGCTATCATAGAGCAAGTAAACCTAAGAACCCTAGAAATAGCAGTGTCTCCCACACCACCAGCCCTGCTTTCAGTCTGGCCCCACGTAGCTACAATCCAAGGAAGTAAACCCTTATGAATATGACACCTGGCAACCTATTCTGCAGGTGCTGTGACCCCCATCACTTCTGTAGCTAGTTATTGACGACATAGAAAAAAGAAAGTTCTCCTTACCAAAGACCTTGGCATTGTCATATGGCTCAATGTCAGAAACTGATAGGGTTTTATTAATGGAAATGATATCAACAGGGATGCATTACCATTGACTTTACTGTTCTACTTCCCATCTGACTGACATGCTGAATTTGTTATATATATTATCTACTCTATTAGAACACGAACTCCTTGGAAGCAGGACTTGTCTTATTTTTCTGTCTGTAATCCCACCACTTGGCATGCTACTTTGCCCCTAATAATACTTCATGAATAGTTTCCCATTTTCATCCATCCTTTTTCCTCACTCCTCATGTTAATCAGTTGCCAAACCTTGCCAATTATGCCCCCCTGTCATCTGTCTGTCTATATGCATCTCAACACTCAACAGAGTCATCACCCTAGTTCAGGTCCTCATCATGATCTACTGCAATAGCCTCCTGATTGATTTCCTTGCCTCTAGTCTTCTCTTTCCACTTCAAAGCTTCCAAGTTGATATTCCTAAAGCACAAATCTGAACATTAGTCCTTTGCTCATCAGGCTTCAATGGTTCCTTTGTTGTCTTTAAAATACAATTGTTTAGCATTTATAATCCTTCACAACCTGGCTCTAGCCTATCTCTTCAGTCTGATTATGAATTGCTACCTTTCATACTTTATAATCCAACCAAACCAAGATACTTTTCAGTTTTCCATACAAGATACTCCATCTCCCATCTCTATGCCTTCGCATGGGATATTCTTCATGCCCTCATCTATGTCTCTTGGGAACTCGTAACACAATTCAAGGCTCAGTCCAAGTTGCTACATCCTTCAAAAGGTCTTTTCTGATTCCTACCAATTACTAATATTCTTACCCCTAATCATCATGTTTTAATTTTCTATACATTCTATACTTGTTTATCTCTGAACATGTTATATTCCCCCTACTAGGGAATCTATCTTCTGTTGGTATTTCTATTTATGGTACATAGTAAGTACTTGATAAATGCTTGTTGATTCAGATAGTTACCCAGCAGACAGCTGCAGCTCTGGGTAAACTAGGCTCAAGGTAAACTCTGAGGACTCAAATACAATTAGTGACCATTTTGATCTTATTTCATAGCTTCATTTTTTGTTTCTTTACCCATATTCTGGGTTATTCATTCTTCATTATTTCTGCCTGCGTCAAGAGAATTTTGCAGAAACAATGTTCACACAATGCATTGTTTCACTAACCTGTAAGGATGTAGCTTTACAGAATTTGGTACCTGCTTTTGCATTGTCTTACCATGCCGCAGAGCTGCATCTGTTAGTGTGGTCTTTAATTTAGTTTCTTGTTCCCATCCCAGAGCACCATCACATCAAGGTAAAAATCTGAGCTTCCTCAAAGAAGATAAGGTCTTTTTATATGCAGGCTATTGTTCAAAATCATACAGTGGTGTTTGAATTGACATTAGATTGGATGACACTAGAATTCACCTAAATCTGGAACAGCTCGTCGTCTAATTTACTTCCCTAATTCTAACAGAAATCTATTCACGAGGCTTAACGGCGGAAAGCAACTTTCAAAGAATGGCGTGGTGTTACAATCCCTACAATCATCCTTTTATCTACACAGAAGACATAGGGCCTGAAGCACATTCTTTACAGAATGCTTTTACTCCCAAGAAAGGATTTAGGGCATCTGGTCTTAAGGGAATCCTAGATTTTTAACCTCTGATTTAAGCTCTTTAAAAAATATTCTTTTTGGTCTGCATATGGCTTTTGTAGTCCTTATTCATTTGATGTAAAAGCACCTAGCACTAGCACTGCTTGATAGAAGGGCTGTTTATCAGTGCTCCAAATCTGTTTCAGTCAGACACTGAGAGATGGAGAGAGTAACACAGCTCACATCAGCTCTGCAGCACCGTCAGCCTCTAGGCCATCAGGAAATGAGTTCCCCCAGGTCCCCAGGCAGCCTGGATCTCCCTTGGTGACAACTTGCCACTGAATGCTGCCTGTTTATCAATCCAGACTCAAACACTGATTATAGCGTGTTGTTACCTTCCTATCTTTTATTTAAAAATTATCAGTGACTGATAGTACTTTTATAAAAAATGTAGATTCAAGTTTCTAAAAGACTTGATCCGAAGTCTGACAGCGTCAAGCTAAGTGTCTCTGTTGGGATTGCTATCCCCAGATTCACTATACCAGGGCTTAGAAATGCTGTTTCTTGTCACTCTCAATTTCAGAGTTTAGTTAGCATAAATACCACGAAGGTCAGGAGGGATTATACCATGCTATACAGCCCTTCACATAGTCATAGCAGACCAACGCCTAGTGAGACCACGAGAGCCCAAGAATTAAACAGAAGATCAAAACAGGTCTGGGAAGCATGAGATAACATGAAAAGCATCCAAGGTAACTCACTAGAGCAAAAGACTTGTCCACATTTAAAGAACACAGACAACATTCAGTGCCATTACCTGAGAGTAGAATAAATAAGAGGTCTGAAATAGGTTTAAGGTAGTTAAGGAGGGAGAATTTGATGGAACTTTTGGTTATTTATGCCTTGGGAAGTGAGAGGTAGTAGCAGTGAAAGGCTAAATAGATGTAAAACTTAAATTACTTTGGTCACTGCTACTAACGTAGACTGACCACTGTTTTACTATTTTATGGTCAGGGATCACACAACTATTAAGCAAGAAGCAGGACTTGAGCCTTAGTCTCTTCCTGATCCAGGTTACCTCCCTCTTCACTACAGTAGGTTGTCCCTCTTCGGGTTATTTCCTAAAATTCTGCCAGTTTCCTCAGTTATAAAATTGAGATACTTGAAATACCTACTGCTGTAAAGGACTTTGTAAACCTTGAAGTGCTAGGTAATTTCCAGCGAGGATTATAAGTGGTGGAGGTGGTAAACTGAGCTGTATGTAGAGTACACAAATAACACCTACTGTTTGGTTTTCACATCATCTCCATTCAGTCATGCACCATAAAAATGCTTGGTGTGGGTTAACATGACATATTTACCAGGTCATGTTCACTGTAGCCAGCAGAGCTATTTTGCTGAGAAGGCAGATGTGGCAAACACAGTAACTGACAAGTGAAAGCATGGGCTAAGCAAGCAGCTGCTTCCCTCTCCTACTACAGACTCTACAAGGACTCCAGCGGAGCAGCAGCTTTTTCATACAGAAAAATACTAATACATCTGTTCTACTTTTAACAAAAGTAACTGAAATTTTTAATTCCCCAAATGTAAGATTCTCTGAGAGACAGTTTTTTTTATCTTCTTAACAAGACATTTGATGAGAGTAGCTGTGATAGGTCTAATGAGGATGAGATTTTCATTTTTGAAGGAAACTTCTTATTTGTTGTTACTATCCACAGGCTACTAAGTGACAAAGGAGGAAAAAGCAGTGTAGTAAATGTTTATTTTGAGGACTTTTTGGTGTGACCATGCAGTAAGTTTTAGAAATTTCCTGTCACTCTCACCCTATGCTGTTTAGAAAGCTATGGTTTAAGTTTTGACCACGTTTACTTAAGTTGTAGGTAGACAGCAACATTTGTTTCAGCAAAACAACTTCCTGGATTCAGCTCTTACATTTCACTTCCTTGCCTATCATTTTAGAAAGGCTGGGACTTTTGGATATGAGTGATAAAAGCATTTATTAAACTTTTGATGTGCAAAGCACTGTGGTAAATACCAGGGATACAACAAATAAAGAAAAACACAATAGTCGCTCCTCCCAAGGAGCTCACACTCTAATGGGGAACCAATATATATATGAAGGATTCCACTTGCAACTCTGGTGGGGGAAGAGCAAAACAGGTGGTAACATCATCTTTAACATCATTTCATTGATAAAACCTTATCACATGTACCACAGTAGCAAATATAGTATCCTCTGTATAAGACAAATTTAGAAGCGACCAGAGCTGCTTTATACTTATTGAATTTTGAGACAACAGGAATGTTTGCAAAGTCATTTGATTCTTACAATATTTTGAAGTGTTATTACTATAGGATTTTAGGACTTAGAGATCTGCTTATGGTCATATAATTGGCATTAATGGCAAGATCTGAACCCAGGTTTTTCCTGACTCTGATTTGTATTCTTTCAACTACTTATTTCCCTAACAGATAGAAAATGAGGTCAAATATTAGAATCTACATGCTACTACTATAAGCTATAGAGAGATATTAGCTAACATTTTACAAAGCACTCTAAGGTTTAGAAAGTACCTTACATATATTATTTCCCTCAATCCTCACAACTCATTGAGGTAGGTGCAGAGATACCTACTGTTGTACCAGAGTCAGGCCAGGAGATTGGAGAGTTAAAGAAGAATTAAAAAGCAAGGTTCATAAAATCACATGGAGACTGTAACCATTCACAATTATAAGCTATCACAAGCTTTCAAAATAGTTCTGGCTGACTAACTCCAACTGTTTCAGGGTAAAGAGTCTGTTTTAGAGCTTCAGATATCATTGCTAAATAGTGAGAAAAAAACAAACCAAAATTAGGTGTTTCCATTTTGGCCTGTCACGTTTGTTCTTTCATAAAATTGGTAATAAAATTTTGTGTTATCATTATTTAACCAACAAGTACCAACCTCTGAAGACACCTTATTACTTGAGACCTCACATACAAAGACAGAACTTAAGATTTTTGAAAATTATAATAAAAACCTGAGTTTGCTAATGGAATGAGATAAACTTATTAAAATCAATTTCATTCACTCTGTAGTGCCATAAAAGATGCTGACAAGTTCATTCTTAGGATACCATTGCTACTCTCTGTGGGTAAAGCTGTGTTGATGACAAGAACAAACCCAACATTTCTGCGGGCAGTGGCAGCTACTTGCATTCTTCTCATAATTACAGCAAAACCCCCCCCGCAAAAAAAACCATTTTTATAATAAAGACATTATAGTACTTTTGCACACTGATTTAAAGTTTAAAACTTTTTGGCATTACCTCTTTCTGAAATATCTAGGTGCTACACTAAAATTCTTTGTTCTCATATACTCAAATAATGGCTCTAGTGAGTAACTATATCAAAGGCCAAATAGCAAATAGGTGTCTTATGTTCTTCAGAGTTGGACAGGCACTGAAAAATGTCTGTGGTGATGCACTCACTAAGTGAAAAAGAATACCCAAATGACAGAGACAGAAAGGATATAAACACAAAGGGAACAGAAACCTCTCCAACCCTCCCATATTATGTGATAGAGAAAACACCAAATTCCATTATTTGCTTTCTTTATTTAGAAGTCTAGGCATATATGTTTCACGAACACACAGAGGATAAATCAAACACTCAGATGCGAAGAGTTGGTCTTCAAACGTTATATCCAACGATGCCACCCTTGCCTATGATCTCGCCAACGTAAAACCACATGCACACCTCAGTGGCCACCAAACTATTTAGAAGAGCTTCCTGAAAGAGAAAAACAAAACAAAACAAAACAAAAACCAGCCATAGTTTATTTACGGTACATACTTTCTCCTTTCTTCTAACGATTCTCCATCACAGTTTTTGTGACAGAGACCAAAAGGACAATATTAAGTCTAGGACAACTCAATTCAAGAAGAATTACTGACTGAAGTTAAATTCATTCAACTACTGAGGGCATTTCTCAATTATGAAGCTCGGAGCTTATACTTAAAAAAAAACCCAAAACTATCAAAGCATTCTTCAAAGCTCTGACTGACCTAACCCTTTCATTACTAGTTTATGAGGCAATTTAGGAGTACTGGAACTATTCACATGTACTGGAAACAGCTGGAACACTTTAGATGTGTTATTCATATGGAAGGATAAGCTACAGGAAAACAAGTCTCTAAACAGACATTTCTGTCTGGTTGAAGAAAATATTAAAGGATGAGAACTATGTCTTGGATAGATACCATTTCTTTCACAATTATCTGGAGCAAGAAAATTCTCAAACATTTGGTTGATAGTCCCTCAATTTTAGTCAAAGATAGTTCAACCTGTCTTTTTCATTTTTTTATTTAATAGTAGATGGTTAAATGAGTTCCTCAAAAGCACTTTCTCATGCAGACACCAACTAAATTCTAATGGACAAGAAATTCATAAAACTATTTTCACACTGAACTCAACTTTCCCTTTCCTATTCTTTGCGAAGATGGCTGAGACTTCTTTTACTTAACATTAAACTTACAATTACTTGAGTCTGAAAAATCACCAAGTTTTTCAGTATGTGGGTGTACGAGTTCAGCAGTTATTCCCTTTGAATTCTATAGCAAGAGAAGATGGAATTCCAAGCTCTAATCCTTATAGCTTTTAATCTTCATGCAATTTAATATTCCTTCATATTATTTTATATGCTTGCTATGTCTGGATTTTTTTCTTCTAGGACAGCACTGCTTCCTGCTTATGGTACATTCAAACAGACCTTTTGGCTGAACTAGAGAGAGTCTCAGAGCTGGAGATGCGCAAAAATGCAGAGTCAGCAAAAGTAAGCACCTGGATCTTGGTTACAATCATCAAAGCAGAAACCAACGTAAAATGAAGAAAAAAGCTGCCCAGTAAAAAGGCCAGGTCTTTGCTACAAAAGGGGTTCAAAGGGAACTAGGATACTATACAGCACACTGATCTCCTTCCAGATGGAGAAATTATCAAGGTGAAAATCTTCAGAAGCAGTTAAGTTAACCTCTACATACATCCTGTTGGATGCTAGCCTCACTTAAAAACACAAATGTTAATCAAATTGATCAGAAAAATCTCCAGGGAAAACATCTTCTGTTATGCATATCTATTTTCATTTAGCCTATGGTTACCTTAACTGTGAGATTTTTGAAGCTACCAGTTCGAGCTGATGAGATGATTTTTTTCAGGCTCTCAATGGCTCTGGGGATCTCAGCAGGACTTGGAGGAATCAGCTCAACTTTGGCATATTGCCAAAATGTGACCAATCGAGGCTTCGAATAAGTTGCAGCAGCTGGAAGAAAAAAACCAAAAACCAAAACCAGGATGAACTCACTGGAGACTGAAAGAAGCAGATGTGTGGGCTGGACACAAATATTTATTCATGCATCGCATTCATTCACTGCTTGTACCAAATGTGCACCCTGTATGAAGAGTCAAAGCTGCTCCCTGGTAACAAGCAGCTATTAAAGATGCTGAACACCTGTGTCACAGGGGAAGTCCAGTCAGGCAGGAAGCCTTTAAGCACAGCTTAAGGACCTCACTAGTTAGAAGCTAGTACTGCTGCCTGGTTTATGAATGGCAAATCCATTTAACTGCATAGTTGGTACATATTGGTCCTATAAATTAAGAAAGTAACAGCAATTTTTATTATAAATATTTGGTAGAGATTGGACAGGAGTGGGTGGGGGAGGGAAGAATGGTACATTTAGAATCAGATTAAAAACCTGTCACAATATTTGGCATGAAGAACTTGATCCAAATGGAATGATACCAATTCGCATCCATTTTTAGTATCTATTATCAATATGTGCTGGATTAAAACCTTTCTTTAACAAAAGCACAGCTGCTCTTCCTTCCAAAGAAGTAGAAACAATACTGCAAAAGTCTGTAGCAGCCAGGATAAAGAAAGTAGTATTTACAAAGATAAAAACGTCCTCAGACACTTATGTTAACAATTCAAGAAAAATTTGTCCTCTTCTGATTTAATCAAAACCACTATTTACACCCAGGTAGTTACAGAACTGTAGCAGGAATAATACTAAGATGGCTTTTTTGAATAAAAAATTATTACAAGAATACAAACAATAAACAGAATAAATTTATGAACATACAATAAAGTATGTGGATCCATATCCCTTGTTTGTCCCTCTTCCCTCCTGCCCATTGGAATTTACTTCTAATTAGTACCTGAAATACCAAGCTTGGGAAAAGAAAAAAAAAATTGTTTAAACCCACTGAGTTTTCAGTTGTTAGAAATTTTGCTATCAGATCTGGCTGAGAAGAAAAATGAATGGTAAATACAAGGTATGAGTCTTCCATGTGAACGTCTTCATTGAAAGGCCATGTGCTAGGTCTGTAGTCAGAAGAGCTGAGTTCAAACCCCAGTTCTGCCACTTATGACCTGTGTGCGCTTGAATATGTCTTAACTCTTTGGATCTCATTCTTCATTCACAAAATAAAGGGAATGGACTGGGTCACCTTTTCTACTGGGACAATGAAAGATATAAACATTTAAGGAGACACAAAATCTCTTAAGAAATGATGCAGAAAAGACCTCATGCTGGCCAATAAAGGAGGACAACTAAAAAGCATGGTTTGGATAAGATAATAGTTTTTTAAACTAGTTCAAATGTAAGATAATGACACTTGGCCCCAATGGTTTCACAAACTAAGAAAGAAATAGAATACAAGTTAAGGCTGGAAGGGTCTTTAGAAATCATTCATTTTAGAAATTACTTAACAATCTGACACAACAAGTAGGTGTTTAACATATATACTTTTGATTGTAAGCTTTAGTGTCAGAGAAGAGGTAAAGTGACTTAGCTAGGGTCACAGAGCTCATTAGCAGCCAAGTTCTGATCAGAAACTAGGTTTCCTGACTCTTGATCATGTTCTTTCCATTTCATCTTTTTCCTGACTCTTGATCATGTTCTTTCCATTTCATCTTTTTCTAATATTTTTTTTGAGGGGTTGAAGGGCATAGAGGGAAAGGGTTAAGAGTTTTCTAATAAGTTTTCTACTGTGATACCTTATTGAACATGGAGGTGAACCTGAGATTCTCAGTGCCTATGTCAGGGAAGCACAAGCTCGGGTAGGTCTTATTAAGTCGAAAAGGAAGAGGACAGGTCTGTCATAGGTGTCACTACATTGTCTGAGGACCAACCTACTCAGATCCACGAAGACCTAAGTTACAAAGGAGTTGTAATTTACCCGATGTAAAAGAATCCACTCTGATGTTTTACGTATACATTCACAGATTTCTTACTGTACCGACTACTTGCTATTCTGAGAATCAATCTGTCAAATACTTCATCACTGGAGAAGTTTGATGGCTATGAAATTACTATGCACTATGAGCTCGACCACAACCAAGTTAAATAATATAACCAGCAGACGTTAAACTTTCAAAATACATACACATATATATTGGATTGGTGTTAGATTGAATTAGATGTCAGTTACTGATTGACTTCATCAATCCCTTTTTCTGTAACTCCTAGAAATAAAAGGACACCTTTCTCAATTATTCATGTTAAGGGAAGCAATTAATGGTACTAATAATGCTGAAATTTATTTGTGTTTTACTTCAGAATATATAATGTTTTTGCTATTTATCTTTATTCTATTTTGGTTGGGTTAAGATTAAAACAATCTGTATTCCTTGAACACACATACTGGTGAAGGTTCTGGTTCTTGGGGGAAGGGGAAAAGCATCTTAGATCCCAAAAAGAATGCTCACTGGTAATCTACTAAATGGATAATCTAATACAGATAAGAAAATCTATTTACTTTCTATTTTGGTGGTGGTGGTGGTTGTGTTCATTTTTTAACAAAACCATGACATCAGAGAAATGATGACATGACTTGCACTTGACTTTGCTTTGAGTGAGGGAGGGCTGTGCAACCTCACTCCTCCTCCAGAGCCATCTGAATCCAGTGACCAGATATTCATCAGGATGACTGGAGATGACCCAGGATGCAATGGGAGATCTAGATCTTTTTAGGTACTTACTTAGAGTGAGGTAATGCCCATTCAGTGAATAGGCCTCTTTGAGAAGTAGTCAGAGAATGGACCCTGGCTTGAACAAGGATGTGTATGACAACTGACATCTAGTTATCTCAGTTAAACAGCATTCTGCAAAAATGACTGTTTCATTGGCAAAATGTAGAGAAAGGCTTTCTTGTAATAATATTTTGTTAGTAAAGAGGCTGTTTTCTATGGTGTTTACAATTTTGGCACTATCCCTTTTAGAACCTGCATGAGAAAAGGACGAGGAATATGATCAGTCTATTACTAAGGAGGGGTGGTGGTGGTTGAAATAATGTAAGAGAATTAGACTGTGTCTGGCATAGAGAGTTCAATAGTATTTATTTTTTAATATGAAAGTTCAACTAATTCATTGTTGGTGGAGCTGTGAGATGATCCAACCATTCTGAAAAGCAATTTGGTACTATGCCCAAAGGGCTACAAAAATGTGCATACCCTTTGATCCAGCAATATCCTCTCTTTGTGGCGGCCAAAAACTGGAAATCAAGGGGATGCCCATCAACTGGGGAATGGCTGAACCAATTGTGGTATATGAATGTAATGGAGTACTACTGTGCTATCAGAAACGATGAGCACGAAGACTTCAGAGAAGCCTGGAAAGACTTATATGAACTGATGCTGAGTGAAAGGAGCAGAACCAGGAGAACTTTGTGCACAGTTAACAACCACACTGTGCCAGGAACTTTTATGGTAGACTCAGTACTTTATTGAAATGCACGAATTTAAAAAGTTCCAATGGATTCTTGAGACAAAATGCCTTCCACATCCAGAGAAAGAACTATGGAATTGGATCACAGATAGAAAGACCATTTTCTTTTATATTATGTTTTGTGTTATGATTTCTCCCATTCGTTTTATTTCTTCTATGCAACATGCATTTAATAGGAATATATATGTGGAACCTACATAAGACTGTACACTCTCTCAGGAAGGGAGTAGGAAGGGAGGGAGGGGGGAATGAGGAGGAGCAGCAGAAAATAATCTAAGTTATATGGAATGAATGTCAAACACTAAAAACAAAATAATTCAATTAAAAAAAGGTTCACGTTTCCTGCTTATATTTAATACAATGGAAGGAGTTCTAGATGTGGAGTAAGGAGATACGGGTTCCAATTCTGACTGTACCATTTATTAGCTAGGTGACCACGAAGGGCCTCATTTAAGATAGAGTTGTTGCAAAACAGTTCTAATTGTGAGATCCTAGAGAATTGTTATTTGGATTGTAGATTTAGAGCTAGAAGGGAACATAGAACTTCCAGCAGTCCCTTGAATAAACTAGGCACTTAATAAAAGGAGAAAGTGTGATACAACTGAAGTCACTCCAGGAATTGAGGTCTGAAAAAGAATGGTCTATACAAAGTCGGCACTCAATAAATGCTTGTTTGTCTAGAATACTGGATAACAGGCCATGATTTTAAAGTTATCAGACGGGTGTCAATCAGCGATTACACTCCTGCAGGATGTTCTACCACTTAGGCAGTAAGGATACAGCGCTTTAAGGTTTAACAAATCAATTTACTCACAACAACCCTAAGACAGTAAGGCAAAATGCTACTGTAACCCTTACTCAGAAACTTCCACGGGGTAAGTAAGTAGGCTGTCCAAAGACACAAGACTAGCGTTAAGGGCCAGTATTCAGGACCAGGCCTTTCCGGGTGCCGAGGTCTTCACCCTCTCCCCCACACCGCGCCATCCCGGCTCTCAAGCTCGTTTTCGCCAAGCTTCATTCCTCTCTGGTTCTTAGAGAGCACACTCCGGGCCCAGATGGGGCCGCGTGGCAGGGAGGACGGGGTCGGAACGTGAATTCGGGGGGTTTCAAGCCCTCCGGGGACAGCCGGTTCGTCCAAGCTTCCGGGGATCCCCGCCTCTCTGCAGTCAGTTTCCCCTTTGCTCCAAGGGGCGCCCAAACCAAAGGGGTTGTGAGAAGTCCCCTCTGTGGTCCCCGGCCGCAAGAGCAGAGGCAGATACAGGGGGCACTCGGGGCAGCCCTACGCAGGACACGCTCGGGGTTGAAACGGGGCTGCTCAGGGCCTGTCGACCCAGGGGAGAAATGCAGCCCGAAATCAGACAGTCCTACGGGGTGAAGACTAAAGGCCCGGCCGGAGGCCCTCTTCTCCCCCGCACGCTTCCCCATATTTCTACCCGCCACCCCTCACCTCGGCCCAGTCGGGCCAAGGGACGAGACAGGGTTCCGCTCACCGTTTAGCAGGACCGGAGCCTTTTCGATGGCGTTGCGGATAAGCTGGGCCATGGCGAGGGCGAGCGGAGGGGAAGACGGCTGGTCAAGATCGTCCCTTAATCAGTCCGGGCCGCCGGCTCTCGTCTGAATGTCACCCTCCGGAAGGCCCCAAACCCCAGGACCCCTCTTGCCCTTCCCGAAGTAGGCTGTCCAAAGTACGCCTTCCCTCTAAGGTTCCTACGGCGGGGCCTCAGAGTCGCCTCAGAGAAGGTGGATCGAGAGGGGTAAAAATAGAGCATGAAAAATATTTTTATATATTACGTGTGTACGGCTGTGGCCACAAGGAACCCGCTGAAGAAAAACTCAAGACAGGCGATTGCCAGGGCAACCTTAGGTAGCAGCTCGGAACTGACGGAACAGGTTGCGGAAGTCAGGGAAAGCGCGTGCGTGAAGGAGAGCCTTAGACTGTTCGTTGCGCGCGCATCCAACCCCTCCCCCGCCCCCGCTCCGACTCCGGCCTCGCTTCGCCGGTGTTCTCGTACTGCCTCCCGAAGGGGCGAGTCCTGGCTTGTCCTTGGGCTGGTGCTCCGGCGGAGCGCGAACCCTGGGCGGAGAGAGGCGCGCCGGCCCGCAGTCTGGGTTCTGTCCCGGCCCCGCCACCACGCCCTCGAAAGTGTCCTCACCAGATTTCTAAACCCGCGCGCCGGGACCGACGACCTTCGTTGGAGGGCCGCGGTGCGCCCGCGCCCGGCGTCGGAGCGGCGGGGCCGAGCAGCGGCGGGGCCGAGCAGCGGCGGGGCCGAGCTCCGGCTCGCAGAGGCCCGCCCCGGTCACCCAGATTCTTGCGTCCTCTCCCGTCCGGCCGTCACCGTGTGGCCTGACTCTTTCCCTCCCTCACCCAGAGCCTGGCTGGCGGGCTGCCCGGCACGGCGTTGTACCACCACACGTGCCCGGATCCCCTTCTAGTACGGAAGCCTGAGAAATAAGGAGAGGGAAGTGGTGACCGTGGCTCTAGGCAGGTATTTATTAAATACGATTCACGCACAATCACCCCCGGCCAAGTTCCACATAGGGTTTTGGGGACTAAGTTTTATGGGGGTGCATTATTCCTCTCCGGATTCTCTCCCCATTTGTTTGCGGGGTCTGCGGATCATTTCCTCACGTGACAGGACCGCCCAGCACAGGGCAGCGCCAGCCTCAGGCTTGCATAGACACCTGAGGAGCGCATGGCCTCGGTAGGGTCTGGCACCTTCAGCCCTTAAAAAAGACGTGGAAATGTTTCTTCTATTTCATACACACGTGAAGAACGGTATTTAAAAAGAAAACTAGTGCCACTTGAGATAATCTACTAAATATTAAAATTTTAATATCATTCTTGCAAAGTTAGGTGCAGTGTTGGAACTGATTAGTCTTTGTTTCCTCATCAAATGTTCCAATGCTTTAAGAAACCTCTTTTAAGACCCTCCAAGATACAAATTTTTAACGAGTTGCTTCAGAGTTTGCAGGAAATGAAACCATCTTCTTGAGCTTCATTAATACCCTTCCCTTTATGAAGATGGTCATTTGAAAAAATTTATTTCATAGGTGCCCTTAATTCAACTTACTTTGAGAAAGAAAGGCACAGGGGGCAATGGCTTCACCACCAAAGGGTAGCCTTAAACGACTTACTTCTTCCATTCTGTTGGACTGTAATGTGAATTTAAAGAAAGAATTTAAAGCAGCAGGTGTTAGGCACGATCACTTATACAGTGCTTCAGCCATATGTGTAGATTATCAAGAAAGTAGATTTTAAATAGCTTGCCAAGAAAGGCTTACGATCTAAAGGCCACACCGAGAAAGAAAACAATGGACACATAGAAGAGAGGCAGCACAGGTTATTTAGAAAGCTGCTGGGACAGCTGACTTTGGAGGTGTCATTGCTCACCTTCATCCATCAATTTTCCCTTTAAGTCCCTGCCCTGTTTTCTTTACATTCTAAGTGTATGTGTAAGAGACATTTTAAGTAGCTAGATGGTTTGATAGTGTACACAATGCATTCTCAGAATGGATTTGAAATGAAGCACATGACAAGAGAACAAACAAATCTTGGAGCAACTCAGACATATGATGGCATTGGTGAAAGAATTCTGGGCTCCTAGATCACGTATAACCAAGGTAGCATGTGGTAGCCACCTAACACAATCTAGAACACCCTCTCTGGCCCATTTGATTTATGGTTTTCCATATGAGACAAACACTAAGACAATGATAACCTATTAGAACTACTTTCAATGGACATTTGTCCAGAGACCTATACCTATTCGTTGTAAAGAGATCACAGCCCATTCTAATGTACATTAAATCAAGGACCAATGCTCCCTACTTCCTATAAGACATTTAAACATGTCAAATTAATTTTCAGTTATGGAATTTCTAGGTTTACAGGTACAATACATATAAAAACAGTCTTTGAGGGAAGGAAAGGTTTTAAACACTATGATGCTTTTTCCAACACGTAAATGGAGAACTTAACTTATAAAACTTAACAAGTGTGGCCTGCCTACTCATTACAGTCTACCCATCCTAAAGAGGATAGGACTGAAACTCCCTGGCAAATATGTAAAATGTATGTGGCCAAGGTTTTTTTTCAAGTTACTTCCTTGTTAAGAGCTGGGCTGAGACTAGCTGTCAGATCCTTTGGCCATGGGCCCAAATATACATTAATATACATATTTCACAATCTAAGACTCTTTAGATAGAATGAAAGTGTCAGCAAATGTGTCTACACACTACACTGCACACATACAGTCATGCAAAAGGCACAATATAAACTGGCATAGAGTTTATACTGCACCTAAATAATACGTACACTGAGATACATATTCTGTGTTGATCAAGACAGCTGTTGGCTGGATATTAGTAATTTCAAATGATAGAGACAGGAGAGGACCCTATTCATAATATAACTTGTCATACTTTCTTCTACTTAATTTTAGTCCCTGCAGTTAGGGTGTTTTGTTGTTTTGCAGATGCCAGAGGAATCAAGAGGCATATGCCTTCCTTTAAACAGACACTGGAATGCCCTTACCCCAGGATATACAGACTAAACATGTCAAAGCTGCTGCTATGTTGCACTCATCTTCATAAAAATATCATAGTGTTAAATCTTATAACTGGAAAGGGCTCCCCACAGGGGAGTGTTTGGATAAGATGGTATCCCTGGGTACCATTCTAAAATAACAAACACCAAGCCCACACAACTCCTGGCTTCTGACAGAAACTGCATAAGATAACCTCTTTCTGTCCTGTGCATCACCTTTTAAAAAACCTATGCAAATATCAAGATGTTTTATTCACATTAAAGTTTGTTATCTAACAAAAATACCAATAACACCACAGAGCTGTAACAAGGAGAAAGGCTGAAGTCCAGCTTATGGAATCTGATAGGGACCTGGCCAAAATTTTTTTGGTTATGCCAATTGCCACTGAAATATGTGACGTCAATTCCTTAATATCAGTGAATAACGAAAATAATAAGCTATTTAAATGGTAAGTAGCCAGTGCTGAAGAGAAACAATAAAGAATTAGCCTCTTCCTTACTGAGACCATGAGGAAGCTTTAGTAAAGCTGATTATTGTTAGTCTGAGTTGAAGGGGAAAACAAGGAAGAGGAAACAAAGGTGAAAGTTGGAGACTTTCTAAACTTGGTGATGCCATATAAAGTATAATTATCAGCAAGTCAGGGGAACATAGCTTTGAAAGTTCTTAGAGTCATAACTACCATTATCTGTGCAACAGCAATTCTCCATTTGAGGGAAAGAAAAAGAAAAGGGAGAGGGAGAGGAGAGGGAACAGAGACTGGAGGTTGGGGGAGAAAGAGGGAAAGGGAAGGGTGGGGAATGAGAGGAAAAAAGAGGGGAAACAGGTAAGACAAAGGGATTTGGGGGAAGGAAAGGAAAAAGGCTAGGGGGAAGGGGAGGGGAAGACAGACCAATAGACTATATTATTTATCCACATTCTTGGGGTTGGCTTTTGGTTTGTTAAATTCACAGTATTTACTCAAGTTGTTCCTTCTGTAATTTCCTCTCTGCGAGCCACCGTTGGATTTTCTCTTTTAGTTCTGTGTTTGGCCGGATCTGGTCCATAGTTAGGGGGCTTCGGTTAAAGGGATCAGTCTGATCACTGGGAGAAAAAGAAGGAAGAGAAATTTACTGTAACAGTGTCTAACACTGCAGGTCATTGAGGCAAACAGTGTTAAAAGATAGATTCTCACTTTGCATTAAGCAGAACCAGTGACTATGACTTTGAGAGTACAAGTCAACTTACTCTCTGAAATGCTCATTTTGTGTTTGGGAGGGGTTTGAGATTAAGAAAATTAGAGACTGTAGAGCAGAGTTTCTTGACCTGAGGTCCAAGAACTTGGATGGGAGAAAAATTATATCTTTATTTCACACTTTTAAAAATATTACTTTGAGAAGGGGTTCACAGGTTTCATTAGAATTCCAAAAGGATTCATGACCAAAAAGAATAACCTTTTGAACTTTACAATAGCTAGCATTTATATAGCATTTTAAAGTTTGTAAAGCCCTTTGCAAATATCTCGTTTTATCCTCACAACCATGGGAGATAGGTGCTTTTTATATTTTTAAAGATGAGGAAACTAAGAAGGCACGCATAGGTTAGTTAACTTGCCCAGGGCCACACAGGTAGTAAATGTCTGAGGCCAAATTTGAATTTCGGTCTCCCTGACTCCAGGGCCAGCATTCTATCCATTGTACCACCCAGCTGTCTAGAAGGAAACTCCAGGGGAGTCTTCTACTTTAAATCAGCTTCCTTCCCTTAGCCTCTGAAAAAATATACCCAAATGGTGGTACAGTGGATAGAGTGCTGGGCCTGGAGTCAGGCACAACTGAGTTCAAATCTGTATTCAGACCCTAACTGTGTGACCTTGGGCACGTCACCTGCTTGCCTCAGTTTCCTAAATTGTAAAATGGTGATAGTAATAGTACCTACCTCCCAAGGTTGTTGTGAGGGTCACATGAGATAGTATTTATAAAGGACTCAGCACAGTGCCTGGCACATGGTAGGTATTAAAGGCTTCCTTCTTCCCAAATGTTATTGCCCAGATAATACTTAGTTGATAGCAGAAGATTTAAATCCCATCTTTCAGCATTCAGACTTCAAGTCTCCCTGAGGCTCTTTGTTGTTAGTTGTTTTTCAGTTGTGTGCAACTATTAAAGGCACTTATATCCAAACTACCTATATGGGACTGCCAGTGATTTCAGTCTGACAGACTTGTCTGACAGACAAGTTATAAAAGACTGAGTTACCATGTGAGTTATGATCCTAAAATGGAGAGAAACCTTGTAAATATCTACTTGATCCACAATATTATTGAGTTATGTTGGTCAACTAGAGAATAGGATTTTCTAAAAGGAAAACTTATAATTTATGGGATACTAAATGTCTTCTCTGCATATCAAGCCTATCATAATATGAAAATTCTTACAAAAATAGAAAAAAGTACTACCTAGTATAGTGTCATGTACCCAATATCATGTCATGGTGTGGCTTTCTTTTTTCTTGGTCCATTGGTTTAAAAAACTCCTTGTGAGAAAATACTCTCTACCAAATGCAAATCAATCACTATCATGCACCTTACACTTTTAGAGAGAAGTTAAGTAACTTGCACATGGTCTTGGTCTGTGTTTGTATTAGATGTGTGACTTGAACTCAGATCTTTCTGACTTCACACTGCCTCAGTGTCTGTCTGTAAGGTTAATGGTGGATGGGGGGAAGAGTTAAAGATCTTCCCTACCCATTAATAGGCCTCAGATACCTTTTGTTAATTTCTAATGAGGCACTGGGTCACAAGGGGTCATCCCATCCAGCCTTGAAAGGTGTATCTATACTCTGACGTGACCTTTTACTTTGGGGCCTATTTTGTGCCAGATAAGACTCTGGGCAGCAGTTAAGAAGCACCCCTGGCTTTGAAAACCCAGGATGCTTCTCTCTCTGGTAATGATGTATGTGTTGCCTTTTGTCAGACATTTGGAAGCCCTGTCTGTTGATCTTTATTTCTCTGTTTTTATTTTCCCTGAAGTTCAGGGTGCTGACTTTTTCCCCTGAACTAGGTGAATGATACATGTGCTTGATTAAAGTAGATTGCTGATCCTTCAGAAGTTGCTTTCCTTTTAGAAAAGCAGGTCTAAAAACATGTACAGCAGGCCCTCCTGTGTATGCCTGGGTTTTTGCTGTTAAACTGTCTTTAAAAATAATTTTACTGATGTTTATTTGTTTAGAACCTTTTCATCTCCCAGTATCTTCCTCCTACTCTCCACTGAACCATCCCTTATATTTATTATTCTTTTAAGGCTAAAAAATACCTTCTACCAAATTCAGACCAACTTGTAAGGGCTAGAAACCTTTCATCCTTAATTCTGCCCGCTATTGCTACTAAAAACAGGATTCTTAACTAACTACTTATAAGTGATAGTAGAGGTTACCATAGCCCAATTACTGGTAGCTGCTTAAGTAGTAGGCTGGTGAAAGTTTTTATATGCTCTGACTGCCATTGCCAAGTACAATTGCAGCATCAAGACAAGGGTTAACCTTTATGGTTAGTATAGAATGAAAACTAAATTTTTATAAAGAAAAATTCAAATGGATATATTTTACAACGTATGCTATTAGTTGAATTTCTCAAGAAATGGAGTGATAAGGTATGAGCAAACATTTCTGAATGGGGTGCCTAGTTGGGAGTATTAAATTTCTCTTACCCATTCAAAGAGATCAATTAGTTAATAAATATAGAGAGTATTTACTATACTCATAACTCTAATATAATTCATGGTTTCTGCTCTCAAGGTTTGTTTGATTCTAGAATGTGAATACCTGAGCAGATGCCTGGCTATTGTGGACCTATCCACAGTGACTCTGGAAGATGGCAGCATCACAGGGTCTGACATCAGTGTGCTCATGATGGGATCAAGAAACTCATCACAGGCATCTGCATAGGTCTCTTCTTCCTGTTGTTGGAGATCTGCAAGAGACTGAAAGCAGTAAACCATGTAGTCAGTGCTGGATTTCCAAAGTCATTGATTATGGAAGGCTCGATAGCTATGCGTGAACACTCAAGTCATGAACTACTTTTAGCACTAATAAATGAGTTTAATGTTTATTTTCTTCCACTAAGAAAGTATCATGAACATCTGAACAGATGCAGGATGACCAGTTTTGCCCCCGGATCAAAATTCATTTTGGCTGCTGTGAGCTGGAAATGAATTTCAAATGTTGGTATGAAAAGGTCAAACAACACAATAGAAAAGAATGTTTTCTTTTCCTCTACCTTTTTAAATGCCAGAATTCAGATAAGGTTGTCATTTGCATAGTTACAGAATCTCCTATGTAGGCTGAATATGAATGTGAAAAGCTATTTTTGGTTTTAGGTAGAGAAACCACAAGAGCAGTCAGATTTTACATATGAAAATATAGCTGTCAATGGTCAACCATTATAATAAGCAAGGCACTAAATTGTCATCTGAGTTTAAACCTAGCTTTACCATCATTTGATTTCTTTATCAGCTCAGTAAAGGTTCTAAGGAGAAAGAGCCTCATTCATTGAAGAAGTCGTTGAATCAAGGAAAAGGAAGGATGTCTCTAAAAAGGTAATGCTTTGGATCGGTTGGGTATAAGGATGATTGGGTTTCAGTTTCTTCAGTGCACAGGTTCATACTCCTTAATCATTTCTATTTCAGTTTTACCTTTGGTGAAATAGGATAATTGCAAATGGAATCTTACTTTATGTGAACAGTGAACTATTTTAGCTTTAAACAATGCAGAAACATAACAATGTAAATAAGGCAACAGAATTAACTAGATCTATAAGGAATGAATTAATGGCAGCAAAACACACCTGGGTAGGGGAGTTCTGTCTCAATAGTTCTTATTCGAGCCTCCTTGAATCACCTCCTACCCTTCCCCCCCAAAACCACCCCTGGGAAGAAAAATGAATGTATTTTTACATTCTTCTCTTCCTATAGTAGGATCTCAAAAGCAATGAAGTTTTTACTTGAGCATGTCAAACAAATGAAATCAATAGGAAGAGGGTACATCAAATTACTGATTATAATAAAGCTTTTTTAAATACAACTTCTTTATACTTCCTCAAGGCTACTTTTTTTGGGGACACAAAATAGTGGAAGTGGCAGGCTGGTTTTAGCACAGGATGTAAGCAGCTACACCTTGGTGTTTCCTTGCCTTACCTTGATTTTCTCTGCCAGATTGCTGAAAGCTACAATCATATTTCCAGGCTTGTTTATTTTCTTCAGGACTCGGACTGTCTGAGCAAAGAGCATTGGGGAATAAGATCGCCCATCCTTGGGCACAGTGGCACAGAAATTCTCCTCATCACTAGATGGCCAGCATCAGAGAGAAACAATGTGGAAGAGTATATGTCAAACAAAGGAGATGTGTGCTGCGGTTCAGAAAAGGTCTCTTATCACCTATAAGCCATGATTATACATCTGATATAGGAAAATTGCATGCAACATTTTGGGTGAAAAGCCTAGTGAATTTTCTCTACAGGCTTAAAAATATTTATTTTTCTTTTCAATCCAGAACCTCTTAAATTTATCTTTACACGTGATGGTCATAACATTTATCACCCCAAAGAATGCTGCACATATCAGATCATACTAAATCTCATTAGGGTAAAGTTTAAATTCTGAAAACATGCTTTTAAAGAAATTATAACTTCATCATTTCATGTCTCTACAAAATGACCACTCTGCCACCCCGTAACCATGATTACATTATAAAATATCACATCAACTTTCTCTCTGATCTGAAAAGATCTACTCTCATGTACCCAAGGTTTAAGTAGATGTTGCAGATGTCTGAAACAAGCTGCTGGGGTTTGAAGTCAAACTCGCTGAAGTCCTTGACTTTTAAGGCTCCCATCTTAGGACCAACCAGGTGCTGCAGGAAGTAGTTTAGCATAGAGATGATTCGTTCAGCCAGGAAGGGGTGTACAAAGAGGGACTTGATTTCTGAAACAAATGGATGGCACTCTAAGAAGTCAAACTATTACCAATTCTTTACTACCTGTGGGCAGGACAGGTTAAGTATTTCTCCACGGAGGTGAGGTTGCAATGAAGCAGAACAGGGATTTCATATTCCATGTCCCTAATGTCATTCCAATCCCCAATGCTTAGGGATTTATGTATTTATTCTACCCAGAGAGGGCTCAAGGTCTATACGCAAAGTTAATTGTGCAAAAACCTAATAAAGTGAAAATAAACTTTGAATTAAGTAAAGCTTGATCAAATCATTTGCCCAACAAGTCCGATATGAGTGTTTTTCAGTGACCCACTGCCTAATCTTAGAGCCAAAGATGCTGCCAATCAGACTTCTAGGATCAGCTGTTCAGGTGTACCCCCCTTTCCACCACAACAAAGTTCCGTGCTGCCACCACTAATTTTTAGATATGTAGATCTTCCTGTTCTTACCTGATGTTAGAAATGCCAAGGTACCAATGGTTTCATTAGACATGATGTTGTGGAATCGAGCCAGCTGCCCAAACATTTGCAGACTGGCCTCCTTTTCTCGGCGTGCTTCTGGAGACAAACTGTCCCATTCACCTTGGTCCCTCTCAATCTGCTGAATCTTTATCTTGCTTAAGTACTAAAGAAAGTGAAAACAGTGGGATGAATCAAGATTCTTCAATTAAATTTCTTTAGTTCAACAGACACCAAAGGACTATTTGCACATGGCAGTTTGCTAGGTAATAAAGGAAGATAGTTTAAGTGAGGGAAATACTTCAAGAATTCTGCTTAAAATGAAACTTGAGTCTTAAAAAAAAAAAGGCAAATTTAGTATAAATCAGTGTAGATGAGATTTTCCAAGATGGTATAAGAAAATTGTCACTCTAGAGGTGACACTAAGACTTTTGGGACACCCTATATATCTTATCATGGGGGTTGAGTAATAGGAGGAAGTTGAAGTGATACAGATTTCAGCTCTTTGTCAGGAAACTAGAGTGGCTACTTCAGCAGAGGGTAATAACAATGATGACACCAGCTAACACTTAGGTAGCATTGAGTATGTGCCGGGCACAGAGTGAAGAGCTGTACGATGATCATCTCACTGAATTCTCACAGTAACTCTAGGAGGCAGGTGCTACTATCATCCTCATTTTATAGAGAGCAAGTTTCCCCCTATTGGGGGTGTCCATAAGGAGGCTGGAGGACTACTTATACCAGGCAAGTGTAACAGATACGGGTTAGGTCCCCTAAACGCTAAAGTTCTGTAAAGACTGTGTATGAGGTGAAAATGAAATACTTGGGTCAACATGCAGGCACGAGGAATAAGAGATCATATATAGAAGTGTAAGGGGCATTAGAGACCATCTAGTCTAATACCCTCATTGCACAGTTGAGGAAGCTGACACTGGAAAGGGAGGCTGCTTGCCCAAGATTTAAACCATGGTCCTCTGAGTTCAAATCTGTTGCTCTTTCCACAATCAGAAGAAAAGGAAATCAAGATGCTTCCTGTCATCAAGAAAACTATCGAGTTGTAAGAAGGACCATACTCTTCTTTGGAAGCCTATTTCTGTCAGTATTCTTGTAACCAACCCTATGACAAACAGCTGCATGCAGACACCATCTGTTTTGCTTTTGTGTTATAATGGTTCCTGCTGGGAGGAAGATCTGCACGTAACATGGTCTGTTCTCTTACTCTCTTGAGTTTATAAAGAAGCTCATCCGAAAATGCCAGCTTGAAAAAACGTAACCCAAGACAAAATCTTCAGTGTTTCCATATAAGTAGCTGTGGGTATGGCTAATTAACAAGGGGGGTCATTGTGAACCCAACAGGTTCTCCCCAAGGTTTAACCGGTTGCCTGTCCTCTGGGAACTTGTCTTCCCTTGCTCCCATCACAGGTAGGGAGGTTTTGCTCGGTGGATGAAGGCTGCTTTTTATAGTAGCAATAAGCAGTTCCATTAGGTGTGGTTAATCACACCCAAGGGGCTGAAAGACACCAAACTATGTTTTATATATTGTAAAACTTAAAAATATAATTGTTTCCAACAACAATTTTATAAATCCACCCTGTCATTATTACTCAAGATTTGGGAGATGAAGAATATTAACAATTTGGGATTCCTCACACACAAACCTACCCTAAGCCACTCTTTCATTTTGCAGACCTGGTTCCATGAGTTAATTCTACCAATATCCCTTTGTCCAGATTCAACATGCTATCTTTTTAATCTCTTTGCTGAAGCAGTTCACCCCTATCCAGTTGGCTTCAGTGTACCTTGATCTTGGCCAACAGGGGGAAACTACTTGGTAGACTGTGTGTGTCCTCATATCAGGTGTAATAACATTATCTGGTTCCATCTGTACACTCTCAAGCTCCATGTGAGAAATTGATCCTGCTTTTATTAAAGAAACATGAGGTTGCTCTGTTTTGAATAGAAGGTATGAATGTAATATGAAGACTGTCAAATCAACTTCTTACCTGTATGGCTTCATCCAACAGGAAGATAGCATCATTCATCAGCAGGTTAAGGAAGCGAAGAAAGAGAGGGGGATTCATGGCCTCCAAATTTTCGGAGGCATAATCAGCTAGATCCTGCAAACCCCATCCCAAAAGAAAGATGTTAGCATGAAACTATAGTCCCTTGGATTTTTTTTTAATGTAAAGATACTGATTATTTCACCACTATCTTACCTTTATGCTTTCTCTGTAGGTGTCTGTTCCCCACATGTACTTTAAAATAGGATACATGGGGCGGCGGTAGTTAAACTTTTGCTCAAACTGATGGGGGTCTCCTGGAGAAAGGCAATAGAACAAAGGATAATCAGGTAGGGTATGGGTGTTGGTGAGAGTGAGATGGGAAGTAGGAATCTCTTTTCATTCCAAAGTTGCCAAGGTTCTTAGTGGTATCTGCTTTCAGAGTTACCATCTGCCCAGAGCAAGGGTGGGATGTGTACTCATTCGTCATGATAGCTCAGGCAGTGGATGTACAGAGCACCTTGCTCAGGAAGGCATCTTTATCATAGCAGATGCCTGAACAATAGTCAAGTTGCAAAATAAAAACCAAGAAAATAAGCACTACCAGATCCAAATATAGGGCACTCATCAAGCTTTGTTGTGAAGGTGCCATAGGAGCAGCCATGGAGGAAGTGAAGTACCATTGAAGAGATACATTTCCAGACATATCTCTTCTTGGACTAGAGATGTAGTAGTAGACTGTGACTTCAGAATTTTAACTTCTTATGGTGATCTACTATAGGTTAGAGGTGGATGGAATACTTCTAGCTTTCCCCAAATTTAACATCTATATAGAGCTCAGTTCAGTTCCCACATTCTTGAAACTCCATCTCTGAACTGTGAAACCAACTGGTTCCTGATAACACTGAAAGACAGGAAGTCAGAACATGACACTGCATACTTGCCTCAGGAATGGATAACCTGATACTCATAATACCTTTCACACAATCGTGCTATCATTGCTGAGAAGGAGCTCCCCTGTAACAGGGCTTGAATGACAACTTAAGACATGGCACTATTTGAATGAGTTAACCACTGGCATATTATCTGGCTACAGTTAAGAGGCTTCACTGTTAAACAAGAAAGAGAATACTAGCCAACAGCATTTGAAGCCCAATAGGCAGATAGGCGGATTAGGATGGAAGAGTTTCCATAAGTTGTCTTTATTTGTGCTGTTTTTGCAGTTTTACCCAGATAAGGGAAAAGAAGGGTCTGTGTGCCTAATTAGATATACTGTGCATACTAGTTTTAGATAGTCTGACTGATTATGATTTGATCAAGTCTGGTACCCTAGTACTTTCTTCTCCTCCACAAAAGATCTGCCTGGCTGTCAGTGTCTCAGTGTTGGGGCCATTCATACCTGCTTACCTGTAAACTCGATGTCTACAAAGACTTTGATGAGTGCCTCAGCAAGTTGGGCTGCATATGGATAGCTGCAGAACACACGCTTACGGTGGAAGACACTGGACACCAAGGGATTTGAGGCTTGGTCCAGGTGTGGCATGACTGCTTCCAGCACCTCCGCCAATTTGGCCCTCAGGTGGGGGTTTTTCATTCTGCAATGTGTTTAGGAAACAGGATAACAAGGATGGGGGAGAACTGACTGCCAGATTGGTGAAACTCTGTTATTTCAACATTTGGACCAATTGGGATGGTGATGTACCATCCATGTTCCTCTATTAACTGCAGTTTTACACACAGGGGGTGTCTGTGTGGCTTTAAAATGATCACTTTCTTGGGCAATGCTAGGCAAAATATGATTCCGGAGAAGACATCTCATGTGCTGCCTATCCGAGGGCTAGAGGTCCCTTTCATTGTCACAATTCTATATGATACAGAACTTCAAAGGCTAATGTCTCTCTTTGATTCAATTCCACAAACATTTATTCAGTGCCTCCAGCTATAGGCTAGGCACTAAGAATATAAAAATAATTTCTGTCCCCAGGAAGTTTCCATGATAATACAATATGTAACAGGTAAGTAGATATGAGATACTTCGAGAAGAGAGAACATCAGCAACTAGGGGTAATGGGAACAGCTTTAGGAAGGAGGTTGGCCTGGTTGAGTTTTGAAGAAAGCTAAGGATTCTAAGAAGTGGAGATGAGAAGTCCATTCCAAACATGGAGGCCAGACTGGAAAAGCAGAGGTGGGAGATGGTGTGCTAAATTTGGGGAACAGTAAGCTGGCAAGCCAGTTTGGCTGGAACGTAGAATGTATGAAATAAGTCTTCAAAGGTGGCTAGTGCCAGATTGGAGGAATTTAAATGCCAAGATGAGGAGTTTGTATTTTACCCTAGACTCAACATGAAGTTTCTAGACCCTGTCACATAATTCATCACTTACTGTTCTTCTCATCCCGGCTATATTTTAAGTTTCAAGACCATGACTTACACATCATCCGTATAATTCTAGTGCCTAGCAAATAGTAGGTACTTAACCAATGCTTGGTGGTCAATGATTTGTCATTAACTCCACTCAGTTTTATGAAAGCTAGGCAGTGACTTCTGGTTTCCATTTTAAAAAATTAGGAAAATGAAGGTCCATCTATGTCCACATTGCTCCCTCCCCTCTGCCAGGCATATTTTAGACAACTTCATTCATATGAACATAGAGGCAGGGCCTATGTCCTATTACACATCAACCAGAGAGACAAACAGTCTTCTAGTCACACTTAGTGTCTCTGACAGAAGGTGGTTAGAAAATCTATGAAGGGGAAAACTAGGCTAGACCAGAGACAGTACAGCACTAACAGCTCCAACAGCATCAATAACTCCTCACATTTATATAGCACCTTAAGGCTTGTAAAGCACTTTCTTCACACCCTTTATGTGAGGTAGGTGGGGGCAAGTGTTATTATCACTACTTTACAAAAGAGGAAGCTGAAGGTCTGGGGGCTACATGACTCGTCCATATTTAGAACTAGTAAGGCAGAATTTGTATTCAGACTCCAAATCTAGGACTGAAAGACTAAGCTTTTCTGTTGCCATTATTGTTGTTTGCAGTTACTTACAAGTCTGTAAGTAACTGCTGTAACTGGTTTGGTTTGACATGATGGTGTTTCTGCTTTAACAAGAGATTAACAGCTGAAATCCCATCTGAACCTCTTGTGTGGGGCAAACCCTCTGGGGGGCAAAATCTTTTGCTTATTATGTCTCTCAAGTGTGGAATTCTTAGCCACCCCCAAGGAAGGTCAGGTGAATCATTAATGTTAACACAAGTGCTCAGGGCATCCCCTTATGATTTACGCTTGTTTATTCTTGGTTTGAAAGCACTCTGGATGTTCTGTAGCTCTATAAAGTGACAGAAGTCAAGTTGTTGGCACATTACCTCTCCACGCTCCCAGTGAAAACAGTGACAAAATGAAGAACTTGCTCCAGGGAATCAGCTGATGTTTCTAGGACGTCGTCAGCAAAGCGCCGTAGAAAAATAAGAAAATCTCCCAGGTTATCCGCAAAAAATTCTGCAAATGTAAATGTTTGCTTGTCTTTCTTGATGGTTTAGGAACCTCAACCAATGTTTGATTCTCTCCCACTTAGCAACATTTAAATTATCCTTTACTCCACATTTATGGTTGAGACCAAATTACAGACTCTTTCAGTTGATTTGTGAAAATTTACTGGAAAGGTCAATTCCAGTCAAGTTACAGGACTAAATGAGGAATTCTCTGTAATTACTATGTCAATTTCCATATCTGTCCACATGTAGTTGAGCAGTACTGGTGTAGGGGGGTCTGAGCACATCCAAGCAATAATCACAGGGCTTAGCAAAGTGACATACTATGCTAGCGTTTCCTCTTTGGCTCTCAAGGCTAACTGCTGATTTTAAAAAATACTTATATGGATGTCTGAGGAATTTCTGATATGAACAATTAAACTATTAGGTGGGTAAAATACTTACATCGTGATTGTTGATGACATTTGTCATGAGACTTACAACAAGAACATTTCTGGATGTAGCTTTTTAGATAACTCATATCCCTCTTTCCCAAACACTACTTGTTGCAGTCATACCAGATTAACAGTTAACCTCTTAACAAGTCATCTCCTTGAAGTCTTGCACTTTCCCACCTTTGCTCATTCTCTCCCTTATACCTGAAATGTCCTTTTTTCTTACCTCTGCCTATTAACATCTTACCCACCTTTCAAGGCAGAGATGAAACAGCACCCCTTCCATGAAACTTTCTGTGCTCTCCAACAGATGAAAGTGATCATTCTCTCATCTGTCTTTATAGAACTTTGTGCTCCTATTACACATAAATATTCTAATTTGTATTACATACTTGTTTGGTCATAACTACTATATAATAATTCCTTAAGGGTAGGGACTGATTTATTTTTGTATATCCCCCAGTACCTAGGGTGGTACATTTCACAAGTGGGCACTTAATTGATTAGTGAAGTTGGCACTGGATTACTGAATAAAGGATAACCTATTTCAAGGAAGACTACAGGTGCTATTTCTATAGATTACATAATTTAAACCTAGCCACAAGATTGAAGATACTTACTTTACATCAGAAAAAGTATCACTGGCTCATCCTGTATAAAGTCAGCAATGTAAAAACTGTGTCATTGAGGAAGTCCTTACATAAGTAGAAGTTTGCATCTAAATAAAATTTATTGCTTTGGAAATTCTATTAATCCTTAGCAGAATGTTTTCTGACTTGTATATCAGGGGGTTCTTTTTATATTTCTACTGCTAGACAACCATATGTAATATTGAAAGGTATTTCTCTGAAAAGGATTGAAAAGAACACTGAGGGAAGTTAATCTGAAGCTTAAACTTCTGGAATGACTCAGTTCAGAGCTGTCAGTTACAAACAGGAGGCTGCCAAGGAAGGACCAACTTACCTGGCACATAAGCCAAAGAGCTGTACTGATCTGGCAAAGGGAAAGTCAGCTCTACTGGCTCCGTGCCTTGGTTGCCAATGGCTAGCTGAACCAGAAGAACGGCCATGGACACCTGCAAATTGAGGCAGTTTTGTAGCATCTGTGGCTCAGTCATGGCAGTCTTGGTGGAGAGATAGACTGTCATCAGGCGCTCAAACTGCTCTCGGAGACTGTCCGCGGTAGGGCTGGCACTTTGCTGAGCCTCACGCCAGGCGACTTGCAGCCGGTGCAAGCTCTGGTTGATTTTTACCATCTGGTCATGCAACCTGCCCCAGGGGAAACCACACAGAATGAGTCTGGGAGGCTGAAAGAAGGCAGGTCTGTCACAGACTACCTAGGTATATCAGGTATCCAAAAAAGTTTGATGGAGGTGGGTGTGGGGGTGGGGAGAGAATAAAGGATGGGGAGAAGAGAGGATGGAAAAAAGGTACAACCCTAAATCCAGCTGAGTCACAAAGGAAGCAAACTGGAACCAATTAGGAGAGTCTTGATTTAACTGCAACATTCATACTCTTGAAAGGTAAGAAACATAATGCCATCCCTATACACAGCTTATGCTTAATAAATATCTGCTGAATTGATCTGAGGAACTTCTTCAGTGAAGTGGCATGTAGGTCACAACCTATTAGATTCTAATTTTAGAAAACAATGAAGTGACCCAACTATCCTGGAAAACAATCTTCTATTCTGCTTCAAAAAGGTCTAAAATAGTGATATCTTTTGACTTAAAGATCCCATTGCTAAGCAATTATCTAAAGGAAGTCCAATATATTCAAAATATTTCTAATGGCACTTTTTTTAGAGTAGCAAAGAAATGGAAACAAAGTAGATGTTCATCCAGTGGCTAATGGGTAAATGAATCCTGGTATGTGAATGTAATGAATTATGTTGTTAGTAATAAATATGACTGCAAAGAAGCAGAAGACATATGAACTGATGCAAAGTGAAGTAAGCAGGAAAACAAAATATATAGAAATAACTTTAACAATGTAAATGGAAACAAAAAAAATCTCAAACTACACACCATATAATTATAAAAATTATGCTAGGCTCCCCTAAGAGAAGAAAATATACTTCCCACTTTTCTGTACAGAGATGGGGTACTACAGGTAGGTATGGAACACTGAACATACTGTAAGGCTCTGTTGCTATATTGGGCTGGTTTTGCTGAACTGCTTGGTGCAGTGGATATAGGCTGGGCCTGGATTCCAGAAGACCCAAGTTCAAACCCAGCCTCAGACACTAGCAATGTGACTCTGAGCAAATCACTTAACCTATGTTTGTTCAGTTTCCTCCACTGTAAAATGGGAATAATGACAACACTTACCTCACAGAGTTGTTGTGAGATAATATTTGTAAAGTGCTTAGTATACTGCCTAGAACATAGTAGGTACTTAATACATGCTTATTCCATCCAATTTTAAATCAATATAGGAGGCAAAAATCATGATTTCTTGGTATCATAGAGTTACAGTTTTTTTGAGCCAAAAAACCCCCAAAAACAAAAAACTGAAGGAGACAGAAAAATCTGTAAGAAATACTATTCTACATAATACTTTTGGTAAATTCTAGGTTTCAAAGTGCTTTTGGCAGTAGGCAGAATTAAATTTTAAAAATTTTCAGAAATCCTCAGTTGGTTTTTGAAAAGCCCTAGTATAAACCGAGTATAAGTTTCTCCCTAATCATTTAAAGTTGTTGCATCTAACTTTTTAATTTTATTTATTTATTTATTTATTAATGTTCTACAATCACTACCATAAAACTTAGATTTTTACCCCCCAACACGTACCCCCCACAACACCCCTCCCTCCCCATGATGGCATACAACTCTATACAGGATCTACATATATTTTCCTATTGAAACATTTTCACTATAATCATGCTATGTAGACGAACTAAAATAAATGGAAGAAATCATGTAACAAATCAAAACATAATACACACACGCACACACACACACACACACAGACACAAACATGATCTGCTACATTCTGTGAATGAATTCCATAGTTCTTTCTCTGAGTGTGGAAGGCATTTTGCCTTAGAAAACCATTGGGAATTTTTTTTTAAGTTCTTGTGTTATTACGAAGTTCCAAGTCTACCAGAAAAATCTCTTGCACACTGTGGTCGTTGCTGTGCACAAAGTTCTCCTGGTTCTGCTCCTTTCGCTCAGCATGCATCTAACTTTCTTTACGGGAACACTCCACTAATTATGTTGGTATTTTTCTCCCTTATGTAATAACCCAAGAAGAAAAAGCATGCTATGACATATTATTGAAGCATTCCATCTGCTCTTAAGCTTTTGGGAGACCTCAATCTTACTGTTTCCAAAATTCACATTCCAAAAAGCTCCGAGTTATTAATGTAAAGGTTTTTGGGGATCCTTTCTGGAGCTGAATATCTCACAACATAGATTCCTCCTATACCCACTTCTGTGTAGTGTCCTGGTCCTTTTCATTATAGACATTATAGACAAAAAATAGAGTTCTGTGGCACCAACTATCTATTGGAAATTCCAAACAGATATCTGTAAGTATCTCAAATTTAGTATGTCTGCTGTTAATTCATTCCCCTTTCCCCTCTACTAAAACCCACCTCTCTAATGGGTCAAGGGCACAACCATACTTCTAGGTTAGTAAAGTCAATACCATCCTCTACCCCTCAATCTCCCTCACTCCACATATCCAACCAGGGGCCAAATCTTGCTTTTTCTACCTCTACATCTGTCACTTTCTTTCATCTGTTCCTCTCTCAATACTAAAAACAAGCACTAGTTTTAGCCCTCACCATTTCTTGGACTTTTGTAATACCTCCTAATGAGCTTCCCCGCTCCTGTCCTTTCTCTACTCCAACAGAACTCTGCAGTCGCCAAAATGAGTTTCCTTAAGTGAAGCTAGGACCATGTCTCTCTCCTGCTCAGGCACCACTATCTCCCTACTGCCTTTAGGATAAAACAGAAACTTCTTTGTTTGACTTTTAAAGCCCTTCACAGTCTGGCCCCAATCTACATTACCTGTCTCCTTGTATAGTGCTCTCCTTTCCTGAACTCTGCATTCTAGTCAAATTGGCTTTCTCTCTTTTCCTCACACATGGCACTCTGTCTCAGTTCTTTATGCCTCTAGGGTGGCCATCTTCTATGCCTAAAATACACTAATGCCTCTTACGTCTAACTCACAGAATCTTTTGCTTCCTTTAAGACTCAGTTCAAATATTATCTTATACATGAAGACTTTTATGATTTCCCAATTGCTAATGAAGGAAGGAAAAAGGGAAGGAAATAAACATTTCTAGAAGTCTATTTTTGTGCCAGGCCCTTTAAAAACACTATCTCATTGGAGCCTCACTACGACCCTGCCAGGCAGGCGCTGTTATTATCTCCATTTTACAGGTGAGAAACTGAGGCAGACAGAAATAAGTAACTTGCCCAGGGTCGCGTTAACTAGCCAGTATCTGAGACCAGATTTGAATTGAGGGGATCCATAATTATGTCATTCATCTTTTATTTATACTGTACATGTTTATTCTGAACACACTCAAGATACATAGGTTGTCTCTAATAGAATGTAAGCTCCTTGAGAGCAAAAGTCTTATAGGGTGCCTGGAACAGAGTAGATATTTAATAAATGCTTGATTAATTACTGTAATTCAGTCTTCCCAGGAGAGTGTGGTAAAAGGGATCAGCTGTTGATTTGTTACCCACAAAGTGCTGGTGAACATTTTGTAGAGTAATACTGGCATAATTACAATTTTTAAAGGTTCTCTCAAATAAGGAAAAATAATTTATTGTTCTTTTTTTCCTTTCCTTAGAGCCTGTTGTGAATCTAAAGCCTTGAATGAGACCACACCTCTGAAATTCACCTAGGACAATCTTGGCTATAGACAGTGACTATATCATAAGAGAAGAGTTATAAACCTGTGAAATCCCAAGTGCAAGGTGTACTGTGTCAGGACCAGGTTTTCTGTTACCAGGTTATAGTTTTGGGCAAACTCCATCTCCTGGTCACTCTCCTTAGGTATCAAACAGGTCTCTTTATCCAAACCTGTAGGAAAAAAAAGGGACAAAATTAGCAGTCTGTAATTCTGCTCTCAGCTGCTAACTGCAGAGAAAAAGGACTCCAGGTAGAATCAACAGTCCAATTGAAAATTACCAGATATAGTATAGCCGTTCATTTATTTATACGGTTCTTTCTTACACCTCTCCCCTCTGCCTTACCTCTTTTCCCTTAGAAAGAGACTAAGAAAACTGCAAATATAAGAAAAGAAACTACATAGGACAACATGTATATATGATATAGACTGGACAAGGTGTTTCTGTTTTACCTTTCATATGCACGTTCTTTATCCTTCTTTCTTCATCATTCAACTCTTTGAGGGCACAGTAGGTTGGGTTAAAGGTTAGAAGCCTAGGGGATTTAGGTTTGCAAAATGGCTGGCACAGCTTCAGGAGGGCAGCACCCAGATTCAGGAAGAAGGCATCTGAGGCATACATCTGGAAGAAGATTTCTGGCATCTGATTGGCCCAGATCTTGGTTCGGCCTGTGTTGGCATACAGGCAGTTTCCAAGCCAGGACAAGATGCAATGCTTGGTGTCTGGAGAGAGTTGAAGCAAGTTCTTCAGCATCTGGTAAATCTTTTCATGGAACTGAGCCATGAACTGTTAAAAAAAAATACCCAAAAATTCCAGTTTTACACTCCTAACATTTATAGCCAAACACTGTCAATTTATTTCCAACAACATCTAATCTTGCCCTTCACTCTCCACTGGGCCCTCCATAACAGAGATTTCTTCATAAGGTAGTGAAGATAGAAGGCTTTATAGCCTTGGAGAAAGTCATATTGATTGGTGATGGGAGAGGCTTAAAACTCCCCTACTTACTATATTTGTAAGGCCAAGTTTTGGCTTATCTTGTGACACTCAGCTGAGGGGATTTAAGGCCTTCACTTATAATGAGTAATAAAGAACAGTAGAATTTGGGAGGAAGTCAAAGTAGATGCATAGCAGCAAGGGGCAAAGAGGACTGACGACTGAGCCTGCAGTAGCTTATTCTCAAGCACCAACCCAGTTTTATTTTTGGCTTTCCCTGAACTTCAACAGGAGTGCTATTTCTTTGGGCAGTTACTACAGAACACTAACTACTTCTGTAATGATCAATGAAAATTATTTGCTCCCTAAAAGGAGCTCAAACCACCTTATTTACAACTATTTTCAGAAGACCCTTTGTCTTCCTTAAGGCCTGGGGCCTGGTATCCAAGTGAGAAGTTCCACCTGATGGATGTTGGCCTCCTGCACTTTGATCTCCTGGGGACTGGATCGGGATGGATTCAAGAAGTAGCCATGGTTCTCCACTACCCCTGGAGTCTTTAACAAGCAGGAGATACTCAGAATTACTCCCAGTAGGGTCTTCTGGTACATCTGTCCATTGCTGGGATCCTTGGGCTGAATGTACTCTACGAAAACCTGTAGGGAAATGGAAATGAGCTCTGGTGATCTCTCTGTATAGTAACAAATGGACTGCTGTGTCAAGATGCAAGACTCTAAAGAGGATGGGGAAACTAATCCATGTTTTTTATTTGTTTGTTTCTGTCAAGTCTAAAGATAATAACTATATTGGGGCAAGTCATTTTAAAGTCATCAGGAGAATATTGGATCGTTAGCACAAAAGGCCCCAGCAGGACCCTTTCAAATATGTGGACTTACTTTTGCAATATCCTTCTGCCTTGTGAAATAGAGAAGCATATCTAGATATGTGTATAGCAAGATTTGACAGAGATCTAAGTCTTTTATTCTGCTCAATAAAATGTCAAATACTGGAACCATGACTTCTTGAAATGTTCGAACTTCTTGATCCACTGTCAAGGCTTCAATGACTTCTTCGAGGAACTCAGTTACATCTTCAAAATCTAATAAAGGAACAAGAAAATGGAAGAAAAAGTGGGTCAGAAAAACTTAAGATAGCTAAATAACTCTGGTACTTTACCCTTTTTCATATTTGTACTTATACTCTAGCACTAGTCAATTGGATATGACTTCCTTGGAAAAAGAGGCAGCAGTTGTAATGGAAAGATTGTTGGATTTGGAGTTGGGAGATAAAGACATGAATCCTGCCTCAGACATTTACTCATATGTGATCATGGGCAAATTTTATAGTGGCCAATGAAAATGCATTGATTAAAAACTTACTAAATGCAGAATGCTGCTCTAAGGGATCTAGCATGCATAGTTAGCAGCAGGCAGCACGGTACAGCAGGAAAATCTGGAGCTTGCTTGCTTTGGAGGCAGAGGACACGCTTTCAAATTCCACCCCTGATAAGTCCTCCTAATTAAAGCAGGCCATTCTCATGGATTTATTCATCTCTATGAAAACGATTCATGGATTTGTCTCTCCCTTGAGCATTAATTATGCATTCCCAGCAGCCTATGGTATATTTTATACTGGACCTGGACCCACAGACAACTCAAACTTGACACATTCAAAATTGAACTCATTATTCCCCCACAAAAACTCTTCCAAATTTCCCTATTTCTGACAAAAATACCCTTGCTTTCCTTTCCAAACTACCTTGTATTTAATGATTTTGTATTTATTCTCTTTATATTTATTCTATATATACTTTGTTTTCACCACTAGAATATGTGTTTTATAAGTAAGGATTGTTTCAGCTTTTGTACTTAAACCCTAGATTCTAACAAGTGCTTGGCACACAGCAGGCACTTAATACAGTTGACTGGTTTTTGGAACAACTCTAGTTGTCAGAAATTTCTTCCTCATACTGATCAAAATCCTGCTTCCTTATAAATGACATTCCCTAGCCTTTGAGCTTTAAGGCAACATGATATGGTATAAACTGATTCTGGAGACAGAAGACTTGGATTCAAATCCCACTTCTAACACTATTTGTGTGATGCTGGGTAAGTCATTTAACCTCCACAGACCTCAGTTTTCTCATCTGTAAAATGATAGGGTTCCATGGGTCAGGGTCCCCTCTACCTCAAAATCTATGAATTTATTAGCCATAAATGTAGGATAATGATACCTATACTACTTAACTCTTAGGACTGAAAGAAATTTGCAATTCTTAAAGCACTACATAAACGAAACACCAGGCATATAAGGAATATTTAAACCCAAAGGCTTGGTTTCTTGTTTCACTTTGCATTATAAAAACAATAACAACACAGGTATCATTGTACTAGGTCCACCTGACCACTGGGCACACTGTTCTCCTAAGATCCAAGACTTTACTATTATCCATGGTCAGTTTCAAACCTCCCATTTTGGTGTTCTATCCAAGCCTTACTTTCCCAAAACATTCCATGCTCTTTCTCTTCTGTCCTTCTTTCCCCTTCCTTCCCAGTCAGTGGGGTTGACTCAACTAGTTGTTAAGATTAAGTCAATCTGACTGATTCAGATTATAAACTGATAGCTACAGAAGCTAACTGAATATATCTGCAGTAAAAGGGAGTCAATCTATCTGTTTTTCAAAACTCTGAGCTCATTTCACTTTAACCATAGCCAAAAATGACAGACCATGAAGTGACTAATATTGTCTAGATCTCCAAAGGTTCAAGTTGTTAGATCTCACTTCCTTACTTACGGGCCCCTCGAATTGCTTCCAACAAGAGGTCTACCAGTTGATCATAGACATTCTGGTCAACATAAATCTCCGGGGTGAGGAGGACAGTTCGGGTATTAGACACAGTTAGGTTTCTACACCTCACGGCAAAGGGCAGCAGGTTTTCTGGTACTTTGGTAATCTGAAGGGAGAGAAAAGAGACTGAGACACTTAGATCTGGAATGAATTTGTATTCAGTCAGTGGGTAAAAAAGAAAATAAGAAACAGTTACAATTTTAATGAAAAATAGAATTTATAGGAAAAGCAAAACGTAAAAAAATTAGCTCTAAGTAAACTATGAAAGTGTAATAAGAGGTACAGAGTAGCTTGGGAGTTCAGAGCAAGGAAATGAGGAAAGGATTCATGGAGAAAATAGCATTTATAGGATAGGAAGGATATGGACAGGTGAATTTAGCAGTGGGAGGGGAATTAGAGAAGAGAAGGGAGTTTTAAGTGGAGAATGGTGAACAAAAGTAGACAACACTTAACAATCAAGTCCAATTTAGTAGGTTACTTAATTCTAAAAAAAAAAATAATAGGAGACGGTTGTTAGGTTGTTAGGGTTAGGTTGTCAAGGACCTTAAATTCCCAGTCAAAAATGTCTACTTTCTCCTCTAATGGAGAAATATTGAAGCTTTTAAGGTTAGAGGGTAGTGACATGAACTGTGCTTCATGAAGATGACTGTAACAGCAGCATTTCAGATGGACTGGAGGTGGAAATCTAAGAAGCTCAAGGCAGGGTTATCAGTTAGAAGTCTATTGCAACAATCCAAGTCAGAGATAATGAGAGCTTGGAATAGGGTAGTGGCAGTAGGAATGTATGCAAGAGATATTTAAGAGGTAGAAAGGACAGGACAATAATTTCCTGGATGTGGAAAATTAGAAGGGGGAGAAGTCAGAGATGACAGAAGTTTTAAGTCTGGTTGACTGGGAAAATGGTAGTGCTATTCTCAGAAAAGGAACATGTAGATACTGGATTTCTCCTATAATTACTCCAAATGAGTATTGAATAAATTTACAGTGCAAAAGACATGAGGGGTTTTACATTATATACAGAACACCTCTGAAAACTAACATTCTAAAAGGGAAACAGTATAGAAATATTTCCATTCATAAAAGGGAGAAAATACCTTGTAGGAATTATGAGCTCATTCCCCTACCTCCTCTTTTGCTCGTAAGAAACAGGAATAAAGGTAGCAAAGAATGTGCTTCTCCCCTGCATCTCTATCTGCAGAAAGGTTTAATGTTGTGGAGCAGGTCATGTTAATCAAATGGTTGCTTGGATCCTGAAGCAGCAATCGGGTAAAGAGGGCCTAATGACAACAAGAACAAGTACAACAAGTTGCAAACAATTATAGTGCTAAAGATAGAGCATAAACATATGCAAAGCCATTGTCAGTCAATGCTAAAAAAGGAAGCATTCCCTGGCTAACTCTTTTACTTGTTCAAGAGATCCCATTCCATCTCATTTCCTCCAAAAGATTGTCTTCTCTCATCCCCACTCTTTTTCATTTATTTTCAGTCTCTTCCTATCTACCAGCTCATTTCCTACTGCCTACAAACATGTCCATGTCTCCCCTATCCTGAAAAAACTCTTACTTGACCCTTCTATCCCAAATTATTGTTTTATAGCTTTTCTACCTTTTGTAGCCAAAACTCCTTGAAAAGGCCATCTACAGTAGGGGCCTCCACTTTCTTGCCTCTCAATCTTTTTTATTGTTGTTTCAGTCATTTCTGACTCTGTGTGACCCCATTTGGGTTTGTTTTTTTCTTTTTTGGCAGAGAAACTGGAGTGGTTTCCCATTTCCTTCTTTGGCTCATTTTATAGATAAGAAAACTGAGGCAAACAAGGTTAAGAGACTTGCCCAGGGACACATGGCTAATAAGGGTCTGAGGTCACATTTGAATTCAGGTCCTTTTGACTCTAGGCTCAGCACCCTACCCACTGCACCACCTAGCTGCCCCACTATCTTAACTCCTTGTAATCTGGCTTCCAACTTTATCATTCCAACAAAATTGCTCTCTCCAAAATTATTAATGATCTTTTAGTTGTCAAATTCAATGGCCTTTTCTCCATTCTCATTCTTCTTGACCTCTCCTTTTCTCTTTCTATACTACTTCACTTGGTAATCTGACCATCTCTATGCCAATGATTCTCAGATCTACCTTTTCTGCTTTAATCTCTCAGCTGACTTCCAGTCTTTCATATTCAACTGCCTTTCAGACATCTTTAACTACAATGTCCAGTAGATGTCTTAAACTCATTACATCCAAAACAGGGTTCATTATCTTTCCCACAAAACCCTCCCCACCTCCTATCTTCCCCATGATCATTGAGGGCAGTATCATCCTCCCAGTCCCCTCAGATTCACAACATAACAGCCATCCTGGATTCCTTATGATCTTTTACCCCTAGCCAAAGTGAATTTATTGCCAAGGGCTGAACATTTCATCTCAGCCACATCTTTTGAACATGCCTACTTCTCTCCTGTGACACTCCCACCCTTTATCACCTTATGCCTAGACTACAGCAATAACTTCCAGGTGGGTCTGCCTGCCTCAAGTCTCTTTCCACTTTAAACCGCCTACCATTCTGCCACTAAAGGGCAGATCTTCCTAAAGGGCAGGTACAATCAAGTCACCTCCTCATTCCCTCTACTTAATAAACTCCAGTGGCTTCCTACTGCCTACAGGAACAAATACAAAATGTTCTGTTTTGGCACTCAAAATCCTTCATAACCGCCATCTCTTACTTTTCCAGCCTTCTTACACCTTATTCCCCAACACATACTCTTTGATCCAGAGACAGCAGTTTCCTTTCTGTTTCATGAAAAGGGCATACCACCTCTTGGCTCCAGTCATTCCCTCTGGCTGACCCCATGCCTGGGATGCTCTCCCTCTGCCACTCTGATTGCTGACCTCCCTGGCTTCCTTTATGTCCCAACTAAAATCCCACTTTCTACAGGAAACCTTTCCCAACCTAGGGCTTCCCTTCGGTTAATTATTTCCTAACTATCATGTATATAGCTTGCTTTGTCTATATTTGTTTGTATGTTGCCTCACAGATTAGTTTATAAACTCCTGGAGGGCAGGGACTGTCTTTTGCCTTTTTTTTTTTTTGGTATCCCTGGAGCTTAGCACGGTACCTGGCACATAGTAGCTGCTTAATAAATGCTGACCGATTAGAAGTGGAGCAGAGCCACATTAAGAACAAACCAAACATTGCCTTTTCAATTCAAAGAATAATTTCCTCCACCATGGGATATCAGGATTTCTTGATGTCCCATGGGAATCTCTCTAACTTGACCAACCATACTTGTTTTTTCTTACACCAGACTTTTGGAGAAACCATAATTATGTTTGCTCTTAGCAGTCAGTATGTGAGGTTTACCTGTGTGATTTCTGAAGTCAATATAGACTTATGGAATTTTAAAAACCTAATGAAAAGCTGTAAGGGCTTAGAATCCAGCTTCCTTCACAATTACATATGACTCATTCTTGTCTAGAAAACAAGATGAAAACAATACCTGCTCAATGTTGTTCATATCAAGCCAATCTTGTTCGTCCAAGTCTCCTGCCAATTCCTCCAAATACACACAGCGGCTGGGGATCCCATTCCCACCTTTCATGCTTGGGTCACCTGGGAAATGGTTTTTATCTGTTAATTAAGGATATGTCTCTATCTTACTCTGAATGCTAATCATGGCAGCATTTCTACTAATTTCTGAATTCTCAGAACTCAGTGAAACAATAGTGGTCCCAATAAGCACAAACAAGTATGGAAACTGAAGGTAATAATCTTCTCACTAGCTACAAAGAACCACGCCTTGTCATAAGTCCAACAATAATGACATTTGGAAAGGCTTTTGGGATAGGATAACTGTAATCTTTTTTGAGTCCCACCACAGACAGAATGTGGTGGAGGAAAGAATGCCATTATTTCCTTTCACAAATAGTAATGCATGCATATGCCGCCTTTGGAAAGAAAGTGGAAATATCTATTATGACCACTGTTTAGCCGAGTAAGAAGTGATATAACTGATTCACAACAGTGGAAGAAGTAAATCAGAAATGGGACTTAGTCCCATTGCCTGTTCACACTTTTTTTTTGGATAAAGGAGAGGGAAGTTAAGACAAAGAGGGATACTGAACAGGTCTGTGCTGGATAAGCTGCTCCTCTGAGATGTAACTTCTTATTCCAGAAAGCACAATAGTTTTACATGATTATAAGGACTGTCCAACAATGACCTTGATCAGAATAAGGTGGCTATGAAAATGAATGGAGTTGATGACTCACTGTTGTCCAAGGTGATGAGGAAAATCCTTTGGATCATGTGATTGATGTTGAGCTGCTCACATATCTCCTGCTGGGAACGGAATGATCGGCTAATCTCAGAGACAGAGTAGTCACAGTCATCCAAACTTTCTGACACACTGTTATCCGAGTCATCAGGACTAGCTGAGGGTTCATCTGCCAGAAAATTTGATCTCGTAAACATACATTTCTCTGGAGAAGAAAACAACCCAATACCAGGAAAGTAGAAAGGAAGAAAGAAAAAAGGACAATGTGGCATTTTAAATCCATCAATTAACTACCGATAGTCTCATGGCAGGGCAAGTAAACTGCAGAATACCAAAGCCCAACTTTAACTGTGAGACAGTGCCCAATTTTACAAAGAGAAAGGGTTGGGTTCCTGTTCCCCCTCCCTCACAAATAGTTGTACCTCACACTACAAAAATAGCAACATAAGCTTCCCTATAGAATTCCTGGAAATAAGTCAGTGTTAACTTGCCAAGGTATAACTCCTTTAATTTTCTACAAAGCATCTTAAAAAGGTACTTTACTCAAATATGGTACCACACAGGAAGACTAAAAAGTGGTGTCATTCACTAAAAGCCACGGACTATTTTGGGCCTGTCAGTCCTTTCTTACAGAATGATGGGATCACGTTCTGAAAATCCAGTGAGACCATTCAGAAGCAGGCTCTGTTTTTCTGTAGTATGGCTTATAAAGAATGAATATCAGAGCAGGAAGCTTCAAGTTTTTGGCACAGTATTAATTGCTGATGGAAAACAAGTTGGACCTGATGGCATGATAAACCTAGGGGAACTGAAGCAGTTCTAACGCCAACCTAGTCCCAATAGAGCACATGCCAGAACTGTTACCACTGTTTGCTGTTTGCCCCACTCCCAATTTCAGATAGTCTAACTTTTGCTTACAGCAAGAAAGGCAATACTGTTTAGCACCATTGCTTCCATATGCACATAAACCATACAGATTTTCCTATTTACCAGAGTAAGTTTGATGCCAGTCAAGCTACTTGGAATATATTTTCTATTACTTCTACTGTTTTCTACTGTTTTTCATTTCTAAATTTCCCTGCTCCTTTTTAATTACCCCAATCTCTTATGAGGTAAGGAACAAAGAACTAGGGCATCAGAAGAATAACAGAAAACCATGGAAGAGATTAAAAATCTCTCTGAAACCTTTCAACATCCTCAGTATAAAAACTTTTCCTAATTCCTTTAAAAAAATTTTATCTTTTATCCTGAATTTAACAAACATACCCCCCTAATTCAAAATAGAGAACAAAAAAAATGATATGTGAAAACACAAATCTCTATTCCTAGTTATTTTTCATCCCACTTCATTCTTCTTTTCATGTTTTACATTACTACTCTTTCCTCTTCTTCAAAAACAGAGAGCCTATAATTCAGATAAGCATCTCTCCATCTTTCTTGAAATTAAAAAATAAGGTGAAACTGTCAGCATCCTTCACTAATAATGAAGCATGGAAACCCAGCGATACATTCTTTTTTTTGGCAGAAGCACACTATGGTGTTTAGAGAATTATGGGAGCATTCAAAGTGATTAAGGGACATCATCCATTCTTTCTATTCAACATGTAAAAATGGCAGACCCCTCAGTCATCTGACATCTGATCCCAGGTCAGAGAGACTATTTTCTGATGAGTGTGAGTGACTGTGTGCTGTATCAAAATCACAAGACTCCAGAGCTAGAAGGGATTGCAGTAGTCCTCTAGTTCAATCATCTCATTTTACAAATGAGGAAACTGAGGTCTGTACAGATTAAGTGACTTGCCTAAGGTCACACAGGTAGTGAGGGTTAGAGACAGGTTTTGAATTCAGGTGTTTTGATTCCAGAGTTAATATTCTTTTCACTGTACCAAGATGTCAGATTTTTTTTTTTACATCAGGGTTTGGGATCAGTTTGCTTTCTTAAAGGATTTGTTCTAACAGCATTTTGATAGTAATAAGAGCCCAACCTGTAGAATAAGAAGAGCTCCCCATGAGCAGACCCCTGTGGCAGTGAACCTAGGACCAATTAGGTAAAACATCTCTTCTAGCATTCCCCTTCATACAATTCACTCTCTACAGTTGCACATGGCTTGTTTCCTACAATGAAATATCCTCAGCTGATCATGTTAAAAAGCAGACAATCTAGGATGTTTTCACGAGGTGCTTTTTTTGACAGTGTGCCAGCTCTGGGTCCACCACAAACATCTGTCCCCTTGGGGTCACCTGATAACCCAGGCTCTTTTCCTTTGTGAAAACAAACCTGTTATCTGCTACAAACTCTAATTCCATTTCTAACTGTGGCCCCTGGGCACACTGGGTTTGGAAAGTCTCCATTCTGGGTCATCTTGTCTGCTGCTGTTGGCTCATAGACTTACCAGATTGCTGCTTCAGCTGTTCCTTCTGGATCGCTGCAAAGTGCTTGGCATCGGCCAGGGAGCTGAAGAGAGCAGCAAAGGGGTTACTGGAGATGTTGTTGTTATTGTCCTGGTCTGTCATTTCACTTCAGAGTAGACTCCATCCAGACCTGAGGGAGGGGCTACAGAAAGGGCAGGCGTCAGGAGCAGAAGGCCAGCCATGCAGCCGCCGCTATTTCCCATAGAATTTTCCTCCTCCTTTCTCTGTTACACATTTTGAAGGGATTTTGGAGGCAAGTGTTTGAAGATTTAAGGTATCTGGAGGTAAAATAGCTACAAATTCAACTTCTAGAGGAAGTGATTAGGCTTCATGGTAGCTAAGATGAAACAGACTAAAATGAGATCAAGAAGATGCATTTGCCATTCCTTGTTTGAAAAGGGAAAGGGCAGATTAAAGGGAAGGTCTGATTAAAGGCAAAAAAAAAAAATAAGGATGGTTTGCTAAGAAAAAATAACAACTATATATATACATATATATATATGTATATATATAGTGTTTTCTTTGAAAGAAACTATTGACTCTCCATCACTGGCTTGAGTGAGCAGCTTCTTGCTCATTTACATGAATGATGGTAATGTAGCATTTGCTCAAAATTATAGGGAGGGCAACTGGTGCCAGACCTGGGACTACAGCTGGGGATGGGCAGCCATCATTTTAGAATGCAAACAGGCTAAGTTGTAGATGCCCAATAACTACTTCTTAGTCATGCTCCTAGGCTTAAGTGTTTAGTGGTTTTCTAGACTCACTAAAATATGTCCAGATGATTATTATATTTAAGAAAGATATAAATAAATAAGCAAATAAATCTCAAATTTGGGAAGTTCATCATATAACCTGAAACTGATCAGTAACTTGGGAAGGAATTTGCATTTGACAGGATTTGTGGATCAAATTTTCCCATTCTGGACATCACAGCCTTACTGGTCAGGTGGACCTAGTGTCACAACTAGACAGAGCTCACTGAATGTTTTCCTTTCTTTCCTAAAATTTCAGCAGAACCTGAACCAAGGTCCGAGAACAACCATATGACCCTAAAGAACACAGAGGTGAAAGACATGATAGATGTGTCCTGTTAAAAAAAAAAGTTGATGAACTTATCCAAGGACAAAAATCTCAAAAGAGGCTAAGGGAGGTCAGGAGAGCATAGGCAATAGCAGTTTGTATTTATAAAACACGCACTTTATAAAGCAATTTCCTAACAATCACTATATAAGTTGGTGTAAATATTATAATTCCATTTTACAGGCATGAAAGCTAAGGCTCAGGATTTGTCCATGGTCACAAAGCTTATAAGTAAACTCAAGTTTCTTAATTACAAGTCTAACACTGTTTAACAGTTCTACTTTTCATTTTGCTGAGACAGGATTACTCACAGAACCATAGAAACAAAACTAATGACATCTGAAAGCTTATCTTTATCTCTAGGAGTCTAATAATAAACAGTTTTACATTCACTGGCAGTTCTACCAGTTGCTTTGTTGAGCTATCACCAAGTTTTTTGCAATTGAGCAAATAATCAATTAGGAAGAGTTGTTGTTTGTCCTTTGTTTTTGAAGAGGACCAGTGACATCGTGGGTGATGTCTTGACTTGGGTGTGAATAGGGTTTGAGTGAGGCAGAGCTGGCACAAAGCCTCACTCTCTCTTCCAGTTATGGAAGTTCAGGGCAAGATAAGCCAGGATAACTGGGGATGACCTCGGATGCAGCGAATGACCTCTGAGTCTTCAACCCCAGACCAAGCTCTCAGTGCCCCATAGCGCCTGTTTCAGCCACCTTCAAATTGTTCTCATCTTTCCAGTCTACCGGGGGAAGCTTCACATACTTAGAACACACCCTCCAACTCACTGATGGGTTTGAGGCTCATGGCTTACCCTCAATCTAGTTTAGCCTGTCTGCTGAATTGGTTTTAGTGGGGTGAGGCTGCTACACATGCTACAACTTCTTGGAGCCACAGGAGAGAGATTGGTGAAGGTGGACACCAGAGGTGGATGAACTGCCCTGAAAAGGCTCAGCAAGCCCTCATACCAGAGGGGCTAGTCTTTCTGAACATCCCCCACACATTAGGAACAGTACAAACAATTTAGACAGATGCTGATAATGTTTTTTCAGCATGGTGCTGAGGTCTATTGTATCAGTTAAGTGGAATGTTATACATTGTTGCATGCAGTTTAAACAAGATTAGTAGCTCATAAAGGGATATGGGATAAGTTAACAGGGAAACAGAAATGAACTAGATTACTACAATGAATAAGTTGGCAATTAGTGTACAGTGTTTCCCTCCCAATTGGCATATGTAATATGAATTAACTTTTTGAGCAATTCAAAACTACTGCACAGGTTACTCTGTTTGAGGCACAAAGGAATTCTGAGAGTTAATAGCTTTCTCAAATATATCATATAGAACCTACATCTTGAAGCCTATGGAATGCTATATTTAGAAGAAAGATGAATTGAATGTCACCAAGTATGGTGTAGGAGTGCTGGATTTAGAGTCTCTAGGGACCTGGGTTCAAATTTCATCTGACAATTACTAGCATGGGCATATCTCTTGACTTCTCTGAAACTCAGCTTCCTGATTTATAAAATGAGGATAGTAATACCTGTCATTCCTGTCCCCAAAAAGACCCAGGTAAAGTCCCTTAACTCCTCAGTGCTCTTTGCAATGCCCTAAGATTATAAAGTGTAGAACAGTTACCAATCTGTTTTGAAAGGAGTTTCTTCACCAAAAACTCCCCTAGATCAAATGTCAAGCCAAAAAAAGTTTGTATTACAATGGGACCTTTGTGAGGATCAAATGAAATAGTATGTGTAAAGCATTTTGCAAACTTTACAGTACTATAGCAATATCAATCATCATTAAGAACATGAGAGAAAACCTCTAGGCTATCAAAAATTACATGGTGATTTCAAATCACAGTTCACTTAGTGTTTCTGCAAAATACAGAAGAGGTAACACAGTCTCAAAAATTTTAATCACCTTATATGAAATTAGCTCTTTTTGGACATCCTTATGTCTAATGTACTAACAGCCTTCTCTAGCACAAAGGCTTTTATGTAATACTGAGAAGCTGCTTGGTAGAAAGGTCACTGGACATGGAACAAGGGGACCAAGTCAAGGCCCAACCCCTCTATCCACTAGTGATGTTACCTTGGGCAAGTCACTCAACTTCTAGTCTTTAAAATGGGAATAATGCAAATTCTGGTATTTCATAACGCTCTGTGGAAGGGAAAGGACACAAATTCCAAGTACTCTGAAAAACTAAGTGGGTTTTAATCTGCTTTTTTTATTAGCTCATCTTTTCCACAGATACAGACTGGTAGTGGTGCTCTGCTACAACTGGAGAATGTAAGATAGATCCTTGCACCTCAAACTTAGCATGTCCAAAATCAAATCAAGCTCATTAATTTTTCCCCTAAACCCAACACTCCTTTTGATATCACTACTTCTGCAATATTTTATCACATGATTCACCTAGTCTCCCACCCTCCTGCCCCTCATGATGGAATCCTAATAAAGCTGCCTCCAGGCCCAATATTCTAATTTCCTTAAAGGCCCCACTGACCCTACCTAGCCATTCATTGCCCCCTCCCCCCCATATCTTCCCTTCTTCTTTATATATGCCTCACGGCTCACTACAACAGATGTGTCCATGTGGTGGGATCCCTGCCACTGTCTCTAGCTATTGCCCCAGACCCATTCCTCATAGTTCCCACAGAAATAGCAGGTGTGTCATGCCCTCAACTATGGCCATGTAGTCTCAGACAGGACCACAATACTCAGTCAATCAGAAAGCAGCACCATCAGGATGCCTAAGCAGGATGTGGACCCCAAAACAATGGAAGGGACTTTCCCTAAGAGGGGCACCTGCAAAGTAATATTAAAAAACTGACCTAGAATGAATTTATGACCGAGAGGCTTATTATAATATCATTATCATATGTATGTATGTATGTATGTATGTATATACACACACACACACACACACACACACACACACCCTCCAAATGGGTTTTCTGTATGCGCTATGGGTAATCACATTTGCAGTTCCACTGTGGCTGGAATTCCTCCCCCATTATCTAATCCCTTAATAAACCCCTCCTGCCTTTTTAATATTCATATTCTGTTATGCAATTGCTTCTTTACACCATAAAAATCCACCTTGCTTTCTTTCTCTGAAGTTGCTGGTTCCTCTTGGAACTTAGCTTGCTTTATGAGAGGCATCAATCTCAATAAACGTCCATCTTGGATAAGAGGTGGTCTTACTGAATTCTTTGAGATGGTTCCACCAAAACATATCATGAAACTGCAACAGTTTCTGGCATCCCTGAGTGGGTAGAGATTAAACTTCAACACTGGAGTCTTTGACAGACCTTTCTCAGTTCTTCTACACATCAGACTATTTCTTTGCAAATGCTTACTGGATACTCTGTCTCAAACCCCACCTATCATTCTCCCTCTCTTTTCAAATGCAATCACTTACAAAGTCTAACGATTCCAATTCAAAAGTATCTAAAACATCTTCACTCCTCTCTACTCCAAGCTATTCCCACTCCAGTAGGTTTAACTCTCTACCTCCTTCGACTGTGCAATAGCTTCCTTATAAGCCTTCCCATTTTGAATCTCTTTCACTGCATTTCTCACACCACTGCCAGAACTAAAAAAACAGTAACAAAAACAGACAGATATGGTCATCTTATTTGTTGGCAAAAAAAAAACCTCATGCTTCAGTGGGTCTCTAATACCTACCAAGTAAAATTTAATTTCTTTGCCTGTTTAGAGTTCTGAACAACTTGGCCTTCTGGTTTTATTTCATACTACTGCCACGTGCACTGGAGAACACTCCAAACAGGTTGGGCCATCCTCACCACCACCCCTCCTTCATTAACTCCTTTCTACCTCTCTTTCAATACTCACACTACTCCCTTTGCTAGTTAATACTTTCTTCCCTTATATCCTTTAAAGTTCAATTCCTCTGGCAGCAAGCCTTTCATATTTCCCCAGGGATAATGACCTTTCCTTCCCATTCTTAAACCTTACATCGAACTTTGCTTTCTGGCTCTTTAATGCACTTATGTAATTGTATGTACTCCAGTCAACTGTATTGGTATCTTATTCCCTCATTAGACATAAACTACTTAGGATCACAGGATTGTAGATCTAGAGGTGGAAAGGGAATTCAAGGTCACATAGTCCAAACCCCTTATTTTATAGACAAGGAAATCTGAGTCCCAAATATTTAAGTGACTTGTCCAAGATCACAGAGGTGATAAGTGGTGGCACCAGAATTTGAACTCTGATCCCCTAGCCTCCAAGTGCAGAAGTCTTTTTGATGTAGTGAGCTGCCTCTCCTAAATGCAGGCAGGCCCATTCCTCATTCTGCTGCCCTGGAAGAGCGGGGTTCTCCTTTGGCAGTCTGGGGAAAGTTCGACGTTTACATTTATCATTGAAGAAGTGTCAAATTTCAGGCAGAGATTAGCGAAAATAAAGATATTATTTTCCCCATTATGGAATCCCAGACTCAGTGGGTTAAGAACTTTTGCTAAATGCAGCATTGTGAACTGTAGTTACGTGGTGGAGTTAGATTGGTAGAGCTTGTTCAAATTTTTCTTCAGACACAAGCTGGGTGACCAGGAGAAAGTCACTTTAACCTCAGTTTTCTCATCTGTAGAATAGGAATAATAATAGCCCCTATCTCTCAAGGCTGTGGTGAAGATCAAATGAGTTAATATGTATGTAAAATATTTTGTAAACCTTAAAGAGCTACATAAATAGTAACTGTTATCATTAGTGAATATCACTGAAATTGGAGTCAAAAGGAGCTAGGTTTGAAGCCTAGCTCTGGGAAATTCACTAGCTCTGAGACCCTGGATATATCACATAATCTCTTTAAGCCTGTTTCCTTGTATGTACAATGAGGTTAACAGTACCTACCTCACAAGGCAATTGTGAGGGTCAAATGAGATAATGTATATATATAGTATATATATATAGTGATATATATAGTTATCTCAAATGAGATAATGTGTATATATATAGTATATATATAGTGATATATATAGTTATCTCAAATGAGATAATGTATATATATATATATATATATATATATAGTGAACAAACCCAAAATGCCATATTATCATCATTATTATCTAATGCAATGTCTCCCTTAGAGGCACACCAAAAGAACTTAACAAATGTTTACTGTATTTGTTCAATGATTTTAAAAAAGAATATACTGAATAGAGAAAAAGTATTTCTGTAAGTACAAAAATGCACAAATAAATGACTAGTCAGAGAAGGTTAGTCACAGAAACAAAATCTTATTTTTAATGAAATTTCTAAAGAAACTTTTTTTTCATTTTTATCTTCCATAGATGATACAATAAACTTAAGTATCTACTATGTGTAAGTACTGTGCTAAGCACTAGGGATACAAATAAAAAAAAGATAGCCTTTGCCCTCAAGTTGTTAAATTCAAATCCCTAAGAAACTTTTAGACTTAATTCTTTTTGAATATGTATTCTCCTAAATAATAAATTTCTCTCTGATGAATCTAAGAAACTGAAAAATTCCCAGTGTAGAACTCAAATGGTATCTCAAATGTTTCTGTCCCCTCTGACTAGATACGTTCAAGCATCTCTGCTCCCTCAAGATATAAGAATTATCATTCTCATCACCAAATTTTGTCCATGAATTATACTATTTTATACTAGACTGGCAAGTATCAAAGGGTAATAAGCCTTTTGAATATTTTCACATATGCTTTCTGACATCAGTGCTTGTCTGAATACCAGAGTAACATGTGGACTACTTGTGAAAAACCCATGACCACTAACATGAGACCTTAAAAAGTCACATCCCATAGGCTCACCTACCTTGGATGTGTTCACAAAAATCTACCTTCATTCCAATTGTGCCCACACAACTAAGGGCACAATATCCTGCTGCAAAAATATAATTCACATTTATGTAGTGCTTTAAGGTTTACAAAGTGTTTTACCCTACAATAACCCTGCCAGTTGGATAGTATTACTATCTCTATTTTCACTGATGAACAACCAGGCTGAGAGAAGTACTTGCTCTAGAGTCGTGGGATTTAGAGTCGGATGGGACTCTGGGGGTTGGTCCTCTAGGCAAACTCTGTCAACCGGCAGATGAGGAAAGTGAATGCTAAGGCACCATGCTAAAGCCACACAGAATTAGGATCTGAATCCAAATCTTCGGATTTCAAATCCAGGGCCAATTAAGTCATTTTGGTTTATCAGCCGTTTTAGGTTATCTATCCATCTCTCCAAAAAATGTCTGAGAACCCTTGAACCGGATTTTACACGCCTCATAAGACCCAAAAGGCAGTGTTACGTCTTCTGGAGATTCCAACTCTGTCTCAAATGGGATCCACTTGGGGCCAGGAATTGAGCGGTAACATAATCAAGTAAACACGCCTGGGGAGCTTGGAGACAGGAGGCAAGAATACAGAGCTGGAGAGAAATGTGAGGCGAAGTCAAAGTCGGTGAGACCTGTCAGTGGCATCCAGCTGGCCGCAGCCGTCTGCCAGCCCTCCCCAGCAGCACTGGTCTAACTCGGGGCTGCTCCAGGCTCTCGGGCGGGGCAGAGCGGGAAGAAGGAGCGCACACATGCACCCATCTCCCAGGCAACTTCCTCACTTGGACTCGCGGACACCCCGGGAGGGGTCGCTGGACAAGGACCGGGCAGAAGCGGGGTTCGAAGCCGCTTTCTTGGAGCCGACCCGTCGCTGTCCCCTCCAGAACCTTAGTCCTGCGACTGCCTCCTCCACCGGAGGCCCAGGGTCCCACGGACAAGCCTGAGTCGGACCCAGGACCATCGCCCTCCCCCCTGCCCCGACCCCCCCCCGCGTGGCACGCCCTAAAGGAGGGGTGTCAAAAGGGACTGCGAGCCCAGGGCGCCCAAGGTCCTCCCCCATGTCTCTCCTCCCGAGGTCTCCCCACTACGGGGAGGGGGGCTTCAGGGGCCGAAGCCGAATACGGGGGAGGGTGCAGGAAGAGGAGGGGTCCCGAGCACCGCACAGGGCACTCGGGGGGAGGGAAGCCGTCTGGCAGCGGGCGAAGGGGTCGGGGCGGATCCTGCCGAAGGGTCCTGCGCCGCCGCCTCCTTCGGGACGCACTCCTCCTTACCGGGGCCTGAGGGTGCCAGAGGCAGCAGCACCGGGAGCTCTCCGAGGCCAAGGGCTTTCAACACTTCCGACTCAGCCCCGGCAACCGGAGCTGACGTCATCGACTGGGCGCCGTGCCCCTCACGTCACACCAGGGCGCCGGAAGTGCGGCCCGCGGCCGAGAGGGCTGCCCTGGCGGTCAGGGCATCGTCGCTCCCTCTTCTGCTGGGGGAGGAGGGACGGGGTCGGGGTGGGCGGAGGGCGCGAAGGGAAAGAAGGTACGATCAAGCGGAAACTGCACCTTTCCCAGTCCTTCCTGTGCCACAAGGGCGGGGAGAAGAAAAGGAAAGCCAGACAATGGGCATGGCCTGGCACGCCACGTGTCCTTGTGATGCCAGGCCTGCCAAAACAGATTAGAGCTTGAGAGCTGGGAGGAGCTTTACAGGTCTTTTAGTCCAGCCCCTCATTATACTGATGAGAAACCTGGGCCGTTGGACCCGAGCCGAGGCGGACTTTGTCCGAGGTCACACTGTGGCCGAGCCGGGACTGCCACGGATATTTCCCGACTCCAAATCCAGCCTTCTTTCCATTAGCCTTGTACAGGATGCCTCTCCATACTAATGCATTCCCAAGCGCCCCCAGGATGCCTTTGTGGTATAATAATAGTAGTAGAATTTTACATGGCATATTAATTATTGTAACAAAAACTCGGGGCTTTGAAGGGTTTTTTCTCATGACAGCCCATAAGATCACTCGTCTATAAAGTCTATCAAAAGCGTGTCGAATGACACCAGGGAATTCCTGTTATCATGATCGTTATTAGGCATCGTGTGGATGACTGGTGGAAAGAATATTGAATGTACAGTCAGAAGTTAGTGAAGAACACTGCCTTGGGTCTTGCTTGCGTCACAGATCATAATGATAGAGCATTATTCTAGGAAATTAGAACATGCCACCTCCCAAGCCTCCGCCCATGCCACCCATCCCTCCCACAGCAGGTTCTTTCTCTTCTTTATGAATTTCAGTAACAACAACTTCTGCTGTAGTTAGCAGAGAAACTACACTGGCAGCATTCAACAAAGCAGTTCTTACAGCCTTAGTTGGGTCAATTATTCCTTTTTCAACCATTTTCATGAAATCTCCAAGCATGGCATCATAACCTATCTCTGAGGAGCTTTGTAAAAAATTTTCAACTCTCAGGGAGCCTTCAACACCCGCATTTTAGCAATGGTTATTGCAGGGATTTTCAATGACTTCTTCATTATTTCTATACCAATTCTTGGATCTTCATTAACTGGAGTCAGTGTTTCTAAGGCAGGAATGCATCGAAGCAATGCACCTCCCAGAACTATGCCTTCTTCAACTGTAGCACGTGTAGCATTAAGTGCATCAGTAACCCGGTCTTCCTTTTCATTCACTTCTACATCGCTTGTTCCATCAACCTTTATTAGAGCAACTCCATCAGAAAGTTTAGCCAAATGTTCATTTAATTTTTCTTTTTCATAGTCACTAGTAGTAATCTCTAATTGTTCAATGATTTCTTGAGCACGTTTTTCAATTTGAGATTTTTCACCTTTTCCTTTCAAAAGCATGGCATCATCTTTTGTCACAATGACCTCTCCAACTTTTCCAAAACCATGAGCTTGAATATACTCAAGATTCGGAGCCAATCCCTCTTCTCCAAACACTGTACCACCGGTAGCTGTAGCCAAATCCTTAAGCTGATTCTTCCTATTGTCACCACATCCTGGAGCTTTTACTGCAAGAACCTGCAGCCCAACTTTTAGCCTGTTCAAAACCAGTGTACTTGGTGCTTCTCCATTGACATCTCAGCAATTATGACTAAGGCTTACAGTGGGCATTTGCAATTTAGAGTGCAGGTACAATAGACTGGACACTAGAGATCTTTTTTTTTCTTAAGAGAACATAGGCATCCTGGAATTCACATTTCTGACCTTTAGCTGTATTAATAAAATATAGAGACATGTAGCCTCTGTCAAACTTCAAGCCTTCAATAATTTCCAATTCATCATCCAATGTTTTTCCATCATTTACCATGATGACACCTTTTCGCCTAATCTTTTTCATTGCATCAGATATTATGTTGCCAATTTCTCATCTCCATTTGCAGAAATTGTAGCAACCTGAGCAATTTCTTCAGGGGTTGTGACAGGTTTAGACTGCTTCTTAAGTTCAGTAATGACAGCATCAACAGCCAACATCACACCTCTCTTGAGCTCCACTGGATTTGCTCCTTTGATAATCTTCTCAAAGCCTTCCTTAGCAATGGATCCTACAAGGACAGCAGCTGTGGTGGTGCGGTCCCTAGCCTCTTCATTTGTGCTATTGGCAACATCCTGAACTAGCCTGCACCAATGTTATTGTATTTGTCCTTCAAATCAACTGCTTTTGCAGCAGTCGCACCATCTTTTATTAGCTTGGGACTTCCACAACTTTGTTCCCTTTGGCCCCATAGTAACAGCAACTGCATCAGGTAAAAGATCTACACCTTGAAGCACTAAGGCTCAGGCAACTGCTACAAATTTGACTTCTTTAGCAAAAGCATGTGTCAGGTGGTGGGGCCAGTGCCCTAGACACTGACCTTATCTGGTGAAGAACTGTAGACAATGGGAGCATTTCTGTGGGGGCAGGCAGACAAGCCCATGGTGCAGATTGGCAGGAATGAACAAGTCTAATTTTTTTTTTAATTGATTAAAAGGACTATCTCTTGAGAAACTACTTTAAAAAGCCTATTCATTGAATGGGTGTCTCTCACTCAAAGTAAGAATGTAATAAGACCTTATCCTGAAAGAGCCAGGGTCTTCTATTGCATTCCCAGCCATCTCCAGCTGTCCTGATGAATATCAGGCCACTGGACCAAGATGACTCAGGAGAAGAAAGTGAGGTTGGTGACCTTGCACAGCCCTCCCTCACTCAAAGTCAAGTGCAAGTCATGTCATCATCTTGATGTCATGGTCCTCTCTGAGAACAAAGGACAAACACAACAATAATTTTTCTCCAAGTAGGGTTGTGCTTTACTCTTCTGGATTATTTTTGGTGCTAAGTCTATTTCTCAGACCTTATGAATATAATATTATGATATCTACTCTTGTTTTCAGTAGAAGCCAGGTATTATATGATCCTAACTATAGTTTTTTGGTACCTGACAGCTGTTTTCTGGATACTTGCAGTAATGTATTTTTTCTTGGATGTAGGAATTCTGGATTTTGGCTGTGACATTCCTGGGATTTTCCTTTTGGGGATTATGTTTAGGAAGTGATAGATGGCATTTATAGTATCCCAGTATGAATGCTGCTGCCACTCCTGGTGACTTCCAGGGTCCCTGCTGGGGGCATTTGTGACCAGCCTGGGGTTCTGATCAGGTGAACTCTACCCTCTTGCTACCTTGGTACACAGAATTTTGCAGGCTATGTTTTTCTTTGGCTTATCTCTACTTGCACTGGGAGGTTACCAGCTTGTTTTCCTGTGCTGATGCTGGCTTTGTTGGCAACTTCCCTTTCCTATTGCCTGTGGAATTCTGTCTGACTCTTTGTGCAGGTCTGGGGTAGAAGAAGTCACTATAGTTCTCAGTGGATTTCTTGATTAATATTTGGACTGGTGTGAGTTTTAGGTTTTGCTGGAATAGGTGTATGGGTGTTGCAGCCATGTTGGACAGATGTCTGGCGTTGACTCTGTGACCCATAGGAAAGCGGTGTCTTCCCTAGTGACTTTTCAAACCACAGGGTGGTGCTGTAAGTCTGGAGGACTGCAAAAGGGGGGACCTACTGGGAGGAAGGTGGAATTCATAGAATCAGGAAGGAAAAGATCAATTGTTTATGGGCTTCTCTGAATCCTTTGTGTATTTTGTATATTTTGTACATTTCATGAAGGTACAGAATAAAGGTTGTACTATGCCTCATACATACATTGTTACCTTGAGTGCTTGTATGAGTTCTGAAACTTTTTTATCTGCTTCTGTAGAAATAGATACATGAGCTATTTTCTGAGATTTCCTCATTGTGACTCTATGTGGGAACCAAATGAGCTAGAGAGAGTAGTTTTGAGGGCTATGCCCCAAGATTAAGCCCAGAGTTTGCTTATTTTATAATTTAGAGGGATAAGATGCAAAAAATCTGATTTAAGCTAGGATGCATGAAAGGCAAAAATGAGAGGTGTACACTGATGAAAATATCTGTGGACACTTACATAATGCTTTCGACAAAGTGCTTACAAGAAATATGAGGAAAGGAAAAGAACTTGGCAGCTAGGGGAATCAGTAAAGGTTTCATGAAGAAGGTAATGTCTTAGCTCAGCCTTGAAAAGAGAATTTGCTAGGTGAGGGGATGTGAATACATTGAAGCAGGAGAGGAGAGGGATCAACTAATAGTCTAGATGGACTAGAACATGAAGTGTGTGGAAAGGCTGTGTGTAGTGTGGTGGGTGGAGAGCCAGAGTCAGCAAGAGCTGAGTTCGAATTATTCCTCTGACCTATAGTGACAGTGTTGTTGTTCAGTTGTTTTTCAGTGGTATTCAACTCTTCATGACCCCATTTGGGGTTTTCTTGGAAAAGATACTGGCATGGTTTGCCATTTCCTTCTCCAGTTCATTTTACAGATGAGGAACCTGAGGCAAACAGGGGTAAGTGACTTATTTAGGGTCACAAAGCCAGGAAGTGTCTGAGGCCAAATTTGAATTCACAAAGATGAGTCTTCCTGGCCCCAGGACTGGCACTCTATTCACTGTGCCCCCTACCTGTCCTGGCAGTGTGACCCTGAAGAAATCACTTAAGGTCTCAGTTCTTCAGTTAATCCTCTAAGACTGTAAGTAGCAGAGTAGCAACCAATCTGCATCAGTGGAAGGAGTTTGCTCCCTGGGAGTTCCTAACACTAGCGGGTGGAGGGTGAGAAGCAGAATTTATGTAAGAGTTTAGACAGAAATAAGACTGAAAAGGTAGGTAGGATCCTGATCATGCAGGACCCTGATAAGCTATGTCTATCCTAACTTTTGTGACGCAGGGGACCACTGAGGATATTACGCAGGGGCGGGAATGACACAATCAAATTGTGAATTAGGAAAATTGTTTTGGCAGTTGTGTGACAGAAGCTTGGGAGACCAGAGACAGGAAGAATAGTTAAGAGATTGTTACAGCTGCCCAGGTGAGAGGCCCTGAACCAAGGCAATGGTGCAAAGGACACATATGCAAGAGGGATTGCTGTGACTTCAATGCTATAATGTCAGGAGCAGAAGGCTTTGAGAATCCAAGATAATGCTTTTTGTATGAGTTTTTTATGGGCAGGAACTGCTTCTAATCATTCATGTGTATCCCATTAAATAAATAAAGAATATACCTGAAGCCTGGCAGACATATGCCTCTGTTTTATAAAAAGAACTATAAATTACCCAGTGCTGGGTAAGTGAGCTAGGAGGCCATGTGGACAAGCACTGAACTTGGAAAGAGTAGAGTTAATCCTGGGATATGACACATGTTATTTAACCTTTTTTATGTCTTTTTCATCATCCATTAAATGGTATAACAAGACTTCACTCATTGACCTACCTCAGTCAACTAATCTCACACCTTCTATGTGACTCTGTTTTCAACAATATTTTAAACACTTGAGATAGGAAATTTTAACAGTCATTGCCCTCAAGGAGCTTATATTCTATGAGAAAACACATGTATGCATATAAATAGATATATGATGTATACACAGTAAATAAAAGTAATGGGATGGGGTTTTGGAGAAAGTTAGAGATTCTATTAGACAGAAGTGAAGAGAGAAAATTCCAGGTACTTGGGGAGATCCTATGCAAAGGCACAGAGCCAAGAGATAGAAAGTCATGTGTGAGTAATAGTAAGAAAGCCAGTTTGACTGTATCAGAGCGTGGGAAGGGTAGTTATGGGAAATAAACCTGGAAAGGTGAGTTAGAACTGGATTGTGAAGGACTAAAATGCCAAGCAGAAGAGACAACAGAGAGTCACTAGAGCTTATGGAATAGGGGAATAACATGGTTGAGCTGTGCTTTAGCAACATTTTTTTGGAGAATAGATTGTATGGAGGATGAATTGGACAAGGATGAGACTGAACTGGGGACTGGTTCAGGAACTGATTAATAATCCTGATAAGCATTTTGAAGGCCTGAAGTAGGGTGATGGTGATGGCTATATGAACTGAGAGAAAGGAATGGATATGGTTGATGTTATTAAGGTAAAATTGATAATACTTGTCAACTGAATAGTTATGTAGGATGAGATGATTAGGAATTTGAAGATAACAGTAATAGATAACATTTATATTATACCTACTATGTGCCAGCCACTGGGCTAAGTGCTTTATAAACATCTTGCAGACGCTCACAACAGCCCCAGGAGGTCAGCATAATTATTACCCCCATTTGTAGAGATGAGGAAACGAAAGTTTCATAGGCTCGTAAGTGTCATCAGATCTGAACTCAGATGTTCCTGATTCCAGACCTAGTACTCTATTCACTGTACCACTGAAGATGCCAACCTGGAAGACTCTTCCTCAGTCAGAAACAGGGAAGTTGGGAAGGCAGGTGGCTTTGGGGAATGAGTTTTACGTTGCATATTTTGAGTTTGAGATGCCTTTGGCACATCTAGTTCACAATGACTAGTAATTCTAGTGATGTTGGGGCTGAGTTCAGGAGAGAAATTAGGACTGGATATATAGATTTGTGATCACATGGCATGGAATGAAAAAGCATTTATTAAGCACTTACTATATATCAGGTTATATGTGCATAGATGATAAATGAACTCTTGAGAACTAATGAGCTCATGGAGAGAGAGAAAAGAGAAGGACTAGGATAGAGCAGTGGGGTACAACCATAGATAAGGGGTAACATATGAATGATGATCCAGCAAGAGCTCAAAAGGAACAACTGAAGACCTTCAAGTACTAAGGAAATGTGAACTCTTATTAAAAAGCAGCAGCACAAATTTACAGTCAGGAGACCTGAGACTGAGTCCCCAGTCTGCCACCTAATAACTATAGGATAATAGGCAAGTCACTTCCTGTACTCTGCCTCTTACTGTGATAAACCTTAGCTTGCTTCAGGATGCAGCTGAGATGTCACTTCCTAAGTTCAATGCCATAGGTTCAAATTCCACCTCTTTCTATGTGAATTTGGGCAAATAACTCACTTTACCTCCATGGGCCTCAGTTTTTTACACAGAAAATGAGGGGATTGAACTAGATGGCTCCTGAAAGTCTCATCTGTTTTTAGTTCTATGATTCTGTGAAATGAATTCTCTGATTTTCAAATTTCTCATCATTGAATGGCAGTAATCATAATTGTACTACCTACTTGAAAGGATGGTTGTGAGAAGCAAATAAGACCTTGTCTAGAAAGTGTTTTATAAACCTGAAAGTGCTGTATAAATACACATTATTATAAAGAACTGTTGAAGAGTTCAAAGGGATATGCACAGGAGAGGCCTCACTTGCTATCCCTTCCATCTTTCCTTTTCAGACAATGACCTACCAGTAGGTGGCACACGTGAGACACAGCTCAAGGTGGCCTTTTGTGAAGGGAGCGAGTTACAGGAGGTGCTGGAAAGGAAGTCAGCTTCCATGCCAAACCCGACTTAGATATGACAGAATCTCCTCTCTCTCCATCTTCCCATCATCCGTGGGACCCTAAATGCTTTAAACCGAAGTCAGAGATTGGTCTTGATTTCCAAAAGTCTCCCTGCCAGGGTTGGCCAATTGAAAACAGAAACAACTAGTTAAAGAGACCAGGACTGTTTTCTTTAACATTTTCAGACCTTGCTTTCTGGAGCAGAGTGCTTCTAAACAATTGAGTAATGCATATTTATTCAATGCCTAGAATGCTCCAGGCACAGCTGGAGAAGAATTTGCAGGCACACAGTGTTTTTGAAAAGCCCTTAAGAGCAAACCACCAAGAAAATCCACATTGGCCCTGGCACTTTGGGAAGGGGGCTATCCCAATCAGTCCAACCACACAGCTTGTTCTGGGGCTCAGTGGAGCCCTGTCAGTGGAGATCAGGAGGGATGGATAGTTGCAGTCACATTAGAAAAGGGGAACCTTATTTACAAGCAGTCAGAATTGCAGAAGTAAGGGTTCTAGGTTTTAGGGAATAGGAAGGCACCACTGGGTTGAGCTCACTTCTTCCGGGGATGATTCCCTTGGAGGTGGCTGTATTGGTCATCTTCTCTGTCTCTGAGTGGCTGAAATGGAAGAAGAAAATCAGCAATTTCTTTCCTACATCCTCTCATTCATTCATTCACCAAGCGTCTACTATGTGCAAAGCACTGTCTAGAAGTGAAGGAGAGATAGAACACAACCCTCGTGAACCTCTCTCTCTCTCTCTCTGTGGGGGTGTCCCAAAAGTCTTACAGTATTTAAAAGCTTGTTAGCATGTATTAAAGCTTAAAACTTTATTCAGACTTTTTGGATTGCCTCATATATCACTCTTTTAAATTTTTTCCGCTGGACTTTGACCTAAGTTTCTTTTTATCTCACCATTTCTTGGGGGGGGGGGGCAGGGAGGGATGAGGAGAGGGAGAGCTCTCAAGTTCCTAGTATATCCTAAGCATTTCCTGCTCTGAACTGAAACTTTTGAGTCACTTGTTTCAAAATTTAAAGGCTTTGTTCCCAGTTAGTTCTACCAGAGGCTCTATCATCTCCCATTACTCACCTGGTAAAGCTGGTCATTAATCAGCAGAGTCTGTTTGTCCGAAGCTACGCAAAAGAAAGAAGACAGAGGAACAATCAGTGGGAGTCAGATCCTAGGAAAGACAAGCAAGCCCAGGGACATTCCCCCTTCTTCTTCTCTTACATAGACAAAAATCACTCCTCGCCAGGCCTGCCCAAAAAAGGCACCAAACAACTTTTCTGTGAGTACCTCCAGGTTTCAAGAAACTTATGTAACTAAAAGAAATGGATTGTTTCTACCTGGTCTACCAGGATTCTGTCCCTTACCTCTTGACTGCCGCACTCCATCTTGCCCTGCGATGAAGTAGACACCAACAGCAAGGAAGAAAACAGTGATGATTTCAGCTAAGATAAAACCTGAGAGAGTGGCTCCATCCAGCTTAATACAGTTTTGGCACACTGAGAGGAAGGAAAAGGAAAAATACCTTTAAAAGATATTGACAAATATTCTCCTTGGTAACTTCTGTGTCCTCATTGTCCCATTGTAGAGTATTAAGAACTACTTGAAAAAAATCACTGGACAATGTACTTATTGCCTTTTAAATTTCTCCTGACACATACCACTTTTAAGATTTCTGTGGAAAAGCAGATTGTCTAGATCCTTTGCCCTTGGCCCACAGCCTCCTAGCCTATGTTCCCACAGAACCTCCCTCTCTATCTTTTAGCTTATAAAAACATCTGAGCTGTCCCATCCCAAGATGGTGATGTACCCAAGGTAGGGCCAGAGCATAACAGGGTAAGGCAGTCTCCTTTAAGGGAGTTAGGGGGCTGCTGCCTGCTCCAGAGCACTGCCCATCAGATTTATCACCCAACTTTGCTCAGCCACTAGCTCGTTAGCCCAGCATGACCTTATCCCTTATTCTTACAAAAAGGAAAAGCAGGAAGAAGATGACATACTTCTGTAATACACATGAAGTGGGAGAGACCGCTCTTCAGATACTGTTTCATTTGTTGAGTTTCTGCACCAATATACATTTCGGGGGTCCTTGAAGATACTTCCCAGGTTCAATGTTTTCTGAGTTTCCCTTAGGAGCGTATTCCCTGCAATCCACTGGATATTTTTCTCCCCTTTCAAGCTGCAGGTTAGTCGTGCATCTTGTCGACTATCATCCAAATCCACTGGCTTTTTTTCTGGGTTATGAAAAGTCACATGCTTGTGACTGATTTCAACTCTAAAACACATTCCCTTCCTGATGAATGTGATAACCATTTTCAAGAGAAGATGACTGAAAAATGCTAGAGTCCCATTTTTTAGACATGTGGGATACAATTCCTCCTCCCCACTTCCCATTTACCCACATCACACAAGGAACAGGTGAATTCACAGAGCCTTAGCCTAATTATTAGAAACTGAGGGGTCTAGGATGAGCAAGTTTCCCCATTTATTTTATTATTGTTTCCTAGGTCACAAATATGAAGATGGAAGGGACCTCACAGGCAATCTAGTTCAACCCCCTCATTTTACAGATGAGGAAACTAAGGTCTAGGGAGGTTAAAGAACTTATCCAAGGTCACATAGGTAGTAATTATCAAAGATGAAATTTGAACTCAGCTCTTCCGGACTCCTGAATCAACATCCTTTCCACTGTCTGATCTTGCCTACAGTGTATGAGGACACAAAGAAGACATTCCTCCTACCTTGATCTTCCTTGGCCACAATATCTGCAGAGAGAAAGAAATAGAAAGAAAATGGAGTTGAGATCATCTGGGGAAGGCCTGGATGAAATATAAATAAGATATGCTCAGATGGCCCAAATCTTAAACCAGGGGCAATGGAGGGGCATGGAGCCTGACTTTTGACTTCCCTTGCCAAGTTGGATTCAGGTGCATTTACATAGTCCAGATCTTTAGCCCTTGAAACCCTGATTGGAGTTGGGGGGGCCTGATTTATATATATCTGCCAAAAGATCAAGATACACACATTTAAACACCATCCAACAGCACCTATTGTGCTTAGTCCTGGGGAAAATACAGAGTTCAGATGACAGCCCTATTCTCAGAGAGTTTTTAGTCTTTTAGTTTTTAGAGAGGGACATGACATATATACAAATAAATAGAATTTGAAATAATACATGATACTTGCATAGCTGAGGCACAATGTGTCACATAAGCATATGCTCATATGACTCCTCAGAGATCTGTTTCAAGTGGAAATCCTAGGTATCCTGTTGGAACTTGCCACCCAATGATCTCTAGATTTGCATTTTTATCTGTATGGTGTAGACATGTCCCAGACATAAAGTATAGACTCAGCACTAGAAATATTTGAAATCAGGATCACCTTCCAAGAGAGAGCCAATTCTAGTTCTGGTTTCTGGCTCCAAGCCTAACTCAGGATGATGTGACCCATAGATGAGAGAGAGGGAAAAAGAACCCTTAACCATGTTATTTCTTCTTTCCTGGACATTGCAAGGAAGAGCTGAGATCCCTTACCTTTCACTCAGGCTTAGAAAGTTAAAAGCTAAAATGGCTTGTTGACTTTTCTCTCAGCTCTGCATCAGAGGTTCCTGGGTCTAGATACCCAGTGCCCAAGGTAACTCTGCCCACTGGGCAAGGCAGATATAGAAAGCGTAGGCTGTTAGAGCTGTGTGTTTTTACATGACAGGATCAATTATTATAATGCTTTTCAATCCAATCCAACTGAAGAAACATTAAGTGCCTCCCTACTATGCGCCAGGCACTGGCTCTGCTGGAGATTACAAAGATATAACAAAAAATACTTCCTGATCTCAAAGAGTTCCCATTCTATTAGAAGGGAGAAGGAAGATTGGTCAGATAAAACATGAAATTATTATACATGGTTACTTGAAGAGGAAGCAATGTCCATGAGCTGAACTTTGAAGGAAGCTAGAGTTCCCTAGACATAGAGCAGGAAAAGGAGTACCTTCCAGGAACAGAGGACAGCCTCTGCACAGGCACAGAGGTGGGCACTGGAACAGCAAAGGAGAACAAGGTGGGCTTCTTTGGCTGGAGTATAGAGTATGTGGAGAGGAATCATGTGAAACAAGGTTGGAAAGGTAGACCAGACAGGAGTCAAATTGTGGAAGGCTTTAAATTCTGAGCTGAGGATTTTGTATTTTATAGTAGAGACAAGAGAGGAGGGGGAATGACATTGCTAACCTTTCTCACCAGCTAAATGATTTAGGCAGTTGGGTGGAGAATGGCTTTGAGAGAGGGGAGACAGAAAAACTAGGAGGCTTACAGTCATCCTAAGGCTAGGAAAGATGATTAGTTCACTGGTAGTGGAGATGAACCTAGAAACCAAGTGCCCTGACTCCATTAAACCATGCTCAGGTTTAATCTCAACCCTAGCCTTAGGTTCAGGGCCTCTTTGCTTCCTTTTGGGTCCCTGGCCCCACAGCTTTTGGTGTAAGTTTCAAGCCCAAGATGGAGGCTGCAGAGTTCTCTTTCTAGTGCATCTGAGAACTCTGGCTTTGTCAGACTGGATAGTGCCAGGACTGCACAAGAATCATGAAGGACTACTGTTCTTCAGGTCCTGTCCTCCGTAACCCCTGCCTTTACTGATGGTCCCTCTCCATGCCCATCTGGCATCGTATCAGGAAAACTGAACCCTACCAGTACCCCTCCATGGGTCTAAGCTGTGGTAAGGATCCAAATGTGTCCCACCCTCAGGCTGGCCTCTCCCCCAAGATCCCTTTCTTCCTTTTTGCACCCATTTAAAAGTCCTTACCCTGGAAGAGAATGATGGTCAAAACCAGGCCAGCCAGATGCCAGTCCCACTTCATGCTCTGCTTCATGCCCGTAGGTCCTTTCCTGTGATAGTAGTTGGGGTGCCCTGCTGAGTTGTACCTAGTCTGGCCCCAGCTTTCTCTTGCTAGGCCTTGTTGTAGGGGGTAAAAGTACTAAACCACAGCCTCCTGTGTGAGTGAAAGGGGCTATAGGCAGGGGCAAGAAAAGAGGGCACCAGGGGGAAGCTACTCTTGCTTTGTGTCCTAAGGCAGACACAAGGGTTAGATGAAACGGAAGGAGTGTGGGGCGGGGCCAGAGGAGGAGGGAGGAGAGATGTGGACTCCCATCTCAGAGCTCAGCTTTTGTGGGGGGAGACAGGGTAAAGCAGAAGGACCCTGGGATGATTTGGGTTGGGGATGCCCTGCATGTCTCCAGGAATGTCTTTGACCTTTTCCCTTAGGGAGATCCTCAAATTTCATGACAGTTTGTCACAGTGGTTCAAAAGGGAGACCTGGATCCTCATTAGTAAGGTGATGATAGGCAAGTCACTCAACTTTTCAGTTTCTTCACTTGCCAAATGAGCACTTCGAAAACTTTAAAATGCTCTACAAGTTTGTTTTTAAAAACTATTCTCATTAGACTCCCAGCTCCACAGCTCCTGCATTCCTCCACTTCTCGACATCCAGAGCCATTATCCTACTTGAGGCTCTAATTAGTTCTCTCCTGACTGTTGCAACAGTCTCTTTTTATGTCTCCCTGCCTCAGGCCTCCTCTCTCTCACTTCAATCCATCCTCTAAGCTGCCCAAATGATGGTCCTAAAACCCAGGTCTGACTCTGTCATGCTGCCACTAATAAATTCTAGTGACTCCTTGTTACCTTGGGGTCGTCTGGTAGATAGAGCACCAAGCCTGGAGTCAGGAAGACCTAAGTTCAAATTTGGTCTCAGACACCAGATATGTGACCCTGGGCTTATCCCTGTTTGCTTCAATTTCCTCATCTGCAAAATGAGTTGTAGAAGGAAATGGCAAGATTTTGTCTGCTAAGAAAATCTCACATGAGGTCATGAAGAGTTGGACATGACATGCCAACAACAAAAATCTTTTACCTCCAGGTACAAATGTAAAATCTTTTTTTAGAGTTTAAAGTTCTTCAGATTGGATCCACCTACCTTTCCAGTATTCTTATACATTCCTCCCTTCCACGATCTCTACCAGCTATGATGTCCTCTTTGCTTTCCTCCTGTACAACACTTCTAGACATTTTACTGACCATCACATTGCTTGGCTTCCCTGGCTTCAAGTCTCAGCTAAAATCCTACTTCCCCCTCTCTCTTAATTCTAGTTTCTTCTCTCTGTTAATTATCTCTAATTTTTCCTCTATTTAGTTTGTTCATACATAGCTCTTTGCATATTGTCTCCCCAAGTAGATTGTGAGCTCTTTGAATATAGGGACTGTCTTCAGCCTGTCATTATATCTCCAGCTCTTACTGTTGTATCCAGCACACAGCAGGCACTTCATAAATGTTTACTGATCAACTATTGCTAATTATAATTATGCAATTTTCATTTCTTTCTATTGCTTCATGTAAGAGAATGCCTTGGTCTCAGAGTCTTTACAATCTCACCACTCTCCCCTTGCTTTGGACACCCCACACTCCTCCTAGAGAGTTCTAGCACATTTCTTTGCCCTCCGTTTCCTCCTTTTACCCAGTATCTGAAGCCTTCCTGCGCAGAAAGATCAGTTTGCACCGGCTCCCTTCCTGCCCTCCCTCCCCCAACCCTGCTCACTCTGGTAATCTCTCCTCACTCACACTTCAGAGAAGTGGTTGTGAACTTGCTGGGTTCTACCCAGCACCTCTTACCTTTTCTGGAAGGCCTGAGGAGTACAGGAAGAGAGTGGGTGGGTCTTCATAGAGGCAGCTGGTTCCATGACTCTGCAGGAGATCTACAGGTGGAATATGAAGTGGGACTTGTGTCTGGCTGGCCTGATCCTGACCATCATTCTTTTCCAGGGTAAGATTTTCAGGATGGGTGGGAAACTAAGGAGAGGGAACTTGGGGGAGGGGCCCCTTGTTAGGGTGAGGTGTTTTTGGCCTCACAAAAGGGTACCTGGAAATTCTTTTTCCATGTTCAGAGCCTCAGTTTTTCTGGAGTCCTCCTAGGAGTAGGGGAGGGACTATCAGTAAGGGCAGAACCTGAGTAACGTCAATGTCTTGTTTTCCTTCCTTTCCCTTGTGGGATCTTTGTCTCAGTCCGGCCAAAGCCAGAGACCTCAGATATGCAGAAATATCAAACTCACACCTACTAACCAAGCCAATCTCAAACTCCCTAGTGCAACCCAAACCAGAGTAAAACATAATGGGAAATGTTTAACAAAGTAAACCAAAGTTCAACATAGCTAATATTTCTTTTTGGTTTTCTAAGTCAATATGTGACTTCATGGATTTATTTTTGTTTGAGTTTGACAGCACCACATTGGAAGATTCTCTTGTCCTCATCTTGTGCTTAATAATAATGGTTCATATTTTAAATACTGTTCTAAGGCTGACAAAGCATGTTGTCTCATCTGACCCTTATAACAACTCTGTGAAGAAGGTGGTGCACGTATAATTATCACCCCTACTTCAGATAGAATAAAAATGCCTTGCTCAAGTTCACCTGGCTAATGAAGTGGCAGAACTAGAATTCAAACCCGTATCTCCTCACTCCAAGACTTTTTAGTGTTCTTCCAAACTCCCATGGGGATAGACTCTCTAAATTACTGCCCTCCTGCCAGCGAGTATGCTGTAAAGAGGACAGTCTCAGGAGTTAGGAATCCAGGCTCTGACATTGGTTTGCTGTGTATCCCTGGGGAAGTTGCTCCATCTTGCTTGAGCTTCAAATTCTTTATCTGTAAAATGAATAGACTGGAATAGATTTGGGGTTTGTGGATTTTAAAAAATAGGTTGATAACTATATTTAATATAAGTGGTTTCCTTGGTGATTGTATGTATTTTATGCATTTAAAAACATTATTCTGAGGAGCGCATAAGCTTCATCAAACTTCCCCAGGGGTTCTGGACACAAAAAAGAGCCCCTGGGCTATACAATCTCTGAGGTCCCTTCCAGTTTCAAGATTTGACAATTATATACAATTACATTGACCAATGTTGAATCGCTAGTTCAGATTAACATGGTGCTCAGGATGAGGAATTAAGAAAGAAATCAACTCGTTCATTCATCCTTTTGGCTTCTTGAGCCTGGGCAAGAGGGAGAACATGTCCTGCCTTCATCATGGTGCTCAGAAGCACAAAGACAGAGCATGGACAGACATTCCATCTCCCCCTTCTCTCTGTGACCTAGCATCTAGTCAAATGTCTACTGTTTTCCCGAAAGTAACTACAATTCATTTGTTTTAGTGTTGGATTTGTGTTATGTGTGTGCGGTGGTGGGGAGTCTTGTATTATCAAGCTAGTAATTTAGAAGATTGGGACAAATCAAGAGGTGACTTACCCTGGGGTAGCTGAGGTTTCTATGTGAAGTACAGTCATCCCTTCCACATCATGGGGGTCAGTGGTGCAATCTGGGAAATTCCTGTATAATTTTTTGGCCTTTCCTTTGTAACAGAGAAGTCTGAATTATTATGGTATTAGAAGATAGATAAAATATGTTGATATTATATCATACTATACACATATTTTATGTATTCCTGAGTTTCTAAACTTTTTTGTGTTATTTGCTGGCCTTTACATGTTGCCTTCAGTTTCTGCAAAACTCTCAAGAAGTTCCCATTTAATTTCTTGTGCTAACCTGTGATATATCAAAACCACAATGGGGAAAATTAAGATGTGGAAGAGATAACTATAGTTCTCTGAGGGGCCAGGTACACCTTAGAAATTTGAAAAAGAAGATCTTTGCATCTTTGGCATCTCTAAACCAAGACTTGAAGAATTCAAGAAGCATAGCTTTTTGTATTATATAGATGATGTCATTGCCCTTCATAGTTCCTGCTGCACAAGGTGAGAAAATACCATGCTGTAAGTGGAATCTAATAATAATCAACATGAGATAAGAATAGAATATTTACATCAGACTCAAGGAGTTCAAAAGACATAGATTTCCCTAAAATCATAGGTTTAGAGCTAGGAGGGACTGTAGGGTCATTCAGTCCATGACATTCATTTTGCAGATGAGAAGACAAAGGCTCACACTAAGTTGGTCTAACTAGAAGATTTATGGATAGCAGATAAACCACTAGTGGAATATTCACTCATATAAAAAAGGATATAAAACATACATTTTCCTTAGAGTTTGTGGCAACCAACTTGGTCTAAGCAAAAGACTAGTTTTGGATAGTACACAGATGTTTGAGGGGGTTGTGGGAACCCCTGCTAGAGGCAGCTAGGTGGTACAGGGGATACAGCACTGGGTCTAGAGTCAGGAAGACCTGTATTAAAACTCAGCTTTGTGACCCTGCGCATATTACTTAACCTCAGCTGAGGAAATTGTAAAATGGGAATAATGATAGCACCAACCTTGTAGGGTTGTTGTGAAGATCAGTTAAGATAATATTGGTAGAACACAGCACAGCTCATGGCACATAGCTGCTATTCAGTTATTTCAGGCCTGTCTGACCCATTTGGGGTTTTCTTGGAAAAGACACTGGAGTGGTTTGCCATTTCCTTCTCCAGCTCATTTTAAAGATGAAGAAACTGACACAAACAAGTTTAAATGACACATTCCTGGTCACACAGCTAGTAAGTTTCTGAAGTCAGATTTGAACTCAGGATGCTGAGTCTTCCTGACTCCAGGCCCAGCGCTCTGTGCACTATGGCGCCACCAGCTGCCCTGGCACATTGTAGTAGGCATTTAAAAAATGCTTCTTCCTTTCTCACCCCCCCAGTCTCCCTCTTGAACTTTACCTGGGGTAGACAAAGGTAACTGGATGCTCACTTTTGGAATAAACAAATCCTAGCTATCTTTGAATATTTGGATCATGAATAGCTCAGCTAAAGTTGGAAATAGAGGGGTTAGTTTAATTCCTTTGATGTCAGGGAATATTTGTAGCCTCCCTTTCCCTTACTTCTCTCTCTTTCTCTCTCTTCTCCCCCGCCCCACCCTGCTAATGTAACAAGGCTGTACTAAGTATCAAACAGCCAATCAACCAACAAACATTTATTATGCCCTTACTATCTATTGAGCACTATAGTAGACATTAGAGTTACAAAGACAAAATGAAACAGCCCTTGACTTCAAGGAGCTTACATTCCTTCAGAAGGAAGTGACAGACAGACAAAAATGTAAACAAAATAAATACTAAGTAACTTCACAGAGAAGACCCATCAGCTGAAGGGATCCACAAGGGCATCATGTAGGAAGTAGCCTTTTTGCTGAGCTTTGAAGGAAACTAAGGGACTCTAATGAATGATGGAGGGGGGAATTCCAGGGATGGAACGCATGGAGGTGTAGAATGAAATGTATCTGAGGAATAGCAGGAAGAAACTAGAACTTAGGAGAGACTAGGGATGGCTATATAGATCTAGGAATTCTCTGCATAGTGATAATTGGACCCATGAGGACTGATGAAGGAACAAATAAAGAAGGTAGAGCTTAAAAAAAAAGAGGACCCTGGTTAAACCCTGTCATTACAGATAGATCCTTTGAATTCACATTTATATAAGATAAGCTTAAAACTAACAAACTCACCCTGAGATATTTTGTGAAGGGGTGGTGGCTGATACTAAGATGTTTCCTTTATCTTATCATAGAGAGTAGAATGTCCGTGGAAACCACCTCAGGAAGACATCAATCTAAAAATGTAATGGAAGTTACACAAATGTCAGACATTACTGTGAAATAAAATGAGTTTTGTTTCTAATTAATTGCCACATGTCCCAGGTAATATCCTAGCAGAATGGTGGTGGTCTGCTTGGAAGCTGGGAAAAGGAGAGCTGGTCAGAAGAGAGGGATACCCTTGATGACTAATATTGGTTTATTAGACATAAATAAATGTCTCTCACTGGAAAAGTGTATAAATTAATAATCTGATATATAACTCATTTGGTGTGATAGTCACTGTCCAGGAACCTCACTATTCCTGGATAATTGATGAAATGAAATGTCTGAAGTTACATAGCTAAGGAATAAATTTAGATATGTGTTGGCTACACCAGAGTCCTACATTGGTTCCCTGAGGCCCACTATGAGGAACCAATCCCTTTTTAACACCATCTTTATTTTTTTTTTGTTTTCAAAAATTTATTATTTATTAATTTTTAAAACAATCTTTTCTTTTTAAATTTTGAATTCCAAATTCACTCTCTCTCTCTCTCAGTCCTCCACTGAGAAGGCAAGCAAAATTATATCAATAAATTATCTATGTGAAATCATGTAAAACAGTTCCATATTAGCCATATCACAAAAAAAAAAAATAAAGGAAGCAAGAAAATTATACTTCAATTTGCCCTCAGAGCTCATCAGTTTTCTCTCTGGAGATGGATAGAATTTTTTCATCATGACTCCTCTCCAATTGTCTCAGATCATTGTCTTAGAGTAACCAAGAATTTCACAGTTGATCATCAATGAAATATTGCTGTTACTGTGTTTAGTGATCTCCCAGTTCTTTTCACTTTACTTTGTATCAGTTCATATAGATCTTGCCATGTTTGTTTTTTTTTCTGAAACCACCCCACTCCACATTTCTTATAGCAGAATAGTACTCCATCACAATCATATGCCACAACTTGTTTGGCCATTCGTCAATTGATGAGCATCCCCTCAATTTTCAATTCTTGGACACCGCAAAAAGAGCAGCTACAAATATTTTTGTACATTGAGGTCCTTTTCCTTTTTCTTTGAGTACAGACCTAGTAGTGGTATAGCTTGGTCAAAAGGTATGCACAGTTTTATAGTCCTTTGGGCATACTTCCAAATTGTTCTCCATTATGGACCACTGTACAGCTATGCCAACAATTTATTAGTATTTGTTATTTCTGGTAGGTATGAAATGATTGTTTTAATTTGTATTTCTCCAATCAATAGTGATTTAGAGTATTTTTGTATGACTATAAATAACTTTGATTTCTCCTGAAAATGTTCTATTCATAAACTTTGAATGCTTATCAATTAGAGAATGGCTCCTATTTTTATAAATTTGACTCAGTTCCTTATGTATTTGAGAAATGAGGTCTTTAACAGAGAAACTTGGTGTAAAAAATTTTGATATTACTTGTCTGTTACATTTTAGCAAATTGTAGTTTCCCTGATTATCTCTTTTAATTAGGTCTGTTTTTGTTTTTTGCTTTGTCTGAGACCATGATTGTTAATCCTGCCTTTTTTATTTCAGCTGAAGCGTAATCTGGCCCTTGATTTTAACTCAGTGCCTGTGCATTTCAAGTGTGTCTTTTATAAACACCATGTCTTTGGATTCTGATTTCTAATCCAATCTGTATTTGTTTCTGTCTTAGATGTGAGCTCCTCCCTTTCCCGTTCATAGCTATGATTACTGTGTGATAACCTTCATTCTATTTTCCTCTGTTTATGCTGCCCTTTCTCTTTTTATCCTGTCCCTCATCAAAAGTCTGTTTCGCTGTTGCTCACTACTTCCCTTATTCTGTCCTCCCTTTAATCTTCCCTTCCCCCACATCTCTTAACCTATTGATAAGATAGATTTTTATATCCAGCTGAGTATGTACATATATTCTTCTCTTTTTGAACCAATTTTGATGAGTGAGGTTCAAGCATTGCCCACTACCCCACTCTCCATTTCCCCTTCCTTTATAAAAGCTCTTCCTTCCAAGCCTCTATTATATGAGAAAAATTTCCCTATTCCACCTCTTCCTTCTCCCTTCTTTTTTCACCCTTTCATTTTTTTGAGATCACTCCAACATAATCAACTCACACTCATGCCCTCTGTTTATGTAGACTCTTTCTAACTGCCCTGATAACGATAAAATTCTTAGGAGTTATATATATCATCTTCCCATATAGGAATATAAATAGTTTATTGAGTTTCTTATGATTACTCTTTCATGTTTACTATTTTATACCTCTCTTGAGTCTTCTATTTGAATGTCGAATTTTCCATTCAGCCATGTTTTTTCCTCAGGAATGCTTGGAAGTCCCCTATTTCCTTATTCTTTTTTTTTTTACCCCGAAAATAATACTCAGTTTTTCTGAGTAGGTGATTCTTGATTGTAGTCAGCCCTCCTGAATATTATATTTCAATCCCTGCACTCCTTTAATGTGGAAACTGCTAAATCTTGTGTGATCTTGACTATGGTTCCACAGTATTTAAATGATTTCCTTCAAGTTGCTTACAATATTTTTTCCTTGACCTGGGCATTCTGGAATTTGGCTATGATATTTCTGGGAACTGGGATCTCTTGTAGAGATTAGTGGATTCTTTCAATTTATGTTTTACCCTTTAGGTCTAGGATATTGGGACAGTTTTCCCTGATAATTTCTTGAAGTATAATATTCAGGTTCTTTCTTTGATCATGGCTTTCAGGAAGTCTAATAATTCTTAAATTATCTCTCCTTAATTCCTTTCCTGATCAGTAGTTTTTCCAATGATATTTTACATTTTCTTCAATTTTTTAATTCTTTAGACTTTGTTTTATTGTTTCTTGATATATCATGAAGTCATTAGCTACCAGTTGTCCAATTCTAATTTTTAAGGAGCTATTAAGTACCAGCAAAGGACCTCCTATAATTTCTTTCTTTTTTGTAATTTTAAATTATTTTATTTGTTTTCAGTTTCTACAATCATTTCCATATATCTTAGATTTTTTTCTCCTCTCTCCCCACTCCTTTCCCAAGATGGCATGCAGTCTTATATAGGTTCTACATATGCATTCCTATTAAATATATTTTCACTTTAGTCAAGTTGTATAGAAGAATTAAAATGAATGGGAGAAACCATAAAACAAAACATAACACAAGAGACATAACACAAGAGAAAATGGTCTGCTTCATTCTGTGATCCAATTCCATAGTTCTTTCTCTGGATATG